>OY288292.1:33910843-34626249 GCA_958450335.1 Hibiscus tridactylites | reverse complement strand
TGACAGTTGAATAGTTAGGGGCGAACAATACATGCAAAGATATTGTAAATGCAAATGACCTAAAAGATGTACCCATTCGAAGCAGCATAACATGTTCATCTTGGTTCTTGTAGTTCTGCAAGTAGTTGGCCGCAATGTGTCGTAAGCAGTAACGGTGGTAAATGTGGGGAGGCTCCCAAGACAGGCCCAAATGTTCTATTTACCACTTGATCGTTGTGCCTCTTTCGGAAATAACACATATCCTATCATCTCTTGCCCGCATTACAGGAGAAAGAACATGTCTTCGTAGGTTCTTAAGGAAGAACACCTAAGACTAGAGATCCTCCTTTTCGACTATTACGAAGGCTACATGAACGGTTTTCCGATTGCCGTCTTGTGCAACCGCCAGAAGTAAGACCTGTGTATATTTCCCGTACAACCAAGTATCGTCGATCTAAACCATCGGCTTGTAGTGCATGAATCCATTAACGCACTACGGAAATGTCCAAAATAGTCGTTTGAATTGACAAACACTTGGTACGACACGATCATTTTCGTATGCCAAAACTGTCTCAAGTTTCACAACCGTTCCATGTATGTGTTTCTACATCAGGTTTAGCCATGGGCGAAACTAGTTGTAAGATTCCTCCCATTGGACAAACACTTTTTGCACGGCCCGTCACCTTGCATACCATGCTTTATGGTAATCAGAAATGTAGCCATGCTGAGTTTTAGCTACAGCGATACATGTGGCAATGGCAACCACCACACGAGGATTTTCTTTAACCATTGCCATGAAGGCCTTGTGCATAGGACGTGCACATCCAAGTTCTTGTGATCCTGACTTAGGTTTCTCACGATACATGTATGAAGCCTATCCAGTTTCGTGATTCTCCACAACCTGCTCACCTTCTTCAAGGATGATACACGAACCCTCCACTCACATCCTTGTATCTTGTAGGTGCACTCTGCAATGTAGAAATCCGGTTGGGTCTTGTGCATAGTCGTCATAACTGACTGGCGAATTTGTAGTGCTTAATAACGACCACAACCAGATCTTTTGTCAAGAATGTCATCCCAATGGCCAGTTCACCATCAACACGGTGGTTGTAACCGTTAATTGTTTGGAATTATGAAAATTTCAGAACGTCCAAGGCATACATATCAACTGTTGCGAAGTGGGATGGTGGCTAGTAATAAGAAATAGGTGTGGCCGATACTAGAACGTTACTTTTCATCGGGTGTTCTTCGTTGCCTTCTAAATCTTCGAAGGACCCTGCTGAAATGTTCACGGCTGTTGGTTCTTCATAGAAGGGCATTTGCTCGTTGCCATCAGGTCCGGGTTCCTTAACCTGTTCTTCGTTAGAAGTATCCCCTCGAACTGTATAGTTCTACGTCATCGACTACTACCCTTTCAGGCGAGCATACTGGTCGTCGATAGCGAGACTGCTCACGAACCGTATTACTAAGATCAAAATCGAGCGCAACAATACAAGAATGTCTCCCCATAGATGGTTGAATATACTCCGTACTAGGGACATACGCTGATTATCGTCCATATGAGAAATCATCGAAGGGGTTGAACGCTTCATGGTCGGATGACCTCATGTAGTTGTGGGATGATGACATTGCCTCCCCAATACTATATGGATTATACATTGCATGTCTTCGCATTGGAGAGGATGGTGCATTGAATTCATCGTTCGGGGGCTGGTTTAAGTCGAACATAAAACTAGCTACGCACGAATGTCTTGGCACAGAAAACGACTATGCACCGAATTCGTTGCGTGGACTGTATATAGTTAGTAGGTTGAAATCATTTCGTAAACCGGTCATCAGGCTATCAACATTTGCATTAGGGTTGAAGTCGAAATTCGCCCATCTCTAGCTTGGGATTTCGATACCAGCATTAGAATCAGAAAACGAGGCATACAGCTCGAGGGGCCTTCCTAATTAATACTACAAGTGGGTAGCCATCATCAACTCCACATCACCGTTGTCCCCAATACAACATACTGAGTATGTTAACGGTTCTAAAGAGATCGACAGACGATACTTTAACTCGTCCAGATTTTCCCCAAGGCCATGCGGGACACTGTTTTCCACTTTCTTAATCAACTTCTTGTACGATAATCTCCTCGGAATTGTTATTGTTATAGTATTTGTAGACTGAAAAATGACGTCGAGTGAGGCATCAATGATTATCTCGCCATCGTAGTATACTAGAAGAACAACACCTCTTCGTCTCGACATTTTCCCAGCAATTTAAAGAAAGAAAGATTTTAATGAAAACTATACAATGCAAGTATTTATAAGCGGACCAATATTATTCATCCGGAAAATTCGGAAGAATTTTTCTTTTGTAGACGTGTCAGACACGCTGTGTCAGGATTACTGACTCAGCAAGGAACTCGCTGTAGAAAGCGAGTTCCTTTGAGATTCCTGAATCTCGCTTTCTCTAGAAAGCGGGTTCCTTGCTTACTCAGATGCTGACACAGCGTGTCTGACACATCTGCAAAAGCAAAATCCTCTCAGATTTTCCGAGTGAATTATTGATCCTTTATATCCTTATATCAGGCAGAATGGAATGCTTGTTTGAATAAGTGAGGTAATGAGAGGTAATGTTGTGTGAATATTTGAGATAAATTGCATCTTCCTACCAAAACGTGCTGAAAAATATAATTTAAGAAGGATAAATTGCAGCGTTGAACATACTTAGAACATTAATTAGGACCCTAAACCAACTTATAAAACATAATTTGACGATGATTTGTGGATTGAAAGGTTAATCAGAATTATCGTAGTCAGTTGAAATGTTTAAACTTAAGTTAAGTTCTTCGATCAGCTGTTGTTTTTTTTTTGTCTGCACCTATGCATAAAAAGCTGTAACTCGTCTGCAGTTGCATCAACATTTGGTAAAGACGGAGCTTGTTCAGTGGTCACTACGAGTGCGGACGGAGCAGCTTCTACGAGTGCAGACGTACTACCATCGTCGATGTTGACCTCATCAAATTGAACATATAATAGATGTATTTAGCTCCTACAGAATTGAGCCGGTCATACATATTACGTAAGTCGGTTTCGTTGGTAAGCTTCAGAATGTAGTGCGTTTCAGCTACCATCGGTGTTGGAATTTTACATTCCAAGTAAGAAATTTGCTTGTCAGTGCGTTTACTAACCTTATTTGATATCAACTGCAATAAATCGTGGAGTGACATATTGCTAGTGATTGTTGAGTCGAAGTAGGTACCGATTAAATAAAATGTTGCGAAAAATTTAGCCATGAGATAAGCAATGAGTTGGATGTTTTGGTGAAATAGACATGAGAAAATAAAATGGAGCGTGGGTTTTATAGTGAAGGAAAAACACCGCATGAGTAAATTTAATTCGAATAAAAATAATATATTACAAAAAAATACAGTATTAACTAGAATAAAAAAACCAGTGACCTCAGGTTCTCCAAAATGTTGTGTATAAGGGACCTCGCTTTCTGCAGAACGCGAGTTCCCTTCTGACCGTTCAGTAGACGCGTCTTTTCAATGGAACTCGCTTTTTGCAGAACGCGAGGTCCCTTAAACACCGTGTTTTGTAGAACGCGAGTTCCTTTTAATGTTACTTCCCAGGGGGTGCGAGGCTTCTTATAAATAACAGCCCTACATTCTCCTAAACCTCACACCTCAAATTCTTCTATCTTCTTCTTTTCTTATTTATTTTCTATACAATGGCGGCTTTATTGAGGCTAGACACACAACACGTGTTCAACTACTGGCAGACGAATGGGGAGGTAATATTCTTTATATTTTTTACTTTAAATTATTTCTTTATTCTTTTATTTATTTCTTCTTATTATGTTTTATTATTTTTCTTTAAGAACTACGAACGAGCATTGTCGTGCTATCTAAATCGTATCACGGCCGCGCCGAATGCAGATATTGTTTCGTTTATTGAGGAAGCCGGTTTTAACCACGTCGCTACTATCGTTGGCGGTACGAAGTTGAACTGTCCCTTTATCAACGCCTTATTAGAACGATGGAGGCCAGAGACGTACATCTTTCATCTTCCGTGTGACGAGGCTACAATTACACTCGAAGATGTTGCATATTATCTTGGCTTGCCATTGATGGCGAGATTATTACCGGTATTGCCGATAGTGACTAGACGACCCTGTGTGCTGATCTGCTGGAGTGGTTTCGGACAAGTTCGACGGTGGCAAAATCTTACTAACTTTTTTGGAGTAGAATTTTACAATCCTCCCCCGATGCGGATGACGAAACAAAACGAGTAAATATATTTATTTTATTATATATTCTGTTTTCTATTTTTTAATACTTAAAAATATTTTTATAATGATAATTATTATTTTCGCAGTGGTTTGCTCGTGCCTACATCCTACGAATTATTGGAGGGATTTTGATGTCTGTCAAATCTTGCAACAAAGTCCATCCGATGTGGTTGTACCATCTCTGTGATTTTGCCGAATCAAGAAAAAAATGTTGGGGAACAGTGGTCTTGGTCTTTCTGTTCAGGGAGCTTTGCAGAACCGTCGACCTTGACAGAGCCACAATCAGAGGATGTCTTTTACTACTGCAGTCTTGGGCTTGGTTTCGAATGTCGTTTTTAAGCACGCAGCCTAGACACCCGACCCTGTACCTATTCTCACTTATTCGGAGGTACTATTAAAATTATTTATTTTATTTTATAAATATTTTTAAATTATTACAATTTTTTAATTCTTTTTCATTAATGAAAAGTGGTGCCTTCCACTCACTCACCAGGGAGTGCCAGATACACAACGAGACTATAGACTGCTAATCAACAAGATACAAGACGAGGTTAGGAATTTGGACCATTTTTTCTTAATTCTTCAAATTCTTTTTCTAATCAAATTTTATATAACTCACGTTAAAAAAATCAGTTCGTGTGGACTTCGTACACTGCTCCTCTGATCCGGGACTATATTTTGTAGGACATCATGGACACCTCTTACGTCTGGCTGCTGCTACGGCCACTCATCAACTACAAAATTGTCGATTGGCATCCTATCGATCGAGTTCTGTGATAATTTGGCTACGTCCAAGGGGTTTTGGAGCCACCACCTAATTTGGATGAATTACATTGGTTGATGTAGCAGGGGAAGACAAAAGTCCATTGGGGCCATCATCATGCTAACTGGGTCAGACAATTGATGACAAGGTATGACAGACAGCCACCCATCTATGCACCCATTGTGAACCAGGTTGTCACATTCGACTATATGCAGTGGTACCACTAAAATGGGAAGCCGCATATACTGACTTTGGAGGAGCGTGAGCGAGAAATTCATGTGCCTCCCCAAAATCGCCCGCCCGCACAACGTCAAGCCATCCAGAGCCAGCCGACGCAGCGCGGTACCAGAATGGGGCCTGAAAGCTGGAGACAACGAACTCACACTGCAGGGGCCTTGTCGTTTGGAACAGTGCAAACAGCAGATCACTCTGCGGTACAGCGTTCGACACCAGCGCCAGGATTGACATTCATGCACTCCGCTTCTTCATCGTTTTTGCAGATGAGTGGTCCTGAGACGTTTCAGCAGATGAGGCCTTGAATCGAGTTCTGCTTCACGGATGTTTATCGTCCCTCCACGCCGATGCATTCATCATATATTCCTCTAGTGTTTAATGTTCCACCGTTGGCAGCACAGTTCGACTACAACATTGTCGAGCAGCCGCCGCCGCAGAGCTTGTTCTACACCGGCCCCGGTGTCAATGGTAAATTAGGTCGACTCTTCAAATTCTCGGGAAACTCGCTTTCTGCAGGAAGCGAGATTGGGTCTCGCTCTTTCCAGAAAGTGAGTTCTTCATACGTGACAGATTTGGGGATCATTTTTCCAAATATAAGTTCACGTGGTCATTTTTCCAAATAATAAATAAAAGGGTTTTTCACTTAAAATTGCCAACTACATTTGTATTTTCTGCAATTATGCATCAAATGAAGTGGTTTCTCCCTCCGCAAATATTGTTTTTTTTTATAATCCTTTTACTCATTTAAACTCCTCCCATGCAAAATTTGTATATTGGTGCACGAATAATAGTTATATCTAGGGGTGTGCAAAATAAACCGTAACCGTTAACCGTAACCGTTAACTGGTATAATCGTTCATTTTATAGGTTAATTAACCTAACCGTTAAGGTTAAACGGTTTCGGTTAACCGAACCGCTAAAAAAGACGGTTAATGGTTAACCTATAGGTTAACCTATTGGTACTTTATTTTAACTAAGTGTAAAGTTTGTGTTTAAAATTTTTCTATTTAAGTTAATTTTTTTTAAAAGAAATTAATACAATATTTATCGGAGAGATATATTTATTATTCTAAAAAAGAAGTAATGAACATTTGAAAAGAAAATCGTAATAGGTTACAGGTTAACCTGTAACCGATCCGTTCCTTAACGGTTACCCACTATAATGGTTAACCATTTAAAAAATTAACGGTTAACCGTTTCTTAACGGTTAGTAACGGTTAAGTTACGAATAATAACCGCTATAACGGTTAACCAACCGTTTAAGCTAAACGGTACGGTTAACCTACCATGAACACCCCTAGTTATATCTGTAGCAATGGGTCCAAAAGGGGGTTTGAAAATGGTGATTTTCAACTTGCATGGCCTGTTGTGTATAATAATAAATTAACAAAAACACTTTAGAGAAGAGTTGCATTAAAAGGAGAGAACAACAAGAGATGTCTTTCTTTCCTCCCACTATCTTCTTCCTTTTCTCCGTTCCTTTGTTAAAGACACGGAAATCCCATCTTCTTCAACGTCAAAATTTAAAGCTATATATATACCCCATCCCCCTACTACAAAACGTGTGCAAGTGCAACTTTGTCTTGAACAAACTACAAAGTAAGCATATTCTACTGCTGATCATCAAGAATATCAGAATTATTTCAGAAAAGTAGCTCTCCACTCAAACAACTATAGAAATTAAAGACGATGGCAATCTTGTTTTTATCAGCTTAGCTGCTGGAAATTTTGTGTTGTGAAAAAAAGACAAGGGGAACATAAAGGCTGTTGGATCACATGCACATCACATTTTTTTCTCTTTTTCTTTCATCTTCTCTTCTTTTTATATTGTGGCTGATAGAACGTTAAAGAAAAGGTGTTTTTTTTCTTCTTAAAAAGGACTCACAATTCAAGGTCTTCTCCTTAATCCAAGGGATTCTTTATGTTATGATCTGGGTCCCCCCATCATCTTCATCATCATTTCATGCATACATATGAAGTCCCACTTCCCCACGTTCTAATCTACTCATCTTGCAAATCACACAATCGCACCCCTTTTCTCCTTTTTCTGTTCACCACCCAATAATTTACGATTTGGCAAAATTTCTGGATTCCTTGTTTCATCGAAATTCGATTACAAAATTATTGTAATTTGATCGGATGATGATCCACCGGTTCTGGGAAAATGTAGCTTTACTTGTACCCCTCGAATCATTTCCCATGTTGGGTTGATCCGGGTAGTTTCAGTTTTGTTTCATTTTACTTGAGAAATATATATTTTTTGCTATTTAAATATAGTTTTAAAGTTCAATTTAATGCTTGACTTTGATTTTTGTTATATAAAGTTCAAATACCTAATTGAAGCAACTTGATTTTTTTTTGGATCAAATCAATTAAAAAATTATTTATTTGAAGCAAGAAGTTGAGTAACAATTTGAACCAATAACTCAAATTTAGGTATCAATTTGTAACTTAACTCTTAAAAATTCAACAGTTTTACACTTCGGGTAATTTGTACAACAAAATCTATGTTCAGATACTTAATTGAACCAAAATATATTTAGGTGTCGAATTAAACCATATAATCAAATTCAAGTACTAAAATGTATATTTATCATGCTCTGTATATATTATTTGTTAAATTCTGATTTTTATCCTTATATCATACTCAACTTAAATATTTAGTCTCTCTATTAAAAAAATGGTGAAATGACTTTTTTTTAATCTAAATTTTATTCAACAACAATAGGAATACAAAGAAATCACACCTTTTAAAAGATAAATACAATGTATAACAAAATAATAAAATTTTAAAGGTGTGAAAAAACGTTAAAATACCAGACCTAACACTGTCAGAAGAAACCTTCTGAAATAAAAATCCAGAAAAACTATAACTTTGTCTTGAGTGCTATTTGAATATAGCAAAAATTCTTCTGCTACTTGTTATTGGCATGTCGGCACAACCACAAAAGGGAATCATAGCATGTATAGAACGACCTCCTTCGTTGAAAAACGCTCGTTGATACTCGTCACTCGAACGCGTAACTGTCAAAAGACAGACTACTGTCATGAAGACAGACATAACCTGCTAAAAAGCAGACGAAAGAACTGCCGCCAAGCAGACAAAAGAACTGCCATAAAAGCAGATTTGAATAAGAATCCGACAAAGTAGAAGTAAAGCAAGAAACAAACTTGAAAAACGAAATATTCATCGAAAAAGATGAATTTTATTTATGTACAGAACCAGCAGAACGGCCAAAGGCTGCCGCCGGTAAAGAAAAATGACGAAAAAAAAACTTAGAGAAGTTTTGTAAGCGCCTCAGAAAAAAATGAAGGAGTGAAAAAGTGGAGAAGAATCTTTTCGGTTAGTGAAATGACTTTTTTTAATTGAATGATAAAGTAAATTGAGTTTAACTCAATTAATAATGTTGTTAATATAATATGTAAAAAAATTAAAATAAAAGATACTCATCATTAGATTTATGAGTAAAAAATAAATGGCTTTAACGTCAAATAGGTGCCCAAACTATACCCTTTTTTCCAGTTAGGTGCCTAACGTTTGTTTCGGGCCACCTAGGTGCCTAACGTTTCATTTCGTAACCCATTTAAGGTTTTAGCCGTGACGGACGTTAAAATTTTCCGTTAAGGGACACGTGGCACATTTTTAGGGCTTCTGATATTAAAAATAATAAAATAAATTAATTAAATTAATTAAATCCCTTAAATCTATCTTCTACCCTATCAAACCATGCCACGTGGCCCCATCCCCTTTTTAGCTCACTGACTCAGCTCTTGCTGCATCCTTCAACCTTTCTTCAACGTTCAACAATGGCCGCCGCAAACTTCATCTTCCTCATTCTCTCTCTAGTTGCTGTTTCAGTCAATGCCCACAATATAACAGCCATTCTCGAAGGTTACCCGGATTATTCTTCGTACAACAGTTTCCTCTCACAGACAAAATTAGCCGATGAAATCAACACCAGACAGACAATCACATGTCTTGTCCTTAACAATGGAGCTATGTCGGCCCTCACTGGAAAACACCCATTGTCGGTCATCAAAAACGTCCTTAGCCTCCACGTTCTTCTAGATTACTACGACCCTCCAAAGCTACACAAAATCTCCAAAGGCACTACACTTACCACCACGCTTTACCAGACCACCGGAAATGCCCCCGGAAATCTTGGAAGAAAGAGAACCTGGGTTTAGGTCGGTGATGGCAGCGAAAATTGAGTGGAACTCCTGCTCCGTTAGAGGGCCGCGTTCTAGAAGCGATTGAATGAGCGTGTGGTGCTTCCAGCTTAACACCGTCATGAAACTGAGCGCTTGGATGCTGGGAAATTTAGAGATTAGTCGGGAAAATAACGGGAGTTAGGGTTTATATTGCGGGAAATAATACAAAGGTTTTCAATTTGGGTATTTATATTTGTCCTGATTGGGAAGAATATGGGTTAAGGGTTTATACAGGGGTGGTGATGAGGAAGAAGATGGGTTAAGGGGATGGTGATGGGAAGAAGATGGGGCCACGTGGCATGGTTTGATAGGGTAGAAGATAGATTTAAGGGATTTAATTAATTTAATTAATTTATTTTATTATTTTTAATATCAGAAGCCCTAAAAATGTGCCACGTGTCCCTTAACGGAAAATTTTAACGTCCGTCACGGCTAAAACCTTAAATGGGTTACGGAATGAAACGTTAGGCACCTAGGTGGCCCGAAACAAACGTTAGGCACCTAACTGGAAAAAAGGGTATAGTTTGGGCACATATTTAACGTTAAAGCCAAAATAAATTAAGTGGAATAAACATCATATCGAGCTTATGTCCAAATTTTCTTTATTTAAGATTTTTTAAAATGACCACATTAAACTATTAATAAAATATATTTTATTATTAAAAATAATTATTTGATACATTAACATATTTATCCATCAAATTATTGCCACCTAATTATCCACTATGACGGTCAAATCATGTGGATGGAATAGCTTGCAACTCACCCTGGTTTTGTTCATGCCATGAAAACTCTCCACCAATGAAAAATGACATTCCTCCGTCACATTTGTACTCCGTTAGCAATAAAGATGGATGTATTGTTTAGAAAAAAACTTCGGGCGTGTCTAATATAAGATATGGTACAGTGTAGCTATTGTATGATACTAATTGAAAATGTTACAAGATATAAAATACGAAACTACAAATGTTACATTGTTTGATAACATTTTCGGTTGGTAGTAACTATCGAAACTTCGAGTATAGACACTTTTATCACTTCTAAGAACATTTTAAGTTTTTATAATTATCGATACCGTGCGATACACAACCGGAAATGTTATAAAAATATAACATTCTCAGTTCTATGTTTTATAGTTTATAACATTTTCGATTGGTATCGTACCGTAAACATATTGCAACTATGCCGTACCGTAAAACTACCCAAAAACTTGATGTTTAAAATTCGTACTGGAGTTAAAGTACAATATTAAATGATTAACTTGGGCTTCCCAAGGTACCTAAATAAGATGTCATCAACTTAGGAGTATTGGGGTCGGATTGCTATGAAACCCTATGCATCTTGCAAAAAATTTTCAGAGAAACGAGGAAAGAGTGAAAGACAACACTTGAAACTATGCAAATACAAATATTCCATTTACATTTATGGAACGGAGCAAGGAATAGCTCTAGCCTCTAGGGTAGAGTCTCGTTCCCCGTGCAGAGAGGCTTGTGGTGAAGGATGGACTCGAGAGGAGTAATGGTTCCTTTGAAAACTTAAAATTCGTATGAAGTTTATATATATTTTATTAAAAAATTATTTTAATCTTTTAAAATTTTATAAGTTCATCCTCTACAATTTTATAGGCTTGTTCCTTAAGGTTTGTCCCTCTTGTGGTGAGTATCACAAGATAAAATGTAAAATGTTTCTTTTTTTTCTTTTTAAGTGAACTACTTTGACAGCGTAAGATTACACCGGAGTCCCCAAGAACAGTGTATATAATATACATGCATACACACATTAGAGATAACCTACAGGTACCCTAGAAGGAGAAGGAAGCAAAAATAAATAAATAAAACTCAGCTTTATAGGGAAGGAGGTTGAAATAGAATAATTATAATCATGGGGGAAGCATATTAGCTTTCCTCTTTGTAATCACTTTTTAAGGGCATGATTAGAGAAAAAGAAAAGTCCATCAAAAAGCACTTCTCTTCCTTCCTCTACTTTTATCCAATCTGTTTCCCAAGACTTCCAAACACTAAAATCGAAGTTTGGGGCTTTGGTCTTATTTTATTTTTAAGACATTCAACTACTTTTGTGCATCTTTCTTGCAATTGATGCTTTGGTTGGCTATTGAACCTTTTTGAAATGGGCTCAACATCATATGTCCGTGGCCCAAAGTTTTGAGCTTTCTGCAATCTAGGCCTAGCATTCCATGTTGTAGAAACTCCCCTGCAGTATATATGCAACTAAAGGCAGGTCATATCTGATTACTTATCACATGAGAAACAAACATGACAGTTTGACACGTTTAAGATGCTCATATCTTGAACTGGATTTTGTCGTAAAATTGTATACAACAATCTTGGGCTTATTAATTTGCACATATCGGACTTGCCCTTGCTGTTGCGGAAACTCACGCATAAAGGCCCAAATATATTTGACCCTGTTTTCTTTTTTTTTTTGTACCATTTTGTAGACCAATGCAAAATTAAATATATCTGACATTTTTTAACAGTCTTAAGTTAATTATAATGTAGTATATATTTATATATATATATTTTTAATTCTTTGATGATGTACATAATTTGTGAACAAAGCGATTTGAATCTAAATTTTTTAAGATGTACAACATCATTTTTTTTACTGAGACGACTTGTTGGGTTCTAACATTTTCTAAGTGCTTATCCTCTCGTCAAATGCATTTATATGGAATAAGGTTTGTTTTCATTGTTGTTTCTTTGCGTTCTAAGGAAACAAATACGATGATTCTACACAATATTTGATTATATTTCGATATCATCCCTCTATCATACTCATTTTGAATATTTAGTCCTATTTTAATATGGTTATATTACTATTTCTAATATTATGCAGAAGTTCATATCACTAACCCTATTAAAAAACTTCTTGTTAACCTGCTAATGTAATTAAAAAACAAAAATAGTCAAATAAAAGGTTGGGTTGGATTTTTTTTGAGAACCGGAAAATTGTATGCTTGGCTCCACCAAAGTTTTATTTTGATTTTTTTTTAAAAAAATATACTAAAATAATAAAAAACAATAAAAACATTATGAAAAAGTTTATCTACCCTTATCAATTATAAAAAAGCTTAATAGTTAAATAAGTGACCAAATTATACATGTGACTTATTTTTGGCGCCTTAGCTATTTTTTTGCTCTAAATAGGTACCTAGAGTTTTATTTCGGTCATTTTAGGTGTTTAACTGTTAAAAAATCATTAGACAACTAAAATATGCGCAACATGTTTTAATATTTAATTTCTTTTAAATAATTTTTAAATAAAATTTAAAATTCTATTTTTTAAATTAACAATAATAATTTTTTTACAAAATAGTCTCAAATCTTTAACTTAAAATCTCCAAATTGTCATCGCTATCGCAATTGACTGCCCCACTAGAGACCACCACTATCGCCGTCGGACTACCACGACCATTTTCCCCAACAACCCATCGTCGATAACCGACGGTAGGTGTGCCGACCAACTTCTTTTTTGCGAGTTTGGCTTCCTTCGATTTTAGGAAGCCGATCGGCACACCTACCGTCGGTTACCGGCGATGGGTAGTTGGATGAATAGTCGTGGTGGTCCGACGACGGATATGGTAGGCGGCGACATGACCATCATCGTCAGAATCGGTTGGAGAAGTTAGGGATTTTGAATTTAGGGTTTGTGAGTTTTTGGAAAATTTAGGATTTTTTAAATAAAGTTAAAAAATTAAATTAAATTAAAAATAAATAAAATAAAAAATTATTTTTTAAAAAAGTAACTGTAGTTAACGATTAGGCACATAAAATGACTGAAATAAAACTTTAGGCACATACTAGTGCGAAAATAGTTTAGGTACCAAAAGTGAGCCACAAATATAAATTAGGCACTTATTTGACTATTAGACTTAAAAAAATTAATTGTCTCCTTCTATTAATGAAAATTATCATTAACTAATTTAACCTTTAATAGAGAGTGTTGTGACAAAAAGGAACCGTTAACGGAATGAGCATATTATTATTATTTCTTCGGAAGGAATCAATTTGACAATATTTTCCCCCGTTTAGCTTGTATATGTGTGTTCATTAATCGTAATTATAACTAGGGGTGGGAGAAAATACCCGACCCGATTGACTCGACCCGAAAACTCGACTACCCGAAACAAAAATACCGGATAATTTCCGGAAAAAAATTACCCGACCGGGCTGGGTACCTGACCCGGTAAATTTCCCGGGACACGGGCCGAGACTTTTCCCTTACCGGGTACCCGACCCGACCCGATAAAATTTAATATTTATTTTTTTATATTTAAAATTATATTTTTATTTTATGTTTCTTAATATTTTCACTCTAAAATTAAGTTTAAATCCCTATATTTTTTTCTATGTTTGTATTATATTCTTTTAAGTTTTAAGTTTATTTTTTTTATAAATATTTTTGTGTTTAACATATTATTTTTTTAATTCTAAAATAAAAAAAATAAAAAAAATAAAAATATATATATGAACCGGGTACCCGGTACCCGAATTTTACGGGTACCCGAATCCCGGGTACCCAGATTTAATGGGCCGGGACACGGGCCATTTAAAGAGGTACCCGGACGAACCGGGTACCCGACAATTCCCACCCTTAATTATAACATCAATATGAGTTGGGCGAAATTGGGTTAATATTGTGCTCAATTTTTTAAAATCTATTATATATATACAATTATTTGACAATATATAGCACTTTGAATAATATTTTTTTGAAGACTTTAGGCTTATAATCCGTCTAGCTACAGTATATATTTGAAGATTTTCGAATAAATAAACAAGTATATATGAATCTTCAGATTTTCTTGCATATTAATTGAAGATTTTCTAATCACGTATATGAAGTTAAAAAAACCCTATACCACCAATATATTAAAAAACAATCGTATATATAATACTTAAATTCAATACCCCCTACTAAATTTGTTTATATGTTAGACGTCAATAAAAAAAATTGCTTTCCAAGTGCCTTGAGGCTTTCCCCCCTAAAATTGTTCATAAGTTAGACGGCAATAAAAAGATTTTTTTTCCTAATGCCTTAAGGCTTTTTTCCGAAAATTTTTCAAAAATATTACTGTGAGATTCTTTTTTTCCGATCTTTTGCTGATACTAAAATAATTCTCGAAATATTGTATTTTGAAAAGTGCAAGGAGAAGTCGAATTCTGCTGCAATAGACTTAAAAAAAACCTAAAGTCTCTCCCCAAAGGATCCGACTTTGAGAAATTCTGGGAATTTTTTTTTCTTAAAGTCTGAATTCAAAAAAAATTCCCCTAAAGTCTTGTTCATTAGAATTCGACTTTGAGTGAAACCTCTGCAGGCTTTGTGTGTGCATGCATGAGGAGGCAGAGGGGCACGACATGAGAATCTGATTCTCAACCTGCATGCACAACATACATCAACTGGGTGACGAGACAAATCGTTGAATTCTGATTCGAATATAAGTTTAGGCTGAGTTTTGTTTTTGGGGAAGGGTTTTGATACGAATATTAGGCTGAACTTACTGTTTATTTTTGAAAAGAGTAGGCAGCAAATTAATTTTTTGGAGTGGTGGATGTGATTTTTGAATGGTGATGGGTTTAGGGTATTTTAAATTGTATAGCGGTAGAGGTTAAAAATTTATAGTTGTTAGTTAGGCAGAGATAGGGATAGTATATAAGGGATAATTTTTTTTGTTAAATAGTTAAGTTAATGTTGAAAGGAAGTTAAGATTGAAGGAGTACAAGAATAAGAAGATAAAGAAAGTACTGAATAAAAGATTGTAAGTAGATTCGATTTTTTTTAGAGTTTTGTTATATACCTTACACTGACCATATTGCCAGATTTATCCGACATCAGTATACCTCTAATCATTTGTAGGATATATGCTCGACTAACCTTCTAAATTTCATCAACTGTATTATACTCAGAGAGCTAAAATTCACCTTTTAACTAACTCATTTTTACATGAGACCCTTTCACGCTACTTCCATTGGGTTGCTTCCCAAGGTACCTTTCACAAATTTTAGCCGACGAGTCTTCGGTACGCTCAACCACTGGCTTCTCGTTTATTGGGACCCCAATAAGATAAACCACGTCCTCAAGGGTGATCGTGCATTCTCCACAAGGCATATGGAAGGTATGTGTTTAAGGTCTCCAACGCTCAATTAGAGCGGTAATCAACCCTGACACCAACTTGTATCCACGGAGGAACGCGGCATGATAAAATCCCGTCACATATAAGAAATTCATGATTCTATAGCCTAAGGGGTTGTCTACCATGCAAAAATGATGTTTAAATGTTTCCTCTGCATCCTGTAAATAACACATTATTTAAACATAATTACTAACAAAAAACACAGAAGTGACATATTTCGTAATGAAACAAATTTTAAAAAATTATAACAGCTCATCAACTCTAAGGCTAGTAATGTGTCGATACTGTAAATGCAACAATGGAGCTTGCTCAACCATCATACATGACAATTAAGAAAATATTAGTAAACCAAGACTAAATCTATCACGTTAAAAAATAACAATTAAAATAAATGTTGTATTTTCTTATTGTCTATTAAATCATCAATTTAACGTCGTTTTTTATTCAACCACCTATAAATAAATATAAATTAATTAACAAACTTAAATAAAATAATAAAATATATCTACCTATTTTTTTATATTCTCAAAATAAACTTTTCTTCTCTTATATTCAAACAATTTTTCTATATTCTCAAAATCTCTCCACCTATTATTTAACACAAAATATTTAAACTATATTCTCTCCAAATAACATCGAAAATTTAAACATCAAATAAAAATTATAAAAAAATTACGAACTTAAGTTAAACAATAAAATATTAATTTACTTACTATATTTTCTTCTCAAATCTTCACCTATTTAACACAAAATTTTCAAATTATATTCTCTCCAAATAACATCAAAAAGTCAAGGAATATCAAAATAAAAATAAAAAAAATCATAAATTTTAACTAAAAAATACAAAAATATAATTTTCGTAATTACTATAAAATAAAATATAAAAAACAAATAAATTACAAAAAAATAATACTTACTATAATTCAAAATAATAAGAATAAATTACAAAAATAAAATACTTAATTAAATTCTCCAAATCTTCCTCTTCTTCTTCTTCGTCGAAATATTTTCTCTCACTCTACACTATTTACCTTCAACCCACCCCTCTTTTAACCTCACAAAAATTAAATCTCAACCACTCATCACATACCCAATTAAATTCCACCATTCATCCAACCATTCCTAATTATATTCCGTGCCCCCCATGCCCTCAGCCTCCTCGTGCCCCTCGTGCATGTACAACATGCATGCCCTCTGCCCGTGTCCAGGCTTTGCAGGCCACCCCAAAGTCGGATTCAGGTGATCAAGACTTTAAGGAATTTTTTTGAAACTGTGGGCGTTAGAGTCCGACTTTAAGGGATTTTTTCCAATTTTTTTCTAAAGTCGGATCTTTTTGGGAGAGACTTTAAGTTTTTTTTAAGTCTGTTGCAGCAGAATCTGACTTCTCCTTACACTGTTCAAAGTGTAATATTTCGAGAATTCTTCTGATACCAGCCATAGATTGGAAAAAAATTCCCACAACAATATTTTTGTGAATTCCCTTTTTTTCCTCTAATGTTAAAATAATATTTTTGTGTGATTTATTTTAAATGGTATTTATAAATAAATTAAGTAAAGTATTTTTAACTTGAAAAATAAATCAATTTTAGGTTTTAAATCATATTTAAGCCAATCTATTCGACTTAATATTGTTTCTCATGAATATGTTTATATGGTTATTTTATAATAATATTTAGATTTAGGGGTGCTTGAAGCCCTTCAACTTTTGAAAAAAATAATTAAATCTCTGATTTTTTTTTTTGCACTCAGTTAAGTCCCTGAATTAATAAATTGAATCAAATAACCCGTTTTTTCTTATGCCTAACATTTATGTATATCTCTGCGTTTTTGTTATATTATTTACTTGATTCTAGGGATGATAAAATTATTCGTCTTATCAGGTTTCGACTCGATCTGACTTAATAGGGGTGGGTCGGAATTGGTGATTGGAGGACAAACATAAATATTTAAATAGTGAAGGGGACAAAAATATAATTAATCTATTTTTTAAAATTTTTATCTATATTATAAAGGTAAAAAAATTGGGGATCGGGGGACATGGCCCCTCCTAGGACTTTAATGCCTCGTCCCTGAAGGTAAGGCTAAAAATCCTAAACTTGCTGTAACAAGAGTCCAACAAGCTGATGAAGAATATGTTACGTTGGAGCAATTGTTTTATATATCTTTTATGTACTATATTTGTGGAGACAAAATATCTGGTTTTGGATCAAATTTTTCTGTAGTTAGGTTGATAAACGAGTAATTTAAATGCAGGCGTTGAACTTGTATTCTCATTAAATCTTAAAATCAATATGAGATTAAAAATATCACAGAAGAAAGTGTAAATATGTAAATCAATGTCCGATATGCTACAGTTTGGTCATTAATATATATTTGAAATTTCAAATTACAGATAAGAAAAATCATAAAACACCTCAAAATCTTCAAAAAAGACATTACATTTAAATTAAATTCTGATGGGCAGCTTGATTATGATTCTTAATGGCTCACACGGTTGTTGTGTTAATAATCATATATAGTAGCGTCAAGGTATTCACATCCAAAACCATATCCCTATTTCAGAAAGAACACAAGAAAAATGGGAAAACTACACTTTGGGCCACGTTGCCGTCCCCTTTCGTATTTTCCATCGGCAGTTTATTGTAGGTCAGGTCTTTTTGGACACATGGCCTACCTAATACCTATTTCCTATACTATTGGGTCAAAGTTGATAATATGCTCTTATTTAGGTTTTAATGTTAAAAAAAAATAAAATTTAGAGTTAAGGTTTAGTGTGTAGGTATTTTTTAGAACTTTAATTTTTGGATTTAGAATTTAACATTCAATTTTTTAAGGGTTATAGGGGATTGCTTGATACGATCTCTGATAAGTATTTGTTTTGTACGTGCTTTCTGTTAATTGTTGCATCAAACCAGAATTACCATGATAAAAGTATATACTTTAAAGGTTATAGACCAGAAAAATCTTTGAGAACTAAAAAAAAGCCATATACTTTAAGGATCAATTCATGCAATAAGCATTTTGTTTTCTGCTAAGAACTTTATCTTACAATGAAAATTACAGAACTGGAAGCTTGGATCCCTACTAAAATCCATATCTTCGGCCTACATGTCTGAAACTGACAAGTTTACTTGCAATTCACAGTATGATTTGTTTTGGTTAATATTGTGAATTCTTTATTCATCAAAATAGAAACTTGAAGATAAAACAAAAAAACAATGGGGTTTGTCATTTTTCTATTTTGTAGCTTGTGGCAACTATTGGACTTTTAACAACATGTCTTCTTCCACCATCTTCCCAACTAAGATAACCAAACGACACTGCTTCCTTCAGTTGTCTTGGACCTTCAACGCTCAGCTTGAAGCTTTTCTTCTCGTATTTTGCCTTGAAAACCAGTACGTCTGGTTCCACCCTCACCTTAAGTCCTTTGATTGGCGTTACACTTGCTCTGTAGGTGGAGCTTCCATCTCCAACATTTGTCACACTTCTTTGAAATTCCAACACGGCCGTGGAATTTGGTTTTGCATCCCTGTCATTGAAAAACGCAATAAAAGAAGGGTAATTGAGATCCAGAGAAGGGTTGGAGCAGTTGTTTGAAGACGATTTCGTGATGGTTTTCATTTGCTGTGCTGTGAAGTTTAAACCGCAAAGAAGATTCACATAATCTTGAACCGTGGCATCATATACAAGTCCAGGGTCCAACGCTTTATTGGGATTGATATGACCAGCTCCCATCGCTAAAGGATTGTCTGGTCGGAGATTTTCGCCTATATCCTTTATAGGACTGCCGGTGTTATCAATCTGATCCGATGTAGTCATCAAAGCTGATCTGATGGCGGCGGGGCTCCAATCAGGATATGCTGCTTTTAAAAGTGCTGCTATTCCCGAGACATGGGGGCATGCCATGGATGTTCCCGAAAGTATATTGAAGTTTGAAAACAGTGTGTCCTCGTTTACAACAGCTGCTCCTATGTTTGTAGGCCATGCAGCAAGGACCGAGTCGCCAGGGGCCATTATATCAGGCTTTAGAACAGATGGACAACTGTAGGACGGACCTCGAGAGGTATAGGTAGTTACCCTTGGTGAAGGTTTAATGCCCAGGATTGTCTTTTTAAATTCAATGCTGGCTTTTGGGTCAGTGTGGGACTTAATGAAGTCCACAACTGCATCACCATCTTTTTGTTCCAAGAAAATGGCTGGAAATGGGGTTTGGCCGGATATATCCACGTTATTTACTATGAAGACACCGGCAGTGTTTCCCGCAAGTTGAACGTTGTTTACCTGGTCGCTGAGGGAATCGTCCCCGCCTGGATCTTGGCACACAACGATCTTCTGCTTAATTTCCCTCAGTGCAGTTGTGTTGTCGCATGCGTCCATGAAAACAATTGAGAATTGGCTTGAAGAGAAATTCCCAGGATACAGGGCCCAACCACTGACTGACCCTTTGCTACCGAAATTTAACGTTGCCACAAAGTCTCGATCCATGGTACCGGCGGCGACGGTTAAAACCCACGGTGTTCCGTTGTGTAGGGTCTCTACATCTGGACCTTCGTTTCCTGCAGAGGTGGAAACGAAAATGTTCTTCTCTATGGCAGCAAATGTGGCTATTGCAATGGGGTCTTCATACAACTCAACCTCATCCAAGCCTAATGACATGGAGAGAACATCAACACCGTCCGTGATGGCTTGATCAATGGCTGCAATTATATCTGAGGTGAAAGATCCTTCATTCCAGAGAGCTTTATACATGGCCACACGAGCCCCTGGGGCCATTCCTCTTGCGGTTCCCGTGGCATAGCCAAAGTATGATGCATCTTTGACATAAGTTCCGGCAGCAGTAGTTGAAGTGTGGGTCCCGTGTCCTTCAGTGTCGCGTGGAGAATTCATTGAGATGGTGATATCGGGATTGTGGGCAATCAGGCCTTTACTGAAAGACCGAGCACCAATCAGCTTTTTGTTGCACAATGAGGAATTGAATTGGGTGCCACTTTCACATGCTCCTTTCCATCTCGACGGAACATCACTCATCCCATTATCATTAAAGCTTTCACTTTCTGGCCAAACCCCAGAATCAATCACCCCAATAATGACATCTTTGCCGAAATTCGACACCGGCCAAGCACCGGTACCGGTATTCAAGCCGAGAAACTTGAAAGAATGAGTGGTATCAAGCTTGACACTTCTATCTTTAACAGAAGAAACATACCCTGGGGCATTTTTCAAGGCCTCAAGCTCTGCAGGTGTGAGACTTGCACTAAACCCTCGAATAACATGGTTGTAAGTATAGATAAGTTTAGAAAAAGGGATATTGTTGTTGGTTTCAGCTCTCGATTGGGGTGAGACAGATGAAAGAGTGTCCAGGTACCAGCTTTGCTGGTTAGAGAAGGCTTTGGGCATGACCGAGAGGTCCATATGGACAATATAATTCTCAGCTTTTGCCAGTTTGATAAAGATAAATGAGATGGTAAAAGAAAACCAAACATACAGGTGCTTGGTCATGGTGGAGAATTGATGAGTTATTTTTCTTTGAGGAATTCCATGAATTCGGCAAGCTTATATAGGGAACTGGGAAGCGTGGGAACTTAATGTTTTTGCCATAGAAGTCAAAGTCTCCCACTAAATACCAATGGGTTAAGGGTGATAATGAGCTTGACCGGCTCGCAAGCTATTCGGGTTCAGCTCGATTAAAGTTCGGTTCGAATAAATTTAACTAGAATTTATACTTAGCTCAAGATCTTAACAAGTCGAGTCGAGCTGACTCAAACTCGGCTCAAAAAATTCGTCAACATGCTCGAAATAATTATATATATATATATACACTTGTATGTTTCAGTGTTGTTAACTTGTTATCATAGTTAAATACTTTAAATCTTCTTCTCCTTGTGGACTTGTATAATTTAAAAAATGTATTAGGGTTACGTGGGGACTTCAAAATAAATATTATCTTTTCCCAAATAAATTTTCACATTTTTTAAAAACTTCAAAAAAAAATAATTTGAGGAAAGCAACAAGTCGAGCTCGATCCAAGCCCAGTAATACTATTTTCAAGCCGAGCCATGGTAGGCTCGGGCTCAGCTCAGCTCGTTATAACCCGGTTAGTCCAAGTGGTAAGTAGTTTGGTATGACTTAAGTAGTCTCAAGTTTGAGGTCTTGTGTATGTAAAAAACTCCGTTGTGAGACACACCCACTAAACCTAAGTGTATGATGGGATTAGCAGGGGCGGTTTAAAGATTTTGGGGGCCCTGTGCAATTTATTAAAATATGGCTCTTAATTTATAATCAGTAAGAGATATAAGTGTTTTTTCAAAAAAAAATACTTTAATACAAAAAATATTATTAAATTGTTCTCTTGAGAACCAAAAAATTGACTTATAAACATCTAATATCAAACATTTTCACTTCAAAATTATCATTCTTTTTTGCATGTTTTAAGTTTTAGATAATTTTTATGTAAACATAATTATATATATAATTTTATATTTTTTTACAAATATTTAATTTTATTTAGGTTCCCTATTTTCGGGGCCCCTCTCTCTTGGGGGCCCTGTGCGGTCGCTCATGTCGCGCCTGTCCAAAACCCCACTGGGGATTAGTCCAAAATAGTTAGAGCAAAGCCTGAAAACCAAGGGAGGAACTAAAATAATCTCCCACTAAATATTTCCCTATTCTTAACAAAAATGTATTGAGGTTAACCAAACCAAATATATACATTGAGTTAAAGATGAGAGGACAGTGGAGAAGGAATGGGGCAGCAAAATCTTTTTTTTGCCTCTGAAAGGAAAGGACCACATAGCACTATTAAAAGATACAAAAAGATGAGATGTTGAGGTCATATTGTTGCCTATCCATAACGTTCCTAAATATATACAATTCACGCATCTTCTTTCTTACCGTAACCAATCCACATGCATATACCAATATCGTTTATAATACTTATAAACTTTTTTTTGTGCCTTCTGTTTGAACACAAAGATGGAGCAGATTGGCTATATTTTGAATAAGATTATAATTACTTTTTTTTTGCCTTTTAGTTCTGCACAAAGATGGAGCAAATTGGCTATGGTACCTAGTACCTACAATAAAAGATAAAGTAAAAAAATAATAAAAGAATTCCATGATTGAAGGTTTTAGAGCCCACCATGTGCGAGTTCACAACAGAACAAATCCTATATTAGTTGACTTGTTTATGGGAAATAGAATTTGCAAGAGGGAAAAAAATCTTATTAAGTGGTTATCATTATCTGCATATCTACATTCATTTAGTATTAATAGATGCACCTACGGTGTATGATTCTATGCATGGCTAATGAATCAGACGGTGATACGTCATCATAAAATATTAAAATTGAATTCTTTTATTTGACCAAAGACAGGGGCACCTGTTGCTTGTGATTTGTTTTTATTTCTCCAAAAGCTTCATTGTCATGTATGTTTCGTAAATGAATATATATATATATATATAATAAATTTCCATCGACTTCTACCATTAATTTTGATGAGCATGACATTCTTCTGTTGAACTTGATACATATCTCATGAGCTTGGCTTGGCGTAAGTGAATTCGTTTCCAAGAAAGAAAACGAACACGCCAGTAAACATACTTCCTAGAAAAGGGAAAATGAGTGAGAAAATGAGTAGCTCCAAGGAAAGAGATGTTCAAGTTTACTGGAAATAATAGCGAGTCCAATTACTTTAACCTTTGTCCTATAGAGCCAGAGGGTTCCTTTCAGGGCAAAACTTGCAAGAAACCAACTTTCATTATACTGGTATTGACCAAGTTTTTCATATTGTTCCAAGGCATAGATGAATGACAGTATCGTCAACGCAACATTGAACCCTTAAAACGATTGCCTTCCATCTAATTCACATGTTTAAATAAAGCTTGTTTTTTTTTACCAAAGGGGAAACCATGCATTTCATTCAAACAACAACATTACAAGCGGATGGAAATCGTCTGACCGTAACTATTAAAAGTGTTTAGAAATATTCGACTCGATAGACTCTATCCGACTACACGAACATAAATAATCTGATATTTATCCGATTTTTTTTACTCGGGTCAGTACTCATATATATTTGAAATTAATATTTTTTATATTCAATATATATATATTAATATTAAACTGATAAAAAATCTTAATTTTTTATATTTTTATATTTAATAGATTCATATTTTTATATTTTTTATATTAAACTAATAAAATATTTTTATTCCTACCAATGGGAATAGAGCACATTTCATGGCCAGCCATTTATTTCTTAGTGTGAGCACCCGCCACAAGAGGATTAGTCACTGTTATCGGTGGTGGATATCTTTGTTCAAACCAAAAAAATATTTTTATATTAAAAAATTACATGTTTTTTTATATTTGGGGTAGTAAATACCTGATTTTTCGGGTACTCGCAAAAACTGGGTACTCGACTAACGGGTACCCGCAACACTTGGGTCGGGACACGGGTCAGCCATATGACTACCCGACGATCCAGGTACCCGTTACTTCGAGTTAGGGTTGGGCGTTCGACCGATCGAGTCGAAATTTTTTGAGTTATTCGAGTTTGCAAGTCATATTTTACGATTCAAACTTTATTTGAATTTTTTTCGAATCGAATCGAGTTTATGAAATTCGAGTCTAGTCGAGTCGAGTCGAGTTTTCAAGTTGCTGTACAAATTTAATTGTACATATATATTTCTATATGCATATACTTAGGGCTGGGCGGTGCACATATTGATTCAAATTTTAACGGCTTTCTATATGCATAATATATATATATATATATATATATATATATATATATATATATTCATATTTTCACGTGTGATATACATAATATATCATACACAATTGACAAAGTCGACTTGAATATGAAAACTAATAAACTAATACTAAAAATTTGAGCTATTCGAATTTCCGTTTCATAACTCAAACTTTATTTGAAATTTTTTCGAGTCGAGTTTATGAAATTTCGAGTCGAGTCAAAATGAGACGGTTTTTTTCGCCTCGAGTCGAGTTCTGCCCACCCCTACTTCGGGTACCCGAATTTGAACACCCTTCTAACTATGTCCCTTTTGGTGCGGCACTTTTAAAAGTGGATTTATGATTTAGGGTTTATGGTTTAAAGTTAAGATTTAAGGTTATGGTTTAGAGAATTAGGGGTAGAGTGTATTTTTAGGGTTTAAGATATAAATTTTAAGGTTGTGGTTTAGAATTTAATTTTTAGTGTTTTTTAATGCGGGACATAGAGAGAGACATAATTAGAGGAGAGATTTTGTTCATTACAAGCATAATAAAATTCAACATCAGTGATACGTAAATTTTAATAGAAGGACCCTTTTGCTTTTATTCGAAATGTACAAGGATCATTTGGTAATTTTCTTAGTATAGGACCAAAATGCAATCTACAGTATAGCATAGGTACTGATATAGTACTTATATATATAAGCAGACCCAAACTTGAAAAAAACATCCAAATCCCAATCAAAACAAAATAAGGATTTTTTGGGTAAAATTTATAAACGGTCACTAAACTTTGTTTTAAAAAATAAAACGATGATTAAATTTTCAAATGTTACAAAATGACAATTACACTTTGTATTTTATAACAAAATGGTAATTAGGACGTTAAACCCCGTTAACTCTTAATAGTAAACTCACTGTAACTGCCACATCCTCTTACCCATATCCACATCATCCTCTCCTTTTTTTCACTTAAAGTTAATAAAACAATGAAAAAAATAACTTTGATTTTACTGTTTATCTTCTTCCTAAAACAAGAACCCCTTCAATGCTCATCTCTTTCATTAACAACATCAAAACCCCAACTACATTAACCGCAAAACAGTCAGCAGAGAAGTCAAGTTAAAGCACATAAACTAAAGGTGAAACAAGCTTGGTGGTTGGTTTTGGCAATTTGGCAACCATTTCAAGCAAACATTATAACCAATTATATACCGTAACAATGTTGGTACATCCCAGCTGCTATCACTGTAATTCCATTAACAACATCAAAATCTAACTTATTACTATAAATATAAAAAAGATTACAATTTTTTCTCATTATATTTCCTTCAACTCTGAACTATTGACCCGGTGCTTAACTCATATCCCATAATCCAACTACAAAAGGACTCATCCAATGGCAGAAAACCCAACATTTTCCAACTCATAATATAACAAAATTGTTTCTTACCATGTTGAGACATGGGGGATAATCAGATGCAGTAGCCACTGTGAAGATTTGATTTTACTGGAAATATAAATCTGAGATAAAACTCATTTCATTCATCATAATAATCTGTTTACAAAGGAAACCATGCACGTTAATATATAGTGCAAGGGCTTAACAGATTAGGGTTTGTTTGCCAGCTCATGCACAGCCAGCTCATACAAACAAGGTTGTTACAACAACCATTCCCGCGCTTTGTATAGCTGGGAAATTCTTCTCGAATACTCTATTTTGCTAACATTTCCCCTGCTGTCTGAGGTCTTCAGGATCTCTAACACATAGTTGATGTCGATAGAGTGCAAAGGCTTGAATGGAGATGGGTTTGGTGAGTATATCAGCTACTTGAGCATTGGCAGGGACATAATTGACTTGAAGTTGCTGAGAAAGAACCTTTTCATGAACAAAGAATAGATCCAACTCTACGTGTTTAGTCTTGGCATGCATCACTGGATTGGCAGCCATGGCTACTGCACTAGTATTGTCATTCCAAATGACATGCATGGAAGGTAAAGAAATGAACATGTCACCAAGAACCTCTTGAAACCAAAGGTTGTCAGCATCAGCATCAGCAAGGCTTCTGAACTCAGCCTCAGCTGTAGATTGTGAGACGGATCGTTGCTTACGGGAGCTCCAGGAGAGAAGATGCTCACCAAGAAAAGTGCAGTAGCTAGAAATGGACCTTCGATCGTCAGGATCACTGCCCCAATCGGCATCGGCAAAGGAGTGAAGAGCAGTGCTAGGGTTCTGATGAGGTGTGAACCACAAGCCAAATTCCAAGGTCCCTTTCAAGTATCGTAAAATACGTTTAACAACAATCCAGTGTTGATCAGTAGGTTGATGCATAAACTGTGCAACTTTATTCACAGAAAATGCAATGTGTGGTCGAGTATGACAGGCATATTGCAGGGAGCCTACAATACTCCTGTATAATTGAGGGTCTGCAAGAGGAATCCCATCATCCTTTAAGAGTTTTGAAGATGCTACCATGGGAGTTTGCACACTGCTTGTGTCCCTTAAGTCAGTTTTGACAAGAAGCTCAATAATATATTTCTTTTGAGACAAGAGTAGGCCACCATGAATGTGTAAAACTTCAATGCCAAGAAAGAAGTGAAGCTGACCTAAATCCTTGAGAGAAAATTGAGTGTCCAAATGAGTAATAACAGATGCAACACGAGAGGGAGAAGCACCTGTGATCAGAATGTCATCCACATAAACTATAACATATGTATGTAAACCATCATGCTGTGAAACAAACAAAGAAGCATCTGCACTGGAAGATCGAAAGCCCAAATGTTCAAGAGAAGCTTTGAGTTTTGTGAACCAATTTCGAGGGGCCTGTCGAAGGCCATAGAGAGAACGTTTGAGCTTGCAAACTAGAGTGGAGCCAGTAGGTGATTGTTGAGCAAAACCATCAGGTTGAACCATATATACATCTTCAGTAAGATCTTCTTTTAGAAATGCATTATTCACATCGACTTGGTGAATATGCCAGCCATGAGAAGTTGCCAAAGATAAGACAAGGTTGACAGTAAAAGTTTTGACAACCGGGCTGAAAGTTTCATGAAAATCAGAGCCAGCAAATTGAGAGTATCCTTTGGCTACTAAGCGAGCCTTATAACGTTCCACAGAGCCATCATCATTATATTTAATGCGAAAAATCCATTTGCATCCAATTGCACGTTTGTCAGGTGGAAGGGGAACAAGATCCCATGTGTCATTCTCAAGAAGAGCATTATATTCAGCTAAAACAGCTGATTTCCATTGAGGATCATGCATAGCATGATGAACATCGAGAGGTGTATCGTGCACTTGAAGATGGTAAACCTTAGGTTTAAAGATCCCTGACTTGCTTCTGGTAACCATGGTATGACCAGGAACAGTAGTGGAAGGAGGTTCTGAGGAAGAAGAAGCAGGGATGATAGGAGGATGAGATGAAGGTGGAGGGGATGTAGTAGGTTGGGATGTTTCTGTTGGTGGAGAGGTAGTTGTAGGAGGTGGTGGAGTAGGAAATGTAGTAGGAGTAGTAGGAGGAACTGATGGAGGATGAGGTGAAGGTGGAGGGGATGTAGTAGGTGGAGATGTACTTGGATGTGCAGCTGAGGATGAAGATAAAGTAGTAAGGGGAGTAGATGTATCTGGGACAGTGTGAGGGGTTGAAGTAGATGGATGAACATGTAATGAAGGAGAAGTTGTTTGGAGAGGAGGGGAAGTAGATGTAGGTTGTTGGTTTTGACAGGGGAAGATGGATTCATTGAATGTGACATTTCGAGAGATGAACTTTTTGTTTGAGGAAGGGTCAAGACAGACATACCCTCAATGTGTAGGAGAGTAGCCCAGGAAAATACATGGTTTGGTGTGGTAATCAAATTTGTGTCGTTGAAAGGGGCGGAGGTGAGGGTAACAGAGGCAACCAAATACTTTGAGAAATGTATAATTAGGTGAAAGATTATAAAGTTTCTGAAAGGGGGAGATATTACCGAGAGATTTAGATGGCATCCGGTTGATTAAATACACCGCACTTAAGACAACATGAGACCAATGATGAAATGGAACTGAGGCATGAGCAAGGAGAGTGAGAGTTGTTTCAATTAGATGCCTGTGCTTCCTCTCAACAACACCATTCTGTGGTGAAGAATGAGGGCAAGTGACACACAACTGTATTCCCAATTGTGCAAGAAGAGTCTTAAGAAATCTGAATTCCCCACCTCCATCGACTTGAACTGCCAGAAGCTTAGTAGAGAATTGAGTTTCAATAAACTTATAGAACATTTCAAAAGCTGTGCATGCATCAGACTTTTTCTTTAGAAGATAGACCCAGGTAATACGTGAATACATATCAACGCAAGCCATATAATAAGAAAAACCATCAGATTGAATAGGTGCAGGACCCCAAAGATCAATTTCCACTAACTGAAATAGTGTTGAATACACTGTTGTAGAATTATGATAAGGAAGTGTATGATGTTTGCCTAATTGACAAGCATGACAAAGATCTGATTTATTTACAACAAGCCTTTTATTTAAAGCAAGATTAATAACATCAACAGTAGGGTGACCCATCCTATTGTGCCATAACCAATAGTCACTGCTGGTGGTGGTCAAGGAAACACTTGGTGATGGAGGTGAAGTTGAAGAAGTAAACTCGTACAAACCATTCCTTTGAGTGCCTCGTAGGAGAACATTCCCTGTCAGCTCATCCTTGATTACACAATGATTAGGATGAAATTTAAAGAACACAACATTGTCAGTAGAAAATTTAGAAATTGAGAGAAGATTGCGAGTATGTAACACCCGGGTTTAGGGGTTAGGTGAAAATAATATTTTAATATTATTTGGGCTCGGGTTGGTTTATGAAATAATCCTTTTAAGATATTGGGTTACAAAATTTACCTTTTAAAATGGGACCAAAATGTTTTAGACTCAAAGTTGAAGAGCTAATTTAAAAACAAGGAAAACTATTCATTAATGGCCTTTTGGGTAATTTACTCCACTTCAAATTTAAATCCCCTTTTCCCTATCACACTTCCACTATTCACCTTCTTCATCAGATTTTTCCAACGTGAAATAGGGTTCTCTACCCAAATCCACTATTCCATCTTATTCCTCATCCATTTCAACTCCAAATCGAAAGGTAAGGATGTTTTTGACTTCTCCTCATCTTCCCCTCTTTAAAAGTACCATTTATTTTCATTTTCATCGAATATTTGAAAATGGGGTTTTCTAAGAATTTGATTAAAGATGGTGCCTTTGTGTAGCTAAACCTAATATTTTGATTTATTATGGTTAGTTATGGAATGTAGGAGCCAAGGGATGCTACATATGTAAATTTTAGATGATTTTAATCAATTTTCGGAATTGGGTTTTGAGAGGGTTTTTGGAGGGTTTTAAAGTGGGTTTTGGGGTTGTTTAAGGTTGGTTCTTGGGGGCTGTAGGTAGTATGACTTATGAGGATCATTTTGGGTGTAATTGAGGCTTGTTTGGGTGCTTGAAATGGAAGATTTCAGTGGGTTAAGTGGGCTACTCGAAAATTCTGTCTTTGGACTTGGTTGGGGGTGTTGAATGCTTGTTAATGTTAATCCGGGTTGTTTCCGATGATGTGTTATTGATTCAGACGTTTTGTTTGTGTTTGAGATGATTAGAATCGAGTTTGGGCATCGGTGGAACATCGGAAGTGAATCCGGGAAGTTGAAGGTTGTGCTTGCTTGGTCTTTGGCTTGGGAGCTTAGGTGAGTGGTTAATTGTTTTAAACGGTTTTAAATTGGTTGGTTTGAGTGTATGGACTAGGTTGGGCTTGGTAGACCCACCTAGAGTTAGGATTAGGGTGGTAGCCTAATCCTAAACTTGATCTAGAGCCCTTGGTTGAACTCACTATATGGTTGTGTATGTCTCGTATAAATTGTGGTATGAATGTCTATGTATATTGCTTTATACATGTGAAATGAGATTGGACTTATGATGCTTGAGACATGCATAATGACGATTGTTGGTGAGTACGTGCTAAGCACAAGGTTAATGAAGTGAGTAAATATTGGCACTAGTAAACTTGGATACAAATGATCGATCATTAGGATGTTAGTGTGTACACATGAGTCTAAAGTCGCGCGTGGCCTTGGTGGCGTTGAGTCACCAAGGAGGAGTACGGGTTCGCCCGAAATTGTATTTAAACGTAGTCGGTGATGAGTGGAATCCCATCGACGGGGCGTGAGGATGAGTGGAATCCCCTCCGCGAGACCGGTGATGAGTGAAATCCCACCGTGAGGTAATGTGGTTGTTGGATATGAGTTTCCAACATGTCTATCCGCATATTCGGGTCTTAACTAGGTGCCAATGTTCTTTGATGTGTATCATTGTGTTGAGGTTTATGGTTCTTATTGGGATACTTGGTTGTGATTACATGTATCTTGGAAATTGAGCTTATGATCATGGCATTAATATTGTCTATTGCTCATGCATTTTATCTTGTGGACCTTTGGTATGATTGTGATTTTACCTTGGCTAGATCGTGCTCGGACCCTGCAATGTTGAGGTTTGTTTTTAGAGCTTACCCTCACTAAGCATCATTGCTTACGCTCTCTTTGTTCAACATTGCAGATCCTTAGTTCGTGGGTTGCTCGGGCAAGTGAAGGGCCTCCAAGTGTGGTTTTTGGACTTGAGTTCATCAAGTATGGATTTTAATGTTAGACTTGTAATAGTTTGAGCAATGGGACGTGTAATGTTTTGCTGGTTGTTGTTGGTTGCTAGGAGCATGTATAGACTCCTTAGTATCTTGTTTTGTATGGTTGTGTTGCCATGGTGAATGTTAACTCATGCCTAATTGCTTACTTGAATGTTATCCTTATGCCTTTAGAGTTCATATATGTGTTTGAGTGATCTTTGAATGAATGCATGTTTGTGGGATGTTGCCTTAGTATTAGACATGTCTAAACCTGGTTAAAGCATGATAGTATTGTTGGTATACCTTGGGTTAAATTGTTTTGCTGTTGTATGGTGTTTTGGTGGTGTTTTGGGGCACCCTTGTGCCTCAAAACAGCCCAGACGAGTCTGCAGACAGGGGGTGTTTCGGAACGGTTCCCCCTGTTCCAGAACAGTCCCTGTGTAAATGGCCTGCCGTTTCGAAACGGATGAGGGTCGTTTCGGAACATTTTCGCTACTGGAATTTTGAGAAATTGGCGAGATGAAGCCGTTTTGAAACGGACCTCTGAAGTTCCGAAACGGTCAAATCTCGTTGACCACGAGATATTGACCGTCAAGGTCGTTCCGATACGGGTCTCCCCTGTTTCGGAACGGTCACCTTGTTGTTGACCCAGGGCCGTTGACTAAGTCAAGGCGTTTCAGAACACCCTGAGGGCGTTTCGAAACGGCCTGCTGTAATGGAATAAAATGGGCTGTTTATGTCTTGCTTGGTCGGAGAATGTTTCTTTGTTTGTAATCTTCCGCTGTTGTGCTTCACATATGAAATAAATATGCATCTAGATAAGATTAAAGTTAAAAGAAATTTTCTGGGTCGTTAACCGAGGGGAAGCCTTAACGGGTTTCGCTTCGGTTTTCCCCGTGTGGCCCACTCGGACCGGTCATCCGACCAGACCGGGACGAGGGGGTTACACTTGTTGGTATCAGAGCCTAAGGTTACCGAGACCTTGGGCAGGTAAGTGAGGTAAGTTTAAGTTTTTAAAATTGAAATGCACGGTGTTTGCTTGTTTTGCAAGAATGGTTGCTTGTGTGACTAGTATGCTGATTGTTTTATTTTAAAGCATGTGTGTGTGGGTCCCATTGCTACTATTACATTGGAAAAATGATTTTTAGGTGAGGGAACATACTTGGACACTTGGAAGCCTTGCCTTGCTAACCCAACTTGTGTGTTTTGTTGTTGTGGTTGTAGTTAATATCTGTGAGAGCAATGTCTAGACCGAGAGGTAGACCGAGGTTGGTTCGTCAGGAACCACGAGTTGCGGCTCCTGTTGAGCCGGTAGTTGGTGCGGGGGCTCACATAGAAGGACCGATGGCCGCGGGAGCTGGCGCTCCTCCACCACCTCCACCACCACCACCTCCTCCACCGGGAGTTGGGGGCGAGGATGGAGCCGGAGGAAATGGACCTCAAGGTGGCCAAGGTGGCCAAGGTCCAGCTGGAATTGATATGACTCCGCTAGTGCAAGCAATAGCGGGAGCGTTCCAGGCCGCAGTTGCGGGAGCTCAGGCTGCAGCTCAGCCTAGGTGTGACGATGCTAGTTTACCTTTGGAGAGGCTCCGTAGCTTAGGGGCCGAGGAGTTTAGAGGATCTACTCCGGAGAGGTCGGAGTTATGGTTGGAGAAGACAGTTCGTATCTTGGCTCAGATGGGTTGTGCGGGCGCACGTAGATTGGGTTGTGTGATCTCACTGCTTCAGGGTGATGCCTACACCTGGTGGGTCACCATCACTACCGGGGTTCCAGAGACAGAAATTGTTTGGGAGTTCTTTGAGTCTGCCTTCCGGAAGAGGTACTTGGGACCGAGGTACTTGGATGAGAAGAAGCGAGAGTTTATGGCTCTTACTCAGGGGGATGCTTCTGTGACTGATTATGAGATCCGCTTTGTTCGCTTGAGTCAGTATGCCCCAGAGTTGGTTCCTACTGAAGTGGAACGCTGCAACCGTTTCCGCTACGGGTTGAATGAAGAGGTTAAGAGGTACACGTTGGCTTCTGACTACTCAGACTTTGATGTGTTGGTCGCGAGGGCCAAGGATTTGGAGCATAGTTTGGGTTCAGCCAAACGAGCTGGTGGTTCTAGTTCTGGAAAGAGGCATAACCACTTTGATGGTAGAGATGCTAAGAGGCACAGAGGGGGCGGACATCAGTTTGATCAGAGACGTGGCGGTGGCCACCATGGTAGGGGCCATCAGGGCCATAGAGGAGGAGGGCGCTTGCCCGAGTGTGCACAGTGTGGGAGACAGCACACTGGAGAGTGCTGGGGTAACTTCCATGCTTGTTGGAACTGTGGTTCGAGGGACCACTTTAGGAGGGACTGTCCGCGTCAGGCAGCTCAGGCACCGAATATTGCTCAGGCTCCTGCGAGGGGTAATGATTTTCAGAGAGGCCGTGGGCGCGGTCGTGGCTACTTCCAGCCGAGGGCTGATGCACCTAGGGTCGATGCTTAGAGGAACCTTGCACATGTTGTGGCTGTGCAGCCAGAGGCGGGAGGACCAGCGAGGGTCTATGCTCAGAGAGAGGCCAGGAACGACACCGATGTGATAGCAGGTAATTTCGAGTTACAGTCTATGTCCTTGCTTTCTTTGGTTGATTCGGGTTCTACGCATTCTTACATTTTGAGTAAGCATGCACAGAAGTTAGATATTCCTGTTGAGATCTTAGATGTAGGTATGCATATTACTAGTTCTTTTGGTGAGACAGTTGTGGTTAGACGTATGTATAGGAGGTGCCCACTGAAGATTCAAGGTCATGTGTTCTCAGTTGACATGATGGAACTTCCTTTCTACGGTTTCGATATTATTTTGGGTATGGATTGGTTGGTTGAGCATCGGGCTAGCGTGGATTTTGAGACAAAGAGAATCTCCTTGAAACTTTCTGATGACTACGAGGTAGTGGTAGTGGGCGAGAACATTAAGTTCTTGTCTAATGTGGTGTCAGCTTTAGAGGCTCATAGGTTGATGGACTCTGGATGTGGGGCCTATTTAGCTTATGTTATGAATCCGGACATGAGTGAAGCTAGACCAAAAGATATCAGAACAGTGTGTGACTTTCCAGATGTGTTTCCTGAAGAGTTACCGGGTTTGCCTCCTGACAGAGATGTTGAGTTTGTGATTGAGACAGTTTCGGGATCTAATCCAGTTTCGATAGCTCCGTATCGTATAGCTCCGAAAGAGTTGAAAGAATTGAAGAGTCAGTTGCAAGAATTATTAGACCGTGGTTTCATTAGGCCTAGTAGTTCTCCGTGGGGTGCTCCAGTATTGTTTGTGAAAAAGAAAGATGGTAGCATGCGCATGTGTATTGACTATAGACAGCTGAATCAGTTGACCGTGAAGAACAAGTATCCGTTGCCTCGTATAGATGATTTGTTTGATCAGTTGAGGGGTGCTTCAGTGTTCTCGAAGATAGATTTGAGATCCGGATACTATCAGTTGAAGGTGAAAGAGTGTGATGTTCCGAAGACAGCTTTTAGGACTAGATATGGTCACTATGAGTTTCTTGTGATGCCATTTGGGCTCACGAATGCACCAGCAGCATTCATGGACATGATGAACAGAATTTTTAGAGACTATCTAGACCGGTTTGTGGTTGTCTTCATTGATGATATACTTGTGTACTCGAAGACAGAAGAAGAGCATGATGAGCACTTGAGATTTGTTTTACAGAGATTGTTGAGCAACCAGTTGTATGCGAAGCTCAGTAAGTGTGAGTTCTGGATTCGAGAGGTTGTATTTCTTGGCCATGTTGTTTCGGCCGAAGGTATCCGAGTTGATCCGTCAAAGAGGCTATTATGGAGTGGAAACAACCTAAGTCCGTGACCGAGATTAGGAGTTTCCTAGGATTAGCCGGTTACTATAGGAGATTTGTGGATGGCTTCTCTAGAGTAGCTGCTCCCTTGACTAGGTTGTTGCAAAAGGGAGTCAAGTTTGAATGGTCAGATGCAAGACAGAAGGCCTTTGAAAAATTGAAAGAAGCTTTGACGAATGCTCCAGTGTTAGTGCAGCCTGTTTCAGGTAAGGAGTTTGTGATTTACAGTGATGCTTCCTACGTAGGCTTAGGATGTGTCTTGATGCAAGATAGGAGAGTTGTTGCTTATGCTTCTAGACAGTTGAAGATTCATGAGAAGAACTATCCTACTCATGACATAGAGCTAGCCGCAGTTGTATTTGCATTGAAAATTTGGCGTCACTATTTGTATGGTGAGAAGTGTATAGTTTACACCGATCACAAGAGCTTGAAGTACCTGATGACACAGAAAGAGTTGAACTTGAGACAGAGAAGATGGCTAGAGTTGTTAAAAGATTACGATTTGACTATTGAGTACCATCCGGGTAAAGCAAACGTAGTAGCCGATACTTTGAGTAGAAAAGTGGCCGTTGAGCTGAGAGCTATGTTTGCTAGATTGAGTGTGTCCGATGATGGTGGCTTGATCACCGAGTTGCAAGTGAAGCCTTCTTTGATTCAGTTGATTAGAGAGAAGCAGTTGCAAGATGCGAGCCTAGTTCCTCATGTTCAAGACATAGCCGAAGGAAGACCGACCGAGTATAGTTTCAGTGGTGAGAGCTTGTTGTGCTTTAGGGATAGAATTGTGGTACCGGAAGATGTTGAGCTGAGACGTCAGATTTTGAGCGAAGCGCATTCGAGTCCCTTTTCTATGCATCCGGGTAGTACCAAGATGTACCGAGATATGAAGAATGATTACTACTGGGTTGGGTTGAAGAGAGATGTAGCCGAGTACGTGAGTCGTTGTATGGTTTGTCAGGGAGTGAAGGCAGAACATCAGGTTCCTTCAGGTTTGCTACAGCCTTTGAAGATTCCGGAATGGAAATGGGAGAGAATCACCATGGATTTTGTATCGGGGTTGCCTTTGTCTCCTTCGAAGAAGAATTCAGTATGGGTGATTGTTGATAGGTTCACTAAGTGTGCTCACTTCTTAGTAGTGAACACTACGGATTCCTTAGACAAGTTGGCAAGCTTGTACATTCGTGAGATTGTGAGACTTCATGGAGTTCCGAAGTCTATAGTTTCAGATAGGGATCCTAGATTTACTTCGAGGTTCTGGAGTTGTTTGTATAGTGCTTTGGGTAGTCGTCTGCATTTCAGCACATCTTATCATCCGCAGTCCGATGGGCAGTCAGAGCGAGTGATACAGATTCTAGAGGATATGCTTTGTTGTTGTGTGATTGATTTTCAGGGTTCTTGGGAGAAGCACTTACTGTTAGTTGAGTTTGCTTACAACAACAATTATCAGTCTAGTATTCAGATGGCACCCTATGAGGCTTTGTATGGTAGACGATGTAGGACTCCGATTTGTTGGGCTGAGACAGGTCAGAGGTTGTTACCCATGCCAGACTTGCTTAAGGGAACCACAGAAAAAGTGAAGTTGATTTGTGACCGTTTGAAAGCGGCTTCGGATCGTCAGAAGTCTTATGCAGATTTGAAGAGGAAAGAGATTGAGTACTCAGTGGGTGAGAAAGTGTTTCTGAAAGTATCTCCGTGGAAGAAGGTTATGAGATTTGGCCGGAAGGGCAAGTTGAGTCCGAGGTTCATTGGTCCGTATGAGATAGTTGAGCGGATTGGGCCCGTAGCTTATCGTTTGAGGTTACCTTCTGAGTTAGAGAAGATCCATGATGTCTTTCATGTGTCTATGCTTAGGAGGTATAGATCAGATCCTTCTCATGTGATGCCCGTTGAGGAGATAGAGTTAAATCCGGATTTGTCTTATAATGAAGAACCCGTTGAGATACTTGCTTCTGATAGCAAGGTATTGCGTGGCAAGACCATAGAGCTGGTCAAGGTGTTGTGGAGGCATAGAGGTATGGAAGAGGCCACGTGGGAGAGGAAATCGGATATGGTTGAGCAGTTTCCGTATCTGTTTCCACCAGGTAATTTCGGGGACAAAATTCCTTAAGTGGGGGAGAGTTGTAACACCCGGTTTAGGGGTTAGGTGAAAAATAATATTTTAATATTATTTGGGCTCGGGTTGGCTTATGAAATAATCCTTTTAAGATATTGGGTTACAAAATTTACCTTTTAAAATTGGGACCAAAATGTTATAGACTCAAAGTTGAAGAGCTAATTTAAAAACAAGGAAAACTATTCATTAATGGCCTTTTGGGTAATTTACCCCACTTCAAATTTAAATCCCCTTTTCCCTATCACACTTCCACTATTCACCTTCTTCATCAGATTTTTCCAACGTGAAATAGGGTTCTCTACCCAAATCCACTATTCCATCTTATTCCTCATCCATTTCAACTCCAAATCGAAAGGTAAGGATGTTTTTGACTTCTCCTCATCTTCCCCTCTTTAAAAGTACCATTTATTTTCATTTTCATCGAATATTTGAAAATGGGGTTTTCTAAGAATTTGATTAAAGATGGTGCCTTTGTGTAGCTAAACCTAATATTTTGATTTATTATGGTTAGTTATGGAATGTAGGAGCCAAGGGATGCTACATATGTAAATTTTAAATGATTTTAATCAATTTTCGGAATTGGGTTTTGAGAGGGTTTTAAAGTGGGTTTTGGGGTTGTTTAAGGTTGGTTCTTGGGGGCTGTAGGTAGTATGACTTATGAGGATCATTTTGGGTGTAATTGAGGCTTGTTTGGGTGCTTGAAATGGAAGATTTCAGTGGGTTAAGTGGGCTACTCGAAAATTCTGTCTTTGGACTTGGTTGGGGGTGTTGAATGCTTGTTAATGTTAATCCGGGTTGTTTCCGATGATGTGTTATTGATTCAAACGTTTTGTTTGTGTTTGAGATGATTAGAATCGAGTTTGGGCATCGGTGGAACATCGGAAGTGAATCCGGGAAGTTGAAGGTTGTGCTTGCTTGGTCTTTGGCTTGGGAGCTTAGGTGAGTGGTTAATTGTTTTAAACGGTTTTAAATTGGTTGGTTCGAGTGTATGGACTAGGTTGGGCTTGGTAGACCCACCTAGAGTTAGGATTAGGGTGGTAGCCTAATCCTAAACTTGATCTAGAGCCCTTGGTTGAACTCACTATATGGTTGTGTATGTCTCGTATAAATTGTGGTATGAATGTCTATGTATATTGCTTTATACATGTGAAATGAGATTGGACTTATGATGCTTGAGACATGCATAGTGATGATTGTTGGTGAGTACGTGCTAAGCACAAGGTTAATGAAGTGAGTAAATATTGGCACTAGTAAACTTGGATACAAATGATCGATCATTAGGATGTTAGTGTGTACACATGAGTCTAAAGTCGCGCGTGGCCTTGGTGGCGTTGAGTCACCAAGGAGGAGTACGGGTTCGCCCGGAATTGTATTTAAACGTAGTCGGTGATGAGTGGAATCCCATCGACGGGGCGTGAGGATGAGTGGAATCCCCTCCGCGAGACCGGTGATGAGTGAAATCCCACCGTGAGGTAATGTGGTTGTTGGATATGAGTTTCCAACATGTCTATCCGCGTATTCGGGTCTTAACTAGGTGCCAATGTTCTTTGATGTGTATATCATTGTGTTGAGGTTTATGGTTCTTATTGGGATACTTGGTTGTGATTACATGTATCTTGGAAATTGAGCTTATGATCATGGCATTAATATTGTCTATTGCTCATGCATTTTATCTTGTGGACCTTTGGTATGATTGTGATTTTACCTTGGCTAGATCGTGCTCGGACCCTGCAATGTTGAGGTTTGTTTTTAGAGCTTACCCTCACTAAGCATCATTGCTTACGCTCTCTTTGTTCAACATTGCAGATCCTTAGTTCGTGGGTTGCTCGGGCAAGTGGAGGGCCTCCAAGTGTGGTTTTTGGACTTGAGTTCATCAAGTATGGATTTTAATGTTAGACTTGTAATAGTTTGAGCAATGGGACGTGTAATGTTTTGCTAGTTGTTGTTGGTTGCTAGGAGCATGTATAGACTCCTTAGTATCTTGTTTTGTATGGTTGTGTTGCCATGGTGAATGTTAACTCATGCCTAATTGCTTACTTGAATGTTATCCTTATGCCTTTAGAGTTCATATATGTGTTTGAGTGATCTTTGAATGAATGCATGTTTGTGGGATGTTGCCTTAGTATTAGACATGTCTAAACCTCGTTAAAGCATGATAGTATTGTTGGTATACCTTGGGTTAAATTGTTTTGCTGTTGTATGGTGTTTTGGTGGTGTTTTGGGGCACCCTTGTGCCTCAAAACAGCCCAGACGAGTCTGCAGACATGGGTGTTTCGGAACGGTTCCCCCTGTTCCGGAACGGTCCCTGTGTAAATGGCCTGCCGTTTCGAAACGGATGAGGGTCGTTTCGGAACATTTTCGCTACTGGAATTTTGAGAAATTGGCGAGATGAAACCGTTCCAAAACGGGCCTCTGAAGTTCCGAAACGGTCAAATCTCGTTGACCACGAGATATTGACCGTCAAGGTCGTTCCGATACGGGTCTCCCCTGTTTCGGAACGTTCACCTTGTTGTTGACCCAGGGCCGTTGACTAAGTCAAGGCGTTTCGGAACACCCTGAGGGCGTTTCGAAACGGCCTGCTGTAATGGAATAAAATGGGCTGTTTATGTCTTGCTTGGTCGGAGAATGTTTCTTTGTTTGTAATCTTCCGCTGTTGTGCTTCACATAGGAAATAAATATGCATCTAGATAAGATTAAAGTTAAAAGAAAATTTCTGGGTCGTTAACCGAGGGGAAGCCTTAACGGGTTTCGCTTCGGTTTTCCCCGTGTGGCCCACTCGGACCGGTCATCCGACCAGATCGGGACGAGGGGCTTACAGAGTAATAGCAGGGACATGAAGAAGATGATCAATAAGCAAAGGCTTAGTAGAAGTGTGAAGTATAGAATGACCAACGTGTGAAATAGAAAGAGAAGATCCATCACCGATGTGAACATTACCCTGACCTGAGTATGGTTGCACCTTGGTAAACTGAGATGGATCATTTGTCACATGGTGAGTAGCACCTGAGTCGAGGAACCAGCTGGAGAAATTGCCAACAAGAGCATTGACCTGAGGAGAGTCAGAGGAAGAAGTGGCAGGAGTTTCAGTAGTAACAAAAGGAGTGTAACCAGCTTCAGCAGAATCAGGAGAACATCCACAGTTGTGAGCTTCGATAGAGGAGGAGGACTGAACTTTGAACTCCTGATTGAAACGGTGCCAACATCGATCCGCAAGATGACCAAGTTTGCCACAGATCTGGCACTGAATGTGTGGCCTCCCTTTGAAACGACCACCGGTGAAGGATGTGTTGGAAAATCTGCCATCACGAGATCCATATCGAGGGGAGTATCTTGACTTAGTATCAGATTCAGATCCAAAGGAACAAGTAGTCGTATGAACACCAATGGGCAATCGTAAAGGATCAACCAGGCGAGATTCAGCATCAGTAAGTAGAGAAACAGCTCCATCAAAGGAGTAAGGCTATTTGCTAGCTGTGATCACAGCAATCACAGATTCAAAATCTGAAGGTAAGCCATTAAGGATAGTTGCTACCTGTTCAATTTCAGAAATGTGACTTCCACAAATAGCTAAGAGGTCACAAATTTCTTTGATTTGACCAGAAAATTCACTAATGGAGAGGGAACCTTTCTTGAGTGTTCGAAGGCGACAATGCAAATGCATGACACGAGTTGTGGAAAGTTTGGAGTAACGAAGAACAAGAGTGCTCCAAATGGATGCAGCTGTTTCAGATTCAACAAGGTGAGGCAAGATGGAAGTGCTCACAGTAGAGAGGAGCCAAGAAGCAAGAGAACTATCCTGTTTAAAGAAGTGTTGATAGGCTGGATTTGGTGATTTTGTACCATCAGTAGCTACCAGGAACTTTGCTGGAGGAGTGTAATCGGAATCGAGATAGTGTTCTAAACCTTGGCCACGAATCATCAATAGAACCTGCTGACGCCATAACAGAAAGTTAGTGTCATCCAAACGGACACTAATTTGTTTGTTGAAGAAACCAGATGAAGAGGATGAATCATCGACAACGGCAGTGGAGGAATCGGCAGGAGCATCGATGGCCATGACGAGAAAGAATTAAAAGACTAGGATCGGAAAGGGAAGAGATACCATGTGAAGATTTGATTTTACTGGAAATATAAATCTGAGATAAAACTCATTTCATTCATCATAATAATCTGTTTACAAAGGAAACCATGCACGTTAATATATAGTGCAAGGGCTTAACAGATTAGGGTTTGTTTGCCAGCTCATGCACAACCAGCTCATACAAACAAGGTTGTTACAACAACCATTCCCGCGCTTTGTATAGCTGGGAAATTCTTCTCGAATACTCTCTTTTGCTAACAACCACTAAGGTTAACGAAGCAATCCAGATTCCAGAGCTTTCTTCAACAAAATCGCCACTGCGTGAAGCGTTCTAGCAATGATGGTAGGCCCTTTATAAGTCACCAAATTAGCTTTTTCGATCACCATCACATTCCCAAACTCCCAATCACCCTATCCGATTTCATATACTTGGCCAAATCGAACCGCTCCGAATCCAAAACGTCCAGATTGAGGTGGACCATATAGTAATTCTTGGGCAGAAGAAGTGGATTTAGTTAGGTCAGAAGTGAATGTAAAAAAGAAAAGTGAGGGAAATGATTGAGATTATAAGTAGGGGCAGATTGATCTGCAGGGTAAGGCAAGTGAGGCCTTTTTATTAATTGAAGATTTTAGGACATGTGAGCTGAAATATTAGGATGGGTTTTGAGAGTTTTAAGAAAGTCGGAAGGTGTTGAGTTTGTTGCCAGTGCCAATGATCTATTTTACAGAAAAGAGTATTTTTGCAGTGTTGTGCTTGGTGACTTATCGATGGAAGAGATGAGCAGTGAAGGGTTCTTGTTTTAGGAAGAGGATGAACAATAAAGTCAAAATAAAAGTTTTATTTTATTTTATTAATCTGAAGTGAAAAAGGGGAGGATGATCTGGATATGGGTAAGAGGATGTTGCAGGTACAACGAATTTTTTAACGAGGTTTAACGTTCATTTATCATTTTGCTATAAAACACAAAGTTAATTGTCATTTTATAACATTTCAAAGTTTGATTAATGTTTTTTATAATAAAGTTAGTGATCATTTGTGAACTTTACTTTTCAAGTCCTTTAGATTGAGGAGTACGTCAAATAGATTCAATAATTTTTTTTAATAATTTTAAGGTGATAACAATGTAGTATCTGTTCATACATATTTTAAATCATTCGACAATGCACACACACCTTGCAAACAAAATGATTTGAACCCGAATTTTCTAGGGTGAACATCATCCATTTTTCTACTAGGAATCTAGGATTACTTTGTGGGTTCAAAAAGATTCAATAATTTATAATGTCAATGGTTGTGGTTCCGTTAGAGGTAGCAATCAGGTCGTCTGAATTGGGTTTAGGTCAGGTCACTTCGGGTCATGTTGATTTTCGGTTTGAGTTGTTTTCTGTTTAGGCTAGATTCAGCCCGGATCGAGTCTGATTTGGATTTAGTTCGGGTCTATGTTATTTTGAATCGGGTAAATATCAGATCAGTTGATTTTCAGGTCGGGTCAATATCGGATCGGTTGACTTTTCGGGTCGAATCTATATCGGATCGATTGACTATTCGAGTCGGGTCAATATCGGACCGGTCAGCTTTCAATTTGAGTCAATATAAGAAAATTATCTTTTAAAGGAGAAACAAAAATAATATTAAACTATTACTAAAGGTAGTTGTTAATTAGTAATATAATATCTTTTTGGGTAAACTACATCGGTGGTACCCTAACTATGCCTGTATTCCTACTTTGGTCCCAAAACTATGTTTTTCGGCAAATGAGTCCCTTCCGTTACATAGTTTTCCTGTTTTGGTCCCCCGACGTTAAATAACTAACGATTTTGCTGATGTGGCATTTTTTAATATTTTTTAAGGCTGACGTGGCATTTTTAAATATTTTTTTAATCATTTCTCTCTCCTCTTATATATTATTTTTATTTAATTTTATTCACCCAATCATGTTGTGACACGTGTCACTACACTATTAGGTGACCCCCCCCCCCAAATATCCTAAAAATCGAAAGTGGTGCTGCTGGGATTCGAACCCAGGACATCCAGCCCACTAAGCATGCACTTGAACCATCTAGGCTAGGCTGAATAACTGATTTAAATCTACTAACATTCATATTTAAGCTGTGCAAATTAACCCGGAAATATCTCTCCTTGAAAACATTTCCTCTCGTTTTGCCTCTTCTCTCTCACTCTCTCCTTCTGATCTGCAGAAACAAATCATAACCCTTTTTTCATTTTCCAATTTGGAACTCTGGGTTTCTTTTCTTTTTCAATTTGGTAATCAGGGAAAGGAGCTTTGATTGATTTGTTGATGAGAGGCCGAAGCAGAAAGCTCATGAATCTATGGAGATTAGGAGAAGTACATTATGTGATTCGAGTTTTCGACGCCTGATGCTTGTTGTTGTGCCTCTTCGAGTTTTCGATTTTCTTAAATGGAATGGCAGATCTTGTTCGTTCTGGCAATTCTGAACGTGACATTGAGCAAGTAATTGTTTCTCCCCTATAAGTACTTGCATACACAATCGAACTGACAATCGAATATTCGAAATAATTGTACATGTTAAGATTCGAATCGAAATTGTTTCTCCCCTGTAATTCATGTTTCCAAGCATAAATCTGTGTTAGGTCAAACCATATGCATAAATCTGTCCATCAAATTTGAAATAACAAATAAACATACAATTCAATATTCAAATCCCAAAAGAATGATGGTTAAGAAAAGACCAAGAATTCTGCAGATTTTAGAATTCAAACTCAAATGGTCAATAAAGTAGAGAAAAGCAGAAAATTCAACATTCAAATCTCATACTTCACAGTTCACAGCACCTAAAAGCAAGAAAGTTGAAAAGACAAACCATGAAAAAATAAGCAAGAATGATCCACCCACTGTTGTCCTGGTTAAAAATGAACTGAAGAACGAACCCAATAATAGAAAGCTGAAGAAAAGCTCTGAAAATGGAATAAACCATCTCTTTTTCCAAACCCAGATTTTGCATGAAAGATAAGATCACGGCTATGAGGACGACGGCAAGGGCAGCCACAAACCAGCATGCCTTATGCGTTGGTACAGCTTAAATATAAGTGTTAGTAGATTTAAATCAAATATCCATCCTAACCTAGTTGGTTCAAGCGCATGCTTGGTGGGTTGGTGGTCCTGGGTTCGAATCCCAGCAGCACCACTTTCGATTTTTAGGATATTTGGGGGTTTTTTTCACCTAATAGTGTAGTGACACGTGTCACAACATGATTGGGTGAATAAAATTAAATAAAAATAATATATAAGAGGAGAGAGAAATGATTAAAAAATATTTAAAAATGCCACATCAGCCTTAAAAAATATTAAAAAATGCCACATCAGCAAAACCGTTAGTTATTTAACGTCGGGGGACCAAAACAGGAAAACTATGTAACGGAAGGGACTCTTTTGCCGAAAAACATAATTTTGGGACCAAAGTAGGAATACAAGCATAGTTAGGGTACCACCGGTGTAGTTTACCCTATCTTTTTTATGAAAGCTAGAGTGATTACAAGTAGTATCTGTTCTAAATATACTCTCAACCATTTGACAATGAACGTTCAATCACCCTGCTGCAGCTGCTGGTGCTCGAACTCGTGACCTATAGGAACAACAACCGTTCCCTTAACCACTGAGGCAAGTTGGTTCGTGCAATTAGTAATATAATACTAAATGAGAATAAAACATACATATTTGAGGAGATTAAATTCGGATTGCTCTCGATTCGGTTGATTTTCAGTTTGAGTTTTTTTTTTCAGTTCAGGTTGTTATCAGTTTTGGTTATTTCCAACTTCGGTTAATTTTGATTCAGGTTGATTTTTGGTTCAACTAAATTCGGGTCGGTTTTGGATCAGATTCATGTCAAGTTTAGACCATCATATTCAAGTCTATATCAGGTCTTGGGTCAAGTTTCCCAGGTCTAGGTTCCGTATAATATAGCTTTAAAGTTCAAATGATTAAAATGAAAAATGACGGTTTGGTTTTTGAAAATATTTTCTATTTTTGTTTTCTATTTTATTTTTAGAAAATAATTTTTAATTTCAAATTTTTAAAAATTAGAAAATATATTTGGTTAATAAGATGAAAACTTGTTTTCAAATGTGAAAATGTGTTTGGTATCTAGCTTTTCAAAATATGAAAAATAATTATTAAATAATGAAAATAAAATATAGTTAGAAAATTATTATTATAATAATAGATAAATAATATATGAGTAAATAAACCAAAGTTTTACAAAAATATCATTAAAAGGATTCGAACACGAATTAAAATTAAAAAACATTGTTTTCTTATTTTTTTCACTTTTCTAAAATATTTTTAATAAAATATTTTTATGTTTTCAAAATTTCACTTAATTTTTTTAAAATTATTTTTTAATTTTATAACCAAACCAATTTTTTCCCGTTCTCTAGAACCCAACAACAATATTATTATTATTATTATTATTATTATTATTATTATTATTATTATTATTATTATTATTATTATTATTATGTTGTCAATATGTCATCAATCATTTTAGATTAAGAAAAAAATCTCCAGCTTACATTTGAAAACCAAAGAAAATTAATTTGGATTTAGGAGTCAGTTATGTGAAAGAAGTGTTTTAATATTACGTAATGTCTAAAAAATTAGCACATTACTAACACATGTTATTTTTTAAATTTGGAAAATTATAAATTTTAAAAGTCAACAATTTTATTAAATTATAGAAAAAATTTATCCGCCACATGAATGAATAAAAGTTATTTATTTTATTAAGATATAGAAAAAAGATTCTGGACGAACTGTAATATGACCAATCACATAAGGTAAAAAAATTAAATTAAACTAAGTTAAATGCTTACATGAGAAAAAAGGGTAAAAGATTAATTTTAGACCCGTGGAAAGTACAGAGGGAAGTGAGTTATTATATTTTATAGGTTTGAGTCTCGATACACTTTTTTTTTTCTATTCAGAAGTTAACTTGTCTTGCACACAATAAGTCAATAAACATCTAATTTTTCTTTTAAATTAAATACATCATTCTAATAAAGTACCCATAATAAATCAACAAACATTTAATTTTTTTATATTAAGAATCTCATTCTAATAAATTACAAATGATTCCTTAAATCATTGAATCGTCCCTAGGTAGAAAGAAGGGAATCATATATTAAATGAAAAAAACATGGTAACTTTTGTTTAGTTACCAAACATTTTTATATTTTCTAAATATCATAAAATTTTAAAAATTGAGTTGGTGGTTCGATCTTTTACCCATAAGAATAAAATATATTTTATGGCCAGTCGTTTACCTCTTATTGAAAGCACCCGCAATAAAAGTATTAGTCATTGCTATTGACAGTAAATACCTTGACTTAAATGAAAATAATTAAAATAAATTTTTAAAATTTTAACTTTTCATCATTAAATTAGAAAATATAATTAAATTCAAATAAAAAACACGTAAATTTGACCATTTGTTTTTGTTGTTACACAAATAATCTCATTTATTATTCATTTACCAATATCATCCACGGCTAACATATGCACAGAATGTATGAATATATTAAAAATAAAAATAACATATAAATATGATGATTGAATGTGTCACGTCCTTAGAAATTTGGATCGAGACGTGCGGCCTTAGGGCCCTTCGGGAAGCTTGTGGCGCCTAAGTAAGCCTACTTGATCTAAGCTAGATGGCTTAGATCGATGCGGAAACGAGATGACGGTGAGATGGAAAGAAGGTGCGAGACAAGGAGTTGAGCAGAATGCCCGAGAGTTTTATTAATTCGAAGGGAAAGAAATAAAGTTGCCTAACAAGCCAAGCAATTCGAAATCCTAAAGAAAAAAGTAAATAATGAGGTGGGGCTAAGCCTCCTTAAATAAGCCCCTCTATGCCCTAATCCTACTCTAACTAGGATGACTAATATCCTACTCCTTCAAGGAGAGGGAATCCTTGTCCTAAAAGGATTTGTGGTCCCTAAACCCCTAGGAGGGCGTGGTGTGCGCGGAGGCCAGGCCCAAGGCCTTGTGCGGACCCGTGGGTGTGTCCTGATGGCCCTGTCCGGCCCCTCCGCGTGCGTTGCTGTCGAGCCCGTGGTGCTGGGCGTGATCGGCTGGCTTGGGCCTGTGGTGTGCGGCGTGATCGGGCCCCTGGGGTGCGTCCGGTTCGGTCTGCTCGGTTGCGTGATCGGGCCCCCGGGGTGTTCCAGGCTCGGTCTGCTCGGTTGCGATGGGCTTGGCCTGCTCGGTCCTTGGGCGTGTGCTGCTGCTGGCCCCTTGGTGGGCGGTTGGAGCGGACCCTAGGGTGCGGTCCGTGACATTCTCCCCCACTGGTTCTGGCGACGCCCTCGTCGCTCGGCTAAGGTGATAGCGGCTGATTTGGTCCTTGAATTGCCATAGATCCAAGGCTGGTTCCCAGCTTCCTTCGCTGTCGGGAAGTCCTTTCCAAAGGACGAAATACTCGTGCCTTGGTGGATGTCCCACTCGTCGAACGGATCTTTCCGCTTGGATGTCCTGAATTTCATTCTCATAAGAGACTTTCACTCCGACAGGTGCTCGGTGTGACATGGCTCGTTCCAGGTCTGACTTATCTTGATGGAAAGGTTTGAGTAAACTTACGTGGAATACCAGATAAGCTCGGATGGTTGTGGGAAGTTCTAAACGATAGACCATAGTTCCTACTCGTTTCAAAACTTTGAATGGTCCCTCGTATCTCCGCACAAGTCCCTTGTGCACTGTTGGGTTGCGTAATATCCCGGTTAGCTTTGCAAAAACTAAGTCTCCAACTTGAAAGCTTACGTCTCTGCGTTTTGTATCGGCCCACTTCTTGGTCCGTTTTCCCGCCTTGTGCAGACAAGCTCGGGCCAGGTCATAGTGCTCTTGCCATTCCGTTGCGAACCTGTGTGCTGCTGGATTGGGCCCCTTATACTTGGTTGCGACCGTGTTGGGTGTTAGTGGCTGCTGCCCCGTCGCGATTTCGAAAGGGCTTTGGTTGGTCGCCTCACCTCGTTGTAAGTTGTAGGAGAACTGGGCCACGTCTAGAAGTTTTGGCCAATTACGTTGTGTGATACTTACGTAATGCCTCAAATATATCTCCAATAGGCCATTCACACGTTCAGTTTGTCCATCGGTTTGGGGGTGGACGCTCGTCGAAAAGTTCAAACTTGATCCTATGAGTTTGAATAATTCGGTCAAGAATCTGCCTGTGAATCGTGTGTCCCAGTTGCTGATGATTGTCTTTGGCAATCCCTAATACTTCACAACGTGTTTGAGGAAGAGGCGGGCTGCCTCCTCGGCTGGGCACACTTTCGATGCTGGAATAAATGTCCCGTATTTAGAGAATCTGTCGACAACCACCATAATGTTGGACAGACCGTTAGTGTTGGGCAAGCCGACAATGAAGTCCATGGATATACTCTCCCATGGACGTTCGGGAATGGGCAATAGTTGTAATAGCCCGGCGGGTTTCTTCGTCTCGATCTTGTCTTGTTGGCATACAAGGCAAGTCCTTACATATGCTTCTATATCTTCGCGCATGCGGGGCCAATAGTAGATTTCGGTAATCAAAGCTAGAGTTCGGTTCATATCTAGGTGCCCAGCCCACTTAGAATCATGGCATTCCTTCATGATTTCCTTGCGTAGTTCCTTGAACTAAGGTACGTAGAGACGATGGCCCCGGGTATAGAGTATGTCTTCTTCGAGCCAAAACCTTCGGGTTTTTCCTTCATTGGCGGAATCGATGAGCATTTTGGATGTCGGGTCGTGTGCTAGTCCTTCCTTGATGCGTTCTAGCAACTGTCCCTTGGGCAAGCTAACAAACTCTATGTTGTACCTTCGGCTTAAGGCGTCAGCGACTAAGTTGACTTTACCTGGCTTATACTCCATGTCGAAATCGAATTCTGCCAGAAACTCTTGCCAACTGGCTTGTTTGGGAGATAGCTTCTTTTTGGTAAGGAAATAGCTGTTGGCAACATTATCCGTGTAGACCACGAATTTGGACCCTAGTATATGGTGTCGCCAAGTCCGCAAACAATGTACTACCGCGGTCATCTCCTTCTCATGAACCGAGTATCTCCTTTCGGTGTCATTTAGTTTTCGGCTTTCGTATGCAACAGGATGTCCCTCTTGCATTAAGACTCCTCCGATGGCTGTGTTTGATGCATCCGTATAGACTTCGAAGGGTTTGGCATGATTCGGTAATGCCAGCACCGGCTCACTCGTCATGGCATGTTTCAGTTCTTCGAATGCTTGATGGCAGCATTGGTCCCAATCCCACACCTTGTCCTTCTTTAGTAACTCGATCAAAGGGGTGACGATTCTTGAGTAGTTCTTGACGAACCTTCGATAGTAGTTGGCTAACCCTAAGAAGGATCTCAATTCTGTTACTTTGGTTGGTGGCTCCCATTCAATTATTGCTTGGATCTTTGCCTTGTTCATTCGGATTTTTCCGCCTCCTATGATGTGGCCGAGGAACGGGACTTCTTCTTGTGCAAAGGAGCACTTTTCCTCTTTGACGTATAGCTGGTTTTGCCGCAAGGCTTTAAACACTTTTCGTAGGTGTTCCACATGCTCCTCGATGGTTTTACTATAGATTACGATGTCGTCTAGGTAAACTACAACAAACTGATCAAGGAAGGGTTGTAGTACCTTGTTCATAAGGGTGCAGAATGTGGCAGAAGCATTCATGAGGCCTAACGGCATCACAAGGTATTCATACGAACCGTAGCGTGTTACGCAAGCTGTCTTTGGTTCGTCTCCTTCGACAATTCTTACTTGGTAGTACCCAGATCGCAAATCTAACTTGGTGAACCACCTTGCGTCTCCAAGTTGATCGAACAAGTCGGCTATCAAAGGAATCGGGTAATTGTTCTTGATGGTGAGCTTATTCAAAGCCCGATAGTCGATGCACATTCGAAGTGTTCCGTCATGCTTTTTCTGAAAAAGTATTGGTGCTCTGTAGGGCGCCTTAGATGGTCGGATATATCCGGCGTCGAGGAGTTCCTTCAATTGTCTGCGTAGCTCTTCAAGCTCGGGCGGGGCCATCCGATAAGGGGCTCGGGCTGGTGGCACCGCGTTTGGAACAAGTTCGATCTTATGGTCGACTTCACGCTTTGTTGGAAGGGTTTTGGGCAATTCCGGCGGCATTACATCTTGGAATTCGGCTAGGACTTGTCCTACCTCGGTCGGGACCCTTTTGGTTGTGGGTGGCTCTTCATTTACTAGTGCCGCTAAGAATGATGGTTCCTCCTTATGCAACCCTTTGTTGAACTGAATGGCCGACACTACGTTGGCCTTTACTCCCGACTGTCGGCTCAAGGGGACCATACATCGACGTGTTGGGTCGAGTATGCACAAACAGTTTGCGAATGGTACGGGGAATGCATTGATCCGATCAAGGAAGCTAAGGCCCATTACTACATCAAAATCGTCAAGGGGAATCACCTTGATTGTTTCTTTGCCAGACCAGTCACCGATGCTAAGTTTCACCCCTCTTGCTAACCCGACAATTGGAGTCTCATTTGAATTTACGGTTTTGATGAATTCGTCTGCCTTCTCAATACGAAGGCCAAGCTTCTTGGCAGCTTGTTCTGATAGAAACAAGTCCGAGGCCCTGGTGTCCACCAATGCGCTCATCTTTTGGCCTGCCATGTTGATGTCTACGAACATCAAACCCTTTTTCTTCGAACCTTTCTTAACTTCCATGGAGCTAATAATGGAACCAAGTTTGGGGACTTCTTCTCCAACTTCTTCATCATCCTCTTCTTGGATGGCAACCGTCTTCTCGAGTTGTGGGCAGTCCCTTTTCATGTGATTGCCCCCACAGTTATAGCAACTGAAATTGTTATTTTTCTCCCACGGCTTACGAAGTTTGAAGTCTCCGCTAGGTGCTTTCTTTGTCCCATCCTTGTTATGCACCTCTTTGCCTTTCCCACCACTGCCTTTGTGCTTCGGCTTTTGTTTTGGGGTGTCCGACTTCCTGTATTCAAAGTCTGCAAGGGAGTCGGCCAAGTCCAAGGCTTTGGAAAGATCTTGGACTCCAGCTCGATGTAGTTCCATCTTGGCCCGACGTTGTAATCCATTTTTGAAGGTAAAGAGGGCGTCGGCTTCGCTCATCCCTTGGATTTGAAGCCTAAGTTGCGTGAACTTGTTGACATACTCTCGGATGGAGCCGTCGTGCTTTAATTGGTGAAGCTTTTCCCGGGCTTCTTCTTGAGCGTTCTTTGGATAAAAATGCTCTTTGAACTCAAACTAGAATTCCTTCAATGTTTTGATGGGAAATGACCCATCTCTTGACTGAGAACACCTATGTCGCCACCATAGAAGTGCGGCATCAACTAAGTAAACAGAGGCGGTGTTTACCTTTGTGCTCTCATCTTCGATGCCCGAGAGTCGGAAGTACTGATCTAACCCCCAAACGAAGTTGTCCATTTCTTGGGCGTCCCTTGCCCCTTTGAACTCCTTCGGTTTTGGCACATCGATCCTGGGCTTGGCTTCAATTGTCCTGCCCATCATGCCGGTTAGTACGACATTCTTGTAGAGGGACAGCTCGACATTGAGCTTTCCGATTTCCCCTAACAATTCCCCTCTCATTGCTTCCATCGCAGTTTGAAGGGAAACATCATGTAGGTTCAGTTTCTCGTATGCTGAGTCGAGAAGATTTTGAACCTCTTCATTGACTTTCTCTTTGGAAACGAAGTTGGCTTCTAATACTCCAAGTCGATCGTTAACAACATCGAGGGACTCTATCGTCTCCTTTGCGTCGGTCTCGAGTCGATCTATCTTGTCCTCGAGTGATGTTAATCGATCCTTTGAAGCGGCCCTCTTCTTATCGGCAGCTTTGTCGGGAACTTTCTCGGTGGCTTTTTCAGGGGCTTAGATCTCCGCGGCTTTTGCTGGTGCGCTGGTCTCGTCTTTCTTGGCCATCTCGAGCAAATTCCTTACTCTGATACCACTTGTCACGTCCTTAGAAACTTGGATCGGGACGTGCGACCTTAGGGCCCTTCGGGAAGCTTGTGGCGCCTAAGTAAGCCTACTTGATCTAAGCTGGATGGCTTAGATCGATGCGGAAACAAGATGACGGTGAGATGGAAAGAAGGTGCGAGACAAGGAGTTGAGCAGAATGCCCGAGAGTTTTATTAATTCGAAGGGAAAGAAATAAAGTTGCCTAACAAGCCAAGCAATTCGAAATCCTAAAGAAAAAAAAGTAAATAATGAGGTGGGGCTAAGCCTCCTTAAATAAGCCCCTATATGCCCTAATCCTACTCTAACTAGGATGACTAATATCCTACTCCTTCAAGGAGAGGGAATCCTTGTCCTAAAAGGATTTGTGGTCCCTAAACCCCTAGGAGGGCGTGGTGTGCGCGGAGGCCAGGCCCAAGGCCTTGTGCGGACCCGTGGGTGCGTCCTGATGGCCCTGTCCGGACCCTCCGCGCGCGTTGCTGTCGAGCCCGTGGTGCTGGGCGTGATCGGCTGGCTTGGGCCTGTGGTGTGCGGCGTGATCGGGCCCCTGGGGTGCGTCCGGTTCGGTCTGCTCGGTTGCGTGATCGGGCCCCTGGGGTGCGCCAGGCTCGGTCTGCTCGGTTGCGATGGGCTTGGCCTGCTCGGTCCTTGGGCGTGTGCTGCTGTTGGCCCCTTGGTGGGCGGTTGGAACGGACCCTAGGGTGCAGTCCGTGACATTCTCCCCCACTGGTTCTGGCGACGCCCTCGTCGCTCGGCTAAGGTGATAGCGGCTGATTTGGTCCTTGAATTGCCATAGATCCAAGGCTAGTTCCCAGCTTCCTTCGCTGTCGAGAAGTCCTTTCCAAAGGACGAAATACTTGTGCCTTGGTGGATGTCCCACTCGTCGAACGGATCTTTCCGCTTGGATGTCCTGAATTTCATTCTCATAAGAGACTTTCACTCCGACGGGTGCTCGGTGTGACACGGCTCGTTCCAGGTCTGACTTATCTTGATGGAAAGGTTTGAGTAAACTTACGTGGAATACCGGATAAGCTCGGATGGTTCTGGGAAGTTCTAAACGATAGACCATAGTTCCTACTCGTTTCACAACTTTGAATGGTCCCTCGTATCTCCGCACAAGTCCCTTGTGCACTGTTGGGTTGCTAATATCCCGGTTAGCTTTGCAAAAACTAAGTCTCCAACTTGAAAGCTTACGTCCCTGCGTTTTGTATCGGCCCACTTCTTGGTCCGTTTTCCCGCCTTGTGTAGACAAGCTCGGGCCAGGTCATGGTGCTCTTGCCATTCAGTTGCGAACTTGTGTGCTGCTGGATTGGGCCCCTTATACTTGGTTGCGACCGTGTTGGGTGTTAGTGGCTGCTGCCCCGTCGCGATTTCGAAAGGGCTTTGGTTGGTCGCCTCACTTCGTTGTAAGTTGTAGGAGAACTGGGCCACGTCTAGAAGTTTTGGCCAATTACGTTGTGTGATACTTACGTAATGCCTCAAATATATCTCCAATAGGCCATTCACACGTTCAGTTTGTCCATCGGTTTGGGGGTGGACGCTCGTCGAAAAGTTCAAACTTGATCCCATGAGTTTGAATAATTCGGTCCAGAATCTGCCTGTGAATCGTGTGTCCCGGTCGCTGATGATTGTCTTTGGCAATCCCCAATACTTCACAACGTGTTTGAGGAAGAGACGGGCTGCCTCCTCGGCTGGGCACACTTTCGATGCTGGAATAAATGTCCCGTATTTAGAGAATCTGTCGACAACCACCATAATGCTGGACAGACCGTTAGTGTTGGGCAAGCCGACAATGAAGTCCATGGATATACTCTCCCATGGACGTTCGGGAATGGGCAATAGTTGTAATAGCCCGGCGGGTTTCTTCGTCTTGATCTTGTCTTGTTGGCATACAAGGCAAGTCCTTACATATGCTTCTATATCTTCGCGCATGCGGGGCCAATAGTAGATTTCGGTAATCAAAGCTAGAGTTCGGTTCATATCTAGGTGCCCAGCCCACTTAGAATCATGGCATTCCTTCATGATTTCCTTGCGTAGTTCCTTGAACTAAGGTACGTAGAGACGATGGCCCCGGGTATAGAGTATGTCTTCTTCGAGCCAAAACCTTCGGGTTTTTCCTTCATTGGCAGAATCGATGAGCATTTTGGATGTCGGGTCGTGTGCTAGTCCTTCCTTGATGCGTTCTAGCAACTGTCCCTTGGGCAAGCTAACAAACTCTATGTTGTACCTTCGGCTTAAGGCGTCAGCGACTAAGTTGACTTTTCCTGGCTTATACTCCATGTCGAAATCGAATTCTGCCAGAAACTCTTGCCAACGGGCTTGTTTGGGAGATAGCTTCTTTTTGGTAAGGAAATAGATGTTGGCAACGTTATCCGTGTAGACCACGAATTTGGACCCTAGTATATGGTGTCGCCAAGTCCGCAAACAATGTACTACCACGGTCATCTCCTTCTCATGAACCGAGTATCTCCTTTCGGTGTCATTTAGTTTTCGGATTTCGTATGCAACAGGATGTCCCTCTTGCATTAAGACTCATCCGATAGCTGTGTCCGATGCATCCGTATAGACTTCGAAGGGTTTGGCATGATTCGGTAATGCCAGCACCGGCTCACTTGTCATGGCATGTTTCAGTTCTCCGAATGCTTGTTGGCAGCATTGGTCCCAATCCCACACCTTGTCCTTCTTTAGTAACTCGGTCAAAGGGGTGGCGATTCTTGAGTAGTTCTTGACGAACCTTCGATAGTAGTTGGCTAACCCTAAGAAGGATCTCAATTCCTTTACTTTGGTTGGTGGCTCCCATTCAATTATTGCTTGGATCTTTGCCTTGTTCATTCGGATTTTTCCGCCTCCTATGATGTGGCCGAGGAACGAGACTTCTTCTTGTGCGAAGGAGCACTTTTCCTCTTTGACGTATAGCTGGTTTTGCCGCAAGGCTTTGAACACTTTTCGTAGGTGTTCCACATGCTCCCCGATGGTTTTACTATAGATTACGATGTCGTCTAGGTAAACTACAACGAACTGATCAAGGAAGGGTTGTAGTACCTTGTTCATGAGGGTGCAGAATGTGGCAGAAGCATTCATGAGGCCGACTTAATCTTTCAATTTTATCGCTCTGTTCATAAGGTGTGTTATAAAAAAAATTAAAAATATATGAACAAATATTACCTTGTAATCTGGATAAAATAGAAAAATAAACTATATGAATGACCATTAATTATGGGATAACTTCTATTTTGACAAATAATCTTTCAATTTTCTCAACAAGACGACTTAATTATTTAAATGATATCAATAAAACTAAACCGTTAAAAATTAACATGAGCTGATGTGACAGTTGAAAGAATTGGAATAATTACCTATTTGATCCTCGTTATTTGTTTATTATATCAATTCGGTCTTAATTTTAATTTAATTCAATAAATTTAATCATCTAATCTGATGATGACACGTGTCACTACCAGGTTGGTGAAAAATAAATACAACAAATAAATAGAAGATAAAAGAGGGGTGAGATTTGAACCCAAGCAAACTGTATGGAGAGCCAATTCTCAATCTGTTGGGCAAATACCTTCAATTTGTTAATTGTTATCTACTAATTCTCTATTTTTTGTTGGTTTTTCGGTTTCAAGGGTCTCATGGGTTTATGATATATTCTCTCTGTGTGGGTTATTTTCTCTTCTGTTGAGAGAGTGAAGAAAGTTGGGATTTTCATGCTTTCTTTTAATTCTGCAATGAAAAAGTAGATTTTTTCTTCTTTTTTTTAAAATGGGGTTCTTATGGAAAGCCTAATGGAAAGGTGAAGTCTGGACTTGATTTTATTTCTCGTGGGATACATGTTTGGTTACTGAAAAATGGCAGTAGCTTTAAAATTTTATTACGTATGCTTTGTTTTGATTTATCAGTTAATTTATTCTCATCTTAAATATTTATTTGAGTGATGGAAGGTACCAACATTCAATATTCTAAAAGTTGAAGCTCTAATTTTTCATCATTGCTTGGCTGATTTTTGATTGTTGTAAGAAAACCACCGGCATTTCTATAATTGTTGATTTGCATCGTGCACAAGAAACTGGTCTCTACCTAATCTTCTTTCTAATCATCCATGTAGTCAATGGGACATTGGATCCTAATCCTCCCTTATTTTATCATAAATCAAGTCAACATAAAATTAATGTGAACCAAATTACTCTAAAACAAAGTTCCAATGACACCAAACATACTTAAATCTAATCCAGTAGAGCAAGAACCAAAACCAAAAAACCACCATCCTAAGCTATCCCTATAACCCCGCAAAACTAAACTTCAGGTCACTCAGGAGACATTGCTGTCATTTAGGGACAGGGAAGCCAATTGGTTTGCAGGACTCTTTCCTTGTGGCTCAGTAGCAACACTCCTCAACACCTCCATGGCCTCTGTCACCTTAGCCTTTAAAGATTCAGGTGACTCTATGAGATGCAAAACCTCAGTTTGGTCCATCTCCAAAAGCATGCCTGTTACCTTGGCCGCTGCATCATGCTCAACCCCTTCCACAAGGGGGTACAAGCTTTCACCAAGCATCTGATCACCAGTCAAATTTACAATATAAAAGATCTCCAAGATTATTATAATAAAAATAGTCAGAACAGAAAATGACTTACCATCCTTTGCTGTTCAGGAGTTGCATTTGCAAGAGCCGTGGCCAAAGGTTGAAGAGGCATAGGCTGTCCAATGCCAGCATCTTGCAGGGGCATGCCTCCAACACTTGATACTGGAATTTCAGGCATGTTACGACCAGGCAGGAAACGACGTCCACTGGCCAGCATCTGGAACAAGTTTGATTAATTAGAACAGACTTCAGGCAAAGCATAGCATTGCAAACATGTGGGCTACTACATGGCATACAACTTACATCCTGCTGCATTGATGGCATTGGTTGCTGAGTGCGTCGCACTGGACCAGCACCACTTTGTCCCCCTGGGCGCTGGCCCTGCTGTACCATGGGAACAAAGAAATTTGGTGCAGGAGGGCCACGGGGACTCATTCCAGGAACTAATTGCTGCTGATAACCAAAACCAGCCTAGAAAAGATAACACAAGGAAACAAACATTTTCAAATCAAAATATCCTCGTGGTGATGCAAACGAAAACAGATACAATTACACTATACTAACAGCAGAACCATAATTATTCATGGGGTTGGCTAAAGCTGATGGTGAGGAACAGTAGCATGTATTCTTCACAAAAAAATATTATCAATACATCCGAAAGAACAAGCATGTCAAGTTAAGAGGATGGACAAGGAGTAACAATATATTACTTGTGGAGGAATGATAGCTGGAGGTGCTTGCCCATAAAAAAAGTGATGACCAAGACCAGGGGCGCCAGAAGAATACATTGGCACTCGAGAAGCAAATGGGGGGATACCAATTGGTCTCAATTGAGAAAACTGAGCCTGAATGAAATTAAAAAAAAATTATATATGAAAGAATACTAAATGAAATGCACAAGTTCACAGAACTATCAGAAACGCTTAAATCTTAATTATAGAGAATATGAATTTGAGAAGAATTATAGAAATAACAAATATATGTCATCATTATATTCTATTAATAAACAAGACTAAAGATGAACGCTAAAATGAAAGTAAAAAGAAATGGTCCAAGACATTCTCCTTCGTCATATTAGGATTACCTGTAGCAATGCTCTTCTCTGTGCTTGCGTTTGAGCAAGTGAAACATAAAGTGGTTTGCCAACAACCAACTTATGATTCATCTCAGCACGCTGTAGATGGATAGCAACATGCATTAGATTATAATCTCATACTGAGAATGATAACCCAAAAGGAAAAAAAAAGAACTATAACTTACAGCACGAGATGCTTCTTCAGGGGTTGAAAATGCAACAAACCCAGAGCCCTTACTAATTCCACTAGGGTCACACATAACCTATAAAATTTTGAGAGAAAAAGGGGATAAAATAAATACCAGGAGAAACAAGAGTACAAATGTTAGCATCAGTATCCAAACAATCTAGAAGCCTTTCACAAACCTTGCATGATGTAATGTTGCCAAACTCAGAAAACAGTTCCTTCAATTTTGCATCATCAATAGTATCATCTAAGTTTTTAACATATAAATTCACACCCTGAAGTTTATCAGCAGCTTCGCTCGCAGTTTGCTGAAAACGAGATTTTAGCTCATGCTCTCTTTCTGCCTTTTTCTGGGCTTTTCCAACATACCACTCTTTCTCTTCAAATTTCTTTCCATTAAGAGCTTCAACAGCATTAGCAGCAGCATCGGCATTTTCAAAGTTAACAAATCCAAAACCCTTTGACTTGCCATCTGCATCCCTCATAACTACAGCACTAGTAATTTCACCGTACTCGCCAAAAATTGTTTTTAAGTCCTCATCTGTCGTAGACTCAGAAAGATTTTTTACATAAACATTGTTGAATTTGGTTTTAGTCAATGTGGTCTCTCTTTCCTGCTTACGAAGGAAATGTCCAACATAGACCTGCTTGTCATTAATCAACATTCCGTTCAATTTATCAATTGCATTTTGAGCAGATTCTTCATTGTCAAACTGTACAAACCCATAGCCTTTGGACTGGCCCAATCCATCAGTGGATAACTTGCAAGACATAATGTTGCCAAATGAAGAAAAGGTATCATATAAGGCTTTGTGATCAATAGACTTATCCAGATTCTGCAAATAAGAAAAAACAAAACAAAAGTTACAGGTATAAGTAAGCATAAAAGGCCAATTATATCATTTTTGAATGGAGCAAATTATGCATGCATGTGAGCGATTGCAACAAAAGAGAATAGTCAAAGAAATGATTAGTAGCAATTTGCAAATATATTTGTACCAAAACTGAGAATGCACATCCAACCAAAACTACCATTCTTCTGAATTTAGAGAAGAAATCCCCGGGAAGCAGAACAGGGATCAAAACAGAAAAATGAAGGGAAAAACAAACAAATGGGGAAGAGTAAAACGACATCAGTACCTTGATAAATATGTTTGCAGCGCCACTCTTACGAAGACTAGGGTCATGCTGAGAGTACATGATTCGAATGGGCTTATTATTCAGTGGAGTGAAATTAAGTAGATCCAGTGCCCTAGCCGCTGCACACACAAATAAGAAAATGGGAAATATTAATTAAATTGAACAATTCAAAGAAAGAATTGATGCTACCAAATGTATGATTATCTGAAACATGAACAAAAAATACACAGTGAAGCTTCATATATTAAAAAAAACAGAAGCTTCATTTAGTTTTAGAATTAATCTATAACAAGGTCAAACAATTCGTAGGATTATAATGAAATGCTAACTGTCAAAACTTAAATTTCCAATGCTACTTTCTTATATCTACAGATTTCTACCTTTTCTAAAAACAATACCAATGTACTATCAAAATAAGTCAGTATGATATACGTATTTTGCAATTAAGTTAGTTTAGTAACTTAATTAGATAGAATGGATTTCAAGTTTAAGTAAATTCTTTTCTCAATCTTGAATCAAGGTAAAATGTCAATTAACAAATAAAGATCAAAATGCTTTATAAACATTCCAGTGAATTAACGTAATTACCAATTAACTCTAAACAACCTCAAAGTGTTAATTAATAAAGATAAAATCTTTTATAGCCGAATAGAAGGCTAACCATCAGGTGGATTGCTATAGTTGACGTATCCATAGCCTAGGGAGCGGCCCGTAGCCGAGTCCCGGCAAATCCTTACTGAGGCAACTCGGGCAACTTGGCCAAACATTTGGAAAAGTTGCTCCTCCGTAATGGTAACATCAAGATCCCCAACATAGAGTGATGTCGGAGTGAACTGGGCGCCTCCTGGTGCCGGCGCTACGACGTCTGGCAAGGGAACTGCCGCCTGATGCTGAATCTGAATCTGCGCCATCTTTTTTTTTTCTTTTTTTTTTGTTTCCCTCTCCTCTTGATATCGAAACGAAACTAATAGAGAAACAAAAAAAAACGAGACTATTTAAGGATAAAATAGGAGAGGGTGGTGAATTGGGATAGAATCGCCGGAGAACCGAACGGGGAGACGACGGAGAAAAAAAATAGAGTATCCGAATTGTTTTTGGGTTTTTTTAAACGGTAATGATAAAAGGGGAGGGCAGAAGTAACTGCACCGCACCGGCAGTGGAGTAACTGTATTGTATTTATAGGTTGGACTGTTTCGAAGAACCCTACTTCGTGTAGGAAGGTTGATCTCCACCGTCAGATCTCATGATGATAAAGAAATTCTTGCCGTCTGATGTGCATGGCTAAATCACGTGCTTGCGCGCTGTTGGGTAGTCCATGGCTCGATGTCATTGTCAGCCGTCAACATTTAGGGGAATTTTTTTTAAGGAATTTTAATTAAAAACTTATTTTAAATAGTTATTTAGAAAAATGACCCCAACCAAAGTTATTTAAAAACGACCCTAAATCGTCCACATAAGACGAACTCGCATTCTACAAAAAGAGAGTTTCGAACCTCGCTTTCTACAAAACGCGAGTTCGTGTTGAATAAGTTGGTAAAAAAATGACTTCTCGCGTTTTTAACATGGAACTCGCTTTCTGTATAACGCGAGTTCGCCTTACGTGGATGATTTGGGGAGCATTTTTCTAAATAACTATTTAAAATGAGTTTTTAGATAAAAATGGCTTTTTAATACTTTAAAGTTGATTACAAGGTAATATATGTTTACATATTTTTAACATTTGGTAATACATATACACATCTAACATCTTGTAAACAAAGCAATTAAACTCAGGCCTCCTAAGATGAATATCATCCATTTTTTCAATGTGACCACTTGTTAGGTTTGTTTAGGGAAATTCTTTATGTTCATGTAATAACGGTCTCGCGCGAGCTTGACACATTTTTTACAAAAAAAAATGGTTTGAATTGGAGTCGTCGCCAATCTTTTTAATTCAGGTGAGATTGGATCGCCTGAAAAACCTGGTTATTTTAATAAAACTTGTTTTTTCGTTTTTTATTAAAACAACGAGTTTTGGTCCACAAAATCAAAAAAACGAGTTCGTGAGTCGGTTACGTGTGGGGAAGGGCGAGCACCCCCACAACGCCCAAAAATTGGTACCTAGTCGATTACAAATGGTTTTAACAATGGAAATTATGAATTCGAATTTAATTTAGAAATTTATGATCCATGAATGCATGACTATTATTGTAAAAGAATACTCCGTTATGCGGGACTTAACGAGAAACTTACGCCCCTTTAAGTTCGAGACATAATTTTCGCGAGACTCCCGGCTAAAGGAATACTATATTAAATATTATAATTTAGGATTAAAAATAATTTTTTTATATTAGAGATTAACGATGGTGATCACATGGCAAAGTTGTACCTTTAATTATATAAAGGTCTTACTTGATCGATCTTATTTGTAAAATCAAACTCGAAAATGGCTTGTATGGTTAGATGTCTAAATGAACATAAGATGGTAATACTATATGCCTATCAATAGTTAACTACTTGACTAATTTCTTGCTATGAAATTGTTGGTACTAGATAGATATTTTATGACCTTCTTAAAATGTTAGTTTCAACATGCTTGGTGGTAATGATTGAATAAGTAACATGGCCTTAAATCATTAGACTTATCCTAGGTTTACCTACATAGCTAATATTGGTAATTAAAAACGTTGCACGCCTACTTAGCTTCCATTCAAATGAGTTTTTGATGCAAGTCTTGTTGGGTAATTGCTTGAATGTCATAGTTGTTTGGTTGCTTCCCTATTTGTTCAAATTCTAACTTGATAGACAAGTTGGATTGTCCACCTCTAGTTAGTAATACCTTCTAGGCTAGGTGTGGGGGTATTATAGAGAGTGTCCATTTTCACTATGGACGTGGCACCGTTTTGTCAAGACCTAGATTGCAATGCCAGAAAACTGGATGACAAAGATGAAATGAGTGAAGGATCTGAAGAAACCATAGAGACTGAAGATGTGAGTTATTTTGGACAACCAAAGACACTAGAGCTGCCTGGCAGAGAGATCAAGGCACCCAAATCATCAATTGAGAAGCCACCAGAGCTGGCTGGCAGAGAGATTGAAAAGGTGAAGGCAGGCATGGCTTTGTTGAAAGTTGACTTGAATAATGGAGTAGCACCCACTGCGTCCAAGCATAGGAAGGACGTCCAAAAGCCGAAAGAGTTCAAGGGTAATAGGTCGGCCCAAGATGTTGAGAACTTCGTGTGGGTAATGGAGCAGTATTTCCGGGTGATGGGCATCAAGGATAATGCGGAAAAGGTAACTGTTGATTCTATGTATTTGACTGATGTCGCGCTTTTGTGGTGGCAACGCAGGTGCTCTGAGAAAAAGGGCAAAGACATTCCTATTGAGACATGGGAAGAGTTTCGGGTTGAGTTCAAGGGTCAATTCTATCCGACCAACGCTCAACACGATGCTCGAGCAAAGTTGCGGCAACTTAGACATAAGGGTTCCATCCCGGAGTATGTTAGAGAGTTTATTGAGCTCAAGCTTTAGATTCTAAACTTGAGTGAAGATGAAGGATTCTTTAGCTTCATGAATGGACTCCAGCGATGGGCTCAAATGGAGTTGGAGTGGAGGGGAGCCGAAGAACTTTCCAAGGCATTGACCGTAGCCGAATCCATAGCACGATATGAAGTTGGGAAATCCAAGTCTGACAGGCCCCGAGGCCAGGACAATGGTAGGGGAGACGAGGATGATCACTATGGCAGTAATGGTGACGAAAATCCCAACAAGTTCATCAAATCATTGGAGAAGAAGGAACAATGACCCGTAAGGTGCTACCGTTGTAGTGGTCCGCACGTAGTGAGGGACTGTCTCAAGAAGAGCTGCCTCGATGCCATCGTCGATAGGGATGACGAGCTAGAAAAGGAGTAATGTCGACTTGGTGTGATTGCCAGTGTCAAAGTAATCAAACCAAGTGTAGAAAGGAAGCAAGTGAAATGTTACTGGTGCTAGGGGCCTCATATTGTGAAAGAGTGTCCGGATCGAGTCAAGCCGTCCAAGGGGGATGTCAATCCCGAAGACAGTGAGACTTTAAAGCTTGGTTCGATGTTGTTGAGTTCTGCCAAGGCGAGCAAGAACCGGAAGCAGAAAGGGTTGATGTATGTAGCCATCAATGTGGCGGGTCAAAAGAGAAGTGCTCTTGTGAACACGGGAGCATCTCATTTGTTTGTGTCAAAGAAAGATGCCGACGAGATTGGTTTGAAGATTGAGGAGTCAGCCGGGGTGATTAAGACCGTTAATTCTAGAGGTGTTCCAACAGTGGGAATGGCACGAGGCGTGGAGTTGGAAATTAGAGAATGGAAAGGCAAGGAAAACTTTGAGGTAATTCACTTTGATGACTATGATTTTGTCATCGGTTTAAATTTCCTTGACCGAGTTAATACATTCCTTGTCCCTTTTGCCGATTGTGTTTGCATTTTGAATCCTCGCGATAAATGTACCGTACCGGTTCATCGAGGTGTGAGGATTGAGAACAGGGTTTTGAATGCTGTTGAGCTAACCAAGGGTGCTGACTTGGTTGCCGCCACTGAGGAAAAGACCTTGGAAGGGCTAGTGGAGGAGAAGTCTTTGGAAGACATGGGATCCGTCGAGTGTCCACCAGTGAGTAAGGTGGATGGGCCATTGAGCTTCGTGGATAAAGAAGTGTCAGTGCGAGCTGAGGTGTCAGACTTCCAGATTGAAGAAGTGTCGATGTTGTTGATGAGCGACGAGTTGTCGATAGGCGATGGTGCATCAAACTTCGCGAGGAAGAAAGTGTTGATGCGAGTTAGAGTGAATGCCAACCGGAGTAGTCCGAAAGAGGTATATCTCGAACACAATTATGGTGTTTCATAGTTTAATTTTCCTGGTTTGCTGGGTATAGGAAGCGGAAAACCTAACCCAACATATGGAGTTGCTAAGACTTGGCGAGAACACAAGCAACCTTTCAGAGTTCTGAGGGTCCGTTCGGTGTTCAATGTGATGGGGTCCAAGTACTCGAGCAAGGATCGAGGAGATTCGAGTAGAGGCAAGTTGCAACTGGTAGGAAGGAGTTCCTACGATCGAGATGTACGTGGTGAGTCGACGAATGATGTTACATGGCGGAGAGTGCCGAAGCGAGCAGTCCTTATGGGGGGATGACCGAGTCAGAGTTGAGTGCTTTTTATGGGGAGAGCGGTCCTTATGGGGGACAACCAAGCCCGATTCTGAGTAAGAGGCGAGCTAAGGTGCGGAAGCGAATCCAGGATCACCAAGTCAAGCTTCATCCCGAAGGCGCGACGAGGGCGTCGCCAAGTTTGGTCAGAGAGATTGTCACGAGCCGCTAGTTCGAGCCTGTGTCATATGCGCATTTGCCTACATAAGGGGTTCAAACACAGACTTTGAGCTCGAAGAGACCACTAGACAAAGCCCGGTCCATGGGAGATTCTAGAAGGTTCCATAATGTTCTAGAAGATCCTGGAAGATTTAGTCCAACATTATCCATTTGAATTGATTTATTTAGATAATGTTGTAATATTTAGAGATTTTGTAAAGATATTATGTAAATCTCGTCCGTCGATGTAAACCAGTTTTTACTGTCAGATCTGGGGGAGTTTAACTATAAATAGAGGCTCCCCACCTCACTTGTAACTCACTCAGTTTTCTATCTTCAGAGTAATCAAGGCATTCACTCTATATCCTCTGTGTTGTTCTTCGTGTTTTTGGTTTTCTTTTTTCAGATTCAAGGCCATTCATTATAGTTTGCTTCCGCTTAAAACGATCTTGAGTGCCTTGGAAGTTTTGATCATTCAGAGTTGGAATTCAAGCTTACTTAGGCGTTTGTGTGGTGAAATTCATCTAAGGCCGCGCGGTTTGCTAGTTCGAAAATCTAGCCCCGTGACATTAGAAACACTTTTGATTCCCAACTTGGAAACTAGATAATCATGTTGCTGTGAACCCAAAGTTTTTGTCATAATGTCTGCCAATTGTTCTGCTGAAGGCACATACTCTGTTTGCAACAATCATTCCTTGATTTTCTCTCTTATAAAGTGACAATCAATTTCAATATACTTCGTACGCTCATGATATACTAGAATAGCTGCAATTTGTAAAGTTAATTTATTGTCACAATACAACTTTATTGTCTTCAAATATGCCAATCCAAGTTCTTCAAGTAATCCTTTCAACCACACCAATTCAGCTATTGTGACTGCCATATTTCGATACTCTGCTTCTGCAGATGACCATGAAATAATATTTTGCTTCTTTGATTTTCAGGAAATCAATGAATCTCCAAGCTTGATGCAAAAACCAGTAAGTGACCTTCTTCACATTGGACAAGTTGCCCAATCAGCATCACAAAAAGCAGTACTTCGAAAGACCTTTGAAGCTTTTAACAACAATCCTTGTCTAGGATCTTGTTTTATATATCTCACCACCCTTAGAGTTGCATTCATATGTGACTCTTTAGGCTTATGCATGAACTGACTTAGGTGTTGCACTGCATAAGCGATATTAGGTCTTATATGAGTCAAATAGATTAACCTGACAAGTAATCTTTGATATACTGTCTTGTCTCCTAGCATTTTGTCATCAACTTGCTGTTGTGTTCCCTCATCAAACTCAACTGATGTTAATATTAGATTATGCTCCAATGGAGTTATGGCTGGTCTTGCATCGTTCAACCCAACATCATCAATAAGTTCTAATGCATACTTGCGTTGATTAAGCAAGATTCCTTCCTTTGTTCTTGAAACTTCTATCCCAAGAAAATATCTCAAACAACCTAGATCCTTCATCTTGAAGTTCTGATGAAGATTCTTCTTCAATTTTTCAATCATTGCATCATTACTTCTAGTTATAAGCAAATCATCGACATAGACAAGCATGATTACTATGGTATTCCCTTCCCTCTTGGTAAATAGAGAATAATCAAATTTGTTTTTAACAAAACCATCTAAAAACAAAGCTTTTGTCAACCTAACATTCCACTGCCTTGATGTCTGCTTTAGGCCATATAGAGACTTTTGCAGTCGACAAACAACCTTCTCCCCCTGACTACAAAGTCATTCAGGTAACTGCATATACACTTCCTCGTCTAAATTCCCTTGAAGAAACGCATTATAGACATCTATTTGATAAATGGACCAATTGAAAGAAGAAGATAAAGCAAGAACAGTTCATACTGTCACCATTTTAACCACAGGAGAAAAAGTATCACTATAGTCAATCCCTTCAAGTTGACTATAACCTTTAGCAACCAAATGTGCCTTAAATCTTTCAATCTCACCAGAAGCTTTGTATTTGATTCGATAGACCCACTTACACCCAATAGGGACCTTACCAGGAGGTAATGAAACTACAGTTCATGTACCATTAGATTCTAAAGCTTGAAGTTCCTCTTCAATAGTCTTAACCCAAAATGGATTTTGGATTGCCTCAGAAAAAGTTTGAGGTTCTAGAAGAGAAGAAGAAGACTTACAAGAGTGAGCAGATGAAGGTGATTGGTGAGAAGACAGACAAGTAAAAAAATAATCATTTAACCAGTCTGGAGGCTTAGACACTCTAAAAGACCTTCTAACAACATCAAGAGAAGTAGATGAAAAAAATAGAAGAATTAGAATCACTTGTTAAAACATTACCAAAATTATCAATAATAGAATCAAGAGGAGGAATTTCAGAATCAATAAGAATAGTGGCAGTGGGACTGGAAGAAGAAGAATTATTAGTAATATTAGGAGAATGATCAGAATGAATGGAACTAATAGTAAGAGAATGAGGAGAAAGAAAATCAAGAGAAGAAGAACCAGAAACAGAAAAAGTAGAAGTAGAGGATAAAGAAAGAAAATCAAAATCTAGAATAAAAGGATGAGAAGTAAAAAAAACTAGAAAGAGAAGATGAAGTATGAACAGGAAAAAGAGTCTCATAAAAAACAACATCCATATTAACAAAAAAAAGACTTACTTTCAAGATTGAAAAGAATATAACCCTTTTGAGTCAAGGAATAACCTATGAAAACATATGGGAAAGCTTTAAAAGAAAATTTATCAAGAAAATTAGGATTTGTGGCATAAAAAAGACAACAAAAAATTCTCAAATGAGAAAGATTTGGTTTTTTATGATAAAGCAACTCAAAAGGAGTATGCCACTGAATTACAAAAGAAGGCAGCCTGTTAATAAGATAACATGCAGTAGAAATGCACTCACCCCAGAATTTAAGTGGCACATTAGAATGAAACCTAAGAACTCTAGCAACCTCAAATAAATGCCTATGTTTTCTTTCAGCCACACCATTTTGTTGTGGTGTAGAAACACAAGAACTCTGGTGAGCTATCCCCAAGGAAGCAAACAGAGAAGAACATGAAGAATTAAAAAAATCAGTCCCATTGTCACCACAGATAAATTTCACAGTAGCAGAAAAATGGTTTGTTATGTAAACAAAAAATTGCTTGAGAAACAAGATAGCATCAGTTTTAAGTTTCAACAAGTAAGTCCAAGTCATTCTAGTGTAACCATCTACAATAGTTAAGAAAAAAATGCTGACTACTATGAGTAGACACTCTGTAGGGACCCCAAAGATCAAGATGAATGAGTTCAAAAGGAACAATGGAACGAGTATCACTCAAAGGAAAAGTCAACCTAGTTTGTTTAGCCTTAGGACAAACCACACATTGCTTAATACATTGAGCATTCAATTGTGCATTATGAAAATTAGGTAAATGATGCAATTTAAGAAGAGTAGCATGTCCCAAACGAGCATGCCAAAGATGAGTTTTATTAAGAATAGCATCAGAACCAGAATTCATACATGCAAATTGATCAGAAACAGATAAAACTGATCTGGGAGATGGAATGAACAAACCAGAAAAGCAAGAAGAAGAAGACTCAAACAAATACAATCCTCCAGACAATTTACCAATCCCATTCATCATGCCATTTGAGAGATCCTGCAGAAGGCAGAAATCAGGGAATAAAGTAATAGTGCAATTATAATCAGAACATAATTTTGAAACTGACAAAAGATTGTGTTGAAAATGAGGAACAAACAAAACATTTGTCAACACACAATCAGAAGATAAAGAAAAAGACTCAGTATGAGTGATAGGAACATATTTACCATGTGGAAGCTGAATAAAACGAGATTTAAGCAAGCAAGGAACATGATCAATCAAAAAAATTAAAATCAGACAGTATATGATCAGTAGCTCTAGTATCCAAAAATCCAAGTAAGAGAACTACTGAATGAAAAACAAGAAGGACCAGTACCTGTAGGAGAGCTTACAACAACCGAATCAACACCAGATGTAACCATAGAATTGACAGAAGGCTTACTCAAGAGCTGCAATATTTGATTATATTGATCTATAGTAAAGACCGGTGTAGGAGAAGCAACCATTCCATAGGCAGGAGAAGCAGGAATCCCAGAAGGTGCAACCATTTCAGGTGCACTAGTGTTAACCGACAAAGTAGTTTGGATACCTTTCTTCTTACTAAACTTAAATTTCGCAGGAAACCCAATTAAATGATAACAACTATCACATTTATGACCCTTAACTCCACAATGATCACAAGTGCCAGAAAAAACGATGACGATTTGAAGAAACATGTGCAGAATTTGAAAACATAGCATAAGAATCAAGAGGAGAAATACCAGAAAAGTGAGTTCGCTGCGATTCCTCTTGAACCAACATGGAATAGGCACGATTGATGGATGGAAGAGGCTGCATCAGAAGAATCTGGCTACGAACCGCAAAATACGTCTCATTCAACCCCATTAAAAACTGAAACATGTGTTGTTAAATGATGTGCAAAGAGTTCTGTTGAGAATTTTCAGTCACCAGTCGCAAACGACACGAGAGTGGAATACTCATCCTAGAGAAGTTTGAGACGAGTGAAGTAAGCAGAAATGGTAGAATCGCCTTGAGTGAGCATGGAGATCTCTCGATGCAGAAAAAAGATACGTGAACCATCCACCTTATGAAATCTCTCTTCCAGATCCTTCCAAACGAGCGCGACACTGGAGGCGAACACAATCCCAGCCGAAAGATCGCGACTGACGGAATTCAGAATCCAGGAGAGTGCAATCGCATTGCACCGATCCCATTGAGCATGAAGAGAATCCTCAAAATTCTCCATGCGACAATCACCATCAAGAAACCCTACCTTATTCTTTGCCAAGAAAGCAATCCGCATCGATCAACTTCAAACCGTGTAATTCTCGGTGCCGAGCAACTGATGCGACACCAAAACGGTGCCCAACGCATCCGATGCGTAGAGATACATGTTGTGATTGTAATCGATCGTGGTGATGGCGTCAGGCATCGGAAAGAACCAAAAAGATGAACCAAGAAAAAAGGGAAAAAATGAGAATAGGAAACCCAAAAACAAGAATGGGCTGAGAAAATGGGCCAAAAACAACCTGGCTAAGCTGATACCATGTTAAAAGAGTAATTTGAGAGAATTAAATCTGTATATTCTCATATGAATTAAGTTATACAAGCATGAGTTTATATAATAAGGTTACAATAACTACCGTAACAAATTAAATGTAAATCTAAATAATTGTAACAACTACAACTAATTATTTACAACAAAAATTAATAAAAATGTAATTGGTTGTTGATTTCTCTTGTTTGTATTCATGCAATTCTCTATTTTTCTCTCTCCAAAATAAATGTCATTCTTTGTTATGAATTCACCCTAATCCTCTGATAATCTTGCTATTCATTTGGAATCCTCTTATAATGTTTTTTTTGTCTCTATAATGCTTTTCATTTGAAATATTGGTGGATGAAGGAATTATTTGTGTGTTATGAGTTCACCCTAATTTTAGAAAGTTCAAGATTCATTTACTTATCTAAGAGAAAAATTACTCATCATTACTATGTACTAGTTTCATATACGCTCACTAGTGCTTAAGTAACTAATCTCGCTATTGCTTTTCTCGTGTTTTAACTTCACTACTCTCATTTTTTCTAAAGAGTTCTTTCGCATTAGTGGGGATGTTGTTAATGCTCAGAATTAAAGCATTTTTACTAGTGTTTGATTTTGTTTAAAAACATTTATTGTTGTTGAGCTGAATGACAATTTTACCCTCACTATTTAGCTTATAAATAGTGGACATCTCTTCTTATTTGATATATTTTATAAGCAAGTGACATTTACTTTGAAACGCTCTTTGATGTTCAATTTTTTTTCTTGAATGTTGTTTTGAGTTGCGAGCAGAGTAGTATCACTCAAGTCCACTCCACCTTTCGAATGTACAAAATTTGGAGGAGTCGTGCTAACCTCAACGGTCATTCATTCATTTTAGCGATTACACACATAGAAAAAAATTCGCTTTTAAGACAGTGGTTAATACCACGACACGATTGATCGATTTATTGATTATATATATATATTATTTTATATTTTCCCGTCAATGTTAATATCTCGTTTTGAAACGATATATTTTTCAACAATTTAAAAGCGAATTCAACTATTGTTAAAATTTGTTCAAACTTCAAACCGCAAATTGCTAATGGTTAGTAAAAGGGTTTCGCAGGCTACTCGCAGATAATTCGGTTCGTCGGATAGACTTCATTCAAGAACGCTGATCTACAAACTTTTAATTTAAACTATTGCCACTAAATTGAATTTGGCGGTAAGATGTTGCAGCCAAATTTTGGAAATTGCAAATGTACGTTAAATTCATAACGGACCTTATTATTATGTCTTTTATAAGCATTAAATCATTATGGTAAGTATTTATAAAACATATTTCATTGAGTGAGATAATGTGGAAAATACTTTTGATTAGTATTTAAGTACCATGATGAATAACTCAAAAGGTTTCGGGTTAGTTTTGTACCAATTCTCTCTGCTCTTGTGGCACGTTTCTCTTCTTTCTCATTTCTTTGTTTTTTCTCTACTTAGTTTTTTTCTAATGGTTGATTTTGAGAATGATCTTGCTAATCTCACAATCTCGGGTGGGGAAGATGATGGGATTCAAATTGATGTGGAGGATAATGAATCCCTTTGTCTTTCGATCTGTGTTTTGTTGGTACTTTTCTCACCACCAGCATAATCAACTTTCAGTCGATGAAATCCACACTGGCAACAATATGGCATCCACCGACCGACATATCTATTTCGGATATAGGAGAAGGCAGATATCTTTTTCGACTATATCATCTTTTGGATGTTGAAAGAATCGAAAATGGTGGTCCCTGGACATTCAATAATCATTTGTTAATTCTGCACCGCTTAGGAAACGACGAAGATCCCCTTCTCGTCCCTCTTATTTACGTGGATTTCTGGGTGTATATCCATGATGTCCCCCTTGGTTTCATGTCCAAAAAGGTAGCAATGGTGTTGGGCAATTTTATAGGTTCCTTTGTCAAGTATGAATCTAAAGCCATTTCGCTTGGTTATAAACATATCATGAAAGTTAGGGTAAAAGTGGATATTAGGGAGCCGCTAAAATTACGAAAGAAGTTGATCTTGGCAAATGGTCAACAACAGTACGTTCGCTTCGAGTATGAAAAGCTTACTCTATTTTGCTTTCTTTGTGGAATCCTTGGACATGGAGAGAGTTTTTGCCCGTTACGATTTACAGAGGGTGGAATGAACTTGGTCCCAGGTTGGGACGCTTCTCTCAGGGCACCTTCCCGTCGCTCAACTCCGATTCAGTGCAAATGGCTAATTGAGGAAGGATTGGACAGACCCCAATTTCCTCCCGTAAATTCAGCAAAATCACACCTAGGAGATTCGACCAGATATCGGAACACTCATTTATTTCCCGGTCAATCCTCTTCCCCAGTCATGGAATCTGCCAAGTCAGGGGGATCTCAGTTGCCAACCCCCCTATCCCAACATTATCCCGTTAATTTAGGGGGAATCAGTCATCAACAGAAACAATCCCCTTTGTCAGTACCTTCTACCGTTTCTAGACCTCCTCCGGGCTTTGATCGTGTGGGCTATAATGCCGTCTTTGATACAGTTATGGGCTCACTGGATGAAGACAACCATATTGACAACAGTGAAATGTCCAAACGTCCCCGGGTTCAAAATCTTCCACAAGCTGTTTCCTCTAAGAAGGATTCGACTAGTGTTTCTCCCACTATATCGGCAGGTCTCGAACATGAGACCAACCGAACACAATGAAAATCATCAACTGGAACGTTCGGGGTCTAGGGATGCCTCGAACGGTTCAACGCTTTCGTGCTATGATGCGCGATTTACGTCCCTCGGTTCTTTTTCTTTCGGAAACAAAACTTCCAGCAGCTAGAATGGAGAGGATTAGGAAGAGTTGTGGTTTTCCTTTTGGTGTTGAAGTAAGTGCTAATGGGCGGAGTGGTGGCCTATCCTTTTGTTGGAAAGAGGGGGTATCTATTTCTCTATGCTCCTTCTCTACCCACCATATCGATGTTTTAGTTACTGAGAATGTTGGTCAGCGTCAGTGGAGATTAACTGGTTTTTATGGAGCTCCGGAAGTACAGAATCGTGTTCTCTCGTGGTAGCTTTTACGCCGCTTAAATGACTTACCCAGTATTCCATGGTGTGTAATTGGGGACTTCAATGAAATTTTTAGCATCCATGAGAAGCAAGGTGGTTTGTTAAGAAATGAATGGCAGATTGATAATTTTAAGAACGCTCTTGCTGATTGTAACCTTTCTGATCTTGGCTACAAAGGCAACTGGTTCACGTGGGAATGGGGTCGGACATCTGCTAATAATATTCGCGTTCGTCTAGACCGGGGTGTTGCTACACAAGGCTGGGAGGACATGTTTCCAAACTACCAGGTTGAACACCTCTCTCACTCATTCTCCGATCATTGTCCGATACTGCTTACTACGGATATCAACCTACACCACCAGCAGCGGGTTTGGCATTTCCGCTTTGAAGCAGCATGGTTATTGGAAGACTCTTGTGAAAGTGTTGTTTCAAACTTGTGGACCTCAGCCACTTGTTCGGTTTCGGAAAAATTAAGAGTTATTAGTGCTGGGCTTGAACGTTGTTTTAGGCAAATAAAGAAGGAAAAGAAGATCAACATTTTTGCTTTGAGAAAAAGACTTGATGAGTTGAACTCACAATACCCGAATGATGATGTATTGGGTGAGTTGGTGGATACTAAGTTGGCCTTGAATATTGAGTTAGATAAGGAGGAAATTTATTGGGAACAACGTGCTAGAGCGAATTGGCTGAGCAATGGCGATCGGAATACGAGTTTCTTCCACCGTTATGCTAGCCAAAGGAAAAGACAGAATCGGGTTACAAGTTTAGTGGCGGATGATGGGACTTTTTCCGATGACAATGATAAGGTAATGGATATTGCAGTCCAATACTTTAAGAACCTCTTCCCTTCGAGAGGTACTGGTGATCCGAGTTTGATTCTGGAAGGCATTAACAGTGTGATTTCTGACGAAATGAACCTCTCCCTAATGCGTAGCTTCACAAAGGAGGAGGTATTTGCGGCGCTGAAGCCTATGAGCCCTCTAAAGGCGCGTGGGGCTGATGGTTTAGGCGCGATTTTTTATCAACGGTTCTGGGGAATCCTCGGTGATGATATTGCTGATTATTGTATTGAAGTGCTCAAAGGAAATTTCCCGATTGAAGAAATCAATGCTACTCACATTGTTTTGATTCCCAAGACTCCTTCGGCCAGTTCTATGTCTCAATTTCGGCCGATATCCTTATGCAATGTCCTTTTTAAAATCATATCAAAGATGTTGGCTAATAGATTGAAGCTGGTGATCGATTCCTGTATCGATGAAGCCCAAAGCGCGTTTATTCCAGGCCGGCTCATAACAGATAATATTATTACAACGTATGAAATTCTCCATCACTATAAAAGGAAGAAGTTCGGTCGCAGAGGCTCCTTTGCTCTCAAATTGGATATGAGCAAAGCCTATGATCGCGTTGAATGGGAATTCTTACGGAAAGTTATGTTGAAGTTGGGTTTTTGTGCAGCTTGGTCTGATTTGATTCTGAAATGTGTGACCACTGTCTCTTATTCAGTCATAATAAATGGCCTTATCAGTGATTCCTTCACTTTTACTCGTGGGTTGCGACAGGGTGATCCAGTCAGCCCCTATCTATTTCTATTTTATGGAGAGGGCCTCTCTTCACTGCTAAGACACGCAACTGCTGATGGTTCACTCCACAGTGAAAGAATTGCTCGTGGTGCACCTCTGATTAGTCACCTCCTTTTCGCAGACGATTGCTTGATTTTTGGGGAAGCACTGGCTAGTAGTGCTATCAATTTAAAGTCGTTGCTCTCTTACTATGGAGAGTGTTCCGGACAGTTGATTAATTATGACAAATCTCAAGTTTTGTTTAGTTCCAATGTTCTTACTGATAATAGATATGATGTTTGTAGGATCCTAAATGTTTCCAAGGTCGCCAATCCTGAAACATATTTAGGCCTTCCAGCTATTGTTGGTAGAAATAAAAAGGTAGCCTTTCGTTACCTAAAGGAGAAACTAAACAAACGTGCGGATTCAGGCAATTACAGACAACTTTCACAAGGGGGTAAGGAGGTTTTTATCAAGTCCATTTTACAGTCTATACCACTCTATGCGATGTCATGTTTTTTGTTGCCATCTTCTTTCTGTAAAGAATTAGAAGCAATCCTCGCAAGATACTGGTGGCAGAAACAAATGAACAAGAGGGGCATTCATTGGAGTACATGGCAGGAGCTTTGTAAGCTAAAGGAAGAAGGAGGGTTGGGTTTCCGTGACTTTGGAAAATTCAACATCGCTTTACTAGCAAAGCAAGGGTGGCGCATTCTTATGAATCCTGGGTCCTTGATGGCCCGGCTCCTTCGTGCTAAATATTTTCCGCAAGGCTCTTTTCTTCATGCTCGCTTAGGGTCATCTCCATCCTTAATTTGGCGCAGCATTTGGTCTTCTAGACGATTATTAGAGATGGGTATCGGATGGAAGATTGGTGATGGACGAAGTGTGTCAATTTGGAATGACTTTTGGCTCCCTAAATTTTCCTCTGAGAAAATTTCTACTGCCTATGTTACAGAAGTTACAAAAGTCTCTGATCTTATGATCCCTGGGGAGCAGTGTTGGAATTCGAATCTAATTAATGAGATCTTTTCGAACGAGGAGGCTGAATGCATTCTTAGTATTTCTCTTCCAAGGTTCCCTCAACGAGACTTGTTAAGGTGGAACGGTGAGGGAACTGGGCTCTATACGGTTCGAAGTGGCTATAAGGCGCTTATGGGGGTACCTACCCAAGACCCTTCTTCTCAATCCATATTCAGACATATCTGGAAAATTCCTTGTCCATCAAAAATCAAAATTACTGTGTGGAGACTGGTAAGAAATTTCGTCCCTACCTTACAGAATCTGGTTTATCAAAGAATTATTTCTGACTCTAGATGCAAGAGATGCTATTTAGCCAGTGAATCTAGCATACATATCGTTAGGGACTGTTTTTATGCTAAGGAGATCTGGTCTACATTGGGCTTTGATTTTGCCAATTTATCCTATATTGACAGTTTAGCAGAATGGTTATCGAAAGTTTTTCAGTCCAGCAACAACAACATACACAGTAAAATTATTATCACAATGTGGGCAATTTGGTTCTCTCGAAATAAGCTTATCAACGAAGGGATCATCCAAAGGGTTGAGGATGTCTTTACCTTTATATCCAGCTACTGTCATGAGCTTAGTGTTTTGTCTTCATCCTACAAGCATCCCCAATTTTTGGATAAGACTCGCTGGGAAACTCCTTCAGTTCCATCCTACAAGATAAATGTAGATTCACTTATAATAATCCCAGGAAATTTTCATGTTCGGGTTTTATTATTCGGGATAATGACGGCGCTATTATCGCAGCTGGATCCAAATTAAATTTCATGGTGGGATCGGTTTTTCATGCAGAGGCCCTAGCTATTTTTCAGGGGATTCAATTTGCAATTGATTTAGGGCTTCAACAAATTTTTGTGGAAGGGGATAACAGATCAGTAATCCAAAAAATCAACTCAGAAACCCTAGACTATTCGGACATCGGGCATCTAATTAGGGATATAAAACTTCTCACCTTGTCTTTGCCGTCGGTCCAGTTTCGCTTCATCGGCCGTAATGCGAACCAGGCTGCACATGCAATGGCCGCTGAAGGGTCGAAACTTACTGAAGATTGTTTTTGGGTAGAAGACGCTCCGACGATTGTCCGACGTGTTGCAGATCAAGACAGGCGTTTTGCCGAACCGCCCTAGGATCTGAATCCTTTGCTTCTCTGTTAGGGGGTTTCTCTCATCACCCTTCCCCCCGTTTACCTCCGCCTCCATTTTGTGCTATCGTGGTTTTCATTTCATCTCGCATGGAGGTCTTGTCGGTTGAGCTATTTTTTTTGCCGTTTTGGTTTCTTTCCTTTTTCCCCTGGTTTTATTAAACCTCGGCCGGTACGGCAGTGGTTTTACTTTCTCATTTGTTGCTTTGTCTTTATGTACTTGCCCACGTGGCTTCCAATATTCATTCAATAAACTTTAACCGGCTATTAATTCAAAAAAAAAAGTACCATGATGAATAGCTCATTCCCTTGTGTCCTGGTGGCAAAGGTAGATGTTTATTATCCCTTGGGATCCGGGTTCGAGCACCAGTAATGCCATGTTGTGTGTGCCATCTTTGAAAAGACTTAGAAAGTTGAACAGATGCTACCCTTGCATCGCACCAGCATATTAAAAAAAAGTACCATGATGAATATAATTGTTATATAATAAATATTTTGATTCATGGTTTACATTATAATACATAATTTTTCAATATTTTATGGTCATTTTGTGATTTTGTGGCCATTTTTATAAAATATTTTATGGTCATTTTATGATTGCTTATATGATATCCTGCCCTTCTAACTGCTTTTTATTTTAAAGAGATTTTTTTGGACAAAAAAGAGCTATATTTAAAGCAGAAGAAAAAAATACATATACGTTTTATCATACGTATCAAAATACTGAAGAGATACATTATAATGTGTTTGTTGTTTTAATAAATGTTAGTAAAAACACATTAAAGACATGTTTTTATGTAATAAAAGCTAATAAACGTTATTGTTTTGTTTTATAGTCATTGAAGATGAGTAAAATATAAATGGTTGTTATCCTCTCAGTTACTCATTTTTCATAATTGGTTTTGGGAATTGTGTGCAGATAGAGAAACCTCAAATTCATTTTATTCGGTATGATTGTGGTATATCTTAATACATTTGTTTTTAATAATAATTATTAAAGTAAAAAATTATTATTTTTGATGAATTTATTGAAAAGGCTCTAAATAGTTTTTATTCGGTTTGCATTCATAATTTAAATTATTAAATTATTAGTAATTATGATGACGACAAACGTTGTAATAATATGGCTATTAATTCTTGGCCTATTAATTTCGATAGGATAGTCTATCACGTGCGGCGAACAGCGCTGAACACCACTAATGATAAACACTGCTGAACACCATTAAATTAATAGAAAATTCTACAACGTGCGACGAACACCGATGAACACCACTAACGATGAACACCGATTAACACCATTAAATTAATTAATAAAGATTTAAAATTTTAAGGACCCACCATATAATTAATAATTATTTTTAAAAATTCAATTAAATTATTTTTTATATATATTAAAATTTTATTTTTTTAATAAGGGTAAACTATATATTTAGTACCTCACCTATTTTCGTATTTCTATTGAACCCTCATTATTTAAATATTATTTCAATTTGACCCTATTCTTTATAAAAAATAATTTAACCATAAACCCTAAACCTAAAACCCTAAACTATTAAACCTTAAACACTTAAACTCTTAAATTTATACCCTAAACCATATAGATTCAAGATGAAAATTTGATAAGATAAACAGAGACAACAATGAAGAAGCTGATTCTTTGGCGAAAGGAGGTATTGGGAGAGTAAGAGATTTGATTCAGTATGAAGAAGGGCTAGGCATGTTTCCGATGGTGTAGGTGTAGATTATCAAGCTGCTGTTTTTAACTTTCAAACAGTGCCCATGTTATGGCATTGAGAGCTTTACGACTGGCAAACAGTGCCCATGTTATGTCTTTCATCATTTGATACAACTGCTAAGATTGCAACAAATCAAACCCAAAAAAGAAAACAAAACAAAAACAGGGTTAAAAAGATTCAAAACCAAACTTCACCATTTCATAAAACTCCAATCAAGTTTCCAAGGATCAACCTCAATCTGTTCTGCCTGATTTGTTGGTTTACTGTAACGCCTGATTACATATTCAGACAACTTAACCTGGGCAGTTGTGATTTCCGAGGTAGAATTCAAGATGTTCTACATCCTTAAGATTGGCCGTTGAAGAAGCTCATAACGAAGACCATAAGCTAAGGTGTTCAATGGTTTAGGGTATAGATTTAAGAGTTTAAGGGTTTAAGATTTAATAGTTTAGGGTTTTAAGTTTAGAGTTAAGGGTTAAATTATTTTTTCTAAAGAATAGGGTCAAATTGAAATAATATTTAAATAATAAGGGTTCAATAGAAATACGAAAATAGGTGAGGTACTAAATATATAGTTTACCCTTATTAAAAAAATAAAATTTTAATATATATAAAAAATAATTTAATTGAATTTTTAAAAATAATTATTAATTGTATGATGAGTCCTTAAAATTTTAAATCTTTATTAATTAATTTAATGGTGTTCATCAGTGTTCATCGTTAGTGGTGTTCGTCGCACGTGGTAGACTCATCCTAAATTAATTAATAAAGATTTAAAATTTTAAAGACCCATCATACAATTAATAATTATTTTTAAAAATTTAATTAAATTAGTTTTTATATATATTAAAATTTTATTTTTTAATAAGGGTAAACTATATATTTAGTACCTCACCTATTTTCGTATTTCTATTAAACCTCATTATTTAAATATTATTTCAATTTGACCTTATTCTTTATAAAAAATAATTTAACCCTTAACCATCAACCTAAAACCCTCAACTATTAAACCTTAAACCCTTAAACTCTTAAATCTATACCCTAAACCATATACCATTAAAAATAATTTCACCATCATCGATTCAATTTAATTAAATGAATTGAATTTGAGAGTTTACCCTTTTATTAACTATAAATTGAATCCTTAAACCCTGAAATTAAGATACTTGTAAAAAAATTATTTTCACCACCGGTGCATAAAATATTTTCCCTTTAAAACTATTATGGATATCTATAATATAAAAAGTGACGTAAATCATTTATGTATCTATTTTATTTATTATTACGCCTTAATTCATTCTTTTTTATGTATCTCTAATTTTATAAAATTTGTTATTCTTTAGCCTCACTTCTAGTACATATTTGATAAAAGGATTAAAAAAATGACAAGCGTCGTGAACCTCGAGAACACAATTTTTTCTATGAAAAAATTTATCGAAAGTGGACGAGGAATCAAAACAAGTTTATTACAAGGTTATTGGAGATGATAATGGGAATGTTAAGCTCGATTGCCCTGCCATGGGTAAACAATTTGCCGCCGAGGTACTTTTGATGTTTCAGGTATGCTGGATGGTTGAGAAACTACTTATCTACATCTACATATATGTTGGTTAATGTGAATATGTTGCGGTGCTTGATGAATTTGAGCATTCTTTCCATGCTGAAGTATTTCATGTATGGTGAGAGGAATTGCTCGGAATCCATCTAAAAGTTATTTGCACGAAATGAATTTATGTATATTCAATATTCATTGGTTTTGGGTGTAAGTTATTTGCTCGGAACCCACATAATTTTATTCTATACACCCTTTTATTGAATTGAATTGAATCGATGATGATGAAATTATTTTTAATGGTATATGGTTTATGGTATAGATTTAAGAGTTTAAGGGTTTAAGGTTTAATAGTTTAGGGTTTTAGGTTGAGGGTTAAGGGTTAAATTATTTTTTTTATAAAGAATAGGGTCCAATTGAAATAATATTTAAATAATGAGGGTTCAATAGAAATACGAAAATAGGTGAGGTACTAAATATATAGTTTACCCTTATTAAAAAAATAAAATTTTAATATATATAAAAAATAATTTAATCAAATTTTTAAAAATAATTATTAATTGTATGATGGGTCCTTAAAATTTTAAATCTTTATTAATTAATTTAATGGTGTTCAACGGTATTCATCATTAGTGATGTTCAATGGTGTTCGTCGCACGTGGTAGAATTTTTCATTTCGATATCATCAAACTATGATAAATGGAACATGGTCATACCATGTTTGTAATGATAACATTTTAATAAATGATATTTTTTTGTATATTAACCATATAATTTTGCGAGTTAGTATCGAATTAATATATTGCCTCGAGTTATGATAGTTGGTTATGTGGAGATATGAAACCATTTACTCCTTTGGGTAAGATTATTTAGTTCCTGAAAATTTAGGTGAAAATAATTTGGGTAAATTATTTTTTCTTTTGAGAAATCTATATAGGTAACTTTACAATTAAAAATTTGTCTTTTAAAGAGTGATTATGACTTGTTTTTCACAACCTGCTGAAGATAATGAACCAAAATCCTAAAGATAAGGGTATTGTTATTATCAATAAATTATTTCAATTTTTATTATTGTTAGTAAATTATTTCCGCGGTTAACTATGTATAATCTTCATATGAATTTAGAAGATTCAAAAGAGAAGATTCAAATGAAGTGACTGTCACCATAGATTTTGGGGATCACTCTAGTTAAAGATGATGATGCAAAGATTGAAGTTGTAGTCATGGTGAGAATGAGCAAGTCTATTTAAAATTATGATTCTACCCGTGAGGTCAAATTATTTAGACTTGTTGCTTGTTAATTCATGTTTTATAAATACATGAATTAGCATAAATGAGCTTTTAAGTTAGTTTTTAAAATTAAGTGGACATATTATGGACTGAGATAAACCACTAGTAAAAGGACTAAAACTAAGGCTAAGGTAATGGTAAGCCAAAAATTGTATGTTTAATAAGATACCATTGTGAGTAAAAGTATCAAACATAATTCTTTAAGAGGCCTCAATTAAATAAAGAGAAAATTCATAAATGGCTTATCGAAAAGCACTATAAAAATGCATGTCTAGGTTTTTTCTATGAAAGGACTGATATTTAAGTGTGCCTAGTGCACCACATCTCTTTCATGGCCACATCTTTTTCATGGTAGCCTACATGGTGCATTATTTTTTTTAATGTGCTCACTTTTATAAAAAAATACTATGGCAAATAAGATCTCTTTAAACTTAGTGTAGAAGTTAAGAGAGTTGAGATTAATTTGGTTGAGTAGAATACTAAATTTAGTCATAGTAAATAAAATATGTGAGGGTCTCTTTAGGGTTAATATGTTGAATAATATGAATGAGAATATGATAGACATTAGTGATACTAAAAGATTGCTTTTAGATATTAAATCTCTTTGAGTTTTTTCCTAAGTAGAGAAAAGGAAAGAGGCGGTCTATCTCAAGAGTTAGGTTGAAATCTCTTGTAATAAACTTGAGATAATTTTTTGTTGTTAGAAAAAATTAAAAACTCCTTATAAATATTTTTATAATTTTCCTAAATATTTCTTGTGAAGAACTAGAAAAATTAAAATTCCTTTCGAATGACAAAAAAAAGATATACACTGAGTGAGGTATAATGAATTTCATAATCGTTTAAGATTGTGTATACTAATCTTAATGATTAGTAACTTCTCAAAACTTTGAGAATAGAGTCACGTGTAAACAAGATTTGAGTTTGTTAAAACATAGTTTTATGGTTGAGTATGTATAAGAAAATTTATTTACACGTTTTCCAAAGAAACTTATAGCTAGGTTTATTTCTATCCTAAATATGTTAGAAATGTGGGTTGTCTTAAAATGATGACTAAAGTCGAAGAGGAACCTTGTTGATCCACATACCAAAAGGTTAAGCAGACAATTGGTTCTGGATTCGTCGAAGGGGATGGGATTAAAGCCCATTGGTTAAGGGATTCATGGTGAATATCCAATTTAGTTATCTAAGTTCAATGCGGTCAAACGAAGCCATGGAAAGACTCATAGTGTACATTTCTATCTTCCTATCCCCATGACGAATAATATACATGCATAGGATGAGCTTAATTACCATTAATAAATTCGTATCTCATGATGAACTTGAAGAAATTCACCTTGTTTATTGTGAGATTGAGCTATTGTAAAATGTAACACCCCTAAAACCGACCTAGTTAAAAACTGGATTGCGGTGATAAAAAATTTAAATTTTCGGCAAGTCAAAATGATCATTGACCATTGACCATATGATTAACTTCATATGTATTGATGGATAATTATGCCTTGTCATTGACATTGGACTAAATTGAAAACTTAAGGGATTCCTTAAGTAGCTAAAGTGCAAAGATTGAGAAGTTGGAGGACTAACTGAGTAATTAACCTTTCAAGGGATTAATCACCCTTGTACGTGGACTCTGAAGAATGGATTTCTACACCCCAAAGGTTTCTTAAATTACTATAGTAATTAGAATAAAAGAAAGAAAAAAAAAGATACATGACTTTCGGGTGAAAGAAAACTAAGTTAGCACCTTACCTCTCTTACCTAAGCACACACCTCCATTGAAGCTTCATACAAGCTTTAATTTCCTTTGGTTTGTCGAACCTAGCTAGTTTTTAGAATTGATTAAGTTAAGAATATTGATTTTCTATTGATATTCATGATGAATTCATGAAGAAATCATGAAATCAAACCTAGTAAAACCCTAATTAATTCTCATGGATTCTTGGACTTATATATTGTGTTTTATTGATAGAAATAGCCATAGATATTGTTATGACTATTGAGTTCATGGAAATGGATTTTGATAAATTTCCATGTATTTTCTATTTAGCTCAATCCATTGGTAGAGAAGATTCAACAACACATAATAAGCCTCCTAGCAAAGAAATTGTAATTCGAGAGCCCTAGTAGCTTTAGAATCCTTGATGAGTGTAGTTGTGTCATGGGAATAGCTTGGTGCCATCCATTTGCATTGTCTATCATTTTGGTAAGCATGGTTCATCATTTTGGTAAGTCTGGGTAAGCTTGAGTTCATTGATACATTGACTTATAATTGAATTGCAATATAACATTTCCATTGTCATTGATTTAATAACATGGAACACTGCTTATTGATACAAGTGATGAATATTTTACATTGACATTATTGAAAGAGGTAAGTATCGACCAATGCGAACATCATTGACATATACACCAAACTTTGGATACAAGTATAGTTGGATACAATTGGCATGCCAATAGAATTCATTGAGCTCACTTACGGGTGGACCATGGTTCTTGGGCTAAGGCCTTTACTGGTGATGTTGGAGGGATGATTGAGTAATTGGTCTTTGGCGATGTCGGCGAGATTGATCATTCATTGTATTGGCAATGTTGGTGGAATTCGAGTACCCATTTGTTACTATGATCCAGGGGATATACTTATTAATCATGTTGCTAGTTATTGCATATACGAAATTCATTGATCTTAGTATGCTTATTGAGTTGCTTACCAAGCATGAGTATGAAAAGCATGACATTGATGCTATTGATATACACTATATAATATATATTGGAATATTGTTGACTACCTCACTAGGATATGTAAGCCTAACATAGTTCATTGCATACCATTTCAGATTCCATAGCTCAGTGACGAGGATTGTGGTTAGCCGGTTGCAAGTCACCTTCGAGTCTTCTTTTTGTGATGTATATTTACCCTTTGAACTTATAGAATGGTGACATATGGCTCTAGTATGTTTAAATGACATGTTAGGTATGTTTTGAGCATATAAGCCTAAAGTGCGCATGTATGGTATGTTTTGGAATTGGGAATGTTTATTAAGATTGCATACATGGACAAAATGCATCTCCATTAACTTATATGTTGTTAACGTTGTTAAAATGAGACATGAGCATGAAACATAGGATATAAAACTTATTGAAAATTACTGGTATTAATCAATGAGTCATTGGAAATGTATTAATAGAGTACCCAATTTAAAACTAGCAAAAAATATAGAATTACAAAACAGGGCGTACCAATACGGGTGGATGCGTATCGGTACATGTGTGCATATTTGGACCAAATTGCTATAAGAGCTACTAGTACATCTCTTGGTGTTTCGGTACAAAATTTCGTCATTGGAATTTGCATGTTTTTTGGGGTATCAATACAAAATAGACCGTACCGATCCCCATTGTCGATATAAGCCTGGTACTGGTACGACTTAGTTCACACCGATACTAAAATTCACCATTGAAATTTGGGGGTTTCATTGGGTACTGATACAGACAGTCCTATATCGATTCCCACAATGAACTTTAATTGAAATAACAGTCATGCGTACAGAGCCGATCTTGAGTTTTTGGAGGCCCGAGGCGAATTTAAAAAATGAGCCTTAAATTGAGGATTTAAATTGTAATTATAGTTACAGTCGTATTTTTGGTTGTGTTGTGTTTATCATGATTGTGGATATAATAGATGTTATTTTGTTTATTGCGAGTATCGCAGTTATGAAATGTTTTTAGTAACGTATGCTATTGTGGACATAATGGTTCCATATATCGCGGTTTTAGATGATGCCACTACTGTCATATAACAATAGTTGTTGGAGTTGCATGCCGCTATTTAAATTTTTGTCCCTAATAGCAAGTAATGAAAGAAATTAAATTTTAAGAGTTGGTCCATCGTAACAAGTATTGAAAAAATTGGTCCCCTAATAACAAGTATTGAAAAAATTAAATTTTAAAACTATTAAAAAACTTTGATACACATGCCGTGTAAACTTTAGCTTACATGTGCATTTTAGTTTTAGGGGTTAGGGTTTTAGTTTAGGGTTTAAAGTGTAGGAGTTTATGTTGTAGGGTTTAGAATTTAAGATTAGTGTTGAGAATTTAGGGTATATGGTTTAAGGTTTATGGTTTAGTTTTTAGGGTTAGGGTTAGAATTTAGGATTTGAGTTTTATAATGTAAATATGCAGGCTTGTGTAAAATTAGTTTTACCAGCATGTATATCAAAATTTTACCTTAAAACTATGCCTATAATAACAAATAGGCAAAATGACAAAAGATGCCCCCAACGTTTGCATGTTTTGTCATTTGGCCCCCTATTCTTTTTTTTTTTTGGTTCAAATATGCCTCCAACGTTTGCTTGTTTTGTCATTTGACCCACTATTCTTTCTTTTGGTCCAAATATGCCCCCAACGTTTCATTCATAGTCTAAATATGCCCATGTTGGATGTAAACTGTCAATCAACCGACGATCAACGGCTTATAAATTTTTTTTGACATGACATCAGCAGATCTTAATATGTTGCAAGTCCAGTCAGCATTAGCTGTTGAACGTCAGTTGACTGACAGTTTCCATCTAACGGGGGCATATTTGGACCAAATTGAAACGTTGGGGGGCATATTTGGACCAAAAGAAAGAATAGGGGGCCAAATGACAAAACAAGCAAACGTTGATGGCATATTTGGACCAAAAAAAGAATAGGGGGCCAAATGGCAAAACATGCAAACGTTGGGGGCATCTTTTGTCATTTTGCCTAACAAATATTTGAAAAAACTGGAGCCCTAGTAACAAGTACTAGAAAAAAATTGAATATTAAGAGTAGATCCCTAATAATAAATATCGGAAAAAACTCAGCCCCTAATAACAAGTATTAAAAAATGGGCCCTTAATAACAAATATTAGAAAAAAATTGAATATTAAGAGTAGACCCCTACTAATAAATATTGAAAAATACTCAGCCTCTAATAACAAATATAAAAAATAGGCCCCTAATAACAAGTATTAGAAAAAAATAAATATTAAGAGTAGATCTTTAATAATAAATGTTTGATAAATCTTAACCCATATTAACAAATATTAAAAAATAGGCCCTAATAACGAATATTAAAACAAACTAAATCTTTAAATATAATTAAAAAATATACAATATTTAATTTTCTTGAGCAATGGGCTCTGGGCGGGCGCCCTTGCTGGCCCTGTAACACCCCATTCTCGGGTTAGGAGCGATGAGCGTTACACGAACAGAACGAAACATGGCATTTAATTCAAGTTGCAATTTTGAGGGTAATTTAAAATTTTTCTCATTTATGTTCTCATCTCTAATAGATGAATAACCAGACGTACCAAAACATGACAATCATTTAAGGATATAACCACATTCAATTCACTAACATACTTCATTGATACAATGGTAACTTATTAGTCATAACTAGGTTCGAGCCTATACTCTAATAGTTAACATGTGTGCAGCTTTGGACCTTTGTCACCATAATTTATTATGTTCAAATCAGGTTAAAACAAAAGTAATAACCATAGCCATTTTTAATTCATAGCCGCTTAGTATGTGACCTAATATAATCGACATCTATTCAATCAAGTCTATTATTCTAGTTAAAATGATATTAGACATACACTATAATTTTCATGATCCATTCGAACCATATAAAATGATATTAGACATGTCGTAATTTACTTGCAATCTAACTATTCATAACTTAAACAAAACATGATTCTATTATAATAATGCATGTACTAACATAATCTAACACAACTCTAAGTGCCACCAACTAGGAGTATCAACAACCAATACAAATCATAATTTAGCTCTGTTTATGACTTGCTTCAAGCCCAAGTAATGTAGCTTTTCGATCAAGTAACCGGTTCTAGTCCTTTGACCTGTGGGGTGGGAAAAAAGAAAAACAAGAGTGATAAGTACAAAATTGTACTTAGTGAGGAAACACCGACTCTAATCAAATTTCATGTCTTAAAAGCTTTTATTTCAAGAGTAGCCAAATTAAGTTTGATCAATTTAGGTCAGATTTTGACCTAGCATTCCAAGCATTATTCTATTATTCAAACATACATTCGATCTTGGCTCAGATTTAGAATTCGTATCACATAAATCATACAAGCTCTACTTATATAAAGATTAGTCAACCTTACAAGATGATCATACATTCTCATTTTCAAACATGACTCAGTCATATTATAACCTATCGTTCAAGTTACAGACAATTTCAAGCAAACATATGGTATTCAACATCTTTAATCATGTGACTCATAATATTTACAAGCTTTACGAAGGATTAAGGTTATATAATCCTCAATCATATTTAGCTTATTTCGTTACAACTTAGTCTCTTTAAAATAAATATTTCTTATAAGTTTGTCATGTTCTTTAATTTCCCGATTTACAATATTATTGCTATTCATCGTTACTCGCACCTAAATTGACTTTTAGATTGGTTATAAATTTCCGTCATAATTATTTATTCTTTTGGACAACACCACTTTTCGGATATTCAAAAATTTACGAATTTATTCATGTAAGTATTGGTTACTTGCTACATAAGTTATCAATTATATTATTTATTGATCATGAAGTTTCTTATTGATCATTATTAATCCAGTAAGCTTATCTTTACAATCAGAACCAATTGATTAGGTATATCTTTCTTGTTAAACAAGTTAGTTCGATCCATTCTATTTTAGTTTCGTATCTTTCTCGAATTACACATCGTATGGTTAATCGACCAAGTTACTAAATTCCATACTTATCGTAGTTTAAGTAGCTACGTGACTTAACAATTAAGTCATTATATTCTATTTTATCACATGTCAAGTAATCACTTGACCTGACGAGCGAGTTATTCGTCTCATACTTATCATTTATCGTATAACTTACGTTATTTAGTAAGCAAGCTATCTAATTTTGTAATTAACATAATTCTAATAGTTTCATGACTTATTAGTCGAACTATTGTTATCTTGTATTTATTCTAATTCATGAATTACATAACTTATCAATCAAGTCATTCTTATCTTTTAAGTCATTTTTAATCATTTAATTTTCTAATCAAGTTAAGTCTTATCTTACTCTAGTACCGATTCCAAGTAGTGCACTTAACATGCTCACTCAATCCAATTAGCCTGTTTTCTAGGAAAGAAATCCTATACAAGATTCGAATATGTTATTTGGGAAGGTTAAATTCCCAATCAAATCCATTAAACAAGTTCGTTTAGTTTAATGTCAAATTTGCCAGTCTATTCGAAGGATCTATTATTAGGAAATTACTTCATTTTCAAGCTTATTCAATATTCCTAACAAGCTATGTGGCTTACTTGAGTTTATTCCATTATTTATTTCGGTAGCAAGTAGACAAGTGTGCTTTTTAACATTCATGTGTCTTAGTTTAAATTTTATGTATAACATCACATTCAAGTCTTAATAATATATTTCTTGCTATATAAGCAATATCATTCAATGGCATATGTATATATGTATATACATACATACATATATATATATATATATATATATATATATATATATATATATATATATATATATATATATATATATATATATATATATATATATATATATATATATATATATATATATATATATATATATATATATACAAGCTTAATCAAGTGTCACACCAGCTCAATTTCCATTCTAATTTTAAATATTCTTGTAAACACATGTACCAAGTAACAATGACCATATCATATTAGATTTTAAAATTTGTCTTTAGTTCATTTACCCAAGATAAACCTAGCTTGTCTTTAATCATATTTAAGAGACCTAGCTAGTCCACAAGCTTAATTCGAATATACACCCAAATATTAAAATTTAATCCATTATTCAACTCAATTTTAAGGTATGTTTAGTCCATAATTCAAATTTCTCTACAATCACACAAACGAGCTTACAAGTCAACATCAAAGAAGCAATTTAATCATATTCTGAACCTATTTGGTCCTAAAATCATTCATTCGAATACAATGCTGCCTCAAGAATCAACAATTCCAATTTCTTTCATATAGCATTCAAACAATCATGCTTCACCGAAAATATTATACGATCAATCTCTATACATTCAAATATAAGGCAGTCCCAAAACCACAAATTCTGAATTAATCCTTATAACATTCGAACAATCATGCTTCACATCATATTAAACAATCAATCATGTAATAGTTATACAAACAGTAGCAAACTATAGTAGATGAATGATTATAATTGTAACACCCGTGTTTTGGGGTTAGGAGTTAGTCGTGTTAGTTAGTTCGAGTCGGTAAAATCAATTTTAATCAAATTGACCTTGGCTTGAGCCAATTGAGTTTTAAATAAAAAGGAGGGATCATTTTGGTAATTTAGCCCAAAACAATTTAAAAAGCTAGACAATCTTTTTGAGATTCAAAAGAACAAAAAAAGAGGAGAAAAAGCTATCATCTTTCCTCCCCTTTTTCTTCCCCAACGTTAAACCTAAACAAAACCCTCCCAAACCCCAAATTTACTATTCCATCAAATTTCTCCATCAATTCAAGGGCGTTTTTAAAGGTAATCACATATTCTCACTCTTCTCTTCATCCTCTACATTTACCTAGTCTTGAAATTGGAAACTACCATCTTTTTGAAATTTGGAGTTTAAAGAAAGTTTGAGTTTTTGATGGGTTTTACATTTGATTTTGATTTATTAAGTTGAGTTTTGGTTTAGTCTCATTAAAATACACATAATATGTAAAAATGGGTGACTTTGGGTGAAAACCCGAAATGGGTTCTTGTGGCCATTTTTGAAGTGTCTAAAATTTGGATTTTGGTGAGTTTTAGGGTTGGGTTGAAGGGCTGATGGTTTAGGGATGTTAGGAAATTGTTTTGGGACCATTTAGGTGTCATTTGGGTGTTTGAAATCATGGTTTTCAGCTGGGTTTTAAGGGAGCTCGAAAATAGAAATTTTGGGTGATTGTTGGGTTTGAAATTGTTGAAGTGTGGCTTGTGTTTATGGGTTGGAGTGGTGACTGAAATTTAGCATTGATTTGTGAGTAATGGATGTGTTTTGATTGGCTAGAAACAAGAGGAGACATTGGAGAAGCATCGGGACCGAATCCGGACATTTAAGAGGCTAGCTTGCTTGCTTGGGTTGCTAAGGAAGGGTGGTGAGTAAAACTTTAATTTGATTTAAAGTTGGTTCAAGTGTGTGTAGTGGAAGTGTTGGAATGAGCTTGGTAGGCCGTTCCGAGGTGGAAGTTAAATTTGTAACACCCGGGTTTGGGGGCCGGGAGAAAATAATACTTAAATAATATTTGAGTCTCGATTTTCTAATTTAATAAATAAAATAATGCCTCGGTTTTGTTTAGCAAAATTTAATTGAAGAGTTGGACCCAAATTTGGAAGACAAGGCCAAGTCAAAAATGTCATTACCTTGCAAAAATCACCAACAAAATCAAAGAAGATGATGAAATAGAAGCTTGGAGAGGAAAGGGGCATTTCACGTTCAAAGGAATAAAGGGGGAAGAAGATGACATTTTTTTTTGTTTGTTTCAAATATAATAAAAGGGAATGGCTTATTTGAAAAGGTTACCCATTTACAAAAATGCCATTAAAATGGCTATTGGGCCTTTGAAATGTGTTTGAGGTTGTTTAGAAGCGGGAATTCGTGTTGGAAAAGCTTCGGGAAGAAATCCGGAAATTTGAGGGAGGTTGCTTGCTTGGCTTGGAGCTTGGAAGCTTAGGTGAGTGGTTAAATATTTTTAAAATGGTTTTGAGTTTTTGGTTCAAGCATGTGAACCTAGGATGGGCTTGGTAAACCCACCTAGAGTTGGGATTAGAGTGGTAGCCTAATCCCAAACTTTGATTAGAGACTTTGGTTGCACTCTTTAAATGGTTGTATATGCCTCGTGTTAAATTGTGATGGTGTTGATTATATATATGTTGTATACATGTATGTTGAGGCATGTTGGATGCATTGTTGTATGCATGATGATGATAGACGTGATATGGTTATACACATGTGCAAAATACGATGTGATATGTTTGATAATGATGTATATGTGGTGTTGTCATGTGAAATGATATTATGAGGTGTTTGTATGATCCGGGGATCATAGTGAGTACATGCTAGGCATGTAAATGTGGTTCGTGCATGACAGTGAGTCATGGTGAGTACGTGCGCTAAGCACGGAAGTTGTTATGGATTGATATTGTGATAGATTAATGAAATGTGTAGTATTGGCACTAGTATGCTTGGGTACAAATGATCGATCATTAGGATGTTTAGTGTGCACACGTGAGTCAAAATGCGCGCGTGGTCTTGATGATGGTAGTCATCAAGATGGAGTACGGGTTCGCCCGGAAATCTTCATATATATATTAGTCGGTGATGAGTGGAATCCCATCGACGGGCGTGAGGATGAGTGGAATCCCCTCCGCGTGAGATGAGGCGTGAGGATGAGTGGAATCTCCTCCGCGTGAACGGTGATGAGTGTAATCCCACCGTCATGTAATGGTAGAGTTGTTAGATGTGAGTTCCAACGGTTATCCGCGTATTCGAGTCATAGCTAGGTGCCAATACGGATTGGGGTTTATGTTGCCAATATGTGATTAATTGTGAGCCATTGTGATTTGAGATGTGTTGCTAACATGGTCTAATATATGTGATTTCATATGTTGTGGATTTAAACATGTTGAGCCTGACATGATATTGAATATATGTTCATGCATCATTTATAATTATGGCTCGTGTGGATCGAAGGTAAGATCATGCATTTTATCTTGGTTGTAGCTCGTGCTTGGACCCTGCATTGTCGAGATTTGTTTTACGAGCTTACCCTCACTAAGCTTTCATGCTTACGCTCTCTTCTGTTCGACAATGCAGATAAATAGCTTGTGGGTGGCAAAGGCAAGGGAAGGTCTCCAAGTGTTGCTTTTGGTGAGCTCAATGTATGAATTTTAAGTAATAGAATGTAATAGTTAAGCAATGGGATAGGAATTGTTGATTCGAGTCTTGATGTATGTCTATGGTTGACTTGGTTTGTAAGCATGATATATCTTGCCAAATGCTAGTACGATGGCTGTCTTATGAATGCTTAAGTTGCTTTGAATGGCATGTAAACTTATTTGATATGTATGATGCTTATTGGTTCTTTTTAATGTCTTCAAGCATGCTTGTATGAAAGGCTCTTAATGTGTAATTTGCCATGTTAGAAAGATTGCCTAAATCCATGTTTGTATGTGTTTGAGTATGTTAAATCTAGGATGTATGCCTCTAGACTTTGTTTGATGATTTTGTGTGCCTTTAGGGGGTCCTATGGGACCTTTAGACTTGTCAAAACACCCCTAAATCTGTATTTCAAAGGTTACAGACTGCCAGCGTTTCGAAACGGGAGGGATCGTTTCGGAACGAGTAGGCTTCAGGGACCCCGTATCGGAACGCGTTTCGATACGGTATGGCCTTTGGAACCCCTGTTCCGAAACGCGTATCGGAACGTTTTGGCTACTGGAATTCTGAGAAATTCACGAGATGAAGGTGTTTCGAAACGGGTGTAAAGGTTTCGAAACGGTCAAAATCTCGTTGACCACGAGATATTGACCGTCATGGGCGTTTCGAAACGGTTGACCACCGTTTCGATACGACCCCTTGTAAAGGCTCTAGGACAGTTGACCTGGTCAAGGCGTTTCGATACGCCTCAAGGGTGTTTCGAAACGGCCTGTTTAAAAGATTAAAATTAGGCTGTTTAACTGCTGTTTTGGGTTCGAATGTTTGTCTCATGTATTTTATTCCGCTGTTTGATCACATAGGACTTAAATGAACTTTTAGAAAAGATTAAGTAAAAGAAAAAAAATGAATAGGGTTGCTAACCGAGGGGGAACCTTAACGGGTTTTGCTTCGGTTTTCCCCGTGTGGCCCACTCGAACCGGTCATCCGGTTAACGACCCATAAAATTTCCTTTTTATTTATCTTGTCTATAGGCATAATTAAATCCTATGTAGGACACAGCAGCAGAAAATACAAACAATGCAACATACTCTGACCAACCAAAACATTAAACAGCTCATTTTAGTCCTTTACAGTAGGCCGCTTCGAAACGCCTTGACTTAGTCAACAGGCCAAGGTCAACCATAGGGTGACCGTTTCGAAACAGGGGTGACCCGTATCGAAACGACCTTGACGGTCAATATCTCGTGGTCAACGAGATTTGACCGTTTCGAAACATCAAAGGCCCGTTTTGGAACGCCTTTATCTCGTCAATTTCTCAAAATTCCAGTAGCAAAAATGTTCCGAAACGACCCCCATCCGTTTCGAAACGGAAGGCCATTTGCAAAGGGACCGTATCGGAACAGGGTGACCCGTTCCGAAACGCCCCCTGTCTGCAGACTCGTTTTGGCTGTTTTAAGGCACAAGGGTGCCCCAAAACATCACCAAAACACCCTACAACATCCTAACAACAATTTTAAAGGCAAAACAACATACAAGCATGCTTGAGCAACATCATATCAAGACTAAACACCAAGGCACAACATCACAAGCCACACATCCATACATGTCATTATAGATATTAAGCTTTAACATATCCAACACTTAGGCAATTCTAGATAGCAAAATACTAGCATGGTTTCAAGCAAGGCATACATCCCAAAAGCCAAATTAACAAACTCATACGAGGAGTCTAACATGCTCCTAAACAACAACAACAATATATATTCCAAAAGCATCATAACACGACACCTATCCCATTGCTTTACTATTACAATCTTTAAATTTAACTATCATACTTGAGCTAACCGTAAGCAACACTTGGAGTCCTTCCCTTGCCTTTGCCACCCACAAGCTATTTATCTGCATTGTCGAACAAAAGAGAGCGTAAGCATAAAAGCTTAGTGAGGGTAAGCTCATAAAACAAACCTTCGACAATGCAGGGTCCAAGCACGAGCTACAACCAAGATAAAATGTATGACCTTACCTCTGATCCACACGAGCCATAAATAGATGATGCATGATCATATATTCAATTTCATGTCATGCTCAACATGTTTAAAACCACAAACATATGAAATCACATATATTAAACCATGTTAGCAACACATCCCAAATCACATTGGCTCACAATTATCCACATATTGGCAACGTAAACTACAATCCGTATTGGCACCTAGCTATGACTCGAATACGCGGATAACCGTTGGAACTCACATCCAACAACGCAACCATTACCTGACGGTGGGATTACACTCATCACCGTTCACGCGGAGGGGATTCCACTCATCCTCACGCCTCATTTCACGCGGAGGGGATTCCACTCATCCTCACGCCCGTTGATGGGATTCCACTCATCACCGACACATAGATATATAAGAAGATTTCTGGGCGAACCCGTACTCCATCTTGATGACTACCATCATCAAGACCACGCGCGCATTTTGACTCACGTGTGCACACTAGACATCCTAATGATCGATCATTTGTATTCAAGTATACTAGTGCCAATACTACACATTTCATTACTTTTTCACCATACCATTTCATAATAACTTCCGTGCTTAGCACGTACTCACCATGACTCACCGTCATGCACAAACCACATTTCCATGCCTAGCATGTACTCACCATGATCCTCGGATCATACAATCACTTCATAACATCATTACACATGTCAACACTACATGCATCTCAATAACACAAATATCACATCATATTTCATACATATGTATATCTCTATCACATTTATCATTAACATGCATGTAACAATGCATTAATCCATGCCTCCACATACATGTATACAACATATACATAATCAACACCATCACAATTTAACACGAGACATATACAACCATTAAAAAGTGCAACCAAAGTCTCTAATCAAAGTTTAGGATTAGGCTACCACTCTAATCCCAACTCTAGGTGGGTTTACCAAGCCCATCCTAGGTTCACATGCTTGAACCAAATACTCGAAACCATTTTAAAAATATTTAACCACTCACCTAAGCCTCCAAGCTCCAAGCCAAGCAAGCAACCTCTCTCAAATTTCCGGATTTCTTCCCGAGGCTTTTCCAACACAATTTCTCGCTTCCAAACAACCTCAAACACAATTCAAACAATTCCAAATCACCCCAACATCAAAATACCAACCCGAAATACAATTCAAATGCAATTTATCATGTTGCAAACCGTGAACAAATCTCATTTTTAGCAATTTCGGGCAGCCCCCAAACCATGTCCAAAAATCATGTTTCCACCATCCATAGCACCCACAAACAATCCCAAATCAACCCCTAACCATAGCACTACCATTGGGCTATCAATTCCCACCTAAAACAACCCCCAAAACTCACCCAAAACCCTCCAAAAACCCCATTTTTACCCAAATTCGGGAATCATGTTAAAACACTTTAAAATTCACTTATGTTGGACCTTAAGAGTTGCAAACAACTTATCTAACAATAGTAAATCAATAGCTTAAGTTAAAGACCATAAAACTCTCATTTTTAAACAAAACCCTAAAACTTCACATTTCAAAATCATGAATAAAAATGAGAAATATTGGTACCAACATGAAGAGGAAGACAAGGCCAAGTCAAAAATGTCATTACCTTGCAAAAATCACCAACAAAATCAAAGGAGATGATGAAATAGAAGCTTGGAGAGGAAAGGGGCATTTCACGTTCAAAGGAATAAAGGGGGAAGAAGATGACATTTTTTTTTGTTTGTTTCAAATATAATAAAAGGGAATGGCTTATTTGAAAAGGTTACCCATTTACAAAAATGCCATTAAAATGGCTATTGGGCCTTGTCATCCAAATTTGGGTCCAACTCTTCAATTAAATTTTGCTAAACAAAACCGAGGCATTATTTTATTTATTAAATTAGAAAATCGAGACTCAAATATTATTTAAGTATTATTTTCTCCCGGCCCCCAAACTCGGGTGTTACAAAATTGGTAGTTTAACTCCCTTATTGTTAATGTTGCTTATATGTCAATGCCTATCTCGATCTTGTGAAATATGGATTGCTACGTATGTATATACTTATGATGTGTGTGATGATGTACATGTGTAATAAATGGTGGATGTGTAATGTGGTTAATGAAATTGGCACTAATTAACTTACCAGGTATAAATGATCGATCATTAGGATTAGTGTGCACACAATTGAGTCAAAACGTACGTGGCCTTGATGGCGTTGAGTCATCAAGGAGGAGTACGGTGATGTAACATTCCACCGGAAATTTATTTATATTCTACGTGACGATGAGTGGAATCCCATCTGTAGGGTATGTGGTGATGAGTAGAATTCCACCCATGCAAGGTCCGATGATGAGTGTAATCCCACCGAGGTAATGTTGATGTTGAGTTTAAATCCGTACATCCGGGTAAACTAATAGTGGCCAATGAAATTGTTCTTATGCTTATGATGTTGTGATATTGATATATGATGTTTGAGCTTAGTATGATGTGAGATGCCATATTATGACTCTTGAAAGACTAGCTAGGTTGACTTGTTGTTTCCTATGTATATTGAATGTGAGGTTGAGGATTTGCATGCTTGGACCCTACATTGTTGTTGTTTTTGATCTTAGAGCATCCTCACTAAGCTTCTAGCTTACACTCTCATTTTCAACAATGCAGATCATTAGCGTGGTGTTAGCAAGGAGCAAGGCGAAGGGGCTTTCCAAGTGTAGTTGCTCAAGTATGATTTAGTAATTATTGTGGTAGTCTAGCAATGCGGCAATTATGTATTTTGTATGAGCATTGTTTGACTCATAAGTGTTGTTGGATGTTTATGCTTGGCTTGATTTTGTAAACCATGCTATGCCTTGATGAATGCTTGTGTGTGATGGTATGCCTTTTGGATATTTAGGTTGCCTTGCAGGTATGTGCAAACCTCATATGTGATAACTTGTGCCTTTGGCCTTTTTGAAACTCTTAAGTATGCCCATATATGCTAAATTTACCCCTTTGTGTGAATGCCATATGTGGATGCCTTGTAATCATCTTGGTTGCTTTATATGCTAGTCTTTGGTCATAGCATGTTGTATGGGTGTTTGTATGAGCTTAGAGGAGTCCAAAAATGCATTTAGAATCGTGTTTGATGTTGTTTTGCCGAAAATTGTGGACTTGCAGTGTAGGGCGTATCGGTACGCCTAAGGGCTGTATCGATACGACCTTGCCTAAAGAACACAGTTTTGGCTGGGCGTATCGATACACGGGGGCGTATCGATACGATCTTTGCTCACTGGAATTCCGTGTGCTGGGCGTACCGATACACGGGGGTGTATCGATACGGTCTTTGCTCACTGGAATTCAGTGTTTGCTGGGCGTACCGATACACTGGGGTGTATCGATACACTCTTGACTCACTGGAATCCTGTGGGTTTGGTGAGCTGAAAGCGTATCGGTACGGTGTTGAAGCGTATCGGTACGGTTGAATCTCGTTGACTATGTGAAGTTGACCGGGTCAAGGCGTATCGATACCCTTGACTAGCATATCGATACAGCCTGCCCTGAAAGCTTAAAATGGACTGTTTGATGTGCGGTTGTGGATCGAATGTGTTTCATCATTGATGTTTCCGTTGTCGTGAATCACTTAGGAATTAATATGCCTTTAGACAAGATTAAAATGAAAGAAAATTTTTAGGGTTGCTAACTGAGGGGGAACCTTGTAACCCCCTTAACCCGGTCTAGACGGTTGACCCGAATTAAGAAAGTCACACGGGGAAAACCAAAGTCAACCCGAAAGTCAACCTTGATTAACGACCCTTTTTTTTCTTTTTAAACTTGTCTAGATGCACATTAACCTTAGTTATGATCATTCAAACAGCATACTCAAAGATCATAAACATCAGAGATCAAACAGTGACCCAATAGAACAATTTACAATCTTAGGGACCAAATTGTAAATTCTGTAAATTACAAGGACTTAACCCGATTAAATGTTACCATCTTGAAATTAGTCAAGTTTCATGCTTCACTGTAAATTTTCAGCTCCAACGGACATGCCAAACTCACACAATTGCAATAACAAGATTCAGGACCAAAATACAAACATTTCAAAACATATAACTGCCAATGTCAGCCCCCAACGGCCAGGTGTTCCGAAACAGGGAGAACCTGTTTTGAAACGCGGGGCCGTTCCGCAACGCGTACCGAAACGAGGGCTGGCAGAGGGCTTCCCGTTTCGGAACGGTGTCTCCCGTTTCGGACGCCTGGGCTGCTACAAGGCACCCGTTCCGAAACGACATCGACTGTTCCGAAACGACCTGCACAGACTGCATAAATATGCTTGCTCAACATGCAATCGATCAACCAATCGTGCTCCAAAAGCTACCAAACTTTACCAGCAACTCATACATCATACAAGGAACATTTAAGCATCAAAATCTAGATACATGATCACCCCTAGGTGCACCAACACATTAAACACAATCAAAACACATTCATGCTTTTAAACAAGAAGCATAACAAATCAACTTAAGCATAAAATGATCCAAACGTTGCAACTTTAATCCACATGATTCAACATCATAACCCAAACTTTTCCAACATACACAATCTCATTACACATCAACATAAGAGATTCTCCCCCATTGCCTTTATTAACTATAGCTATTAACCGAGACATACATCTCAAGTGGAGTCCTCCTTGAATCCCTTGCTCCTCGCTGTTCCAACTTCAAAGATCTGCATTGATGGACAAAAAGGAGCGTAAGCACACAATGCTTAGTGAGGAATGCTCAAAACCGAAACACCATCAATGCAGCGAGTCATAAAACCTCTTTGAAAAGCAACTCGATTTGATAAACCAAAGCAATGTTTGAAAACCCTTTTCAACAACAAGCTCAAAATCATGTATTGCTCAAACATGAAAACCAACCCTTAGCTTAGCAAGCTAGTAAACCTTTTCAAAGCACAACTTGCAAAACATCAATTTAACCTTTCAATGCATAAACACCAAATGCAAAGTTAAATTCAAAACCTTGGAAAACACTTCCACCTCACATTATACATTTCTCTTACTTGGTTATCATCTCAAACAAGAAACCTTTTAAAACCATTTATTTAATCAATCCAACACATGCATTAAACAAATGCAACATATGAACCACATCATCAACATTTGCATCATATGCCTTTAAAAACAAGTCTTAGCAAGACTCCAATGCACTAAAGAGATTTCATGCACTCATGCATCATTCTCAATAGATAATCGACACTTGTTCAAACTTAACAAGCAAACATGCATTCTTAAAACATTAAGCACTTCCCACGCAACCATGCATCATTCCAAGCATCTCATGCTTCATTATTATCAAGGACATCATATTGGCTTTCAAGTGATAATCCAAATCCACTTTTCAACTCAACATCCAATCGAATACGCGGATCACAAGCGTTGTCCCTACGCTTCATACACACTACCAATCCAAGGTCCCCAAATGGACTTTTAATCACCATTTGACCTTACCATTCACAAGGTTCCCATGTATGGACTTTTAAACACCATACAACCTTAACTTTCACAAGGTTCCCATGTATGGACTTTTAAACACCATACAACCTTAACTTTCACAAGGTTCCCATGTATGGACTTTTAAACACCATACAACCTTAACTTTCACAAGGTTCCCATGTATGGACTTTTAAACACCATAGAACCTTAACTTTCACAAGGTTCCCATGTATGGACTTTTAAACACCATACAACCTTAACTTTCACAAGGTTCCCATGTATGGACTTTTAAACACCATACAACCTTAACATGCACAAGGTTCCCATATATGGACTTTTAAACACCATATAACCTTAGCATCACCGATTGGTAGTTGTATAACATCACTAACGAGATCCGGGACACCCTATACAAGATCCACACATGGACTTTACACCACCATTGTGATCTTAACAAGCACAAGGTTCTCCTATATGGACTTTTAATCACCATATAACCTTTGCTTACCCAAGGTCCTCGAATGGGAATCTCAACCTCCATTATGACCTTAACCATCTCGTTAGGATACTTGGATGGAGTTTACCGGTTCACACTTAACCACTCCACATCCAAGGCGACTTTATTCACGGTGCACCCAATCCTATAGCCGGCTAACTATATCCGATCAAAGAAACCAAGAACCACTTACATCACTTGCCAATATAACCATCTTACCATATTAGTCCAATGATTCACATGCATAACCATAATGCAAAAACCATCATTCACCATCATCAATCCACTGTTTTAAAGCATTACACAAAGCCATTAAACATCATGCAACACCATGCATCAAAACCACAATTTCAATGTATAAAACCAAGGATCTCTTACCTTGAGCATCCTTCACATATGGCTTTCAAAACCATCATTAAACCATGCTTAAATATGCTTTCAAAACAGAATTTAAAACATGCAAAACAAATGCATTACAACCATCAATCACAATTGCTTTTAAAGCCAAATCACAACACATACAAGAGCGAAAATCCATTTACTTACTCTTGAGCTTAGCTAAGTTGTTTAGACTTAAACTAAGCCCCCAAAACCTTCAAACCTTGGTTTAAAAGCTGAAAACCCAACTTCACTCACCGATACACAAAACAAGGCTAGCCAATAAGCCTTCCAAGCATCCGAAACCTTCCGCACCACCTCTAATGCTCACGGATCAAACTCCCCTGTTTCAAGCACACAATAACAGAGGATTAATGCATCATTATGCATTAAAAACACCAGCAACACAACTCAACTCGCTGCTCATCACAAATCCAACAATTCGGCTACCAAACACAACCGAAATCACTTCCAAACACTTCCAAAACTTAACCCAGCCAAGATCCATCACTTCTAACCATTTTTAAACATCAATTGTAACCCCCGTAGCCCGGTCTGGATGGTTGACCCGAACTACGAAGATTACACGGGGAAAACCAAAGTCAACCCGAAAGTCAAACTTGATTAACGACCCATTTTTCTTTCTTTTTAATCTTGTCTAGATGCACATTAACCTTATATGTGATCACACAAACACCATGCTCAAAGATCACAAACATCAGAGATCAAACAGGGACCCAATTGAACAAATTACAACTTTAGGGACCAAAATGTAAATTCTGAAAACTTTAAGGACTTAACCAGATTTTAAGTTACCAACTTAAAATTAATCATGTTTCATGCTTCCCTGCCAAATTTCAGCTCAAACGGACATCCCGAACTCACACAATTGCACAAACAAGATTCAGGACCAAAACGCAAACATTTTGAAACATAAAAGATACTTTTAACTGATTTTAACGGTCCGGTATCGATACGCCACGTGTCGTATCGATACTCGGGGAAGGCAGTAACCAAATTCTAGCAAGGGTATCGATACCTTCCCCCCAGTATCGATACTCCACTCATAAGGTATCGATACTTGTTCCTCAGTATCGATACCCCTGGCCTGAAACTTGCATATTTGGCTCAGGTGTATCGATACCCCAAGCCCGAGTATCGATACCCCTGCCTGAAAACAACTCGAAAACAGCATCAAACATGCTTCAAACATCAAATTAACATCACCAAATCATTCCTCAAAGATAAACAACATGCAGAGACCATAAATGCATCATCAATTCAACAGATAACCAACACATATGAAAAACCCCAAATTCAAAGGCATGCTTCCTACTCAAGCTATCCATTTAAGCATAAACTTTCCAAAGCAACCACAATTAAGCCAATTCATGTTTCAACAACATTAACAACAGCATTTAACATCCATGATCAACATATACGATCACATACACATAAACCCGAGAGATTCTACCCCATTGCCCTTATTAACTATAGCTATTCACCGAGACATACATCTCCATTGGAGTCCACCTTGAATCCCTTGCTCCTTGCTGTCCAAACTTCAAGAATCTGCATTGATGGACAAAAAGGAGCGTAAGCACATAATGCTTAGTGAGGAATGCTCAAAACCAAAACACCATCAATGCAGCGGGTCTTTAAAACACTTTAAAACCAACCCGATTTGCTTTCCAAAACCATGTTTGAAAACTCTTTTCAACATCAAGCTCAAACCATGCATAAACACTATATGCCAAGCTTAATCAAAACCATGGAAAACACATCCTTTTCATAACATACCTTTCTTTAACTTGAAAACCACATCAAGCAAGAAACCATTTAAAACCATAGTTCAATCAATCCATTTCATGCATTTAATCAAGGCAACATAAAACCATAACATCATCATCACATGCCTTTAACAACAAGTCTTACAAGACTCCAAAGCAACATAGATAAATCATGCTCACATGCATCATTTAACAAATGATATCCAACACTTGTTCAACTTACAAGTAAACATGCATTTACTAGCATCATAAACTATTCATGCAACAATGCACCTTTTCCAAGCATCTCATGCTTCTCTTGCAAACATGCATCAATTCAAGCATTTCATGCTTCACATGCAACCATGCATCAATTCAAGCAATCCCATGCTTCACATGCAACCATGCATCATTTCAAGCAATCCCATGCTTCACTATGATCAAGAACATTATATTGGCTTCCAAGAGATCAACCATATTCACTTTCCAACTTTTCAACCCGATCGGATATGCGGATTCCGAGCGTGTCCCAACGCTCCCTACACACTACCCAATCCAAGGTCTTCCCGTGGGCAACAACCTCCACTGACCTCAACCTCCTAAGGTTCCCATGTATGGACTTTTAAACACCATACAACCTTAACTTTTCCTCAAGGTTCCCATGTATGGACTTTCAACCGCCATACACCCTTGACATGCACAAGGTCTTCCCGTATGGACTTTCAACCACCATACAACCTTTGCATAACCGATTGGTAGTTGTAGACATCATCTAACGAGATCCGGGACATCACACACAAGATCCACACATGGACTTAACCATTGCCATTGTGATCTTAACAAGTACAAGGTTCTCACATAAGGACTCTTAACCACCTTATAACCTTTACTCAACCAAGGTCTTCCCGTGGGCAACAACCTCCACTGACCTTAAGCAACCGAGGTCCTCCCGTGGGCACACCCTCCACTGACCTCATCTCGTTAGGAATACTTGAGGGGAGTTTACCCGGTCCACACTTGACCACTCCGCCATCAAGGCGACTTAATTCACGGTGCACCCAATCCTATAGCCGACTAATTATATCCGATCAACGAACCAAGAACCACTTACAACACTTGCCAATATAACCATCTTACCATAATATCCAATGTTCCACATGCATAAACATAATGCAAGGCCATCACATCATTAGCTCAATGATTCACATGCATAAACATAATGCAAAGCCATCACATCATTAGCTCAATGATTCACATGCATAAACAATATGCAAAAGGTAACAATTATCATCTTTAATCATCATCAATTCACTGTTTTTAAGCATCATACAAAGCCAATGAACCACATGCAACACTATGCATCAAAACCACATTTTCAATGTATTAAACCAAGGATCTCTTACCTTGAGCATCCTTTTCAAATGAATTTCAAAACCAGCATTAAACCATGCTAAAAACATGCTTACAAAACAGAATTAAACCATGCATAACACTTGCATATCAAACATCAACCACATTTGATTTTAAAACCAAATCACACACAATTCAAAGGCAAAAACCCCTTCACTTACTCTTGAGCTTAGCAAAGTTGTTTAGACTTAAACTAAGCTCCCAAAAACCTTCAAACCTTGTTTCAAAAGCTGAAATCCCAACTTCACTCACCGATTACCAAACAAAGCTAGCCAACAAGCCCTCCAAGCTTCCGAAACCTTCCGAAAACACCTCCAAAGCTCAAGGATCAACCTCCCCTGTTTCAAGCACATAAAAACAGAACATTAATGCATCCATATGCATTAAAACACCAGCAACAACAACACAACTCGCTGCTCATCACAAATCTAGCAATTTGGCTACCAAACACAACCGAAATCACCTCCAAACACTTCCAAAACTTAACCCAGCCAAGATCCATCACTTCTAACCATTTTTATACATCAAATAACATGCAAAATGATCACAACCACGTCCTTATACCTCCAGGTATAACAGATCACCAAAAACACTCCAAAAACAACAAAAAACTCAAGCCAAACTTAGGAAATTCAACCTATCCGGGATTGCATTGATTAAACCTCAACTTCTAATAATTTTAGTATTCATTTAACATCAATTTAACACCTCAAAACCCTGCTTAAACAGATCACACAAAATTTTCACCAAAATCGCCAAATCTTGCATTTTAGCCAAAAATCAAGATCTCAATTGAAAAGCCTTTAATAAAACATAAATCAAGGATTGAGAACTTAGGAATTTCAGTAAAGAACTGATAGTTTAGAGGAGAAGGACGTTCTTACCTCCAAACTTGAATTTCTCCATTTTAGAGCCAAAAAGCTTGATGAACCAACTTGTAAATTGAGAGGTTTTGATGATGAGATGATTAAGAATCAAATGAGAATTGAAATGAGAGATTTAGATGTCAAAATCAGAGAAAGAAATCTGGAGAATTTTGTTTGGGTAGAGAGAAAATGAGAGAAAAGAGAATTTGAGAGAAAATGGAAAATTAGTTGGAAAATTAGTTAAAATGATTTCCCTCCTTTTCTAAATCTTTAAAATCAGATTTGAGCCTTAAAATATCTTAGAAAAATCTGGAGAAATCCTTTTTGGAATAATAGCTCCTTAAAGATTCAAAGTTTCAATCCTTTATAAAACTGTCCCGCAACTTTCAAAAATTACATTTTGGTCACTAGCCAAAATGTCAACCTTCCGAACCTCATTTTCCAAAATTGATTTCACGGTTCACTTATATATATTAAAAGATGATTTTAGAACATTTTTCCATATTTTTAATGCAACCCGAACTAGGCTTTCCAAAATTCACTCTTATATATTCGATCAGCACTTTGACCGAACCGGTCAACGCCAAAACTTCCAAGCCCAAAACCGGGGCGTTACAACTCTCCCCCCTTAGGAAATTTCGTCCTCGAAATTTCAACCGGCGAAAAGAGAACAACAAACTCCTCAAAGCAACACACAAGGCAACACAAAAGCCTCAACCAACAACACTGATCACTTTACACACAAAACCTCCACCACACACTGTTCACAAATCCAAACTCTCAAAGGTAACCACGACTCAACCTTTCACATAACCGAACGGTACACAACCCCAACTTCAACCTGAAGAACTTCAGCTCTTTTAGCAGACAACACCGTAGCACACAACTCCCAAGACTTGTCTACACAAAGACAACAACCAAACCAACTCAGCCACTAGGCAACCTCTCAGCCTCTAAAACTCTTGCGACTCCCAAACCTCTTCCAAAGATTTTCCCAACAAGCAAAAATCCTTAAACATCAACTGTTTACACAAACTCTTCAACGAAGCTGACCACCCTTCACATCAGTCACAACATTGCCATAACAGCTCATCAAGACTATTCACCCAAATACCAAAAATTACATCACAACCCCAACTTGAAACCGTCAGTCGTTCCACACACCACCAACTGTCTTCAAACGAAACTCTCTTAACCACAACCAGCCTACCACTTCTCACAAGAACCCAAACAACCAACGAAAACCTTCGATCTTTCACAGCCCTTTCACTACAAACTTCAACCAGAACACTTACATTACCGGAACATCACTGAACCAAAACACACATAACAGCTTCTGAACTCCTCAAAGGTTGCTAAGAACCAACACAACCCCTTTCACAACAATCTTAAAAGCTAAACCACTTCAGCACCCGGAAACACAACCTCAAACTGCGACAACACTTAGCACCAAGGAACTACCACTTCCTTTTAGCTAAACAAACACTTAACTGATACTAACCTCAACCAATACCCTTCACCACCAAACCACTAAACTCTCTGAACAACAAACACTATCCTTTTACCAACAGGTTATTCCACTCTCACTATCACTAGTAACTAGCTTACCAAACTCCAGCACTTCTAGCTCTTACTCTTAGCACCAAACAACCTCTAAAAACCCATCATCCCACCTAATCCAACCACAACACTAACAGATTCGATTAGTTATTAGTGAGCGTGAACATCGTATGCATGATCACCTACATGCCCTATCAATATCTGATGTACATGTATGCAAAACCTCTAATGTCATGCCACATGTATGCATGGACCAACATATATAATATAGCATATATCAATGATTTTTTAACCGTGCATGAATGCCAGTTCACACCCTCCAATAACATCCTCAAAATCTGTCTAAGAACAACCCCTTACTCACTTTTAACTTATCTAACTCCATCATACCAACAACCATTAACCACAAGATATTCACTAAAGCCTTCTTCACACCAAAGATATTACCAAACCACAACTATCACTACCCCAAACATGCTAGCAACAAGACTAGACTTACCACACAAGGAAAAACCAACCGAAACCAAACTAAGGCAACTAAAGCAAAGATCACTTAACAAGGTTACCTGAAAACACAACACCACCCTGAAGCTTCGTCAGACGAGCCCTCTTCCTTGCGGAACCATCATCCTTCCGCGGCACAACTGCAGCACCAACAAACACACCAGGGTCACCACCAACTCCTTGCGATAAGGAACCTTGGCTGTTCCGCGCCAACATCAGACATTCACGCCTCATGTGTCCAGCAGACCCACATTTCCAGCAAACTTCATTCCCTAAACTCTTCACAACCTTCTGCTTTTTATGCCACTTCTGAACCTCGCCTCGGCCGTGCCTACGACCTTTCAAAGATCCTTTAGCTAACACCAAAGCTGGCTTCACTCCATGTGGACAATCACGCTTAACATGCAACTTAGAACCACATCTCCAGCAAACACTGGTATCCCAACAATTTCCAACATGTCGCCTTTTACAACGGTCACACACAGATGACTGAGCTTCCACTCCTTGCTCAGACAACACTTGCTCACCAGCAGCACTACCCACACCTTGTTCAATCCTTGGAAATTCCCTTCCAAGATACCTTTCATAGAAAGCAGATACGAAGAAATCCCAATCAATATCAAGGATATGTGACGCCACAGCCACAGATGTCCACCAAGAACAAGCATCCTCCAACATCAGAGAAACAACACTCCCCAGCTTACAGGCATAATCACAGCCTTCCTGATCCAAAATCAGAACCACATTGGCCAACCAGGCCTCAAACATCTCCGGGGAAGAACCATGATACTCTACAGCACCCAAATCAAGCAAACGCTGTTTCGGCAAACCCACACATCTAGCCAGCACATCCACTGATTCTACCTCAACCGTAGGCTGAGATGTTCCCAACACCTCCCGAACAACAGATGATGAACTTTCCATCCCGGAACCAGCTTCCTTCCCTTGCCTTACCATCTTAACTTCAGTCACAGAAGACTGAGACAAAACACCTTTACAAAAGGGTGAATTCTTTGCCTTAACAACCTGCCCCAAGGCAGCAACCATCTCACTCAACCTCCATGCTTTCACCAACTTTGCCATACCACTAACAACAAACATACAATCACAACAAGCAAACAAACAGTTAGACCAGCATTAAGCAAGGATTCAAACTCCAACTCCAAAATAACACAATAGCTATATTAATAAGGCAATGGGTATCCCGAATCCTCCCCCTTTACATGACATAACAGCCAACACAACATGGATATCACAACATCAAGCATATCAACAACATACCTTGATCATGCTTACACCAAACAACATCCAATAGCACCAGCACATTAGCAACATAACATGCTCAAAACACATTCACCATGCATAACATCAGCTCATAGCATCAACACATATCCACATGAACTCAACCAAGGTTCATAACCACAAATCATGCTTGCATACATCAGCAACATGCTCAAAAACATCAACAGCATACTCAGAAACACATGCTTCAACCAACTTTCAACCACACAACATGATAAACATCAAGCACACTTACCACAACAACTTACCGTTTTCCCCAACCTTCGCAACTCAGCTCTGATACCACCAAATGTAACCCCCGTAGCCCGGTCTGGACGGTTGACCCGAACTACGAAGATTACACGGGGAAAACCAAAGTCAACCTTGATTAACGACCCCTTTTTTTTCTCTTTTTAATCTTGTCTAGATGCACATTAACCTTAGATGTGATCACACAAACACCATGCTCAAAGATCACAAACATCAGAGATCAAACAGGGACCCAATTGAACAAATTACAACTTTAGGGACCAAAATGTAAATTCTGAAAACTTTAAGGACTTAACCAGATTTTAAGTTACCAACTTAAAATTAATCATGTTTCATGCTTCCCTGCCAAATTTCAGCTCAAACGGACATCCCGAACTCACACAATTGCACAAACAAGATTCAGGACCAAAACGCAAACATTTTGAAACATAAAAGATACTTTTAACTGATTTTAACGGTCCGGTATCGATACGCCACGTGTCGTATCGATACTCGGGGAAGGCAGTAACCAAATTCTAGCAAGGGTATCGATACCTTCCCCCCAGTATCGATACTCCACTCATAAGGTATCGATACTTGTTCCTCAGTATCGATACCCCTGGCCTGAAACTTGCATATTTGGCTCAGGTGTATCGATACCCCAAGCCCGAGTATCGATACCCCTGCCTGAAAACAACTCGAAAACAGCGTCAAACATGCTTCAAACATCAAATTAACATCACCAAATCATTCCTCAAAGATAAACAACATGCAGAGACCATAAATGCATCATCAATTCAACAGATAACCAACACATATGAAAAACCCCAAATTCAAAGGCATGCTTCCTACTCAAGCTATCCATTTAAGCATAAACTTTCCAAAGCAACCACAATTAAGCCAATTCATGTTTCAACAACATTAACAACAGCATTTAACATCCATGATCAACATATACGATCACATACACATAAACCCGAGAGATTCTACCCCATTGCCCTTATTAACTATAGCTATTCACCGAGACATACATCTCCATTGGAGTCCACCTTGAATCCCTTGCTCCTTGCTGTCCAAACTTCAAGAATCTGCATTGATGGACAAAAAGGAGCGTAAGCACATAATGCTTAGTGAGGAATGCTCAAAACCAAAACACCATCAATGCAGCGGGTCTTTAAAACACTTTAAAACCAACCCGATTTGCTTTCCAAAACCATGTTTGAAAACTCTTTTCAACATCAAGCTCAAACCATGCATAAACACTATATGCCAAGCTTAATCAAAACCATGGAAAACACATCCTTTTCATAACATACCTTTCTTTAACTTGAAAACCACATCAAGCAAGAAACTATTTAAAACCATAGTTCAATCAATCCATTTCATGCATTTAATCAAGGCAACATAAAACCATAACATCATCATCACATGCCTTTAACAACAAGTCTTACAAGACTCCAAAGCAACATAGATAAATCATGCTCACATGCATCATTTAACAAATGATATCCAACACTTGTTCAACTTACAAGTAAACATGCATTTACTAGCATCATAAACTATTCATGCAACAATGCACCTTTTCCAAGCATCTCATGCTTCTCTTGAAAACATGCATCAATTCAAGCATTTCATGCTTCACATGCAACCATGCATCAATTCAAGCAATCCCATGCTTCACATGCAACCATGCATCATTTCAAGCAATCCCATGCTTCACTATGATCAAGAACATTATATTGGCTTCCAAGAGATCAACCATATTCACTTTCTAACTTTTCAACCCGATCGGATACGCGGATTCCGAGCGTGTCCCAACGCTCCCTACACACTACCCAATCCAAGGTCTTCCCGTGGGCAACAACCTCCACTGACCTCAACCTCCTAAGGTTCCCATGTATGGACTTTTAAACACCATACAACCTTAACTTTTCCTCAAGGTTCCCATGTATGGACTTTCAACCGCCATACACCCTTGACATGCACAAGGTCTTCCCGTATGGACTTTCAACCACCATACAACCTTTGCATAACCGATTGGTAGTTGTAGACATCATCTAACGAGATCCGGGACATCACACACAAGATCCACACATGGACTTAACCATTGCCATTGTGATCTTAACAAGTACAAGGTTCTCACATAAGGACTCTTAACCACACAAAACTCCACTGAAACCCACACCACCACATACTGTTCACAAATTCCAGCACACTCAAACGTCAACCACAACTTAACCCTTCACAACTCCGGACTACACATAGCCCCATCAACAGCCTGAAGAACCTCAAACTTTTACAGCATACACACCTTAGCACAAAACCCCCAAACTTGTTCACACAGTGACACCCACCAATCCGATTCAGCCACCATGTAAACTACAACCTTCACTGCTTCTAAAACTCTTTACAAACTCTCCAACTTCCTTCAAGATTTTCCAAACAAGCAAAAATTCTTAAGCACCAACTGCTTACCCAACTTCTCAACACATTACTGTCCTTACTTCACATCCACCGCAACCTTACCATCGACTCACCAGAACTGCTCACTCATCAACAGATAATCACATCACTAACCCCAACCTTGACTTCGCCCACCATTCCACACACCACCAGCTGAACTCAAAAAGAATCACTTAATCACAACCAACCAACCACTTCTCACAAGAACCCATCCAACCAGCAATGGTCTTCGATCTTTCATTGCCTTCCTGCTTCAAGTTCTGACCACAACACTTGCCTTACTAGAACATCACCCAGCCTAAACATACATACCATCCTCTCAACTCTTCAAAGGTTGCTAAGAACCATTACTTACATAAACAACCCTTCACTACAACATTAATGCTAAGCTATCTCAGCACTTAGAACACGTCCACTAACCTGCAACATCACTTAACACCAAGGAACCACCACTTCTACTAGCTATTCAAAACACTTGACCGATTCTAACCTCAACTGGTACTCCTCACCACCAACCCACTAAACTCTTCAAGCATCAAACACTTTCCTTCTACCAACGTGCTATACCACTCTCACTATTACTAGCAATTAGCCTAATACTTTCCATTACTTCTAACTTCCACTCAGCACCAACGCAACCTCTAAAAACCCATCATCCATCCTAACCCAACCACAACCCTAACAGATTCGATTAGTTATTAGCGAGTGTGAACATTCGTATGCATGATCACCAATATGTCCTATCAATGCCTGATGTTCATGTATGCAAAACCTCTAATGTCATGCCACATGTATGCATGAACCAACACATATATAATATAGCATATAATAAATGATTTTAACTGTGCATGAATGTCAGTTCACACTCTCCAATAACATCCTCAGAATCCGTCTAAGAACAACCTCCTACTTCATTTCTAAATTGTCCAACTATATCATTCTAACAACTCATTAACCATACTATACTCACTTAAGCCTACTTCACGCTAGAGATGTTTCCAAACAAATACAACAACAACAACAACCTCAACATGCTAGCAACAAGATCATACCCACTACGCAAGGAAAACCAACAGAAACCAAACTAAGATAGCTAGGCAAAGGTTACTTAACAAGATTACCTGAAAACACATCACCACCCTGGAGCTTCATCAGACGAGCTCTCTTCCTCACAGAACCATCATCCTCCAACCGCACCACTGCAACATCAGCTAACACACTAGGGTCACCACCATCTCCTTGCGGTAAAGGACCCTGGCTATTCCGAGCCAACATCAAACAACTTCGCCTCATATGTCCAGCAGACCCACATTTCCAACAGATTTCCTTTCCCAAACTCTTCACAACTTTCCGCTCTTCCTGCCACCTTCGAACTTTGTCTCGGCCGTGCCCACGACCCTTCAGAGACCCTTTGGCTACCACTGAAGCTGACTTCACCCCAAGAGGACAATCTCGCTTCACATGCTCTTTAGAACCACAGTTCCAACAAACACCTGCGCCCCAACAACCTCCAACATGGCGCCTCCCACAACGATTACACACCGGTAGCTGAGCTTCCATTCCCTGTTCAACCAGCACTTGCCCCAGGTCTGCACTACCTTCGCACTGCTTAACTCTTGGGAATTCCACCCCAAGATACCTTTCATAAAAGGCAGACACAAAGAAGTCCCAATCAATATCATGGGTGTGCGATGCCACCGCCACAGATGTCCACCAGGCACATGCATCCTCCAACATCAAAGAGACAACGCTCTCCAGCTTACAGGCATAATCACAACCTTCCTGATCCAAAATCAGAGTCACACTGGCCAACCAGGCCTCAAACGTCTCAGGTGTCGAACCATGATACACCACAGCACCCAAATCAAGCAAATGCTGCTTCGACAAACCCACACATCCCTCAGCCAGCACATCTACCGATTTTACTTTTACCACAGCCTGAGATGTTCCCAACACCTCTTGAACAATTAGTGATGAACCCTTCATCACAGAACCAACTTCTCCTTCCTGTCTCAAAACCTCAACACCAAGCACAGAAGACTGAGGCAAAACACCTCCTCTAAAAGGTGAATTCCACGCCTTAACAACCTGCCCTAAAGCAACAACCATCTCACCCAACTGCCATTCTTTCATCGATTTCGCCATACTATTAACAACAAGCAATCACAACAAAACAAACAAACCAATTAGACCAGCTTTAAGCAAGGATTCAAACTCCCACTCCAAAATAACACAATAGCTATAGTAATAAGGCAATGGGTATCCCGTATTCTCCCCTTTTTCATGACATAACAGTCAACAAAAACATGGATATCACAACATCAAGCATATCATACAACACATTCGATCATGCTTTCATCAAACAGCATCCATTCACAACAGCATAATATCAACATATCATACTCATAGCACTTTCATCATTCACAAAACCACCTCACAACATCAGCACACATCCACATTAGCTCAGCTAAGATTCATAACCACAAAGCATGCCTGAAAACATCAACAACTTACCTAGAAACACGTGTTTCAACCAACTTTCAACCATACATCAGGATAGACATCAGACACACACTACAAAAACTTACCGTTTTCCCCAAGCATTCGCAACTCAGCTCTGATACCACCAAATGTAACCCCCTTAACCCGGTCTAGACGGTTGACCCGAATTAAGAAAGTCACACGGGGAAAACCAAAGTCAATCTTGATTAACGACCCTTTTTTTTTCTTTTTAAACTTGTCTAGATGCACATTAACCTTAGTTATGATCATTCAAACAGCATACTCAAAGATCATAAACATCAGAGATCAAACAGTGACCCAATAGAACAATTTACAATCTTAGGGACCAAATTGTAAATTCTGTAAATTACAAGGACTTAACCCGATTAAATGTTACCATCTTGAAATTAGTCAAGTTTCATGCTTCACTGTAAATTTTCAGCTCCAACGGACATGCCAAACTCACACAATTGCAATAACAAGATTCAGGACCAAAATGCAAACATTTCAAAACATATAACTGCCAATGTCAGCCCCCAACGGTCAGGTGTTCCGAAACAGGGAGAACCTGTTTCGAAACGCGGGGCCGTTCCGCAACGCGTACCGAAACGAGGGCTGGCAGAGGGCTTCCCGTTTCGGAACGGTGTCTCCCGTTTCGGACGCCTAGGCTGCTACAAGGCACCCGTTCCGAAACGGCAGCGACTGTTCCGAAACGACCTGCACAGACTGCATAAATATGCTTGCTCAACATGCAATCGATCAACCAATCGTGCTCCAAAAGCTACCAAACTTTACCAGCAACTCATACATCATACAAGGAACATTTAAGCATCAAAATCTAGATACATGATCACCCCTAGGTGCACCAACACATTAAACACAATCAAAACACATTCATGCTTTTAAACAAGAAGCATAACAAATCAACTTAAGCATAAAATGATCCAAACGTTGCAACTTTAATCCACATGATTCAACATCATAACCCAAACTTGTCCAACATACACAATCTCATTACACATCAACATAAGAGATTCTCCCCCATTGGCCTTTATTAACTATAGCTATTAACCGAGACATACATCTCAAGTGGAGTCCTCCTTGAATCCCTTGCTCCTCGCTGTTCCAACTTCAAAGATCTGCATTGATGGACAAAAAGGAGCGTAAGCACATAATGCTTAGTGAGGAATGCTCAAAACCGAAACACCATCAATGCAGCGAGTCATAAAACCTCTTTGAAAAGCAACTCGATTTGATAAACCAAAGCAATGTTTGAAAAACCTTTTCAACAACAAGCTCAAAATCATGTATTGCTCAAACATGAAAACCAACCCTTAGCTTAGCAAGCTAGTAAACCTTTTCAAAGCACAACTTGCAAAACATCAATTTAACCTTTCAATGCATAAACACCAAATGCAAAGTTAAATTCAAAACCTTGGAAAACACTTCCACCTCACATTATACATTTCTCTTACTTGGTTATCATCTCAAACAAGAAACCTTTTAAAACCATTTATTTAATCAATCCAACACATGCATTAAACAAATGCAACATATGAACCACATCATCAACATTTGCATCATATGCCTTTAAAAACAAGTCTTAGCAAGACTCCAATGCACTAAAGAGATTTCATGCACTCATGCATCATTCTCAATAGATAATCGACACTTGTTCAAACTTAACAAGCAAACATGCATTCTTAAAACATTAAGCACTTCCCACGCAACCATGCATCATTCCAAGCATCTCATGCTTCATTATTATCAAGGACATCATATTGGCTTTCAAGTGATAATCCAAATTCACTTTTCAACTCAACATCCAATCGGATACGCGAATCACAAGCGTTGTCCCTACGCTTCATACACACTACCAATCCAAGGTCCCCAAATGGACTTTTAATCACCATTTGACCTTACCATTCACAAGGTTCCCATGTATGGACTTTTAAACACCATACAACCATAACTTTCACAAGGTTCCCATGTATGGACTTTTAAACACCATACAACCTTAACTTTCACAAGGTTCCCATGTATGGACTTTTAAACACCATACAACCTTAACTTTCACAAGGTTCCCATGTATGGACTTTTAAACACCATACAACCTTAACTTTCACAAGGTTCCCATGTATGGACTTTTAAACACCATACAACCTTAACTTTCACAAGGTTCCCATGTATGGACTTTTAAACACCATACAACCTTAACATGCACAAGGTTCCCATATATGGACTTTTAAACACCATATAACCTTAGCATCACCGATTGGTAGTTGTATAACATCACTAACGAGATCCGGGATACCCTATACAAGATCCACACATGGACTTTACACCACCATTGTGATCTTAACAAGCACAAGGTTCTCCTATATGGACTTTTAATCACCATATAACCTTTGCTTACCCAAGGTCCTCGAACGGGAATCTCAACCTCCATTATGACCTTAACCATCTCGTTAGGATACTTGGATGGAGTTTACCGGTTCACACTTAACCACTTCACATCCAAGGCGACTTTATTCACGGTGCACCCAATCCTATAGCCGGCTAACTATATCCGATCAAAGAAACCAAGAACCACTTACATCACTTGCCAATATAACCATCTTACCATATTAGTCCAATGATTCACATGCATAACCATAATGCAAAAACCATCATTCACCATCATCAATCCACTGTTTTAAAGCATTACACAAAGCCATTAAACATCATGCAACACCATGCATCAAAACCACAATTTCAATGTATAAAACCAAGGATCTCTTACCTTGAGCATCCTTCACATATGGCTTTCAAAACCAGCATTAAACCATGCTTAAATATGCTTTCAAAACAGAATTTAAAACATGCAAAACAAATGCATTGCAACCATCAATCACAATTGCTTTTAAAGCCAAATCACAACACATACAAGAGCGAAAATCCATTTACTTACTCTTGAGCTTAGCTAAGTTGTTTAGACTTAAACTAAGCCCCCAAAACCTTCAAACCTTGGTTTAAAAGCTGAAAACCCAACTTCACTCACCGATACACAAAACAAGGCTAGCCAACAAGCCTTCCAAGCATCCGAAACCTTCCGCACCACCTCTAATGCTCACGGATCAAACTCCCCTGTTTCAAGCACACAATAACAGAGGATTAATGCATCATTATGCATTAAAAACACCAGCAACACAACACAACTCGCTGCTCATCACAAATCCAACAATTCGGCTACCAAACACAACCGAAATCACTTCAAAACACTTCCAAAACTTAACCCAGCCAAGATCCATCACTTCTAACCATTTTTAAACATCAATCAACATCCAAAATGATCACAAACACGTCCTTATACCTCCAGCTATAACAGATCATCAAAAACACTCCAAAAACAACCAAAAACTCAAGTAAAACTTAGGAAATTCAACCTATTCGGGATTGCATTGATAAAACCTCAATTCCTTATCAAGTTAACATTTATTTAATATCAATTTGACATCTCAAAACACTGCCCAAACAGATCACACGTAATTTCACCAAAAATCACCAAATCTTGCATTTTAAAGCCAAAATCAAGATTCTAATTGAAAAGCCTTTAACAAATCACAAATCAAGGATTGAGAACTTAGGAATTTCAGTAAAGAACTGAGAGTTTAGAGGAGAAGGACGTTCTTACCTCCAAACTTGAGTTTCTCCTCTTTTTGAACCAAAAACCTTGATGAATCAACTAGCAAATGGTGAGGTTTTGTTGATGTGATGATTAGGAATCAAAAGAGGATTGAAAAGAGAGATTTGAGTGACAAAATCAGAAAGAAATCTCTGGAGAGAAAGTGTTTGTGTTGAGAGAAAATGAGAGAAAAGGAAAATTGGAAAATATGGAAAGTTAGTTACAAAATAGCAAAATGATTTCCCTCCACTTTTCTTTAGTTTTAAAATCAGAATTAATCATTAAAATATCTTAGAAAAATCTGGAGAAACTCCCTTTGGGTAAATAGCTCCTTAAAGATTCAAAGTTTCAATCCTTTCTAAAACAGTCACGCAACTTTCAAAAATTACATTTTGGTCACTAGCCAAAATGTCACCCTTCCAAACCTCATTTTGTAAAATTGATTTCACAGTTCACTTATATATATTAAAAGATGATTTTAGAACATTTTTCCATATTTTTAATGCAACCCGAACTAGGCTTTCCTAATTTCACCTCTTTATATTCGAACAACACTTTGACCAAACCGGTAAACGCCCAAAACTTCTAAGCCCAAAACCGGGGCGTTACAACTCTCCCCCTCTTAGGAAATTTCGTCCTCGAAATTTCAACTGGCGAAAAGAGCACAACCAAACTTCTCAAAGCAACACACAAAGCAACACAAAAGCCTCAACCACCACTGAACACTTTCCACACAAAACTCCACTGAAACCCACACCACCACATACTGTTCACAAATTCCAGCACACTCAAACGTCAACCACAACTTAACCCTTCACAACTCCGGACTACACATAGCCCCATCAACAGCCTGAAGAACCTCAAACTTTTACAGCATACACACCTTAGCACAAAACCCCCAAACTTGTTCACACAGTGACACCCACCAATCCAATTCAGCCACCATGTAAACTACAACCTTCACTGCTTCTAAAACTCTTTACAAACTCTCCAACTTCCTTCAAGATTTTCCAAACAAGCAAAAATTCTTAAGCACCAACTGCTTACCCAACTTCTCAACACATTACTGTCCTTACTTCACATCCACCGCAACCTTACCATCGACTCACCAGAACTGCTCACTCATCAACAGATAATCACATCACTAACCCCAACCTTGACTTCGCCCACCATTCCACACACCACCAGCTGAACTCAAAAAGAATCACTTAATCACAACCAACCAACCACTTCTCACAAGAACCCATCCAACCAGCAATGGTCTTCGATCTTTCATTGCCTTCCTGCTTCAAGTTCTGACCACAACACTTGCCTTACTAGAACATCACCCAGCCTAAACATACATACCATCCTCTCAACTCTTCAAAGGTTGCTAAGAACCATTACTTACATAAACAACCCTTCACTACAACATTAATGCTAAGCTATCTCAGCACTTAGAACACGTCCACTAACCTGCAACATCACTTAACACCAAGGAACCACCACTTCTACTAGCTATTCAAAACACTTGACCGATTCTAACCTCAACTGGTACTCCTCACCACCAACCCACTAAACTCTTCAAGCATCAAACACTTTCCTTCTACCAACGTGCTATACCACTCTCACTATTACTAGCAATTAGCCTAATACTTTCCATTACTTCTAACTTCCACTCAGCACCAACGCAACCTCTAAAAACCCATCATCCATCCTAACCCAACCACAACCCTAACAGATTCGATTAGTTATTAGCGAGTGTGAACATTCGTATGCATGATCACCAATACACTACAAAAAATGTACATATACCGACGCCCGGTTATACCGACGGACAAAATTCGTCGCTATAGATAATATATACCGACGAAAAATAACACTATCGGTAAAAGTTCTGATGTATACCGACAGATATATAATTTGTCGGTATAGATGTGATATATACCGACGGGGAATAAAAATGCGTCGGTATAGGTAATCGTAGACCGACGGTTTTTTGTGTTTGTTGGTATAGGTGTAGTTTATACCGACATTTATTTTGATCGTCGGTATAGGTGAGTCAATCTGTCGGTATAGGTAAATCAATGTGTCGGTATAGGTAAAATATATATTGACGATATTTCCCACCGTCAGTATAAGCAAGTTAATTTTTTGGGGGGTTTTAATTATTTTCTCGACATAGGATTCCCCAAAAGTCGAAATCCCTAAATTAAAAATTCACCCAAATAGCTTTGCTCTCTCTCTCGCTCGTCGATGGTCGTGGCTTCGAAAACATGGATCCCCCTTTGCCGGTGATCAAGAGAGTTCCAAAACAAGGTGAGAAAGGAGATGGGAACACTATTTGGCAGAGGAGATCTCGTGGAGTTTCGTTGGAAAGCTTGCAACTTCAACAGATTCAGGTAGAACCGACAACGGTTTGAGACAAAACAAAGGTATTACAAGGTTAGGTAATGTATATTTGCTTTTCAAATTCCATTTTTTGAAGATTGTAGCTCTCACTTGTGCATTTCGATAAGAGGCATCGAATCATGTGATGCCGGTCAAGAACTCAAGATCCTCTTTGAAATAATTGGTTTTCTCTCCTAGGCATGCATCAAATAGTATGTGTTTGAGTGTGGGATCAGATTATTAACACATCTGTGATTAGAGTGGCAACGCAACTGTTTATCATTCGCAGGCTGCTAACATGGGCTATGGGCAGTAAAGAGTTAGACTAAAAAGTAAAATATGAGATTGTAGACATTGATAAGCTTGGTAACGCAACTGTCAAATTAACATGGGCTCCAAGCCTCCGTCTTCAGCTCTCTCTATTCGATTCCAGGTATGCTACAAAACCTTTTCTGATAACTTCATTTTTGATTTGTTGAATGGTACGCCTTAAAATGTGAGGACAATGCTACAAAATCAATTACTGCGAGAGGCAACTGGCAAATAAAACAACGGATAAAATGTTTGGTAGGAGTCGATTTCTCTAGTAGAATAAAAGGATCTTAATTTACCTTTATGGAAAAGGTTGGCTAGTTGCTTTCATAGTCAAAATCCGACAATGAAGCTTTGAGTGGAGGCTTGGTAAGGCATGGTGTGAAATGGGGTGCATATATATTAATAATTATAACTACGTATTCAATGATGGGAAAAAGGCTCTTTTTGAATGCATATTTGAATCCCTTGTCTATTTGATCTATTTGAATTTACCCAGCACACTATTAGCGTATTTGATAATGTTGGTATATTCTGATTTTAGACTGTTGAAACTCTCTCTAACATTTCGGCCCTTGAGTTAGCACTACAGTTGTATCTGCAGTGTGCTGAGGTATGGTGTTTTAGACCTCATATATATTTATAATGTACACACACAAATCACAAATTGGATAATAAAAAGTTGTATCTCCCCTTCTCTTTTCCCTCTTATTAAAAGAGAAAAGGATGAAGCTTAGATGTAAGGAAGTTGGAAATATGCTTCAAAAAAAAGTTGAATTGAGCTATTTAAGTTTGTTACTCTTGCTTTTGAGAAGATTTTAATTACGGGGATTATGCTTCAATGGTTAGCCTCTATGAATTTAGTTATCAATGCTTTTGGGTTTGCAAATCTGCTTCTGCTGTTCTAAGAATGAGTTTTGTAAGGTTATGTAGCCCCTATGATTTTTGTTACCAATACTCTTCTCTAGATTTACGCCATAAATAAGGCCTAGACGCTTGATTTTATTGACTCACCTTAACATACACCCTTTAACTTCAAATGAAGGAATCCCAATTGAAGTTGTCAGACTCTGGTTTGAACTTTGAAGTACACAATTTCCTCTTCTAGTTGCAGATGCCGTGCAAATTTACTGGTATGCTAATCCTCTAGCCTTTAGCTTCCTATACCAATTGTGAGAGACATTCCTTCTTTCCGGGTTCAAAATTCCCGTACCAACATTGTGCTAAATCTCCAGAAGTCTATTTTTCAGAAGATCCTTTGTACTTTGCTTGATAAACTCATTGTCCTTGTGCAGACATAAAATCTGATTCTCCCTTTCCTTTGTGTTGCTCCTTGATAGCCGGTAACTGCTTTAGTATAAAATATTTTTAATTAAATATCAGCATTCGTGTCATCATTCACCAAGCAAGTGCAACTTTTTTGATAATTGAGTTGCTGTGTACTTTTTCAGTTTTATTGTCTTTAACTTGCATAATTTTTTTATTATTGGAATCTGTTTTTGTACTTCGTATGGAGTTTTGGATTGTTGTAATTGACTCGTTAGGGCGTTGTATGATGCTGACCTGGGAAGACGTGGCATGAAATAACCTGATTGTGAAGTACGCTTTACCTGTCAAAAACTGGAAGCTGCCTCGGGTTCTTTCATTCTTTGTAGTGGTCAAATGTTGCTGAGTTTTAGATGCTGCGAAGATGTCCAAAAGCAGTATCAATTGTGGGTCACAGATCACTTGGGATGCGATTGAACAGCTTTCTTTTCTGTCTACCATAACAATTGAAGAGTATAACGCCTTATTGCTGTCTTTTTCAAGGGCAAAGAGGTACGTTATCCATAAACGTGATAAAGACTATCTTCTTATTGATTTTTTACTAAGCATCTCCATTTAGAAGTATATCTTGAGTTAGCACTACAGTTGTATCTGCAGTGAGAAAGCATATCTTGGGTGGAGAACCAAAACATGAAATATTTTTGTTGATATATAAGCATATAATAGCACATGTGTTTAAGTATATAATGCAGCTTTTGTGACTTATCAGTGCTGCACTTTAATAAGATTTAAGAATTTGTCTAAAGAAATGGATCTTGTACAAAGAATAAAAACATGAAATTAGAAATTTAAAAAGAAGTTTTATCTATAATTATTTTTCAATTGGGAATATACCTTGTAGTTTTTATCTTTAAATTTGAACTATTAAAATAGAAAACTATTCCCTCGTTCTCCCTGCTACTTTTTTTCTTTTCAGTAGTTTAGGCTGCAGTTAAACTTGAATGTTTTTTATTCTTTGCACCTTTGGTGGTTCTTTCTACTAAAATTAACCATAATTTTTTTTTTGCTTGTTAGTTGGTTCGACAACTACAAAGCCAAGAGGAAAATCCTTTTGGAGAGGAGGAATCAACCACGACCAAGAAAATACAAATGTAAATGATCCAAGCGCACAATAGAGGAGGATCTTCAATTATTTCTAGCTTTTATTATGTAAGTTATTAAGAAACAAAAATATTTGCTTGCATATTTTTCCCGCCTGTAGGTACATATGTATTACATACTTTTTTATTTGAACACTAAATCGAATACTTTTCATTTAAAAAATGAAATAGTTTTTGTTATAATAGTTTTAGTAATTTTAATATTTAAAATAAAAAATAATAAATAAAAATAATGGAATGTATTAATAATTATTAATATTTAAAAAAACAAATAAATACCAATTGCACCTATACCGACGGACAAAAGTGTCGGTATAAATATTTTATACAAATCTTACATGATACATATACCGACGGACAAACCGTCAGTACAGATAACGGCTATACCGACGAACAAAATCGTTGGTATAGATACCCTGACCCTATACCGACGGACAAACCGTCAGTGCAGATAACAACTATACCGACGAACAATCCGTCAGTATAGATAACACCTATACCGACGGACAAAATCCGTCGGAATATATACCCTAATTTGTCGGGGTAGTCCATACCTATACCTACAGTTTTATCCGTCGGTATAGGGTCAGGATATCTATACCAACGGTTTTGTCTGTCGGTATAACTTTATACCGACAAGCGTATTACTGACGGTACTTTATCTGTCGGAATTTCTCTTTTGTCCGTCGGTAAAAGGGTTTAAACCATATACCGACGGATTTTTGATGTTTTACTGACGGATTTTTGTCCGTCGCTATATGTCATTTTTTTTGTAGTGATATGTCCTATCAATGCCTGATGTTCATGTATGCAAAACCTCTAATATCATGCCACATGTATGCATGAACCAACAATAAATCGAAACATCAAAAAATCAATCAGTACAATTTACCAAATCATTCTCTTATTAGTTTAGTCACTTTGCCTTGGTTCATATAGTTAGCTAGGTATTCGAGTCACGTGTTACAAAGGTGTGAATCAAATTCATCATATAATAGGTACCCAAGTATCAATTTCATATCATCGTATTACATGTCATCTTAATGTCCACTGACATTAAGCGAATAGGTACACTTACGTACCAACATAATCGAGTACACTAACGTACCGATTCTTATCGAGCTCAAGACTCTAGGCATGCCGTACCACCTGGACTGACTATATATACCAAGGATTTTTCCAATTACGTTTTGAATTTAATTCACACATAATTCAGCAATTAAATTCCAGAATATCAATCAATCCTTTCGATTAATATCACATGCAAATTTTGATTCCAATAGCACATGTAATATCACTTTCAAACATACCATATATACACCACAAATCACATATCCTCAACTCCAACCATATAATTTCAATTACATATCACATAATTCCAATTACGACAATTTTTTTTCAAACACGACATATAAATTCAACCATTGATCCTGCATTATACATTGCTCACCATATAACTTGAATAACAAGATCATATCTTGATCCTTATGCAATTTCAGCAACCAATTCATGTGAAAATCAACATAATTTAGATCCACATGGTTCCAATTCTATACTAATTAAACATGACAATCATCAAAATTTCAATCAATGCATACAACAATTCGAACACAAACATAATCACAATACCAAATTCCCTTTTAATCCTTCTTCCCTTATTAATTACCAAACCATTGTTAAGTCCAATTTCATGCATAATATATATATATATATATATATATATATATATATATATATATATATATATATATATATATATATATATATATATATATATATATATATATATATATATATATATATAGAAAAAATCAATAAAGGATAGTTGAGACTCTAATCTCAACTCTAAGTTCGTTTCATTCACAAACGCCTAGTTAGTCTTGAATTCGGATGCCTTTCCCTCGATCATTCGACTGTCCGACTATCAGATTCTCCTCGATATCTTCCACCCTAGGCTCTATTTGATCATTTACAATCAAATATGGAACTGATCAGCATCAATTCTATCAAACAATCATTCGATTAAACACAATTCGTAACAGTCCTTAACTTTATTTTCGGTTCTGGACAAATTCAATCTTGGTTACTAATTTGATCATATCTCTCAATCCGTAAATTTTCAATTAATTTATACAATTTTAAAGCTAATAAAATTGTCTTTAAGACCATATAAAGTTTGCATTTTAATTTTTATCCAATTGATTCAATTTATTGCTTAAAGACATGACACTCACACATTCTGGACAGCTTGTACTACCCGTACCATTTCAGTTCCAGATTTCTCTACACAAATTAAAATTTAGTGCCGTTTGTTCCTAATTAAAGTAGACATTCTCAAGTATATTCTATCAAAAATTCAGCCCAAAATTCAATGTCTACAATTTTTGGTGAATTTTTGAAGTTGCTGCCCAGAATAGAGTTTTTCCTGGGCAGTTTACTCTAATTTAAGTTTTAAGCTTCTTAATTCTTTTAAACTCACTCTAACATGTAAACCTTAATTTACTTACATAATTCCACTGTATTTTAATTTTAATTTTAGCTATAAAAGTTTCTAATTAAATCCCCAATGTTATCAATCTTGATAAAACAGTTCAAACGTGTAATCTAATGTGTTATCTAAACCGTCTAAGTAATTCAATTTACTTAACTAGTTATTGGCTAATTTTCATCTTCATTTTATTATCCATTTCATAATCTAACATGTTTATAATCTGGATATCATTTTAACAAAATTTCCAGCAACATTTTACGATCAAAACAACATATAAACAATCAACAATCTAATATTTCAGCTATAACATGAATCGACAAAAGGATATGAGCTTACCGAAATATCCAAACTTAATTTCCAATTTCAATCTCCTAAACATGCATGCTTTCAAGCTCACTTCCATGGATGTTTTCTCTCTCATCTAATTTCCCCTAAGCAATTCGGTTAACATATAAAAATAAATAAAGAAGATGACACAATGTTGTCATCTTTTTCAACCTATCCTTGCCGAGTGGCAACAAGGGAAAACACTTGGTGTTTTCATTATAATTACATGTGTCAATGATGACACTTCTTAAAATTTTACATGCAATTCATTCAATTTATTGTTTATTTATTTTATTCATTTCATTTTGACCACCAATCTTCCATTTCTTTCATTTTAATCATTAATTATTTTGAATAGTTAAAAAAATTCAATTAAATTAATCTAACTTAGATGACAGGCTTTAATTCTTCTAGGGTACATTTTAGGGTGTTACAGGCCCTGCCCAGGGCCGGCCCTGCATGCGTATTGGTACGACCTATCGAGTACCAGTACTGAGGTAGGTAATTCTGTTATTGACTTAAACTGACTTTGCACACTTTGTAAAATAATCATTAAATTTGGGTGGTTAATTGGATATGTTATTGATCTTAAAACTTAGTGAAACTTGGCTTGTATCCTTAATATGACATTAATTGGATATTGATATTGTTAATTATTGGTTAGGACCTTAATTTACTAAGTTTTATACTTTAGTCCATGAACCTTGAATTTATTGCATTTTAACCTTTATTGACGATTTGATTAATGAAATGAATGCCTTACGATTATTTTTGTTGAAACTCGAAAATTATTGGCATTTATTGACTAGAACATTATATACATCACATCGATTTTCATCGTATATTTTTTGTTATTGGTCATCGATGACATCTCTGATCTGGTTCTATACCAAACTGGTAAAGGAGTGTTATATAAAAGCTCTTAATTATTTCATAGCAATGATTCAGTTGGTTTATATTGTGATAAACCTGATGAAAAAACCTACATAAGTGAGAAGGTATATACATTTACTTATCACAACATAGTGGGAAGTGACATTTGCTTATCACAACATAGTGGGAATGTTTATTAAGTTTGCATACATGGACAAAATACATCTCCATTAGCTAAATAGCATTGCTTTGAAACACTCTTTGGTTTTCAAAAACTTTTTCTTGAGTATTGTTTTGAGCTGAGAGAAGAGTAATACCGCCCAAGTCCACTCTATCTTTCGGGTTTGTGAAATTTAGAGGAGCCGTGCTAACCTCAAGGGGCCATTCGTCCATTGTAGCGATTACAAACATCGGGGTGAATTCGCTTCTAAAGTAATGGTTAATACCACAACACGGTTGATTGATATTTTGCTTATATATGTTATTTTATATTTCCATCCAATGCTAATGCCTCATTTTGCAGTATTATATTTTCCAACATCTACTCCAACCTTTTGTTAGGTAAGGAATTATTAGTTTTTTGTGTGTGCTTTTGCTTGGCATTTTGGTTTCGAAACAAAATTTCTATTGAAATTTCACGGGTTCTATTACCCTATAACTAAAAGTGTGTTTTAAAAAACTATTGAAGAGAAGAGCAATAATTTTTGGTGTTGTTGGTTCGACTGGATGAAAAATTTTCAACTCTTCTCCATCCAACTGCTGAAAATAAGTGAGAATAATTCAGTCTTTTCTTTTCAATATAGGATTGAGATATATTTCATAAAAGATATTATCAAACATTTTCAAGGTAGTCAAATAAAATTTTAGAAGAAGAAAAACATTTAACTTAGTAGAGTTAATCGATGGAGTAAATTGAGATTAGGGTAAAGCTGGACTTAATTTTAGTTATAAAAGATGAGAAAATGTTCCGTGCTAGTTTATTTGCTTCATTTTGATTTTAATAGATATCCTATGAAATAAATGTTGTCATTTGATTTCGTATTTTATCTTCATTTTATGTTTGTTAATTTTAGTTGTTGACATTAAATTTATTGCTCTTGATTTGCGGAATAAATCGATATCAATAGGTTGTGATGTTTAGAGAATTCATTTTTGTGATGGTCAAATGATTTTAGGCATATCCTTTTGTGAGGTCAAATAAATATTCAACCTTAAATTGTACTATTTGTAATGATATCCTCAAATGATATTTTTGTGACTACTTAGAATGTATTTGGGTTGGATACCATTTTCTTCAAGATGTTTTTAAAGAAATCAGTTTATTGCTTGTAAAGAATTATTTTTATATTCATTTTCATTCTTAGAGATGCTTATATGTTCCTCAAAGAATTTGATTGGAGTTCTTTTCAAGGAGGAAAGAGTAGCCCTAAAAGTTGGAAAAAATGTTGGCCTAAGAATAATTGGGAATCAAGATGATGTTATTGAAGAATTGGTGCAGATGGAGTTGGACAAGTTATAGTCAGTAGTTTATGGAGGTTTGAGATTTTTGATTTTCCTGTTTGTTTTTTTTTGGTTGAAATCATTAGAGAAAAGCTTCTTGGGTGTATGTATGCATTGTTATTTTACTTAGTTGAGTACTATGTTGTGTTTAAGACGAGTCTACCATTTTTCTTATGCAACTGAAAAGGACTTTTTGAAGTTTTTTTTTGGGTGTTTCCTGACTTTTTTGGATATTATAAAATTATTGTGTTTTAGGGGATTACAAATTTCGGTGTAACCTGTTTTGGTGGTGTTTTGCTCCTATATAGTGGCTTTGATGGGACTAAAGTGGATCATTTATTATGAAATGCTTTAAGGAGGTTGACCTTTTTTTCATTACTGCCCAGTTAGAGTCTTAGGTAGTTTTGTAGTTGTTGGACGTATATGTTTTGGGAAGTTTGTTCAATCTCTTAAGTGTTCGATTCTTTGGTCATTTAAATTATGGATAGGTTATTGATTGTCATGTGGGGAAGATTCTGTTTTGGTAATTGATTTGGCACTACAAGAAAATGACGGTCTTACTAATCGATCTTTCTGCTGCGTTTGAGTGGATAAATGGTTGTTAGTATCTATAAACGCATGCCGCCACGTGCCGAAATCAGAGCGAGTAAGACTACGGACGGTATAATATAAAGGACATCCGGCGATGAGCGTCACAATATAAGCGGACCACAACGCACAGGATTGCCCGCAAACTATGCGATACCCTCTACAATTTGTGGCGAACAGATTAAACCACGAGTAACATCGCGCCTCACCCGCTGACCACATGACTACACACGTGCCCACAACAGATGCCGAGGAGAACCTATGACGTCAAGTCATAGTTAGTCCAATTAATGCGCCATGATAACCTTATCTTGACACCTATCCAAGTGGTATAAAACTGGACATGCTGCCGAAAAAAACCAAGATCTTCCATCCCGACACCATCACCATCCAAAAGCAAGATCAATACATAAGCTCTGACCCGAAATGGCTATCCCAACCATCGTTGGACCGCTGTCTCTTACCCCTGACCATTTTGACAATGAACAATTGGTGCGGTGAGCGTGAAACATTCACCTTTCATTCTGACTCTCAGGAAGCAATGTAAAGCGACCCCCAATAGGAGAAATCATGGAAGAACATATGGAGAAAGAAACAACCCAGAAAGAGATGGAAGAAGAAACCTTCTCCTTCTCAGGACAGAGGTGATCGGCTAGCCAACATGGAGAGCAAGCTGGAAATTATAGAAGAGTATACCCATGTCGCACTAAAGCAGCTTGACAACAACAAAAATTATATCAGAGGAAGAATGCAACATTTGGAAGGAGTGCATAACAAGAAGACTGTGGAGAAATTCAAAGCCATTGCAGCCAAAACAATTGGGGAGTAGTGTGCACATGTAACAGAAATCAGTCAAGGTGCCATGATAGTAAGCTCCTAAAGGGATTCGGCTAAAAGTATGCAAAGTTTGGAACCCATAAACTACAGCCAGAGGGAGGAAGTTTACTATCCTGTAGGAGTAGAAGAGAACCGCTAAAATAAGAAAATAATTACAGTGTTACTCAGAAAGCAAAAACGAAGAGCTCAACTAAGAAAAAGGACCGATCGACATGCGGAAAGCCGAATCAGAAGAGGGCCACTACTCAGTTTCAGAATGTATCACCCTCTAACGGACCCACCACCGTGTATCCTGCACCATGAAGACCATCTAAAGATTCTGAAGCCCCACCATAGATGAGGCCTAACGAAACCAGAGAAAAGTCAGACAAAAGGTGCAAATTTTATAAGGGGCAGGGACGCGACACATATGAATGTATCCATCTAAAAAATGCAATAGAGTTAGCCGTTAGAAGGGGAAAATTAGACGAGTTTGTTAAAGAGAAAGAGAGGTTGCACTCAACAGAAGCACATGGGAAGAGCAAAAAGTGTTCGGATGAGGAATGTAGGCGACCCTTGTGGCCACCTTGCTAAAGGAGAGGAGGCAATCCCTACTAATGAAGTTTGAAGCTATAAAATCCTATAAACATAACAGCCCCCACCTCGACCACTTCGGTAGTCGAAGTGAACAGTCACAAACGGCATCCAGAGCAAAGCTTTGAACCATTTAGTATCCGCGTCCGGTACCAGGGATAGGAAAAAGTGGTGACTGGTCACCAAATAGAAGCAAACCAAACATGCAAAGGTACAACTCAACTCATCTAATTCAACAAGCATTTCATTTTATCTTTTTATAAATATTTTAACCCGTGTGCTCAACATTATATTCAAATGCTTTAATTAAATAAATGCCTTTTCCTACTAATATGTTTTTGTTTGTAGTAAAGCGACCGCAAACATGAAAAGCTCGCTAGCCACTCCCAAAGTGAGTGTGCATAGTAAAGCGACCGAAAGATGAAAAGCTAGCTAGCCGCTCCCAAAGTGAGTGCGCATAGCAAACCGACCGCAAAGATGAAAAAGCTCGCTAACCGCTCCCAAAGTGAGTCACCACAGTAAAGCGAATGCAAAGATGAATAGCTCGCTAGCCGCTCCCAAAGTGAGTGAGCACAGTAAAGCGATCGCAAAGATGAAAAGCTCGGTAGCCGCACCCAAAGTGAGTGCACATAGTAAAGCAACCTCCGCTCTTATGAAGTGTGCATAAGAGGAATTAGCTCAATGATTGCCACTTCCAAAGTAAGCGAGCAAAAATAAAAAAAAGGATTATCTGAGTGTTTGCCGCTTTTAAGAAATGTGCATTGAGGAATCAACTCAACGGTCGCCACTTCCAAACCAAGTGAGCGAAAATAAAAGAAGGATGGTATGAGCGTCTGCCGCTTTCAAGAAGTGTGCATAAGAGGAATCAACCTCAACGGTCGCTGCTTCCAAAGCAAGCGAGAGAAAATAAACAAAGGATTGTATGAGCGTCTGCCGCTTTTAAGAAGTGTGCATAACAGTAATCAGCTCAATGGTTGCCGATTCCAAAGAAAGCGACTGGAAATAAATAAAGGATCGTATGAGCGTCCGCCGTTTTTAAAAAAGTGTACATAAGAGGAACCAACTCAACAGTCGCCGTTTCCAAAGCAACCGAGCAAAAATAAACAAAGGATCATCTTAGCATCTACCGCTTTTAAGAAGTGTGCATAAAAGGAATCAATTCAACGGTCGCCGCTTCCAAAGCAAGCGAGCAAAAATAAACAAAGGACCGTCTAAGCAAGATGGCTCATAAGAAACGAAAACCCTTTAAAGGAATATGCGAGCGCAAAACGATAATTCATTACTCATGAGTATAACAAGCTCTCAATATTGGAGAAAAGCAAAAAAATTTCGCCCAACAAACTAACTACTTATGCATAAAAAGGGCAACATGTGAATAAAAGACAATGCAGACACCTAACGACTCCCAAATACATGGCTAATAAGAGTAGGATCGTATTGTTCACATTTCAGAATATAGAAAACGTACACTAGTACAATAACAATCAGAACCGCCTCGCATAGGGGGGGAAATAGACATGTGAGCCCGAAAGTAAATATTTCAAGCTTACTCATAAAAAGAGAGAACCCTTTCGCAAGCTGGTTATAAATAGAACAAGAACTAGCCACTAGCTTACTTTACAAAATTACAAGCAACAGAAAGTTCACATCAACAAGTGTGTCCCCATTTTAAATAAAAGAAAACACAACACAGACACTAAATTAACCAAACACAAAGACAAAACCAAGCTCAGTTTAAATCGACATCCTTAAGTGACTTCAAAACTTCTTTAGTTAGATATTTCCCCATCTAAGGTTGTCGATGTGTACTTCAACACCCTGCCATTCACCTTAACTTCCATTGTAGTAGAAGAGATGTCATATGTTCGCTTCTTTCATATACTTGAACCCCACCCAAAAGTCTATAGAATATAGTTCCCTGCGAACCATGGCTAGATTCAGTTCTGTAGTTAACATGAAGATTATCTAGGTTAACCTTATTGACTGATAAATCCTAGAGAGCAGTGTCCAAGTAGCAAGCTAGGATTTGATAACACCATCCTCCTTGAGGGCTATCGTAACCTCCCAAATATCATCGTTTTCAGTATAAACAATCCAAATTAATCGTCAACGCTCCTCCTGTATCTACAAAGTAAAGCCTCCATATGCTACTCATTTTCACAAGCCAAAGCCCCACCAACAAACACAATAATACAAAGAAGTGTTACAGAAGAAAGAATATACTACCTATGAGTTAGGTTACAAAAACTCAGACCCAAAGGATCCCTGTTTATAATACAAAATAAAACTCAAGGCCAGACATTTAAAGTTCAAATCTTAGAAACCGGCGAGACAAGCAATTAATTCCAAGATTTTGAAATCCTGAACTGACGTCTTAAACCCCACAATCTCGAAACTTCTAGTAAATAAATACACCATAGAATCATTGGCTCCAACAGTCTAGATCTTATTCACAGTTAATGATTCATGGAGACAAGTGAGAATTCAGACCAATCTTTTGGGAACATGCAACCATTGTTGCCACCTAAAAGAGTCGCTCACAGAAGTGATCACGAACACCCATACCCTTATCAAATCATTACGCTAATAAAGATTGTTAGGCGGTGTTCTCACAATCATGTGATTCTCTCCTAAAACAAAGCCTCCAAGTCTACTAAAACAAATATAACATAGAGGGACCAAATCACCTAAATCATCACCGTTTGAAAGAGATGGCACACAATATCTAAAGCGAAGTATATATCTAGAGGCATAAGTATTTGAATAGTTTGCTTTAAGAAAATGATAATATTCGAAGATATTAACACGCGAATGATATTAATAAGCGCACAACAGTCAAAGACAACTATAAAAAATCTTTTTCTTATAAATTTATAAATAGTTCGATATAAACATCGTCTCAAGGTCATTTTGGCCACACTTCGATTGGTCTTCATATCAATATTAGGCTAAACATGGGAAAATGGCAAACCCACCTTTATTTTCTTGTTCCATGGCCTATCCCTGTGAGTCCTTGCGACCAAGCTATTCGTCTTCATAATGCTCATTATCACCATGAACACACACAATTGACAAAAGAACATACACCTTGATGATACATATTCGAGAGCTTGAAAAAACTAGGCAAGCATTAGCAGCTTCAATGTCACACCCATCAGTTGTTGTCTGCCGATGTAGTTCCAAACACCAACAAACGTTAGCACTCGGAGAACCTTGCTCTACAAATCATTTGAACATGATTGTTTGTTGGCATTCCTTACTGCAAATGGCTAATCATAGCCTTCCGAATACTATTGTCTGGCGATACAAATAACATAATCACTCCCCCTAGATCTACGAGAAACGATTTCGACATATCACATTTCTCATTGAACATATTTTCTTTTCCTCTTCTCAAAGCGGTGCAAGCAAAAATGTAAAAGAAAACCAAACACAGAGAAAATAAACTACTCGTAAATTAAGTTATGAAGATACAAACCAAAGGAGCCCAATTTATAGCAGAAAATGGGAATGCCAGGCGATGACATTTTACATACCAATAAGGAAGGCCACCAATACGAGCATTTAATTCCCAGACTTTAAAATCTCGAGTAAATAACTAAGATCATGAAACCGTCAAACCTCTAATCAATAATTGAGCAGGTTGGCACATGCACCTGTCACCGCCAGTCACCGCCAGTTAGGAACTCTCTCTTTCATCACAATCTACTCCGAGTTGTCTAAATTGTTGCAAAGAGAAAATAAATAAAAAACACGCAATACTAAGCCAATAAATACCAAGGAAAGCACCAAAACACGGTGTTCTACTTCTCAAAGTAGCGGGAATCCGTCTTGTCTTACACGACTATCCACAATACGGAAACATCAATAGCATTACTAAGGCTCCACAAGCTACGCAAGCCACTTCGATGTGCCAGCACAACCAGCAACACAAAAACTTTATCACAAATGAGATATGAGAAGTTACTGACAAGCCAAATTAGATCTGCTACATAACTTCACCAACTTACAAAGGTAAATAAAAGAGCGCAAAATAATATATTACAAGCTGCGAAGAAATCAAAAGCACAATAGTTCCAGGTTATTCAAATCATTATGGTCCCTCTTATGATTCAGCTTTCAACAAGAAATTTATTTGGCGGAAACATCTTACACGGGGTGTTTCCCAAAAGCAATAGAAAGAGAAACACTCAAACAAATGCAACATATAAAAGTAGCACATTCATTACTTAACAGATACACCACCTAAATTCAATAGTGGAGAGTAAAAAGGAAAAGTTTTTATCTTTTGACAAAACAAAGCCAAATCAGAGAATTAGAGCCTATAAAGAAGTAAGAAAGGACAAACCAACCACTTGAATGAATTATTCCATTTCACACAATAAAGGAGTACAATTACTCTTAACTCTTCTAGAGTTGCGATTTAACTGAAAGATAATTAGGTTTTCTAGATCCTCCCGACCTGGACAGAAAATAGCAAAATAGCCAAAAGAACCCCCACAACAAGTTCTCCACCCATGCGGCAAAACAAAGAAATAAACAACAACAACATTTATACACCCCTACGACAATCACCCGAAACGCCACTACCATCTATTCCATCTACAAGACCGCTACGATCGTTCAGAGAAGAGGATGCATTTAAAGCAAATGCAGAAGAAACTACAATGTTTCTGTATTTCGCAACAAAACATTCCCATGAGGGCCTAGAGGGGTTTCTCACATCGAAATCCACAACTATCTTACAAAATGCGCCAAAATCCACACCCTAACATCAAAAGGATCCTGCACCAACTGAAAGCTAAAAATGGCAGCATCTCGGGACCTCTCCATCCCGTCAACCATAAAGACAGAGGTGGTGTCCACAGCTACCTTAACTTTCTCTACCACATTAACATCATGGGTAGCCTCTAGAACCATAATCTCATTTTTGTGTGATTCTTTAAGCTTTGTTCACTTCCTTGTAAAATTTGCAAAAAATTCATCTGTCACGCTCTTCACTTGCCCCAACTACTCTTTTAAGCCTTGAATTTGTCTTAAAACTCTGCTTCATGGTCTCAAGCAGATTATTTATAATTCTAAGATCGCAATCAATTTCTTTTTGTTTCTCAACTATCTCCTCTGCGTGCTTCCTGTGTATGTCCTCTAACTGCGCCCGAACATATGCCTTGTGTTTTTCTTGCAAATCTCTTATTGTTCCACCTTCGAACGCAAATTAGCATTCTCTTTGAGAAAACCCGAGTAACCCCCCACCTACGAATGTAGCTTCACATTTTCCTCAAGAAGGACCTTCACATTTCTTTCCATGTTAAGCTGAACATAACCTAGTTCCTGTATGAGGCCCCAACCCCCCCTCAACGCTCCTTCTAATACTAGTACAAGGTGGAGAAGCGTCACCACTATTCGCATACAGCTCAAACAACCTATTACAAGCAGATATAAGATGGAACCAATTCTCTGACCCCGATACCCCCTCCAAGGATAAAATGTGCTCCACGGAGCAAAGGGTTCGTTTCCTTCGTACGGAGAAATGTCGCTAAACAAGAGTTCCGAAGGAGTCACCGCAACATCTAGAAAAGATGTGGGCCTAGTAGATAAAACCACATGAGATATGTCCTCGACGAAACAATGAATAACAATAGAATCAATAACAGTTGACCCTGCAAACAAACCCAATAAACAAACTTTGTCATAAACAAAGTATGAAAAGGTACTAAAAGCAACAATAACATATCACTTAAAACACCTAACGATGCATAAGCAATAGACAGACCTGCACTCAAGCTAGAAAGAATAGCGCCCCCAATTGCTAGCGCCAAATAAGGAGCAACAAGAACTTTGTCCATGTAACACGCCCTTCCAGGCCTAGTCGAAAACCGAGTCGGAAACAAAACATTGATCGATATTACGCAAACAAAACATTGCCAGATATACATCTTAGTCTAATTAATCCTTAAGAAGCAATAATTAGTCATTTAGGACCAAAATGTAGTTATTACAAGTTTTAGGGACTAAACTATAAATCAAATTCATTAAAGGTTCTTAGATGCAATTAAACATACTACCATGAAATTCAATGCAATATTAACTAGCTTGCAAATTTTCATGCCATTCGGTATTCATTTACTCAATCAATTTAACCATATTAAATACGGTGACCATTTTGTAAACGATGCAAACTGCCCGATTAACCCTTTTAACCAACTTAACTAACCATGTATCAAAACGCACGGATATAAGATAGTCAACCGAAGTTGACCTTGTCCTCTAGACCATATCGATACGTGCAAGCCCTGTATTGGTACGAGTTGACTCCCTTTGACCTTGGCTTTAACCGTTTCGATACTCCATAGACCCGTATCGAAAGAGTGAATTCCAGTAGCAAAATGTTCCAGAACGAACCTAGACCGTTTCGATACGCCCTGATCCTTAGGTTCAATTATGCTTAACCGTATCGATACGCCATGACCCATACCGATACGACCAGACCTATAATGACAGATTTTTGATGGTTTTTACTCGAATTGATTTACCAAATGATGTCCAAATGCAATGAAACTTTACATGCATTATTTCAATATCATAAATTACTGGCATGCCAAATTTCATGACCATTTGAATCCATTTACTACGTTTTCACCTTTTTAAGCCAAGTATGCATGTTAAACTATTTTCAAGCAAACTTAACAAGTCATTTAGGGCACTTTAACCACATATAACACATAGCCTTTATAAACATAGAAAAAACATCAATAGCAACTACTTTAACTACTTTGCCACAATTCTAGGTGTTCATAGGGACAAAATACTTTACTTTAGGCCCGAGGGGATTTGTCGCTTTACCAACTAGCTCCGATCTCGAAACGATAACTCTTAACCTGAAATGTATGGACAATGAATGCATTAGACTTATATAGTCTAAGTGAGGTAGTCAATAACAATGAATGAACATGGTATGCCATTTATCATGCTTCGATGACAATCATAATATCAAATGTATGAATAATCATGGCATGCTTCTCATTCATATTAAAAGCATAATATCAATCACCATATCATCGATAACAATATCATAATACCATGTCAAAGCAATATTAATAACCAATATTTCCCTTGGATCGATTCACGGTAATGGATACACGAATTCCACCTCCTCACCAATCAATGAATGGTCAACCTGCCGACATCGCCAATAAGACCAATACAATATACATCCATCCGCCTCACCAAATCAATATAGGTCGTAGCCCTAGGATCGTAGTCCACCCGTACACTGAGCTCATGAATTCTATGGCATGCGAATTGTATCCATACTCTCGAATCCAAGGTTCAATAATCAATAGTTCAATATCAATGATTCAATACATTAGCTCAATAATCATATGGTCATAGCAATAGGCAATAGCAATAATCACATGTCAATGATTCTATATGTCAATGCTTTAATGAATTCAGAAAGGATTCTCGCCTAATTCCGAGACTCCGACTACACTCACCTCGATGATCCGAAGCTCCTACGGCTCCCGGATGACTATCCCTTTATTCCTAGCTTTCGATGGAGATCATGGATTAGTCTTTTCCAATTCTTGAACTAGGAATAGAAATAAGGGATTATTAGATTCAATATGACAATATCGATACTTGAATAGCCATTAGCTATTAGACAAAGCTTATCTTTAAGCTTGAAATTGGACATTCAATGATCAAGAGAATTGATGATTAACTTAGGGCTTCCACTTACTCGATTGGTAGCTATGGATTGATGTTCTTAAATAAAGGAAAGCTTAAGCTTAAGGATCTCAAATTGAGAGGTGTATGCTTAGGAGCTCAAGGTTGAAGATAATGGAGGTGTGTGCTTGTTCTTTCAAAACAAGAAGATGAAATTAGTCTCGGTGAAGCAAAACAAATATGAGAGCTTTCTTTATTCATTTTCCAAGCTTAATCATTTCCCACCTCCCTTATGGCCAATGAAAAGGTTTCCCTCACCCAAGGGTAAGCTTATTATATATATATATATTATCCATATTCTACATATCTTTTCAATAAAGATGACTATAAGTCATCTCTTTAAATTATTTTCACGTGGGAAGGGACATCAATAAGCAGGTGAATCATCACCACCCTATTTCCTTTCAATTTAACCTTTGAAAAAATTCTAATAAGGGGACTCATTTCGAAATGTGTGAAGCTGTATCGAAACGACTAAGCAAAAGTCCAATAGTTAGTTAATATCGTTGGAACTGTATCAGAACGCCCTGTAACCATTCTAAAACGCCTTACCTAGGCCGTTTCGATACAGATCTTACTGTATCGAAACGCCTAACCCAAAACATCATCTTAGGCATTTCCAATGAGGTCTTAAACTAAGAATAAGTTCATTTAAGGTCTCTTAACAATATAATCTATAATTTAGGCAAAAAAGATACGATATTTGAACATTTTAATATCAATACCCAATCATCAGAATCCAATTCCGACTAGCCCCAATTTTGGGGTGTTACAGTCCACTAAATATATCACTCCAGTAGCTAGCGCCACCGAACAAGGCGAACTTACTTCTCCGTTGCTAAAAGCATCCGATGGTGACATTATTACCAGCCTTTGCGAACCCAACGTGTCGCTTCTAGCTACAAAGGGTGGAGTATCCAACACCACAATCCAATATCTCATTTCATCACCAACGACCCGTAGAGGAAAAACCACAGTCCTTGCGAAATAAATGACAAAAAAAGGAGATAAAGATAAAAGATCAGTGAACTACAATACGCATATAAGTAGGAAGGATTCATTCTCCTTCAAAGTCGTAACAAATTGTTACTAGTATTCGTTCTTCTCTTCGACCTACATTCCAAACACGAATATCTCCCCTCTTTAACCAAGCTAGAAATAGCAAGTGAACTCAAAACTACCCGTTTCTTTTCCCCTTACTGCGATCAAAGCCAAACGAGCTCACTTTAAAAAAAATTCCTTGGAGCAACCAGAGCGGATTCTCCACTAACCCCTCCTAGGGGAGCATCCTCATCATGATATTTCTAGGAACGAGCACGGACGCTAGTATTCTCTGAAAAGAAGTTGTCTGGTTCCTCCTCGTCACCTAGAAGAATCATCGCGACCCGTTTTTCGCCCCCTTCACCAAGGGCCAAGCCTTAACATGAATAGGCACATTTACCAAATGACCCTCTAGAAACACATTAAAATCCTCTTTATCCCAACCATTGGGACTTTTCCCTTTCAAGCAATGTACCCAAACATTTCTAAGGGTACATACCTTCTTAAAAAGATAGGGCATATCACTTTCTAGCCTTCTCATAAGCCTCAGCTCAGCATGTATCATTTTCCATAATTAAATGGCACAACCCTATCCTTCGCCGGCCGACGCCATACAACAGGGAATAGAAAAATTCCAACGATACACTCCACTTTGATATACTTCATACTATCTAGGCAAAGACTATCATTCCGATTGCTCATCAGCGACCCTTTCCCTCTACGGTGAAAAATAGTAACAAAACTCTTCGTATTCTTGTCATGGCCAGCCGTCACATTATAAAAATAGAGAAATACACCAATAGAAGGTTCATCCCCATGAATCTTACAATTCAAGAAACAATTCACCAAATTCTACCAACTAGTTCTGCCTAATTGACCTGGCGCTACGTCAAACCAATTTAACCAGTTCATGAAGAAAGGATGCAACGACAAATAGAACCCAACTTCAAAAGAAAACGTGGGGATAAAAACCACGACTTCCATCATTAGAACATGTACTTAGGCGAAATATGCCAACGAGCATACAGAACCGATGACGGAAATGGTTACACACCAATGTTGTCAACAACTCGCTTGGTTTGGTAGTACAACGAACCTCATCGCTCACCATAACGGATGATTCATCCATTAACACAGGATAGATTGTATTTCTCCTCCTAGAGTTTTCCTTTACTCTTCTCAAGAAACTCAAAAACAACAAATAAGACACACAAAGTAAAACCCAAGAATGCCAACTAAAGTTCATTATAACTAAGAACCATGTCTTTCTCGACACGTTTCGCTACTGAAAAGGTTCATCATGTGACACTTCACATGTAACGATTTACTCCCGAAGAAAATCGACCGGTTCATTGGTAAATTCCATTTACGCAACATTTTATAAAACACTCACGCCTCTTATATAAGCAATTTGCCCTCGTCAGATTCCTCAGGTTCGCCAAGGTCACTTTATAACCTCCACTCACATGAGGGGCAATTGTTAGTATCTATAAATGTTTGTCGCCACGTGTCGAAACCAGAGCAAGTAAGACCACGAACAGTATAATATAAGGGATGTCCAGTGTAACCCCCTTAGCCCGGCCTAGACGCTTGACCCGAACTATGAAGATTACACGGGGAAAACCAAAGTCAACCCGAAAGTCAACCTTGATTTACGACCCTTTTTTCATTTTAGTCTTATCTAAATACATATTAAACCTAAGTGAGTACTCACGAAACATGAATGAGAAAGGCACATCGATCGGATATCATTTAGGGACTTAATTGCACTTTATACAAGATTAGGGACTGAATCATAATTTTTGTAAATTAGAGGGACTTCATTGATTTTAGGGTTACCAGTATGAAATTAATCATGTTACCTGCTTCTCTGCCAAATTTCATCTTAAAAAGACATCCCAAGCTCAAGCAATTGCAATCACAACATTTAGGACTAAATTGTAAAGCATGAAGACTCAAAGCAGTTCAAAACTGTGTCCAACGGTCACTCGTATCGGAACACCTACCCACCGTACCGAAACACATGTATCGAAACGGCGTTGACCATTTCGGTACGCGGGTATGTTCCGAGACCAGTACCGAAACAGGGCACTCTAGTAGCCAAACTGTTTCGAAACAGTCCTAGTCGTTTCGAAACACAAGGACCATTACAGGCCCCCGTTTCGAAACACTTGTGGGTGTTTCGATACACCTTGCCCAGAAACATCAGATATAACTCATTTTTCATTCTTTAACCCAATCAAACATAAGTCGAAAGGCATACTCCCAAATCACAAAACCAAAATAAGCAATCCAACCCCAAACAAAACATTTAAGGCCACTTACAACCCAAAAATACCAACTTAAACTAGCCACAAACTTAGGGAGTTCAAGCAAGTCTCCCAAATACATCCTTGGTTTCCCATTGCCATTATATCAAAACTAAAGTGTGTGAAAACTTCACCATACATGAGCTTGAACTTCTTTGGATGATCTTAACCTCTTTGATGCCCAGAAACACCTCAATTATCTGCATTATTGATAAAAGAGAGCGTAAGCACTAAAGCTTAGTGAGGCATGCTCTAAAGAAAACCAACTCAATAATGCATATCTTGAAAACACTTTCTCAAAAGATTTTTAGCAACATGCTCATTCTATCCCATGCTTGAAAACCTTTCAAAGCAACTTCTCATTGAAAACACATGTACCTTTATTCTATCTCATGCATTTAAAACAATGCAAAACTCATGGCAAATCCATACTCATTCTTGTAACACCAAAGCATTTCATAGACAAATCTCATATGCATTTCTCATAGCATAAATCATTTCATCAAATGTACATGTGAATCGAAAGCATTTTCATATATTATATTAGCATTTCTCATCTCATTATTACTTGGATATGCGGACATCTCACTAGTCACTTCTGGTGGCATCTACCATCACCGTACTCACTCGTCTAGCAACACAATTTCTGGTGGAATCTCACATCACCGTACTCACATGGCGGAATCTCTCATCGCCACAAAGCTTGGGTATTTCACCAAGTCCTACCCGATGGAATGCCCATCATCGGTTCTCTCCCTTTGGCTTAACCAAAGAGCACATATGAATTTTTAGTTTATAGTGCACTCTCATCCTATTGATCGATCAATTATATCCGGTAAGTATCTCAACATCTATTCCAATATATTATGTTAAATCATCATCTCACCTACTATTTTTCATGCAACAATTCTTAAACATTCTTATCTCATTTCAAAATTATAACATTTGCCATGCTTTAAACAAAAGCTCAAATCTCAACCATGCAACATGTTACTTCATGAAATCATTTCAAGCATCATCTCATGCTATAAAATATGCATAAAAACAGTAGGAATTTATCAACCTCAAACCATGAGCATGTAAAAGCATTTTAGGGGCAATCACCACATCTATGAGAGCAATCTCGCCAATACTTACTTCCGGACTTAGGAAGATGTTTCAAACCTTTCCTAAATCCCCAAACCTTGATTCTTTGTCCCTCAAGGACTTCTAAAACCATAACGCACTCACCGATTACGTTTCGCTTGCTCGCCGAAACGCTATCTAAGCTTCCAGATCAACACCAAAGGCGTCCGAAGACGTCTCCCCTGTTTAAAACACATAAGAGCAAAGGAGTAATGCATCATCATGCATTGAAATCATCAGCCACACACCTTATCTCGCTGCTCTACCCAAAAACCACATTTCGGCTACCAAACACAACCGAAATCACCTCCAAACTCTTCCAAAACAAAACCCAGCCAAGATCCATCACTTCTAATCATTTCTAAACATCAATTAACATCAAAAACCACCACAAACTCGTCCTTATACCTCCAGCTATGACAGAACACCAAAATCACCCCAAAAACCATCATTCTAACAAGCAAAACTTAGGAAAACAAACCTATTCGGGATTTGATTGATAAAACCTCATTTGTAACATCAATTAACATCCAAAATACAATAGAAAACCATCTCAAAACAGAGACCAGTCATTCACCACGAAAATCTTCAAGATCTCTTCCAAAATCTTGAGTTTTAAGACAATTTCTTGTTTCTAACATTAAAACCAATTAAAAACCATCAACAAAGGATTGATAACTTGAGAATTTCAGTAAAGAACTGATCATTAGAGGAGAAGGACGAAGCTTACCTCTAATGGATGATTTATCTTTGATTTGGGCAAGTTTTCTTGAAAATTCAATGTAGAAATCAAGTGGATTTGATGAGGAATTGATTAAGAATCAAAGGAAGATTAAAATCCCATCAAATGAAGTGAAAATCAAAGGATATTTTCTGGAGAGAATGTGTTTGGTTGAAAAGAATTTGAGAGAAAATAAAATGAGGGAAATTTTGTGAAAAGTAGTTATGAATAGTCAAATGTAGTTTCTAGTTTAATTAACCTTCATTTCCTTTAATTAAAACATTAATTAAATCACCCAAATTGAGGAAAAATATGATGAAAACATTTTGGTAAAATTAACTCCTTAAAGATTCAAAGTTTCAATCCTTTACAAAACAGTCACTACTAAACTTTGCAAAAACTACAATTTGGTCACTACACCGAAATGTAGTATTTCCAAACCTTATTTTGTAAAATTGATTCCACCATTACCTTTAATATATTAAATGAAGATTTTTAGATATTTTTATATATTTTTAAAGCATCCCGAATTAGGTGTTCCCTAAAACTCCCTTTAAAATTCGAACTGTTTTCTGACCGATCCGATTCAAACTCTAACATCTAGGCCCAAATTTGGGGTGTTACATCCAGTGATGAGCGTCACAACGCAGGTGGACCACAACACACATGATCGTTCATGAACTATGCAATACAGACGAAACCATGAGTAACGTCGTGCCTCACCTGCTGGCCACACGATTACACACGTGCCCAAAAACCAGTGGCAGGCGACATGTATGATTGGGTTGGCACATGGCCACCCTAAAATTTTCAAAGTTTACACATTTAGCTTTAATTTTCTTAATTTTTATGAATTAGTCCTTCAATTTTATCATTTGCGCCCGCTCTAAAATTTTGATATTTTTATGACTCGTGCCCACCCTCAAAAATATTTTTGAATCTGCCACTACTTACAGCAGATGCCGAGGAGAACCTAGGACATCAAGTCATAGCTAGTCCAATCAATGCGCCACGATAACCCTATCTTGAAACATGTCCAAGTGGTATAAAACTGGACATGCAACCACAAAGAACCAAGATCTTCCATCCCCGACACCATCACCACCCAAAAACAAGAGTAATACATAAGCTCTGATTCGAAATGACCATCGTTGGACCACCGTCTCTGACCCCTGACCATTTTGACAATAAACAATGGTAGTGATTATGGTCTTTGTAATGGCATATGTAAGTAGTATCTTGTTGTGGCATTCTTGATTTTCACCATGTGTTGGAGTGTCTTTGGAGTGTTGGTTGCACTTTTGTTGTTGTAATGAATCTAAGTAGATAAGTATAAACTGTTTTTGGGTTATCAGTATGTTCGAGATGTAGCATGGCCTAGTGGCCTATAATTTGGATCTCGTTGATGGGATCTTGTTCTTTTATTAATAAAATTCTAATTTTGACGAGCCAAAAAATGTTCATTATTTCATGTATAGATATGGTTTAATTGATAAAATAAAAAGGTTAAAAATTAATTAATTTAACAAAAAGTTAGTTCATCAGGGACTACTAGTATAACGGTAAGTAAGGAAAAACAAAAACTTACTTTGATGAAAGAAAAATGAAAGTTAGAGATTTGTAGCTCCTCTTTCGTTGCTGCGAGTGGCACTGCTGGGAACGTTTCTCTTGCTAATTCGGGTGATGGGCTTGTTGTCATTCATGTGCCTTCAAGTATTTTAAGTAATGTGCTATTGTTGTTTTGGGTTTGGGAATTTTGATACTCAGCTTATGACAAGGTTTTATTTATAGGGGTAACTGGTACGAATTCTATTATTTCCCATTGTTCCGCCAGTGATATACCTTCTAGAGTTGCACCTGTTGAGCCCGCGTCTGGTTCAGATGATGCGATGACTTCTTTGGCACCATTGTGTGCTAGTGTTTTTTTTCATGCGGAGGCGGTAAAGGCCTTGCTCTGTGGAGCGCGTTTTACCCTTGAAGGGGTGTCAGAAACAGGGAATTGGTTTCACCCTAAATTTGCTGCAAAAAAGTTGTATTCAAATAGACCTGGTGCTTCTCCTTCCCGTTGTAGTATTAAGAAGACTGTTGAAGGGGGTTGGGGTCTCCTCCTTGAGCTATGTTGCGTTCAACTTAACATGGAAAGGAACGCAAAGGTTTTTTTGAGGAAACTACTAAGTTGCGTTCGTAGGTGGGAGGTTATACCTCTTTGTTTAAGGAGAATTCGAGGTTGTGTTCCCAAGCGGAGAAGCATGCTGCTCGGTTAAAGGAGTTGCAGTAGGAACATGAGGCAGACATTTGGGTGCGGGTAGGGGATTTGCACAGGAGACATTGATAGGAGACTGCTGGAAAAAAAAAGAAGGAGACCGATCGTGCTCTCATGATCAAGAATAAACTGCTTGAAGCCACAGAAGGGGGTTTCAAGACTGAAATTCGAGGGCTTAAAGAAAAGTTGGAACAAGCGGAGAGCGCAACGTATGAGAGCTTTGCAAATTTCAGTAAGAGTTTATTAGAGCTTAAGAAATCCCATAAGAATAAGATTATGGTGTTAGAGGCAACCCATGACATTGTTATAGCAGAGAAAGTTAAGGCAGCTGCGGATACAACCTCCTCCTTCATGGTCGAAGTGATGGAGAAGTCTCGGGATACTGTCATTCTTAACTTTCAGTTGTCCTGAGGCCCTTTTGATGTTAGGGGTGTAGATTTTGGTGCTTTTTATGGAGTAACTACGAATATCGATGTGAGAAATCCCAACGAGCCTTCTTGGGAAAGCTTTGTTGCAAAGGATAGGAATAGTGCAACTTTGTCTTCCTTTGATATGAGGACGTCCTCCTTCCTGAACACCAACAGTGGTTCTGCAGACGAAAAAAATGATGGCAATGTTTTGGGTGATTGCAGTAAGGGGGTGTAAACTTGTTTTTGAGGGTTGTTTTTATTATTTTGCTATTTCTTCCCGAGACGGGATGTATTTTGGTGCAACTTTCTTACAACAAATGATATTCCTAAAATGACTTTTGTAATAAGGATTCTGAAAAAGTCTCGTTGCTTTGCTCTTTTTTCTGTTTATGGGATTTATATTTCATGCTTCATGGATTTGCTTTAAAAAGATGGATACTGTGTGTGGTTCTGTTTTTGTTGTTGTGTGTCATTTTTTTGCTTGGCTTGGCTTGCGGTGATTTAGACAGTTCAGGGCGATCTGTGATGAGATAGAAAATATCTGACATGACAATGAAAGGTATATACGCCTCTTTGTGTAGCTATTGATTGAAATTTTGAAAGTTGTGTGGTTTTAGTTGCTTATTCGAGATTTTGGGTTAGGACTTAAATGCTAGCATAGGTGGCCCATTGCATGGATTCATAAAATGTCGTCGCTTGGTATGCCCATTGCCTACTATAAATAGGGTGCCTTTGGGTATGCACCTTTATGACCTAGCTTATGAGTGGTTTGCTTTTACCCCTTTTTATGTGGCTTTATTTTTACAGTTTTCTTGTGCAGTTTTTAGAGCGGGAAGAGAAAATATGCATGTGGAGAGAAGTAGTTTTCAAAACTCACATTTGATAGATCCTGGGGGAGTGTTAACGTTGTCATTTAGGCTATTTTTATCACAAGGTAATAATATTCGGAAGGCGGTGATTATCCACTTGTAGTAAGGAACGTCATTGGGTGATGTATTCGGAAAATCTTAAGCACAAGATTCCCCGTATAGCATTGACTGTTGGTGTTTGTTGCTAGAGTGGGAGGAGGCGGTAGAGCCAGGGGCATATTGCTGAAGATGTTGATTTGCGTTGGGATTTGACCGTTCCCCCTTTGACGGAGAGCATAAGTTTTTGGAGTCGAAAATAGGAGAGACTTTTGTCATCTCGATGTGTTCTGTTTGCCACATTAAGAATCTCGTTTTTATCTCGGGGGAAACGAGATAACTCATTCAGAGCGTATTGTCAGAGTGATTGGTTTGCACTTAAGTTTGACCGTTTCACCTTGATTATCAAGGTGGTCGTTCGTTTTTTAGTTGTGGTGCTGAGTTTTGTGGTAATAAAAAAATGCAGCTCAAGCCAAAGATTTGGACTAGCGAAACCCTCTAGCAAAAGTTGGTGTTTTGGAATAATATCAAGAAAGCAGGGATTAAATTGTGAAATTTGCAGTGTTGTGTTGTATTGATATGTTAACAATAATTCATAGGGTGTTTTCTAGCGCCCTAGTTAACGAGAAACTTGCGGGCTTTGTTTCCTTTTGTATTATGTTGTTAATAATAGACTTGGCAAACTTGACCTGAGACCCGAACCGATCTACCTGAAACAAGACCCGATATTGACCCAAACACGTTGATCCGAAACCCGAAATAAACCAAACCGAAACTGGTCGAAAATTTTTGTTGAACCGAAATGGACCCGAACCGATTTTCAACCAAACCGAATGGACCCAAACCAAAGGCTACCCGAACCAAACGTTGAACCGAATATCGACCCAATTTTAACCCGATAATTAAGGTAAATTAAATGAATAATTTATTTTTACTGTTATCTATTTTTAACAATATGATAAATAGAAAACTGATGTAAGTTTTTTTGTATTATAATATGGGAGAGACCGTTGCTCTTCTCAAAATTATGGTATAATAACAATTTATGTCATTTTAAGTTTAAATATTAATAAAATAAGGCTTTTGTCCCAACTAATTTTTAAATTTAGAAGTTTAATAGACTATTTTCCTCCCAATATTTGATTTTAACTTTATTTTAAACTACACCATAAACCTTAAACCATTAACACAAAGCCCTAAAATCATAAACCATAAACCTTAATCCATAGAAATTGGTCTCATAAACCAATAACTCCAAACTACAACATAAGCCTTAAACAATTAAAAATAAGGCTTAAACCCTAAATCATAAGCTGAAATTAGGGACAATTTTCACAATTTTACCATAAAATATATCCTAAAAGCAAAATTAGGGACCAATTTGACAATTTGAAAGTGGAGAAATTTTAGAGTCTAATGACCAATTTCACAATTTTACCATAAAATATAGCATAAAACTGAAATTATGGACTAATTTAACAATTTGGAAGTGGAGAAAGTTGGGAGTCCATTGACCAATTGCACAATTTTACCGTAGAAATAAATAAGGGTCAATTTCAGCTTAAAATTAAATCTTAGGAACTAAAATGAACTAAAATATCAGTATATTAAAATAAATAGGGGTCAATTTTACCATGATGGAGAAATAGAATGTCTTCATTGGCTTTGGTAGGTGTATGGGACTATTCATGCGTTTATTGATTAGAAGTTTGGGGTTATGTATTTTAAGTTGTTTTCTCAAGATTTGCAAATCTGGGTATTGGTAGCTAGCGTAGCAGCTTTCTGTATTGGAATTTGGAAAGTTGGAACTTGGCATTTTTATCTTTCACTATAAATAGAGCTCTCTTGTGTTTGTGTTTTCATAAGTTAATCTGTGGGTGGTTTACCCCCTTCTTTTATGATTTTAGTGTTGTATAATTTTGTTCATGTCATCTTGAGGGGAAAAGACGACGAATATGCATGTTGTGTCGGACGATACGCAGAAGCTATATTTTATAGACTCGGGTGGGGTTACTTGGTGTCTGTGTTATTTGTATTGCCAGGCAATAGAATTATGAGGGCTATGAGTAGCCAGTGGTGGTAAAGAATGTGATGGATGTTGTATTTCAAATATCTTGAGAGTACGACTCTTTGGATATTTTCGTACGTCAATGTTTGGAACCATATTGGGCGACAACAAATGCAGGTTGTATTATACTTGTAGATGTGATAGGCATTTGTCATCTTTTTGCTTATCTAAGATCAAGGTGGCTGCTTTATGGAGTCGGATGCCCGTCAAAGTGAAGTTGAAGTGGGTTTTATCTCAGTGATTGGACTTGGTGTCGACCTCTAGTTTTCCCTAGATGGAGTTTGCCTAAGAGAATTTTCAAACAGTTCGCTTTGTTTAGTTATATGGCTACAATGTTTGTTTATTTTGTTTATGTAGGGAAACTCATTTCTATCAGTGTTTGTAGTATTATGTTCCTTTTGGTGTACTAAATTGTTCGCGTTTTGTATTAATTTTTAATTGAAGGATCTATTTATTTCGTATCATAATGCATGAAGCTTTTGTTCGCATATTTGTGTTTGCTATCGTAATTACTTTCTTGAAATATTGTATACCAATGTTTTTAATGTGGGTCACGTGTCTCTTAATAGGGATCATGTGTTGCGCCTTAGTATAGAGGTGATGTTTTTGCATAGTTATTATTTTTGCATTTTCTTGGTTTTAGAATGTTCGAATATTCGATGGATGGCTTATTATTCTCTCATGTGAATAGTATAGCTTTGCTTTTATGAGCAATCTACTTGGAAGATTCATGTATGCACGCTTCTTGAAAAATGGTGGATGCTCAGACGATCTTTTGTTTACTTTTGCTCGCTTGCTTTGGAAGCGACGACCGTTGAGCTAATTCATGTATGCACGCTTCTTGAAAGCGGAAGACGCTCAGACGATCTTTTGTTTACTTTTTCTCGCTTGGTTTAGAAGCGACGACCGTTGAGCTAATTCATGTATGCACGCTTCTTAAAAGCGACAGACACTCAGACGATACTTTTGTTTACTTTTACTCGCTTGCTTTAGAAGTGGCGACCATTGAGCCGATTCTTGTATGCACGCTTCTTGAATGTGGCGGACGCTCAGACGATCCTTTGTTTACTTTTGCTCGCTTGCTTTGGAAGCGGCGATCGTTGAGCTGATTCCTGTATGCACGCTTCTTGTAAGCGTCAATCGATGAGTTGATTCATGTATGCATACTTCTTGTAAGCGGTGAACGCTCGGACGATCATACATTTTACTTTTGCTCACTTTCTTTGGAAGCAGCGACCTTTGAGCTGATTCATGTATGCACGCTTCTTGAAAGCGGCAGACGCTCAGACGATCCTTTGTTTACTTTTGCTCACTTGGGACGACTCGCTAATTATTATGCCAGGGAATGATTAACCAGATTTATAGAGCCTGTGGGATATTTTCATATAAGAGGGATTATACAAAACGTGCAAGATTACAAAATGCAGGTAGAAAAACAAAAGTAGGAAACGAAGGAATGAACCTTGAAAGAGGTGTTAAACTTCACAGGGTTCAGTAATCCTTTCATTGGGACGATTCTTCACTTGCCTCGCCGCCCCGCGGCAACTCTGTCAGCTCCCTTTTGCTCGAGTTATTCGATTACTTTCTAAAGCTTAAGATGTCGAGCGTTATTATGGTTTTACTTAAGATAGTAACCTCGTACCCTTTCTGTTGGAGCAGAGTTTCTGTGGTTGCGCTGTCACGATCCTCTTTCTTCTGTGCCATCCAGAGCAAGAGGATATGGCATTGCTTTGCTCTCTTTTGATCAACTTGTATAAAGCCTTCCCATGTGGGTGTGGGGAGCTTAACTTGCAGGCAGAAACAGACTGTCAACATTCTGACTTTCCTCATTTATGGTCTTTCAAAGATAGCATCGAACACGGATAAGTTATCGATGACTAGAAAATTGGCCATCTGTATGACTTAGTTATCGCTATCTCCCAATGTTACAGGTAGTTGAATGGAACCCTTCACTTCGATGGGTCGATTACTAAAGCCATACATTAGGCTGACCGGTTTCAACTCCGAACCTGGAATTCCTATTTGGCTAAATGCATTCTAGCTCAATACTTCTACAGCACTCCCTGTATCTACCAATATTCTCTTCACGGTGAATCCTCCTATCCTTGCTAAAACGATAATGGGTTCGTCGCCTTCTTCATCACGGGTCGATTACTCACCATTGGTCTCTACACTTCAGTTCCCTGTATGTGCGCCCTATGTTTGGAGCTCGACTGGTTCAACTTTTTGCCTATGCCGACTATCATCTGTATGGTTCCCCTATTAGCTTGATTATTTTTTATGTTGTCTTATGGTCTTGGTTGATGGGTATCCTTGTTATCTTCACCCTGCCTATTGTAGGAAACCAAAAATTTCTCCAACTTCAAACTGTGCACTGCAGACTCGATTGCATTTTTTATATGTACACAATCATTCGTATAGTGGCCTTGAGCTTTGTGAAATTTGCATCTTCGTCCTGAGTGCTCACTGTGCTCACTTTCTCTCGTCAGTAACGGTGGTCTCAAGATTCTGGTGTGTTCAATATGGTGAGCATTTGAGAAGGTGATTCAGTTAATTCATGTTAAGTTCTGAACACGGACAACCTTTCCTGCGCAATCTCACGTTGTTGGCCTTCCTGCGTTTGCCGCTGCAACTGGCTACTACTTTGAACATACTGTGGTCCGCGAAAAAATTGTTGGATCCCTCTACCAACTCCTGAATGAATAGGGGTCTGCCACGTCTGGGATCACGATCATCCTGCATCTGGCTCTTAAGTTGCGAACTATGTGACATGGCTCTCATGTTGTCTGCTGATAACTACACAAATATCCTTGTTTTCATACATTTTTTCTACAACATTTTCCTGCCCTTGAGTTCAAGCCATAGCATTTAGACTGCATTTAGGTTGTTTTTTCTTCTTCTGGGTGCATCTTTGTCTTTGATGGTTATTGTTCCATGTTGAGGGGTACTGCTCAGAAGGTTGGTTTTGGGTTTGTTGGTGCGCAGGAAAGGAGTCAAGAGAGAAAGCTAGTGCCAGGAATCACTATAGCATAGTGGAAGTGGATATTGGCCAGCATGTGAGAAGCACATGAGTTGCAGAAGCACGTGAACATGCAGAAAAGGACAATTTGACATGTACAATAGCCGGTACCCACATGCAGACTGTCCTCCTTGTCCCCTCGTGGCAGACCTTGTCGGTGGATATTCCTTGGGATTATCAAGGCATCTTTAGGGCATAAAACCCTAGAAGCCTCCACTATATAAATGAGAGAGAAGCTTGGAGCAAAATGAGGATTGAAGTGTCGCGAAAGAGAGAGGCGGAAGAGAGCTAGAGAGAGAAAAGATTAGATAAGTTTTTATCTTCATCTTCTCCACTTGGTGTCCTCCATCGTTGAAGCTCCAAGGAGTGGCCTCACCGGCCTTGAGAGAGGCGGTGAGCCTAAGACAGTCGGGCAGTCCATGACGGAGAGTGAGTTCACCTTTCTTTCTGTCGCTATAGCATTTTCTTTTCATATCTTTATCTTTGGTGATGTTATCGCAAAGATACGTTGGATGATATTGCCCAGCCACGAACTGTTTTAAGTGGCTTGGGTTTGATGGATGATTTTATTTTGAGTACTTTTTAATGCATGCTATAACTTTTTCAGTGTTTATCATGTTTTATGCTTTGCTTATGCATTTTCATTTCCTTAAAGTTGTAAGAGCCCTCGAGAGTTGGCCGTTCTTTAAGTGTGTGTTGAGGTTAGTAATCAAGAGAGCTAGCCTTAGAACCCCCATAAGCAATGGAGTGGCTGTCGAGAGGCAGACTCTAATCTACCTTAGAGATAAGTGATAGGTTTCAAGGGCTAAAAAGGATAATTCGTGAAGGGTAGGGGAGTGTTAAGAGTTTACGCCGAGAGGTATGACTGTAGCATTTTTTACTCCCAGTTTCCTGGCTAGAGATAGTTTAGGAACACCTTTAGCAAATCCCGCCTAGCATAGAAGATATCTGAAGAGCCTTAGAATCATTAAGAAGCTTAGGATATGTTGTCCATCATTCCCAGCCAGTCATTCCGTAGTGAGTTTCGCATACGAAAGGGGTCATGTTCAACATACTGCTATCTTATCTTTCTCTGCACTGTTTTGCTTCAGCATTATTTTATATTATCTCATTTACTATAGCATTGTCATCTGCAAAAAGTTCAATCTTTATTGTTATAGCAAACCGTGAATACCTCCAATCCCTGTGGAGACGATACTCACTCATCACTTTATTACTCGTTCGACGTGTATACTTGCACCATATTTGCGTATCATTTATAGTACACTAAACGCAAGCAAACAAGTTTTTGGCTCCGTTGCCGGGGACTGGCAATTGGTTGTTTACGGTTTTTGTTTATATCGCTTGTTCTTTTTGTTTTTGTACATATTTATTTTAGGTTTTTCAATTTTCTTTTAGGCGTCCTACTAGTGCATGACCAGAAGACAACCTAGAGGACCTCTGCAATCACCTATTTCTGAAATCGAGCATTTCTTGAGACTTAGGAGACGTGTTCGAAGAGAAGAGACTAGAAACATGAACGGAGAAATACCACCACCTCAAGGTAACGAAGATGCATTGGCAAATGGCCAGGGAGAAGCAGCTCGACCTTTAGCAATTAGAGATCATTTGACTCCTATCTTGGACAATCTCTATCCTAGAACAGTAGCTCCAGAAATTCAGGTAGCCCAGTTCGAGCTTGAACATGTTATGTTCAACATGTTGAACACTATTGATCAGTTTGGAGGTATGCCTCATGAAGATGCTAGACAACATATCTGTGCTTTCTTAGAAGTGTGTGACTCGTTCTGACACAAAGGGGTGCACGAGGATGTGCTAAAGCTTAAGATGTTTCCATATTCTTTATGTGATCGTGCTAGAGCATGGCTAAATGGAATGCCAGTTGGATTAATGAAGACTTGGACAGATCTATGCAAAAGTTTTCTGCTACGGTATAATCCACCCAATAGAAGCACTCAGTTGAGAAATGATATTGCTTCTTTTCGTCAAGCTGATGACGAATCCATGTACGATTGTTGGGATCGATTCAAGGGATTATTGAGGAAGTGCACAAATCATGGTTTTCATGATTGGACTCAAGTGGTTATGTTCTATAATGGAGTAAATGCTCCTACAAGGATGATGTTAGATGCTTCAGCAAATGGGACCTTGTTAGACAAATGACCGGAGGAAGCATTCAACATTCTTGATAGGGAAACCAATAATGATTACTAGTTTCCGACCACAAGGCTTGGAACGGGGAGGAGAACCCAAGTAGCTCGAGACAGTGAAGTTGATGACTCAGTAGCCACCCAGTTAGCTGCTATCACAAATATGCTAAAGAACCTCCAACGTCCCAATGAAGTCAAGGAAGTGAAGTCTGCAACCTCATGTCTCAGATGCGATGGCAATCACCATTTGAGTGAATGCCCTGACAATCAAGAGTCAGCCGACTATGTGGGGAGTTATAACCGCAACAACAATCCATACTCTAATACCTACAACCCAAGATGACATCAGCATCCAAATTTAAGTTGGGGTAATCAAGGACACAACAATTATGCTCAGCCAGCGCCACAACAAAATCTGATCGATGCACCATTTTCTAACCAGATGATGTCATGGAAAAGTCACAATAGAGCAGCATCTTCATCGAACAGTTCGTTGGAGACTACATTCAAAGAATTTATGGCTATTGATCAGTGCATAAAAGTTCTATATTTTACCAATCATTTATCCTTATTTTTGCTGCACTCAAGCATGTTTAACTGCACTTTAGGTTAAGTTTTGCATCAACATCACATTTAGATAAAACTGCGCAGATACTGCTAAATTTGGTTACTTTTGCAGGTATCTATTGTGGCAGCTGTTGAGTATGTAAAAGTTCTATCATTTACACCTTTTTAAACCCATATTTCTGCTGCATTCAAGCATCATTGCATTGTATTTAGGTTAGTTTTCAATAAAACATCACAATTATATAAAAGGCACGGATTCTACTGAAAGATGGTTATTTTTGCAGGTATCTGTCATAGTAGATGTCGAAGGCAGGCGCAGGGCAGATAAGCAGGAGAGCTGAACTGGACAAGCAGCTGAAGAAGACGAACCTGTCATGGACCTGTCGTGACAGCATGGTGACAGCAGATTCATGAAGAGGAAAAAGTGAAATGGACCTCGATAGATAGAGAAAAATCTGCTCGTCTGTCGTGTGGAAGCCAAATATTTTTCCAAGCCCCGGATCAAGAGATATGTCAAGCCAAAGCTCAAAGGAGAGGAAATCCCTAAAAGCAAGGATGCGGCTGGAAAGTAGGAGACTTTAGAGATTTAGTCTTTATTAGAATCTTACTTTTAATTAAAGTTGTAATCCTTGTTACCTTAGATAACTTGAGCCCAAAGCTTATATAAAGGGCATAGATAAAACCTAGGGCATAGCCGACTACCCCATAACCGAAACCAAAACCCTGCCGTTTACCTGTCACCGATATGTTCTAAATTCCCCCTAGGGCTACGGGTTGTTTTGTAAAGTAGTTGCAAGGGTTGCTTTGTTTTAGGATTTTTCAAGTTCAATAAAATAAACTTCAAGTTCTTTTATCTTGGTTTTAACATCTTGCAAGAGCATCGGGAGAGCATTGTGAGGTTATCCATTTACTTAGCATCGGGAGAGTTAAGTATACGAAAGAGATAAAAGCACGTTCTCTAGTTTATAGTTGAACCATCTCGTGCTTAGGGATAAGGCGAGGTTAAGTGGCTAAGGAAGAATTCATACACATCGGTGTTCATCCTTCGATTCACGCCGGGAGGTATCATCAAAGACGTGATCATCGACAGACTTGTGCCTAGGGATAGGGCAAGGCAGATCAGGGATTCTTGCCAAACTTGAAGTACAGAGTTAGTGATCGCTGCCGCGACAGCTAACGGACAGACGCCGCGACAGGTGCTGTCGGCGACGGGTGCGACGACAGAACTGGAGATCCTAAGCAATTCAATACCTGCACTACCGAGCAACTCAATACCAGCCCATTCTCTCCATCTTGATATCTCAAATCCTTTTAAATACGTTTTTATTTTATTATTCTCGTGACAACTCTTAATTATTTCTTTTACTTCGTGCAGTGAAATAAGGTGAAGTCATTAGCCCAATCCCTGTGGAGACGATATCCGATACTTCGTATCACTTTACTACTTGCGTCGTGTATACTTGCACTACAATTGCGATAGACTATTTTACACGCAACAAGTTTTTGGCGCCGCTGCCGGGGATTGGCAACATAACTACACCTTTCTTTCCTTGCACTTTTTGTTTTTATTTTCGTTTTTGTTTTTGTTTTTATTTTTACTTTTCTTTAATTTTTCTTTTGTATTTTAAACTCTTGCTTTTCACAAGGTTTTCCTGTTTATGCGCAGATCGAAAAGAGGTGAAGATCCTGAGTATAAATTAGATCCGGAGATTGAACGTTCCTTTAATCTCAAGAAACAGATTCGCCACCTCTTAGACCGAAACGAATACCTTGAAGAACAGCTAGAGCACATGGCCCGTAATCAGCCTGTCGGTGAAGAAATCCCGCCTGTCGGTGACCCGCCTGCGGCAGGTGGACGACGGTCATGTCGTGACTACATGCTGAACGATCATGTAGAGCTGGAGACCACGCTGCCGGATATTGACGTTGACAACTTCGAGCTTAAACCTGTCATGTTTAGTATGATCAACAATGCCGGGCAGTTTGGTGGTTCTGCGACAGAAGATGCTAGGGAGCATCTCAAAACGTTCCAGGAGATCTATGGTTCGTTTAGACTACCAGGAGTTAGTCCGGAGATACTGAGGCTTCGGTTATTCCCCCATTCATTGAGGGATAGAGCTAAAACTTGGTGGAATAAACTTACACCGGGTTCTATCATGACTTGGGCAGATTTAACTCGTGAATTTTTGTCTCGTTTTAATCCTTCACATTTAGCTGAGCGATTACGTAATGAAATTGCTACTTTTCAACAGGAAGATGACGAGCCAATGCACGAGGCCTGGGACAGATTCACAACTCTTCTACGAAACTGCCCAATGCATGAATTCCCCGTCTGGAATCAGGTAACTAAGTTCTATAATGCTGCTAACTTACAAACTCGCATTCGAATTGATTCTGCAGCGAATGGACTATTATTGGATAAAGATCCGGACGAGGCCCTGCAAGTTTTGAAACATCTGGCTAAGAATGAGGAGCAGTTTCCAACCGCTAGAAGAGGGGGTAAACGGGTACTTGCTGTCAAGGATTATGAGGCCGACAGCACTATGAAATCACATGTAGCATTCCTCACTAAAGCCATGAAACACTTATTGAGTGAAGAGGAAGTACGAGGGTTTGCTGTCGAGGAAGTTTGTGCTACATGTGAGGGAAATCATAGTAGGGATGAGTGCCCTATAAATATAGAAGAAGGAAAATATGTTGGAAATTACAAGCCAAACTACAATTCCAACAATTACAACCCTAATTGGAGGAAAGACCCCAAATTTTCCTGGAGTAACCCTAACAATGCCCTAAATCCGCAAGCATATAATCAGAATCAGGGGGGTCCTAGATTGTTGACGCGACAGCAGCCGCAGCCGCAAAACCTGCCGCAGAACCTGCCGCCTCAGCAACAACAGCAGCCACCACCTGCCACGAGTAGTATATTGGAGCAGACTCTGGCCACCTTTATGTCTCAGACCGGCACGTATATGGATAACATCAATAAGTTTGTCAAGAAAACGGAAGACTTTATGGATGAAACTAAGATGAGAATGACAAACCATGAGGCCACCTTGAAATCTCTAGAGACACAAATGGGTCAGGTGTCGCAGCATATTAAGCCACGGCAGAATGGAGGATTCCCTAGCAATACTGAAAATGCTAGAACGCCCCTCATGAGCAATGTAAGGCGATTACTACTAGGAGTGGGAAAAAGTTACCAGGGCTGGAAAAGGAAGCTGAAACAGAAAAGAAACCTGCCTTGGATAAGCCTGCCGAGGAAGCTGCCCCGACAGGTAATGAACAGACTGCTGCCGATGAGCCTGTCACGACAGCAGAAGCGACAGAGGAGAAAAAAGATGAGTATCGACCTCAGATTCGCATGCAGTGGGAAGGACACATTGCTGATTATCGTCCTCCACCACCTTTTCCGCAACGGATACAGCAAGCTAAGCATGAATCTCAACTTAAAAAGATTTATGATATTTTTAAACAGGTTCATATTAATATTCCGTTGCTAGATGCTGTTAGGGAGATGCCCGGTTATGCTAAATTTCTCAAGGATGTCATGTCTAAAAAATCTAAACTTGGGGAATTTGAAACGGTAAGGATGCAAGAAGGCTGCATGAGTATTCTTCATCGACAACCACCCCAGAAAAAGAAGGATCCGGGGAGCTTTCTCATACCTTGCGTAATCGGCGATAAATTTGTGGGTAAAGCATTATGTGATCTTGGTGCTAGTGTTAATCTAATGCCCAAATCTGTTTTTCAGAAATTAGGTATTGGCAAGGCGCGGCCCACGACAGTTACCCTACAGCTAGCCGGCCGCTCTTACGTTCACCCCGAGGGAAAAATTGAAGACATCTTGGTAAGAGTGGATAAACTTATTTTTCCTGCTAACTTTCTTATTTTAGATTGTGAGGCAGATGAGAACGCACCAGTCATCCTAGGGCGACCCTTCTTAGCCACGGGAAGATCATTGATTGATGTGGAGAAAGGAGAACTCACCATGCGCGTAAACGATCAAGAAATTAAGCTGAATGTTCTCCAAGCAATGAAACATGCTGATGTGGATGAAGAATGCAAGGCCATCAGGTCGGGCTGCCGGGATATAAAATTTGGTCACTGTTGCGACAGCCATTTACAAGCCTGTCACGACAGCAACGACGACAGCACCGACAACAGCAACTCCTCTGAATCCGAAACATCTGATACTGAAGGTCATGAGGAGGTAGACTGGTTAGACCATCGCCCAGGTAAGTTATTCGAACCCTTGAATTACACTTCGGATAACCATTTAATCCAAAAGCCATCTACTGTTGAACCACTTGTCTTAGAACTTAAGCCCCTGCCAGGGCAGCTTAAATATGCTTATCTTGGTAGTGATAAAACACTGCCCGTAATCATCTCTGCTAAGCTGCCGCAGGAACAGGAACGACAGCTGATCGACATGTTGAGGCAGCATAAAAGGGCGATAGGATGGACTATAGCAGACATTCAGGGCATTAGTCCGGCAATCTGTATGCACAAAATCCTCCTAGAGGAAGATCATAAGCCGACTATTGATGCCCAAAGGCGGTTAAACCTTGCAATGAAGGAGGTAGTGCGTAAAGAAATAATTAAATGGTTAGATGCTGGTATTATTTACGCCATCTCCGATAGCAAATGGGTAAGCCCGGTGCAATGTGTTCCCAAGAAAGGAGGCATGACTGTGATAACCAACGAAAACAATGAGTTAATCCCAACCAGGACTGTGACCGGTTGGAGGGTTTGTATGGACTATCGGAAGCTTAACAGGCTGTTTCATGTCATATATTATGCCAGCAAAACATTGAATGATGCCCAAGTGAACTATACCACCACAAAAAAGGAGCTGTTAGCTGTGGTGTTCTCCATCGACAAGTTTCGTTCTTATATACTTGGAACGAAGGTTATAATACACACCGACCACTCTGCCCTCAAGTATTTATTTGCAAAAAAGGATGCAAAGCCTAGGTTGATACGGTGGATCTTACTATTACAAGAGTTCGACCTTGAAATCAAAGATAAAAAGGGGACAGAAAATCAGGTGGCAGATCACTTGTCGAGGTTGGAGATGGGACAGAGTCTACCTGTAGATGAGACACACATACTAGAGACCTTCCCAGATGAGCAGCTCTTTGCTGCCGCAATAGCTGTCGCGACAGCCATGGCGGCAGGTAAGTCTTCTAACCTTCCCTGGTATGCTGATTTCGTTAATTTTATAGTTAGCGGAATATTACCTTCTGATCTTACTTATCAAGCCAGGAAGAGGTTTCAAAATGATGTTAAACATTATTATTGGGACGAACCTCTTCTTTTCAAATTGTGCGCAGATCAGGTTATAAGGAGATGTGTACCACAAGAAGAACAAGAAGACATTCTCCATCACTGTCATGCTTCACAATATGGAGGACACTTAGGAGGTAATAAAACTGCTGCCAAGGTGCTGCAGTCAGGCTTTTACTGGTCGACACTGTATAAGGACGCACAGGAATTTTACAAAAACTGTGACAGGTGCCAGCGGACAGGTAATATCTCAAGGAGAAACGAGATGCCACTGCAGAATATTTTAGAAGTCGAAATCTTCGACGTTTGGGGTATTGATTTTATGGGACCTTTTCCATCTTCATGTGGAAATCTTTACATCCTCCTCGCAGTAGATTATGTCTCCAAGTGGGTAGAAGCAATCGCAACTCAAAAGAATGATGCCAAAACAGTTCAAAAGTTTTTGCACAAAAACATCTTTTCTAGATTTGGCATCCCTAGAGCGATTATCAGTGATGAAGGGAGACATTTCGATAACAGGGTAATTGCTGCCGCCTTGAAGAAATATGGTGTCAAGCACAGGATAGCGACAGCATACCACCCACAGACCAATGGACAGGCTGAGATTTCCAACAGGGAAGTGAAGAACATTCTTGAAAAGATGGTTAAACCAACTAGGAAAGATTGGTCTCTACTTCTGAATGATGCATTATGGGCATACAGGACAGCTTTCAAAACTCCATTAGGCATGTCTCCATTTCGGTTAATCTATGGGAAAACCTGCCACCTGCCTGTCGAGATAGAACACAAGGCATATTGGGCAATCAAGGCAGTAAACATGGACTTAGACAAGGCAGGCCAGAAAAGGCTGTTAGATTTAAATGAGATCGATGAAATACGGACGATGGCCTACAACAACGCAAGAATATACAAGGAGAAAACAAAGAAGTGGCATGACAAGAAGTTGCTGCCACGTCAGTTCTGCCCAGGGCAGCTTGTACTGTTGTTTAATTCTAGGTTGAAACTCTTCCCAGGAAAGCTCAAATCTAGATGGTCTGGCCCGTTCCATGTGGTTGAAGTTTTTCCCCATGGTGCCATTACAATTCAATCATTAAAAGACGGGCACCAATTCAAAGTCAATGGACAACGCCTCAAACATTATCAGGGGACTGAAGCCCCAGGAATACAGGAAGTGGTTACCTTAGGTGATGCCCCACAAGGCATCCCTAATTTAACCTAGTTTTTATATTTATTTTATTTTATTAGTATTATTAGGAATAAGATTTATTTTAATAATGTTTTGTTTTTAATTTCAGTTTTTAGGAAATAAAGGAGTCAAGTGAGAAAGAAGAAGTGGCCCAAGACCACCGCCCATCCACCAGCCCAATAAAGCCCATTTATGATAACCTGTCGCTTCGGCTGCCGGCGCAGACGGATTTGACAGGCTGTCAACAGACGCACAGCAGACGAAGAAGCGTGCGGCAGACGCTCAGCAGACGCATTAATGCACGTCAGACGCGTCAGACACGCAATATCCAATCTGCCGCCCCGTTATTCCCGCCTGCCGTTGCGGCATTAAATGGGCAGCTACTCGACCGCTATATAAACCCCTTCTCCCTTTCATTTTTCCTCACTTCTGATTTTTTCTCTCTTGTATTCTCTTCTAGTTTATCTACTTTCTTTCTTTTTCAGCCCTTGCAACCAAAAATGTCTTCACGACAAACTCGTCAGAATGCTGCTGCCGCCTCTTCTTCAGCAGCAGCATCCCCGTTCGCCAACAAGGAACTATGGGAAGAACGGAGCTTCATCTATAACAGAGATGCCCCTCTTTTTGGACTCCGGCCGTTCATTATGAAGGCCATTACGGCACAACTTTGGGAAGACTTTGCCGAGCAGCCGGCAGAGCTTAACGACACTCTGGTCAGGGAATTCTATGAGGCGATCGAAAGTAAGACGGCGACATCTGTCGTCGTCCGAGGAGTGACAGTTCCCTTCACCGCCAGCAGCATCAACCATGTATTCGGCCTTTTCTTTGGCCCCACTGACGATGCTCATCAACAGTTTTGGGACTCCCTCGACGCTGCCGGCCATGATGCTGTCATGAGGGAATTGACAGAGGAGGGCACGACCTGGAGCACCAGCAAGAAGAACCCCAACTCCGTCAACCGGGCGGAGCTGCTCCCCGAGGCAAAACTATGGAACGCTTTTATCAAAAAGCGTATCCTGCCCTCATCCCACCACACGACAGTCAACAGGCAGCGGCTGGCCCTCATCCACTCTATCATGCATGACAGGCCGATCAACGTGGGCAGGTACATGCGAGACAGCATTCTCGACTGTGCCTTCAGAACAGATTCACGACTATGCCTGCCCTTCACCATCACTGCCCTCTGTTGCTGCGCTGCCGTACCGGAGGACCCTTCAGACAAAATCAAGAAGGGCAGCGGCTGGACCGACAGCAACATCTCCAGCCTCATGGAGATCATCGTCATATCGCCCCTCAACGCCTTTGATCCAAACGCCCCACCTGCTGAGTCTGATGATGAACCTGCCACCGAACCTGCCCCAGAAGCTGCGACCAACAACGCTCCGGCAGATCAGAACGCCCACATCTTAGCTGCCATCTTGAGGATAGAGGAGCGCCAGATGGGTTTAATGACATTCATCCGCGACTTCTCCAATGCAACGGTAAACTTCATTACCAACACTTTGAATTTTTCGGATGTCATTTTCCCCACCTTCCCCGCCCACTACTTTAATATCCCCTCTCCCACTCCCACACCACCTGTCTCTCCCCACGGAGAATCTGCCTCCTCCACACCCTCTCCGACAGCAGCCGGCAGCCCACCGACGGACACTTCTCCTCGAGGCACCAAGCGAGTTGCCACTGACGACAGCCCTCTTGTCCGGAGAAACTTGGACAGCGCCTTCACTCGGGTGAAAAGAATCAAACATGTGGCCAACAAGAGGATGCTATCCAAAGCAATTACGAGTAACAGCTGGGACAGCAGCAGCAGTTCTGATGTCCGACTAGTGGAGCCACCTGCCCTTCAACCTGCTGACGACCCTGTCCACCAACCAGAGGAAGTACCTGCACCTCAACAGGCTGATGAACCTGTTGACCAACCTGCCCAGGAACCTGCCCAGCCACCTCCCCAACGCAGACGCTACCATCAGATCCGCGTCAGCAGCAGCAGCGAGGACAGCGCATAAAATTTAAGTTTTTATTTCTTTTACTCCTCTTATTGCTGCCTGCCCTTATATATTGTGATGTACTTTTATTTTTCATGTTTTTCTTTATTTGTTTTAGTGTCATTTTGCATTGAGGGCAATGCAACCCTCGGGTTTGGGGGTGGCAACCCTCCATATTTAATGGAGTCTTTAGCACATCTTTTGTTTAATTGTTATGTCTTATTAGTTAGTTATTTTCTTTCAAAAAAAAATATATCAGAAAAATCAGAAAATTTGAACTGTTGGCTTAAAACTGTGAAGTTAACTTACCTGTCATGACGGCTCTGTCGTGGCAGCATCTTTAGGACAGGTTAAGGAAAAGTTTAGAGCCTTGCTATAGTTCTGAAAACTTAAACACTTTTGTGACTGTTATAATGCTTAGACTTCTTTTAGCCAAACTAGAATAGGAAGCTTAGAACCTGGATAGCCCCTAGAGGTGCCTAACACTGGCTCTAGGAAAGAAGTTTAGCAAAAGAAAATCAAAAACCTAGAGGTGCCCGAAACCGGCTCTAGGAAGCTAACTAGAGGTGCCCAAAACTGGCTCTAGAAAATCTTAGCTTGAAAATAGAAGAAAAAGCATGAAAATATGCCTTCTAAAAGAAAGTAAACTTTGGCATAAAATTCAAGTTAAGGAGTTGAATATTCTAGTGAAACTAAGAGAGTCTTAGCTTATAACTGTTCACAAGCATGCACACACTGCACGAGAGCTATAGGGAGATTCCGGACAGATCCTAACCCTTCCGACAGGTTGCTGCCGCCATAGAGAATGAGCGACAGAAAAGGGACAGTTCACTGTTTGAAGGCCAACACAAAAATTTTCAGTTTTCTTTTAAGTCTTCATTGCTTGAGGGCAAGCAAAAACTTGAGTTTGGGGGTGTGTTGAGTATGTAAAAGTTCTATCATTTACACCTTTTTAAACCCATATTTCTGCTGCATTCAAGCATCATTGCATTGTATTTAGGTTAGTTTTCAATAAAACATCACAATTATATAAAAGGCACGGATTCTACTGAAAGATGGTTATTTTTGCAGGTATCTGTCATAGTAGATGTCGAAGGCAGGCGCAGGGCAGATAAGCAGGAGAGCTGAACTGGACAAGCAGCTGAAGAAGACGAACCTGTCATGGACCTGTCGTGACAGCATGGTGACAGCAGATTCATGAAGAGGAAAAAGTGAAATGGACCTCGATAGATAGAGAAAAATCTGCTCGTCTGTCGTGTGGAAGCCGAATATTTTTCCAAGCCCCGGATCAAGAGATATGTCAAGCCAAAGCTCAAAGGAGAGGAAATCCCTAAAAGCAAGGATGCGGCTGGAAAGTAGGAGACTTTAGAGATTTAGTCTTTATTAGAATCTTACTTTTAATTAAAGTTGTAATCCTTGTTACCTTAGATAACTTGAGCCCAAAGCTTATATAAAGGGCATAGATAAAACCTAGGGCATAGCCGACTACCCCATAACCGAAACCAAAACCCTGCCGTTTACCTGTCACCGATATGTTCTAAATTCCCCCTAGGGCTACGGGTTGTTTTGTAAAGTAGTTGCAAGGGTTGCTTTGTTTTAGGATTTTTCAAGTTCAATAAAATAAACTTCAAGTTCTTTTATCTTGGTTTTAACATCTTGCAAGAGCATCGGGAGAGCATTGTGAGGTTATCCATTTACTTAGCATCGGGAGAGTTAAGTATACGAAAGAGATAAAAGCACGTTCTCTAGTTAATAGTTGAACCATCTCGTGCTTAGGGATAAGGCGAGGTTAAGTGGCTAAGGAAGAATTCATACACATCGGTGTTCATCCTTCGATTCACGTCGGGAGGTATCATCAAAGACGTGATCATCGACAGACTTGTGCCTAGGGATAGGGCAAGGCAGATCAGGGATTCTTGCCAAACTTGAAGTACAGAGTTAGTGATCGTTGCCGCGACAGCTAACGGACAGACGCCGCGACAGGTGCTGTCGGCGACGGGTGCGACGACAGAACTGGAGATCCTAAGCAATTCAATACCTGCACTACCGAGCAACTCAATACCAGCCCATTCTCTCCATCTTGATATCTCAAATCCTTTTAAATACGTTTTTATTTTATTATTCTCGTGACAACTCTTAATTATTTCTTTTACTTCGTGCAGTGAAATAAGGTGAAGTCATTAGCCCAATCCCTGTGGAGACGATATCCGGTACTTCGTATCACTTTACTACTTGCGTCGTGTATACTTGCACTACAATTGCGATAGACTATTTTACACGCAACAGCAGCATCAAGAGCAGCAGTCGTGGCAGCATCCAGGGCAGCAGTCGTGGCAGCATCCAGGGCAGTAGAGGAACAAAAGAGCTGGAGTGAAGAAAACTGCCTCATACATCACTGTCGTGACAGATGCCGTGATAGATGCCGTGGTAGATGTCGTAACAGTGATGTCGTGACAGATGTGGTGATAGATGTCGTGACAGCTGTCGTGACAGAGGTGGCGACAGTGAAGAAGAAGAGATGGAAAATGCGAAGTGGAGTTCGAATGATAGAGGATTTCAAGCCTAATTTTTAGAGACCACTCGCATAATTTTTGGAGCCCAGAAGCACAAGAAAAGCCTTGCCCAAAGTTTGAGGAGAAAGTCAAAGCAAGAAGATAGGGCGAACTAAAGGACGTTTATTCAGAGATTTAGTCTTTAATGAATTGTACTTTAATTCAAACTAGTATTCTTGGCCATTAAGAAAACTTGTACCCAAGGCCTATATATATGCTTGTAATTCGACCTAGAGGGAGATAATCACATCCCATACCTCTCATCCAAAAACCCTAGCCGTTTCTCTTTCTTCACCATGTTCTAAACCTCCCCCAGGGCAAAGGGTTGATATTGTAAAGTAGTTGTAAGGGTTGTTCTGTTCTTAGGATTTTTTCTGTTCAATGAAATAAAACTTCAAGTTTGCTTATTCTGGTTTTCAACATCTTGCAAGAGTATCGGGAGAGCATTGTGAGATTATTCATTTACTTAATATCGGGAGAGTTAAGTATACGAAAGGAATAAGTGCGGGTTCTCCAGTTTATGGTTGAACTATCTCGGACCTAGGGATAGGACGAGGTTAAGCGGCTAAGGAAGAATTCATAAACATCGGTGTTCATACTTCGCTTCACTCCGGGAGGTATCATCCAAGATGTGTTCATCGACAGAACTTGGACCTAGGGATAGGACAAGTCAATACAGGGATTCTTGCCGAACTTGAAGAAACTAAGTTGCTTATCGCTGCCGCGACAACAACGGACCGATGCCACGACAGGTGCTGCCGTGACAAGAGCCAGACACAGAACATAAGTCCTTAAACAGTGCAATACCTGCACTACGGAGCAATTCAATTCCTGCCTATTTTATAATTCTGATTTTTCCTCTTTTACTTGATTATTTTCGTGACAACTTAATCAAACTATTAAATCTCTTCTTTTCCCCTTGTGTAGATAGCGAAGGAAAGGGTTAGCCCAGTCCCTTTGGAGACGATATTCGATACTCTAGTATCACTTTATTACTTGCGACGTGTACACTTGCACTCAATTGCGATACACTCTTTTACACGCAACAGCTATGACAAAAGATTTCATGGGAACCACAAAAGTTTTGCTACATGATCATGCATCAAACATTAAGAATCAAGTAGAATTATTGCAAAGCCATAGTTCATCTCTCAGAGCCTTAGAAACACAAGTTGGTCAGATAGCTCAAACCTTGCATGCATGACCACAATGAAGTTTGCATAGTGACACTGAAGCCACTAAGCACCATAGCAAGGAACAATGTAGCGCACTCACACTAAGGAGTGGAAAGAAAATTAGCAAGAGAAGACAAGTTTGGGGGGAAAAGAGAAGGAGGAATCTCAGCCCAACTTGCCTCACGAAGAAGATAACTCACAAGATCCTCTAGTTGATGAAAAGGGTAAGGAAGTCATAGCAAAAGAAACACCGGAGGAGGAGCCTACTTTTGCTACAACAAAAGATGTAACTCCACCAGTCCAGAGAAATGAAGTTAGACCCCCACCTTCTTTTCCTCAACGACTCAAGAAGCAGAAAGAGGACCTTCAATTCTAGAAATTCGTAGATATCATAGACAAATTACATATCAATGTCCCATTTCTGGAGGCCATTGATCAGATGCCGACATATGCCAAGTTCCTCAAGGATATAGTCACGAAAAAGAGGAAGGTCAAGAAGCAAGAAATTGTCGCTATAGCAGAAGAATGCTATTCTATGTGGAGCAAGCTACCACCTAAGAGGAAGGACCTAGGTAGTTTTGCTATCCCATGTTCTATTGGCGATAAGTTTGTTGGAAGAGCACTTTGCGATTTGGGATCAAGTGCTAACTTGATGCCTAAGTCGATTTTTCTGAAACTGGGAATTCGAGAGGCACAACCCACTAAGGTTGTGCTACAGCTAGCAGATCATTCTCATGTTCACCCAGAAGGAAGAATTGAAGATATTGTGGTAAAAGTGGATAGATTTATCTTTCCAGTCGACTTCTTAATCCTCGATTGTGAAGCTGACAGCAACACACCCATTATCTTGGGTAGGCCATTTTTAGCCACCGGGCGAACTTTGATCAATCGTGAGAAGGGTGAATTCACGATGCGAGTGGCTGATCAGACGGTCACGATTAATATTCATGACACCCTCAAGTATGTAGACAATCTAGGAGTATGCAGGCAATCTAGGAGTATGCCAACATATAGATGCTACAGCATAGAATGTGACTAATGAGTTTTGCTGTAGCAATGAGATGCAAATGGAAGAGTTTGAAGCACTCTGCAAAGATAACGATTCGGACCTAGAAGAGCTCTCAAGGGAACTAGAGTAGTCTAGTCGACTCGAGGCTAGACCAGGTACACACTTTGAACCTCTTGATTTTTCAGAGTTTATACCTCCTAAACCTTCCCTTGAGCATGGACCTTCTTTAGAACTGAAACCTTTTCCATCACATCTTAAATATGTTTACTTAGGGAGCAAAGAAACTTTGCCTGTGATAATCTCATCTAGTCTCACACTTGAGCAAGAAACTAGTTTAGTAAATATGTTGTTACAACATAAAAATACGCTAGGGTGGACTATGGCTGATTTGAAGGGTATAAGCCCTGCTATATGTATGCACAAAATTTGCTTGATGATTGTCACAACAATTCAGTTGAGCTCAAAGGAGATTAAACCCAATCATAAAGATTGTGGTGATGAAAGAAATAATCAAGTGGCTTGATGCTGGAATAATCTACTTGATATTCGATAGCTCATGGGTCAGCCCGGTACAATGTGTACCGAAGAAGGGAGGCGTGACCGTGGTAAGCAACGAGGAGAATGAGCCATTGCCTACTAGAACTGTCACATGGTGGGGGATTTGCATGGACTATAGGAAGCTCAACAAGGCACCCAAGAAGGACCATTTTCCCCTCCCATTCATTGATCAGATGTTAGATCGACTAGCAGGCAAGGCATTCTATTGTTTCCTCGATAGGTATTCTAGGTACAATCAGATTGCTATAGCACCCGAAGACCAAGAGAAGACGACTTTCACGTGCCCTTATGGAACTTATACTTTTCGGAGAATGCCCTTTGGTCTCTGCAATGCTCCAGCAACTTTTCAAAGATGTATGCTGGCTATCTTTTCAGACATGGTCGAGGATTTTTTAGAAATTTTCATGGATGACTTCTCGGTCTCCGGAGATGACTTCGACACGTGCTTGGGCAATCTCGACAAGGTCCTAAAGAGGTGTGAGGAAGCTGACTTCGTGCTCAATTGGGAAAAATTCCATTTTAGGGTAATGGAAGGAAAAATCTTAGGCCACAAGATCTCGAAGCAAGGGATAGAAGTTGACAAACCAAAGGTCTAGGTCATTGAAAAACATCCTCCCCCACTACTGTCAAGGGAGTAAGAAGCTTCCTAGGGCATGCTAGCTTCTATCGGAGATTCATCAAGGATTTTTCGAAGATCTCAAAGCCGCTATGCAATTTGCTACAACAAAATCAACCATTTGTGTTTGACAAAGATTGCTATAGCGCGTTCCAAGAACTGAATGAGAAGCTTATCTCAACACCAGTTGTCATTCAACCTGATTGGAACGAGCCATTTGAGCTGATGTGTGATGCAAGTGACTACGCCGTCGGTGCAGCACTTGGGCAACGCCGAGGTAAACTCTTTCACGTTATTAATTATGCTAGTCGCACTTTGAATGATGCACAAATCAATTATACCACTACTAAAAAAGAATTGCTTGTTGTAGTATTTGCCTTTGATAAGTTTAGGTCATACTTGATATGCACTAAGGTTATAGTTCATACCGATCATTCAACCATTAAGTACTTAGTGACTAAAAAGGATGCTAAACCTAGACTTATTAGATGGATACTCCTGCTGCAAAAATTTAACCTGGAAGTTAGAGATAGGAAAGGATGTGAGAAACAAGTAGTTGATCATTTATCTAGGCTAGAAAATGCTATCACACAAGGTAGTGAAACTAAAATCATGGAGGAATTCCCTGATGAGAAACTGTTAGCTGCTACAGCTATCCCGTGGTATGTTAATATTGTTAATTATCTTGTAAGTGGTATTTTGCCTCCTGGTTTATCTAGCCAGGGACTTAAGAAATTCAGACATGATGCAAGATTCTACTATTGGGATGAACCCTACTTGTTCAAGCAATGTCCTGATCAGATCATAAGGAGATGTGTTCCAATGGAAGAATACCATAGCATTCTATACCATTGTCATTCATCACCGTGTGGAGGGCATTTTGGTGGCGCTAGGACTGCTGCAAAAATTCTTCAAGCAGGATTCTATTGGCCTACACTTTTCAAGGATGCACATGAGTTCTACAAGACTTGTGATAGATGCCGAAGAACGAGGAACATCTCCAGGCGGAATGAAATGCCATTACAAAATATTTTGGAGGTTGAAATCTTTGACGTGTGGGGAATCGACTTCATGGGCTCGTTTTTCGCATCATATGGAGATCTATATATTTTGCTAGCAGTCGACTACGTGTCAAAATGGGTGGAGGTTGTTGCCACTGTTAAGTGCATAAATGTTCTATATTTTAACCCTCATTTATCCATATTATTGATGCACTCAAGCATGTTTAGTTGCATTTTAGGATAGAATTTGCATAAACATCACATATATATAATTTTGCACAGATACTGTTGATTTCGGTCAATTCTTGCAGGTACCTGTCGTGGCAGTATCCAGGGTAGCAGAGGAACAGAAGATAACTGCAGAGCAGGAGTGAAGGGTTGAAGAAAACTGCCTCATCACTGTCGTGACAGCTCCCGTGACAGAAGTGGAGACAGTGAAGACAACAGAGATGGAAAATATGAAGTGGTGTTCGACTGAGAGAGGATTTCAACCCTGATTTTTGTAGACCACTTGCATAATTTTTGGAGCCCAGAAACACAAGGAAGATCTTGCCCAAAGTTTGAGGAGAAAGCCAAAGCAAAAAGATAGGGCGAACTAAAGGACGTTTACTCAGAGATTTAGTCTTTAAATAAATTGTACTTTAATTCAAACTAGTATTCTTGGCCATTAAGAAATCTTACACCCAAGGGCTATATATATGCTTGTATTTCGACAAGGGGAGGATAATCGAGTTCCTAGCTGTCTTCCATCATAAACAATAGCTTTTCTCTTCTTCATCATGTTCTAAACCTTCCCCAGGGCTAAGGGTTGATCTTGTAAAGTAGTTGTAAGGGTTAAACTGTTTCTTAGGTTTTTCTGTTCAATCGATAAAACTTCAAGTTTATTTACTCTGGTTTCAACATCTCATAAGAATATCGGGAGAGCATTGTGAGGTTATCTATTTACTTAATATCAGGAGAGTTAAGTATAAGAAAGGAGTAAATACAGTTTTCCAGTTTATGGCTAAACTATCTTGGCCTACGGATAGGTACAAGGTTAAGCGGCTAAAGAAGAATTCACAAACATTGGTGTTCATCCTTCGATTCAAGCCGGGAGGTATCATCCAAGACGTGTTCTCCGATAGAACTTAGACCTAGGGATAGGACAAGTCACAACAGGGGTTCTTGCTGAACTTGAAGTAACAGAATTATTGATCGCTGCCACGACAACAACATACCTCTGTCGCGACAGGCTCAACGACATAAGCAACAGAAATCCTCTGAACAGTGCAACACCTGCACTACTAAACAAATCAATACCAACCTACTTTATCAATCTGATTTCTTTCTCTATTTTAGTTTATATTCAAGAATTCTCAAAATACTTTATTAAATCTATCTCTTTTCTTGTGCAGAGTTTTAAAGTTAGAAGTATTTCCAGTCTCTCTGGAGACAATATCCGATACTTCGTATCACTATATTACTTGCGTCGTGTATACTTGCACTCAATTGCGATAGTCTTATTTACACGCAACAAGTTTTTGGCGTCGTTGTAGGGGACTGGCAACATACCTTAACCTTTAATTACTGCACTTTTTATTTTTATTTTTTATTTCTTTTCTACTTCTTGTTGTTATATTTCCCAGTGCTTTTAACAAGGTTTTCTTCTCTTGCTTATGCGTAGATCGAGACACGATACAGATCCTAAATATGAACTAGACCCAGAAATCGATCATACGTACCATCTCAGGAACCAAGTCCGACTCCAGATAGAGAGAAACCGCTATCTTGAGGAAAGAATTGAAGCAATGGAAAACGAAGGACAAGGTGGTGGGGTAGGTAACAACAACAACAACCCCAGGGTTGATGTTATTCCTCCTGCTCATGATCAAGACAACCGGCAAGCTCTTGCAGCACCGACAGCACGACAGACATGCCGAGAGTATATGGACAATGATCAAGTTGAACTGCAAACTACACTGCTAGACGTGGAAGCTGAACACTTCGAACTAAAACCTGTGATGTTCAACATGATAAATTCAACCGAACAATTTGGCAGTTCTGCAACAGAGGATGCACGCGAGCATTTGAAAATTTTCCAGGAGATTTGTGGATCATTTAGACTACCAGGAATAAGCCCGAAAGTGCTGAGACTCTGACTATTTCCCCATTCATTGAGGGATAGAGCAAAAACCTGGTGGAATAAGTTAACGCCGACTTCAATAAGAACTTGGGCAAATCTTTGCCGTGAATTCCTTTCTCGTTTTAATCCTTCTCTTTTAACTGAAAGATTACGTAACGAAATTGCTACTTTTCAACAGGAAGACGATGAACCAATGCATGAGGCATGGAACCGTTTTACGACTCTCTTACGAAACTGCCCGATGCACGGATTCCCTGTATGGAACCAAGTAGTCAAATTCTACAATGTTGCCAATGCACCCACTCGAATGAGGATAGATTCGGAAGCTAATGGTTTGTTACTAGACAAAGAGCCGGAAGATGTAATGCTTGTGTTGAAAAGGTTGGTAAAGAATGACGAATAGTTCCCCACAGAACGAAGAGGAGGAAGACGAGTAGTATCTGTCGAGGAACACGAATCTGACAACTCGGTAAAAAACCAATTAACATACATCACCAAGGTAGTTGAAAACCTGCAGCGGAAGAACGAATCTAAGGCGGTATTTTCTGCCGAGGAGATGTGTGAAACTTGCAGTGGAAACCACAGCACAGAGGAGTGTCCCCTACAACTGGAAACAAGAATGTATGTTGGAAACTACAACAAGAATAAAGGCTACAACTCCAACAATTACAACCTGGATTGGAGAAAGAACCCTAAATTCTCCTAGAGTAACCCAGAAAATGCTTTGAATCCTCCAGTCTAGAATAATCAGAATCAAGGAGTTCCCAGAATACTGTCATGAAAGCAGCCACAACAACGGCCGACATCATCCACAAGTACATTAGAATAGACCCCAACAACTTTGATGTCTCAAACTAGAGCATATATAGCCAACATGGATCACTTTGTCAAGAAGACTGAAACACTTATGGATAAAACAAAGATGAGAATGACAAACCATGAGACTACTTTAAAGACTCTAGAGACACATATGGGTCAGGTCGCCCAGTTCATCAACACCAGACAGAATAGAGGATTCCCTAGTGATACTGAGGTCACTAGAAAACCAACACATGAGCAGTGTAAAGCTATAACAACGAGAAGTGGAAAACAAATACTAGGGCCGAAAATTAAAGAGACACCTAGTGAGGAACCGACCCTACAAACACCTACCGAAAACATTGCCCTGACAGACGTGAAATAATCTGCTGTCGACGACCCTGCCACGACAACAGAAGAATCTAAGGAGACGACAGAAGAAGTTGAAGAATGTGAGCCTCCTCAGATCCAAATCCCATGTGAAGGATGTCTCGAAGATTGCTGTCCTCCACCCCCTTTTCCACAGCGGTTGAAGAAACAAAAATAAAGTACCAGCTTAAGAAGATCTACGATGTTTTTAAGCAAGTACATATCAATATTCCGTTGTTGGAGGCTATTAAGCAGATGCTTGGTTATTCCAAGTTCCTTAAAGATGCAATTGTCCAGGAGATCCATACTTGGGGAGTTTGAAACTATAGTCATGACAGAAGCTTGCATGGCAATCCTACATAACCGTACACCCCCAAAGAAGAAGGATCCTGGGAGTTTCATTATACCATGCATGATCGGTGATCAGTATGTGGGTAAGGCACTTTGTGATCTTGGAGCTAGTATTAATCTAATACCCAAATCTATTTTTCAGAAATTAGGTATTGGATAAGCAAGACCCACAACAATCATGCTTCAATTGGCAGACCGCTCTTACGTACAGCCGAAAGGAAAAATTGAAGACATCCTGGTAAGAGTGGATAAATTCATGTTTCCCGCTGACTTCCTTGTTCTAGACTGTGAAGTAGACGAGAATGCACCGATCATCCTAGGGCGACCCTTCCTAGCCATAGGTAGAATAGTGATCGATGTAGATAAGGGAGAACTAACTATGAGAGTCAACGACCAGCAGATAAAACTAAATGTTCTCCAGGCCATAAAACAAGCTGATGTACAGGAAGAATGTAAGTCAATATCAGAGGTAATTGTAGACCAACCCTACATCAGATCAAGCTGTCACGACAGACAAATCGGTCACTGTCGCCACAGCCACATAGAAGACTGCCACGACAGTACTGGTGACAACAACTCCTCAGACAATGACACATCTGACACTGAAGATCCTGAGGAGATAAATTGGATAGGCATGCACCCAGGTAAGTTCTTCGAACCTCTGAACTATACCTCTAAGTTGCCCTCAGGATCAACCACCTGCTTTAAATCTTATACCCCTGCTAGGGCAACTTAAATATGTTTTTCTTGGTCTCAATGATACGTTGCCCGTGATCATATCTTCTAAGTTGATGTAGGAACATGAAAAACAACTGATTGGTATACTACAAAAGCATAAGAAGACAATTGGATGGACCATTGCCAATATTCAGGGCATCAGTCTGGCAATTTGCATGCATAAAATCCTCTTGGAGGATGATCATAAGCCGACGATTGATGCTTAGAGACGATTAAACAAAGCTATGCAAGAGGTGGTGCGAAAGGAAGTTATCAAGTGGCTTGACGCTGGAATTATTTACGCCATCTTAGATAGCAAGTGGGTGAGCCCTGTGCAATGCGTACCCAAGAAGGGAGGAATAATTGTCGTAACCAACAAGGATAATGAGCTAGTCCTAACCAGGACTGTGACCGGTTGGAGGGTTTGTATGGATTACCGGAAGCTTAATAAAGCTACCCGGAAGGGCCACCTCCCCTTGCCTTTTATTGACAAAATGCTAGATAGATTAGCGGGAAAACCTTACTATTGTTTCCTTTATGGTTATTCAGGTTACAACCAGATTGCAATTGCACCAAAGGACTAGGAGAAGACAACCTTCACATGCCCCTATGGAACATACGCCTTTAGGAGAATGCCATTTGGACTGTGTAATGCACCATCAACTTTTCAGCGGTGTATGATGGCTATATTCTCTGATTTGGTGGATGATTTCCTGGAGATCTTCATGGATGACTTTTCCGTCTTTGGAGATATCTTCAACAACTGCCTAGGCAACTTGAAGAAAGTGCTTGAAAGATGTGAAAGGGCAAATCTTGTGCTGAACTGGGAAAATGCCATTTTATTGTAGATGAGGGCATAGTGTTGGGACACAAAGTCTCCTGTCGTGGCATAGAAGTGGACAGAGCTAAAATTGAAGTCATCAAAAAACTGCCGCCACCCACCACAGTCAAGGGAATTAGGAGTTTCTTAGGACACAAAGGTTTTTATCGTATGTTTATTGCTAATTTTTCTAAAATTACTATACCTTTGTGTCTTTTGTTGGAACACAATAAGGCCTTTGACTTCAATGTTGAATGTACAGAAGCATTCAAGACACTGAAAGAGAAGCTAGTAACAACCCCATTAATACAACCACCGGACTGGAGTTTACCGTTCGAGATAAGGTGTGATGCTAGTGACTATGCTGTAGGGGCGACACTAGGGCAGCGGAAGAAGAAACTCTTCCACGTAATATACTATGCAAGTAAGACCATAAACGATGCCCAGATAAATTACACCACGACAGAGAAGGAGTTGCTAGCTGTGGTATTCGCCTTTGACAAGTTCAGACCATACATACTGGGAACAAAAGCGGTGGTTCACACGGATCATTAAGCAATAAAATACATGTTCACCAATAAGGATGCACGACCACGATTGATACGTTGGATTATGCTGTTATAAGAGTTTGATATAGAAATCAAAGACAGAAAGGGAACAGAAAACCAAGTAGCAGATCACTTGTCAAGACTGAAGCTGGGAAAGGATCAAGATAAAAACAAGGTTAACATTCAAGAGACTTTTCCAGATGAGCAGTTATTCACTGCCATGGAAGTAAACACAAGTGTTGTCGCGACAACCACGACGGCAGGTAAGTTTTCTGATGTTCCTTGGTATGTCGACATAGTAAACTACCTCATTAGTGGTTTATTACCTCTTGAACTTAACTATCAAGCAAGGAAAAAGTTCCAAAATGATACAAAACATTATTATTGGGATGAACCTCTTCTGTTCAAACATTATGCATATCAGATTATCATGAGATGCATACCGAAGGAAGAACAGGAAGAAGTACTCCACCACTGTCATGCTGCTCCTTATGGAGGACACTTTGGAGGAAACAAAACTGCTGCCAAGGTTCTGCAATCCGGTTTATTTTGGCCTACACTGTTTAAAGATGCAAAAGTTTTTTACAAGCACTGTGACAAGTGCCAAAGGATGGGAAACATCTCTAGAAGGCATGAGATGCCCATGTAGAACATTCTCGAAGTCGAAATTTTCGATGTTTGGGGAATCAACTTCATGGGACCATTCCCAGTTTCTTGTGGGAATCTGTATATACTGCTGGCAGTAGATTATGTGTCCAAGTGGGTAGAAGCCATTGCCACACAAAAGAATGATGCCAAAACCGTCAAAATATTTTTACACAAAAACATCTTCACCATGTTTGGCATCCCAAGGGCAATCATTCGTGATGAAGGTAGGCATTTTGACTAGGGTGATTGCAAACACATTAAAGAAGTATGGAGTGAAACACATAATCGCAACATCATATCACCCTCAGACCAATGTGCAGGCCGAGATCTCCAATAGAGAAGTGAAGAACATTCTGGAAAAGATGGTTAAGCCATCTAGGAAGGACTAGTTTCTCCACTTGAATGATGCATTATGAACTTACAAGACTGCTTTCAAAACACCACTGGGAATGCCACCTTACCGACTCATCTATGGAAAAACTTTCCACCTACCTGTCGAGATAGAACATAAAGCATACTGGGATATTAAGACAGTTAACATGGATTGAGATAGAGCAGGGCAAAAAAGGCTTTTGGATTTAAATGAAATTGAAGAAATTCAAGCCATGGCCTACGACAATGCAAAAATCTACAAAGACAAGACAAAAAAGGTGTCACGACAGAAAACTGATGCCACGACAGTTCATATTAGGCCAAAATGTGTTGTTGTTCAACTCCGACTGAAGCTCATCCCAAGGAAGTTAAAGTCTAGATGGTCTTAACACTTTCAGGTAGTTCAAGTTTTTGCCCATGGTGCCATCTTAATAAGATCTATCAAGGACGGTCACCAGTTCAAAGTCAATAGACAGAGACTCAAGCACTATCAGGGGACTGAAGCCCCAAAAGAACAGGAAGTGGTTACTTTAGGAGATGCCCCTCAAGGAATCCCTAATTTAACTTAATTTATTTATTATTATTATTTTATTTCTTTTAATTTTATTGCTTTACGAAGTAGGAATTTAATATTAGTTTATTTCAGTTTTCAGGAAAATAAAAGAAATAGAGGAAAGAGAAGGAATGAACCAGCCCATCACACTCACCTCAACCCAAGAAGCCCAAAAGAAAGCTCAACGGTAACAAGGCTTTCGTGACAGACTTGGTGACAGCCGTCACCAGCTGTCGTGACAGACACGCAATGACAAACTGCCACCAGCTGTCGCGGCAGACACGCGCAGGTGCGGGAAAAACATAGAAACACGTAACATACGCATTCAGAAACCGCGTGATAGCTGGCTTCATTTTCCATGCCAACCATTAAAGCTTCAACGGGCAGAAATCCTATTCTATATAAACCATCACTCCCATTTCATTTTTCACATTCATTCTACTCTCTTTACTATGTTCCAAAATTTTTTAGCTATAGATATTTTCTTTCCTTTTGTTTCCACAGTACCCTTACAATGATGATAAGATCAGCCCGCAGAAGCTCTACCTCCACCTCTGCCGCAGCAGTCTCCACTCCCACACACAGTAGAATATGAAGAAGGTTCGACTCTGTAGAAACGGAGAAACAATATTACGAATCTTTTCAGAGGAGAGAAATGTGGGAAGATAAGGGTTTTACTTACCAGAAGAAGAGAGGAGATATGGGTTTAGAGGGATTCATTGTATAGAGAATCATCGGTCTAAAATGGCAGATGTTTGCGGAGCAACCAGAGGAAATGAATGTCACCCTCGTTCGAGAGTTCTATGCTGCAAATCCCACCAAGGACACATCTCAAGTCACCATCAGGGGTAAGACAATTGAGTTAGAACCAGCTTATATCAATTTCCTGTATGGCATTTACGTGGGCAAGCAAGAGGATGCACACAAACGGTTCGTCAAAAATCTTTCGCCAGCAGAGTACGATAGCATCATGGTAGACCTCACCACAGAAGGCACTAGCTGGAATGATGATCCAAAACATCGGTGGACTGTTCGAAGGACTCAACTCACGCATGCCGCCAAGCTATGGAACCACTTTGTGAAGAAACACCTCATACCCACATCACACAAAACGACAGTGGATAGACAAAGGTTCGCCCTCGTTCATTCCATTATAAATGAACGACAGATCAACGTGGGGAAGTACATTCTTGACAGAATTTTCTAGTGCGCACAGAATGATAAAGGTCCCCTTTTCTTCCCTCACTTGATCACAGCCCTATGTTGAGCAAAGAACGTTCTCGAGATTGAAGAGGATGTCAAGATCCAAGGCAAGGGTTGGACACAACAAAACCTTTACCGCCTGATGAAGCTCAAGGCAGCCACACCAATGGCATACTTCGACCCTTCTACCACGACAAAGCCCACGACAGAACCTGACTCGGTAGAGCCTGATCAGACAGAACTTGGCATACCAGCAGGCACTTCCTCCAGCCACATCATCCACCTGCTGCAACAAAGGGAGGTACGACAACAAGGATTTATGGAGTATATGAGGGGTTTCCACACTGCAACTGTAAATTTTATTAAAGTTGAACTTAATTTTCCCAACGTGCAATTTCTTCCTTTTCCAGAAAATCTTGTTTTTGCCCCATCACCTGTCCCTTCCCCCAAGAAGGCCACACTGACAGCTGCTTTCGCCTCGCTATTTGCTGCGACAGGACCAGGCGACAGAAGGTCTGCATCACCCTTGGTTACTCCTACCTCACCCAAGGAGGGCCTTCCCAAGGAGAAAGAACAGACCTCTCGAGGAGCCAAGAGGAAGGAACCAGTTCCAGAAATCGATCCAAAATATTTCGAGGACTTCTCCTCTTCTTCAGTCTAGCAAGATGATTCAGATTTTGAACCTTCTGTTGTACGCCAAATAGCCAAGGACTTCCCTCCTATAAAGAAAAAGAAGCTTGATCTAGATGTAGAGGGACCCTGCGACGACAGTGGAGACAGCAGCAAAAGTGACAGCGAGCTCGAGATTCTGGACAAAGCTCCAAAAATTTCACCTACTAGAATCCAGCCACCTCGAGAGGCAAAGGAAAAGACATCCTCATCCTCACCAACTACGAAGCCAGCCTCAGCCTCAAAAGTAACTGCCCGCCAATAGCACCGTATAGACGACAGCAGTGACGACAACAATGTTGGCACTTCAACTTAAGTTTCTTGCTCCTTCTGTCTCCTATGTTTCTATTGTATGCTTGTAATTTTTTTTATCTTTCTGTTTTTGTTTGTCATGCATTGAGGACAATGCAACCTTCGAGTTTGGGGGTAGGCAGTCCTCCTATTATTAATGGACTAATTATATTTTGTGTTTATAATTATTTATTTTTGTGTAAAAAAATGGCTTAAGTATTTGAAATTCTCTTACCTGCCGCAGTCTTCACTGCCGTGACAGTAACTTTAGAATGTTTTAGGAAGTATTTAGAGCCTTACTATATTTCTGAACTCTTAAAACACTTTTTTGACTTATATGTTGTTAAGACTCTGTTAGTAAACTTAGAATAGGAAGCTTAGCCACTTGAGAGAAAAAAATAACTTAGACTCAGATTTACTTCTAGAGGTGCCTAATGTTGCGTGTAAATAAGACTATTGCAATTGAGTGCAAGTATACACGACACAAGTAATATAGTGATACGAAGTATCAGATATCGTCTCCACAAGGACAGGAAATACTTCTAACTTTAAAACTCTGCACAAGAAAAGAGATGAATTAAATAAAGTGTTTTGAGAAATCTTGAATATAAACTAAAATAGAGGAAGAAATCGGATTGATAAAGTAGGCTGGTATTGATTTGTTCAGTAGTGCAGGTGTTGCACTGTTCAGAGGACTTCTGTTGTATATATCGCCGAGCCTGTCGCGACAGGACCTGTCGCAGCAGAGGTCTGTTGTTGTCGCGGCATCGATCAACAACTATGTTACTTCAAGTTCGGCAAGAACCCCTGTTGTGACTTGTCCTATCCCTAGGTCTAAGTTCTGCCGGCGAACACGTCTTGGATGATACCTCTCGGCGTGAATCGAAGGATGAACACCGATGTTTCTGAATTCTTCTTTAGCCGCTTAACCTTGTACCTATCCCTAGGCCAAGATAGTTTAACCATAAACTGGAAAACTATATTTACTCCTTTCTTATACTTAACTCTCCCGATATTAAGTAAATAGATAACATCACAATGATCTCCCGATACTCTTATGAGATGTTAAAACCGGAGTAAATAAACTTGAAGTTTTATTGACTGAACAGAAAAACCTAAGAAACAATTTAACCCTTACAACTAATTTACAAGATCAACCCTTAGCCCTGGGGAAGATTTAGAACATGATGAAGAAGAGAAACGCTAGGGTTTATGATGGAAGACGGCTAGGAACTAGGTTATCCCTTCCCTTGTCGAAATACAAGCATACATATAGGTTATCCCTTCCTTTAGTTCACCCTTGTTGCGTGTAAAAGAGTCTTATCGCAAATAGTGCAAGTATACACGACGCAAGTAGTAAAGTGATACTTGGAGTATCGGATATCGTCTCCATAAGGACTGGAAATAACTCTATCCTAGAATTGTTGCACAAGAGAGAGAGAAAATAGTTTAATTGATTGGTGAAGTAATCTCGGGAAACAAGTAATATAAAAGATAAAAGAATCAGGGTTAAGAAATAGGCCGGTATTGAATTGCTCAGTAGTGCAGGTGTTGCACTGTAAGAGAAACTTCTGTTCTGTCGTCGTCCCTGTCGCGGCAGCACCTGTTGCGGCAGAAGTTTGTTGATGTCGCGACATCGATCACACAACTCTGCACTCCAAGTTTGGCTACAATCCCAGCTATGACTTGTCCTATCCCTAGGCCCAAGTTCTGTTGATGAGCACTTCTTAGATGATACCTCCCGACGTGAATCGAAGGGTGAACACCAATGTTGTTGAATTCTTCCTTAGCCACTTAACCTTGTACTTATCCTTAAGTCGAGATGATATAACCATAAGCTGGAAAACGCGTATTTATTTCGTTCGTATGCTTGACTCTCCCGATATCAAACAAATGGATAACCTCACAATGCTATCCCGATACTCTTGCGAGATATGAAAACCAGAATAAATAAACTTAAACGTTTTTATTGCTGGAACAGAAAAATCCTAAAACAGTACAATCCTTGCAACTACTACAGAATCAACCCTTAGCCCTAGGGGGGATTTAGAACATGATGAATAGGGGAAAACGACAAGGGTTTTGGGGAAGATGGCTAGGAATGAGATATCCTTCCCTAGGTCAAATTACATGCATTTATATAGGCATTGGGTCCAAGTTTTCTAATATGGCAAGAATACAAGTTTAAACTAAAGTACAACTCTATTCGAGATTAAATCTTCTGAGTATATGCCTTTAATTTGTCCTCTTTTCTTGCCTTGAGTTTCTTCCTTGAACTTTGGGCTTGGCCTTCATTCTACCTCAAAGCTCAGAAAAATATGTGAGTGGCCCACGATAGACCGACTTGAAGTCCTCTATCTGTCGAGCTCCACTTTACTTGTCCAATTCATCCTTCTGTCATCCTGGTTGCCACGACAGTGGCCACGGTAGCATGTGCCCTGAGTCTGCCGCAGCAGATACCTGCAAAAGTGACCAAAATCAGTAGCAACTGTGCCATTTTATCTAGTTGTGATGTTTATGCAGAGATCTATCCTAAATGCAATGAATTATTCTTGAATGTAGCAGAAACATGGGTAAATAAGGGGTGAAATATAGAACTTTTATACACTCAACACACTCCCAAACTCAAGCTCTTGCTTGTCCTCAAGAAAATTCTACCTAACTAAAAATATTTTTTTGTTTTGGCTTAATTCAGTGAACTTTTCATTACCTACCACACATTCCTTATCACGAGCAATGCCTTGCAAGGTGTTTTTGGATTTATCCAGAACAATGCTATAGTTCTTGTGCAGTGTGTGCAGGTTTTGTGACAAAAAATGAGCTTAGACTTCTTAGCAACCAGAATAATTACTTAACTTACTTGAGTTTTACTTCAAAAATAAACTTTTAACTAGAGCCGGTTTTGGGCACCTCTAGTTTTCTTCTAAAGTTTTTCTATTTTTACTAGAGCCGGTTTTGGGCACCTCTAGTTTAATTTCCTAGAGCCAGTGTTAGGCACCTCTAGTTTAATTTCCTAGAGCCAGTGTTAGGCACCTCTAGGAGTAAGACTGAATCTAAGTTTTCTTTTTAACTCAAGTGGCTAAGCTTCCTATTCTAAGTTTGCTAACAAAGTCTTAACAACATATAAGTCACAAAACGTGTTGTACAGTTTAGAATTATAGAAAGGCTCTAAACAATTTCTAAAACTTCCTAAAGGCACTGTCACGGCAGAGAATGTCGCGGCAGGTAAGTTTAGTTCAAAGACTTAAGCCAAAATTTTATTTTTATTTTCATTATTTTGAACACAAAAATAAACATAAAAATAAACTAATAATTAGACACAAATTAAGACACAACTAATAACTTCATTAACGGAGGGATGCCACCCCCAAACTCGAGGGTTGCATTGCCCTCAATGCATGACAGAATGAAAAATAAAAAACAAAAAAGCAAATACGTCACAAAATAGATATAACAATAAGACAACAAAAATATAAGAAAGAAACTTAATTTGAGGAGCTGTCGTCGCTAATGCTGCTGATTTGGAGCTGCCGGCGGGTAGTGACTTTCATGGCAGGGGCTGGCAGGGTGCTTGGGGAGGCAGAGGTCGTTTTCTTCTTTGCCTCTCGAGGTGGCTGGACACGTGTCGGTGAGATGCGTAGGGGCTGGTCCAGGACCTCGATGTTGTCGTCGGAGCTGCTGCTGCTGCTGGTAGATCTGCCTTGGCCGGAGGGTCCTTCGACGGTCTCATTGAGCTTCTTCCTTTTCCTCGGAGGGTAGTCCTTTGAGATGTCTCAGGATACGGAGGGCTCAGAGTTGGATTCCTGCCTGACGGAGGAGGAGGAGAACCCTTCAAAGTATTTGGGGTCGATCTTCGATAGGGGGTCCTTTCTCATTTCTCCTCTAGCAGTGGCAAGCTGTCTACCGCCTTCGCCTGTTGTGGAAGGGGTAGGTGTGGAGGCAGCAGATGGAGTTCTGGGGCTTGCAGCAGGGGTAGGTGTGGGGGCAGCAAAGAAGTTTTCTGGGAAGAATGGGAATTGCACATGGGTAAAATGTAAATCATTTTGACTGAAATTTACCGTTACGGCTGTGAAGTCCCTCATGAAGCCCATCAGTCCGAGTTGTCGTTCCTCCATCCTTTTCAGCATAGTCAGAATCTGGCTGGAAGTATCTGCTGGAGGTGCTGCTGCCGCCTGCTGCGGTAGGTTCTGGAGAGCTAGGGCCTGCCGTCGCTTCTATCGTGGCAGATGGGTTGATGTACGACAGAGGGGTGGCAGCTTTCAACTCCATTAGACTGAAAATATTTCGTTGTGTCCATCCTTTTCCTTGGACCTTGACATCTTCCTCAATTTCGGGTACATTGTGGCCCCGACAGATGTTTGTGATGAGGTAGGGGAAGACGAGGGGCCCCAACGATCGGAGGGCACACTCAAGGATTCCATCCCGGATGTAGCGATCGACATTAATTTTCCTCTCTTTTAAAATTGAATTGACAAGGGCTAACCTTGGTCTGTTGACAATGCTGTTGTGGGAGGATGACATGATGCGCTTCTTGACAAAGTGATTCCACAGTTTGGCTTGTGGAGTCAGCTGGGTTCTCCTCACAGTCCATCGATGTTTAGGGTCGTCGTTCCACTATGTCCCTTCTTCTGTGACCTCTACCATGACCGCGTCGTAGTCTATCAGTGACAGACTATTCACGAACTTTCTGTGGGAGTCCTCCTTCTTGCTCACGTACAATTTGTATAGTGTGTTGATTTACGCAGGCTCGGGAGAGAGTTGCTTGCCTCGAACGGTTACTGTCTTGGCATCCTTGCTGTCGACGGCAGCGTAGAACTCTCAGACGAGGGTTATATTCATCTCCTTGGGTTGGGCAGCAAATTTCTGCCATTTGAGGGCTTGAATTTTCTTGGCTATGAAGCTCTCTAGCCCTAGATCTCCCATTGGTTGTGTGTAGATGAACCCTCGTTCCTCCCACATGTCCCTCTTTTGGAAGGAACTATAGTACCTCGTGGCAGATTGGTGGAAGCGAAATGATTGGGAATGGCATTGTGACTCGGGGTTGATACTGCCGTGGTAGAAGTGGAGGCAGCGTTGCGGCGGGTTTATCTGCTAGCCATTGCAAGGACTGTAGAAAAATGAAAAGAAATTTTTGAGATCTAAAATAGAGAAAGCATGTTGAGAGAATGAGAATGAGATGAAAAATGAATAGTGAGTGGGGGTTTATATAGAACGTGTATTTTCTGCCCGTTGGGTCTGTAACGGCAGGCGCGAATAACAGGGACAGCTGTTATGCGGTTTCTAACGCGTCTATCATGTGTTCTCGTGTCTGTTACGCGTCTGTTACGCGTTTGTGTGTCTATCGCGACAGCTCCATGATAGGTTGTCTTCTCCGTGTCTGTCGCGACAGTTGGTAACAGGTTGTGACGACAGACTCGTCCGTTGGGCTTTTTGGGCTGTTGTGAATGCGGTGGGCTGGTTCATTCCTTCTCTTTGCTTGCTTCCTTTATTTTCTAAAAATAATTAAACAAATAGACTAAATTAAAATTCTTGGTTTCTAAAATAAGTAAATAAATAAAATCTTAATTCCTAATAAATAAATAAAATAAAGTAAAAACTAAGTTAAATTAAGGATGCCTTGATGGGCATCTCCTAAAGTAACTACTTCTTGCATCCTTGGGGCTTCATTCCCCTTATAATGCTTGAGTCTTTGTCTGTTGACTTTGAACTGGTGCCCGTCCTTTAGGGGTTTGATTGTAATGGCACCATGAAGGAAAACTTGGACAACCTGGAAAAGACCAGATCACCTAGATTTAAGCTTTCCTGGGAATAGCTTCAACCTAGAGTTGAATAACAACACCTGCTGCCCTGGGCAGAACTGTCGTGGCAGCAGCTTCTTTTTGTGCCACTTCTTAGTTTTGTCCTTGTAGATCTTGGCATTGTCATAGGCCATTGCTCAAATTTCCTCAATTTCATTCAAGTCTAGTAGCCTTTTCTGTCCTACCTTATCACAGTCCATATTTACTGCCTTGATATCCCAGTAAGCTCTGCGTTCTATCTCAACAGGTAAATGATAGGTTTTCCCATAGATGAGTCTATAGGGTGACATCCTCAATGGTGTTTTGAACGTTGTTCTATAGGCCCAGAGTGTATCATGGAGATGTAGAGACCAATCCTTTCGAGTTGGTTTAACAATCTTCTCAAGTATGTTCTTTACTTCTCGATTGGATATCTCAGCCTGCCCATTGGTTTGAGGGTGGTATGTTGTTGCAATCCGGTGCTTTACTTCGTATTTTCTCAAGGCAGCAACAATTACCCTGTTATCGAAGTGTCTCCCCTTATCACTGATTATCGCCCTTGGGATGCCAAATCTGGAGAAGATGTTCTTGTGAAGAAATCTTTGAACAGTCTTGGCATCATTCTTTTGAGTGGCGATCGCTTCTACCCACTTTGACACATAATCCACTGCCAGTAGGATGTACAAATTCCCACAATATGCTGGGAATGGTCCCATGAAGTCGATTCCCCATACATCAAAGATTTCAACCTCTAATATGTTCTACAGTGGCATCTCATGCCTTCTCGACATGTTCCCAGTCCTTTGGCACTTGTCACAGCCTTTGTAAAAATCTAGTGCATCCTTGAACAATGTGGGCCAATAGAGACCGGATTACAGAACCTTGGCATCGATTTTATTTCCACCTAGGTGTCCTTCATACGGGGAAGCATGGCAGTGGTGAAGCACAGCTTCCTGTTCATCTTGTAGTATGCATCTCCTGATAATTTGATCTGCACATTGTTTGAAAAAAATAGGTTAGTCCCAATAATAATGCTTTGCATCATTTTGGAACCTCTTCCTTGCTTGGTAGTTAAGTTCAGGAGGTAATACCCAACTTACAATGTAATTAACAAAATCAACGAACCAAGGGATCTCAGAAAGCTTACATGCCGCCATGGCTGTCGCGGTAGTGCTGGTTGCAGCAAACAACTGCTCATATTGGAAGGTCTCCAATATGTTGATCCTATATGTGGATTGACTCCTTCCCGTCTCCAGCCTCGACAAGTGGCCTGCCACTTGGTTCTCTGTTCCCTTTTTGTCCTTGATATCAATGTCAAATTCTTACAGTAGCAGAATCCAACGTATTAATCTAGGTTTCACATCCTTTTTCGTGAACAGATACTTTAGTGTTGAATGGTCTGTATGGACCACCACCTTTGTTCCAAGTATGTACGGATGAAACTTGTCGATTGAGAACGCCACTGCTAACAGTTCCTTCTCTATCGTGGTATAGTTGACTTGGGCATCATTCAATGTTTTGTTGGCATAGTAAATCACATGGAAGAGCTTATCCTTCCTCTGCCCTAGTGCTGCCCCGACAGCATAGTCACTGGCATCACACACTATCTCAAATGGTAGACTCCAGTCTGGTGGCTGTACAATCGGGGCTGTTACCAGCTTCTCCTTCAGAATTCTGAATGCCTCAGTACATTCAGTATTAAAATCAAAAGGACGATTCTGCTCCAATAGGTGGCATAAGGGTTTGGTAATCTTCGAGAGATTTGCAATAAATTGTGGTGGGTGGCGGCAGCTTTTCGATGATTTCTATTTTGGCTCTGTCTACCTCTATGTCACAGCAGCTCACTTTGTGGCCTAGTACTATCCCTTCATCCACCATGAAGTGGCACTTTTCCCAGTTCAAAACCAGGTTCGCCTCTTCGCATCTTTCAAGAACCTCTACAAGTTGCCTAAACAACCTTCAAAACTGTCTCCAAAGACGAAAAAGTCATCCATGAAAATCTCTAGGAAATCTCTAGGAAGGTTGTTGATGCATTGCAGAGCCCAAATGGCATTCTCCAAAAGGCATAGGTGTCGTACGGACATGTGAAGGTAGTTTTCTCTTGATCCTCCGGTGCTATTGCTATATGATTGTAACCTGAGTAACCATCAAGAAAACAATAGTAAGGTTTCCCCGCTAATCTATCAAGTATTTGATCAATAAAAGGTAAGGGAAAATGGTCCTTCCGGGTAGCTTTATTAAGCTTCCGGTAGTCCATACAAACCCTCCAACCGGTCACGGTCCTGGTTGGGATTAGTTTGTTTTCTTCGTTGGTTACCATGGTTATGCCTCAATTTTTGGGTACACACTGCACCAGGCTGACCCACTTGCTATTCGAGATGGCGTATATGATTCCGGCATCAAGCCATTTAATAATCTCTTTTCTCACCACTTCTCGCATAGCCTTGTTCAAACGTCTCTGGGCATCAATAGTCGGCTTATGATCATCCTCCAAGAGAATCTTGTGCATGCATAATGCCGGACTGATGCCTTGGATATCAGTTATAGTCCATCCAATGGTCTTTTTATGCTGATGTAGCATTCTAATTAGCTGCTGCTCCTGTTTCTGCATTAACTTGGAAGAGATGATTACGGGTAACGTATCATTTAAACCAAGAAAGACATATTTAAGCAGCCCTGGCAGAGGCTTAAGATCTAGAACATGTGTCTTTTCAATCGAAGGCTTTTGGATTATATGTTCATTCGAGGTATAATTAAGAGGCTCGAAGAACTTACCTGGACGATTGCCTATCCAATTTACCTCCTCATGACATTCAGTGTCGGATGTTTCTAAATCGGAGGAGTCACTGTCGTCGTTGTTGCTGTGACAATCTTCCAGATGACTGTTTTGGCAGTGACCAAACTTTTTGTTGTGGCAGCTTGATCTGATGCAGGGTTGGTCAAGGATGACTTCAGGGATTGCCTTACATTCTTCTTCTGCATCAGCATGTTTAATTGCTTGGAGAGCATTGAGTTTGATCTCTTGATCATTCATTCTCATGGTCAGTTCTCCTTTCTCCATATCGATCACAGTTCTGCATGTGGCTAGGAAGGGTCACCCCAGGATGATCGGTGCGTTTTCATCTGCTTCACAATCTAAAACAAGAAAGTCAGCAGGAAAAATAAATTTATCCACTCTTACCGGAATATCTTCGATCTTCCCTTCTGGTTGTACGTAAGAGCGGTTTTCCAGCTGCAGCATGACTGTCGTGGGCCTTACTCATCCAATACCTAATTTCTGAAACACAGATTTGGGCATTAGATTTATGCTAGCACCAAGATCACAAAGTGCCTTACCTACGAATTTGTCGCCAATTATGCATGGTATGATGAAGCTCCCAGGATCCTTCTTCTTTTGGGGTGGATGCATGTGTAAGATAGTCATGCATCCTTCTGTCATCTTTACCGTTTAGAATTCCCCAAGTCTGGACCTTTTTGACATGGCGTCCTTGAGAAATTTTGCATAATCGGGCATCTGCTTGATGGCCTCTAACAGCGGTATGTTGATGTGCACCTGCTTAAAAATATCATAAATCTTTTTGAGCTGGTACTCCTGTTTCTATTTCTGTAACCACTGTGGAAAATGAGGTGGAGGACAGTAATCTTCAAGACGTCCTTCACATGGTATTCGGATCTGAGGAGGTTTAGGTTCTTCAGCATCCTCTTCTTGCTCCTTTGTCCCTTCTGCTGTCGTGGCAGGAATGTCGACAGCATGTTGCTCTTCCTCGTCCAGGGCAGTGTTCACGGCAGGTAAATCTAGGGTCGGTTCCTCACTTGGTATGTTCTTCATCTCCGGCCCTTGTAACTGTTTCCCACTCCTAGTTGTAATTGCTTTACACTGCTCATGTGTGGGTTTTCTAGTGACCTCAGTATCACTAGGGAATCCTCCGTTCTACCTTGTCTTGATATGCTGGGAAACTTGGCCCATATGTGTCTCCAGAGATTTCAGGGTAGCCTCATGGTTTGTCATCCTCATCTTTGTCTTGTCCATGAATGACTCAGTTTTCTTGACAAAGTGATCCATGTTCTCCATGTAAGCTCCTGTCTGTGACATGAATGTTGCCAATGTCTGCTCAAGTATACTAGGTGCAGCTACCAGCTGCTATTGTGGCTGCTGCTGTGGCTGCTGTCGTGACAGAATTCTGGGTACCCCTTGGTTTTGGTTGTTCTGCATTTGAGGATTCAGTGCATTGTTCGGATTACTCCAGGAAAATTTTGGATCTTTCCTCCAGTTGGGATTGTAATTGTTGGAATCATAGTTTCTTGGCTTGTTATAATTCCCAACATACATCCCTTCTTCCAGCTGTAAAGGACAGTCTTCTGAACTGTGATTCCCACTACAGGTTTCACATGCCTCTTCCGCAGAATATACGGCCTTGGAATCTTTCCGCCGCAGATTTTCCACTACCTTTGTGAGGTATGCAACCTGTGATTTCAGAGAATTGTCGGCTTCATAATCCTTTACAGTTATCCCTCGTTTGCCCCTTCTCATAGCTGTAGGAAATTGCTCATCATTCTTTGCTATGTTTTTCAACACTATCATTGCCTAGTCTGGTTCCTTATCTGGTAATAACCCATTTGCTGCTGAATCTATTCTCAGACGAGTGTGTGTATTGGCAGCATTGTAGAATTTGACGACCTGATTCCACACAGGGAATCCATACATCGGACAGTTTCGAAGAAGAGTTGTAAATCTATCCCATGTTGCGTGCATTGGTTCGTCATCCTCCTATTGAAAAGTAGCAATTTCGTTACGCAATCTTTCATATAAATGAGAAGGATTAAGACGGGATAAGAATTCACGAGAGAGATCTGCCCAAGTTCGTATTGAACCCGGCGTTAGTTTATTCCACCAAGTTTTAGCTCTATCTCTCAGTGAATGAGGAAATAACCGGAGCCTCAGTACTTCCGGATTTATTCCTGGCAATCTAAACGATCCACAAATTTCTTGGAATGTTTTCAGATGTTCGCAGGCATCCTCAGTTGCAGAACCATTAAACTGGCCAGCGGAATTTATCATGATAAACATAACAGGTTTCAGCTCGAAGTTCTCAACTTCCACGTCTGGCAAGGTGGTTTCCAATTCAACATGGTCATTAACCATGTAGTCGCGGCAGGACTGTCGTGCGGCAGAGGCAGCAGGCCGTTCATTCCGGACATCTTGGGGAGGATCTTCAGCAACCCTCTGGTTATTGTTGTGTGGGTCATCTACCCCCTCATTCAGCCTTCCGTTCACTATTGCTTCTAGTTGCTCCTCAAGATAGTTATTTCTTGCTATCAAGAGTCGAGCTTGGTTCCTGAGTTGGTACATGCGTTCAATTTCAGGGTCTAGTCCGTACTCAGGTTCTTTGCCTCGTCTAGATCTACGCATTAGCAAACGGAAAACCTTGTCAAAAGCAAAGGGTAAATAGTACCACTTAAAAACAGAAAAATAAAAAGAAAGAGTGCAGTAATAGTAAGGGTAAATACATGTTGCCAGTCCCCGGCAACGATGCCAAAAACTTGTTGCGTGTAAAAGAGTCCTATCGCAAATAGTGCAAGTGTACACGACGCAAGTAGTAAAGTGATACTTGAAGTATCAGATATCGTCACCACAGGGACATGAAATAACTCTAAAATTTCTGCACAAGAGAGAGAGAAAATAGTTTAATTGATTGGTGAAGTAATCTCGGGAAACAAGTAATATAAAAGATAAAAGAATCAAGGTTAAGAAATAGGCCGGTATTGAATTGCTCAGTAGTGAAGGTGTTGCACTGTAAGAGAAACTTATGTTCTGTCGTCGTCCCTATCGCGGCAGAAGTCTGTTGATGTCGCAGCAGCAATCACACAACTCTGCACTCCAAGTTTGGCAAGAATCCCTGCCATGATTTGTCCTATCCCTAGGCCCAAGTTCTATTGATGAGCACTTCTTAGATGATACCTCCCGGCGTGAATCGAAGGGTGAACACCAATGTTGTTGAATTCTTCCTTAGCCACTTAACCTTGTACTTATCCCTAAGTCGAGATGGTTTAACCATAAGCTAGAAAACGCGTATTTATTCCGTTCGCATGCTTGACTCTCCCGATATCAAACAAATGGATAACCTCACAATGCTCTCCCGATACTCTTGCGAGATATGAAAACTGAAATAAATAAACTTGAAGTTTTTATTGCTTGAACAGAAAATTCCTAAAACATTACAATCCTTGAAACTACTTTACATAATCAACCCTTAGCCCTAGGGGGATTTAGAACATGATGAAGAGGGGAAAACGACAAGGGTTTTGGGGAAGATGGCTAGAAATGAGATATCTTTCCCTAGGTCGAATTACATGCTTTTATATAGGCCTTGGGTCCAAGTTTTCTAATATGGAAAGAATACAAGTTTAAACTAAAGTACAACTCTATTGGAGATTAAATCTTCTGAGTATATGCCTTTAATTCGTCCTCTTTTCTTGCCTTGAGTTTCTTTCTTGAACTTTGGGCTTGGCCTTCATTCTACCTCAGGGCTCAGAAAAATATGTGAGTGGCCCACGACAGACCGGCTTGAAGTTCTCTATCTGTCGAGCTCCACTTTACTTGTCCAATTCATCCTTCTGTCGTCGTGGCTGCCACGACAGCATGTTCTCCTCGACTCCAGTTCTGTGATCAAGCTCTTCTCCTTTGCTGCCCTGAGTCTGCCGCAGCAGATACCTGCAAAAGTGACCAAAATCAGTAGCAATTGTGCTACTTTATCTAGTTGTGATGTTTATGCAGAGATCTATCCTAAATGCAATGAATTATGCTTGAATGTAGCAGAAACATGGGTAAATGAGGGGTAAAATATAGAACTTTTATACACTCAACAACCATATCTTCTTGCTTTGACTTTCTCCTCAAACATTTGGGCAAGGCCTTCCTTGTGCTTCTGGCTCCAAAAATTATGTGAGTGGTCTACAAAAATCAGGCTTGAAATCCTCTATCAGTCGAACTCCACTTCGCATTTTCCATCTCTGTTGTCTTCACTGTCGCCACTTCTTTCACGGAAACTGTCACAATAGTGATGTATGAGGCAGTTTTGTAACCCCCTTAGCCCGGTCTAGACGGTTGACCCGAACTACGAAGATTACACGGGGAAAACCAAAGTCAACCCGAAAGTCAACCTTGATTAACGACCCTTTTTTTTTCTTTTTATTCTTGTCTAGATGCACATTAACCTTAATTGTGATCATACAAACAACATATTGAAAGATCACAAACATCAGAGATCAACAGGGACCCAATTGAACAAATTACAACTTTAGGGACCAAATTGTAAATTCTGATAAATTAAGGGATTTATCCCAAATTAAAGTTACCATCTTGAAATTAGTCAGGTTTCATGCTTCTCTGTGAAATTTCAGCTCAAAAGGACATCCACAGCTCATGCAATTGATCAAACATGATTCAGGACTAAAACGTAAACAAAGCAAAACACATACAGATACTTTTAACTGAATTTAACGGTCAGGTATCGATACACCTGATGTCGTATCGATACGCGGGGAAGGCAGTAACCAAACTCGAGCAACGGTATCGATACGATATCCCCTGTACCGATACGGCATTCAAACTTTACCCAGATGAGTATCGATACCCCCACAACCGTACCGATACGCCTGGGCAGAAAAGAGCATATCTGGCTCAGGCGTATCGATACGCGAGCCCGAGTACCGATACCCCTGTCTGAAATCGACTTGAAATTCATACCATTCATGCTTCAAACCTCAGATTTACATCACCAAATCATACCACATAGATATACAACATGTAGGGATCATAAATGCATCAACAATTCAACTCATAACCACCACACATGAAAAGCCCCAATTTAAATGACATGCTTCCTACTTAAGCTACCTTTCATGCATTAACCTTCATAGCCAAGCATATAAGAGATCAAACCAAAAACCAACAACCACAGCAACATTTAACATACTTAGGGAGTCTTAAACACCTCCCAAAACATATACATTGGTCCCCCATTGCCAAATCGACCAAAAGCTAAAATGTTTAACAAAACCTTCCATACATTGAGCTTTACTTGAACTTGTGTGCTTGCCTCCTCTTGCTGCCCTCAATGCACTCTAAGGCTCTGCATTATTGAATCAAGAAAACGAGAGAGCGTAAGCCAAAGCTTAGTGAGGAGCGCTCTTTTAAAACCATTCAATAATGCATTTAAAACCATTTGTAATTCATGCTAGTAAACAACCTTTACACATGCTCAAAGCGTACTTTAAATCAAGCAATAACATGCTTCCACATTTCATTTAAACTAGCATCTCATGCTTCAACATAATATCAAATCATGCATCTCATGCATCTCATGTACAAAACATGTCTTATTGGCTCAAGTGATACATTTCATTTATGAAATCAAGTTCAACAACTTTCCCCAAGGACTTTTAAACACCTTGGACCCCAAGGACTTTTAAACACCTTGGCCATGGACTTTTAAACACCATGAATGGACCACACAAGGACTTTTAACCACCTTTGTGTCCGTAGCTTGAAATACCCCAAGGACTTTTAAACACCTTGGCCCCAAGGACTTTTAAACACCTTGGCCCCATGGACTTTTAACCACCATGGAAAGGAGCACCTAAGGACTTTTAACCACCTTAGTGTCCGCAACAAGATTCATCCAAGGACTTTTAACCACCTTGATGATCTTAGATAACAAGGCTCACTCAAGGACTTTTAACCACCTTAGTGACCTTCACTTTTACAAACCATCACTTGCCAATACACACTTTATACATCATGTAATCCACTGTTTTAAAAGCATTTAAACCAAGCCATTTCATCATGCATTTCAAAGCATTAAATCATCATTTAACAATGCATAAAAACAAGGCACTCTTACCTAGAGACACCTTCAACACATGGCTTAAAACATCAGCATAAATCATGCTAAAACATCAGCAATTAACATGCTCAAACATGCTTTCCAAAACAGTAGCAAATCATGCAAAATCATCATTTCACATTTCATCAAAACATGGCCACCACTTAAAGAGAGTAATCCGAAAACTTACACTTGAGCTTAGCAAAGTTGTTTAGACTTAAACTAAGCTCCCAAAACCTTCAACCTTTGGTTTAAAAGCTGAAAATCCAATTTCACTCACCGATTACCAAACAAGCCTAGCCAACAAGCTTTCCAAGCTTCCGAAACCTTCCGAAAACAGCTCCAAAACTCAAGGATCAACCTCCCCTGTTTCAAGCACATAAAAACAGAACATTAATGCATCCTTATGCATTAAAACACCAGCAGCATCAACACAACTCGCTGCTCACCACAAATCTAACAATTTGGCTACCAAACACAACCGAAATCATCTCCAAACACCTCCAAAACTTAACCCAGCCAAGATCCATCACTTCTAACCATTTTTATACATCAACAAACATGCAAAAAGATCACAACCACGTCCTTATACCTCCAGGTATAACAGATCACCCAAAAACACTCCAAAAACAACCAAAAACTCAAACCAAACTTAGGAAATTCAACCTATCCGGGATTGCATTGATTAAACCTCAACTTCTAATCATTTTAGCATTCATTTAACATCATTTTAACACTTCAAAACCCTGCTTAAACAGATCACACGAAATTTTTACCAAAATCACCAAATCTTGCATTTTAGCCAAAAATCAAGATCTCAATTGAAAAGCCTTTAATAAAACATGAATCAAGGATTGAGAACTTAGGAATTTCAGTAAAGAACTGATAGTTTAGAGGAGAAGGACGTTCTTACCTCCAAACTCGAATTTCTCCACTTTAGAGCCAAAATGCTTGATGAATCAACTTGTAAATTGTGAGGTTTTGATGATGAGATGATTAGGAATCAAATGAGAGTTGAAATGAGAGATGTAGATGTCAAAATCAGAGAAAGAAATCTGAGGAAATCTTGTTTGGGTAGAGAGAAAATGAGAGAAAAGAGAATTTGAGAGAAAATAGAAAAATTAGTTAAGATTTGGTTAAAATGATTTCCCTCTCTTTTCTTAATCTTTAAAAATCAGATTTTAGACTTAGAATATCTTAGAAAAATCTGGAGAAATCCTTTTTGGAATAATAGCTCCTTAAAGATTCAAAGTTTCAATCCTTTATAAAACTGTCCCGCAACTTTCAAAAATTACATTTTGGTCACTAGCCAAAATGTCAACCTTCCGAACCTCATTTTCCAAAATTGATTTCACAGTTCACTTTTATATATTAAAAGATGATTTTAGAATATTTTTCCATATTTTTAATGCAACCCGAACTAGGTTTTCCTAAATTCCCTCTTATATATTCGATCAGCACTTTGACTAAACCGGTCAACGCCAAAACTTCTGAGCCCAAAACCGGGGCGTTACAACTCTCCCCCCCCCTTAAGAAATTTCGTCCTCGAAATTTACCTGAAGGAAAGAGATAAGGAAACTGCTTCAGCATATCCTCCTTCCGCTCCCACGTGGCTTCCTCAACACCGCGATGCTTCCACAGCACCTTCACCAACTCAATGGTCTTGCCACGAAGAACCTTGCTATCTGAATCCAGAATCTTCACCGGTTCCTCATCATAGGTTAAATCCGGATTCAATTCCACCTCCTCCACAGGCAACACATGCGAAGGATCAGATCGATACCTCCGGAGCATAGAAACATGGAACACATCATGAATCTTCTCCAGCTCCTGAGGTAACCTCAACCGATACGCAACAGGACCAACACGCTCAACAACCTCATACGGTCCAATGTATCTAGGGCTCAGCTTACCCTTCCGCCCAAACCTCATCACCTTCTTCCAAGGCAAAACCTTCAAGAACACGCGATCACCCACCGCAAACTCTATCTCCCTACGCTTCAAATCCGCGTAAGACTTCTGCCGATCAGAAGCAGCCTTCAACCGCTCACAAATGAGCTTCACCTTCTCGGTGGTACCTTTCAACAAAGCAGGCATCGAGACCAACTTTTGACCAGTTTCAGCCCAACACAGAGGAGTCCTACACTTCCTCCCATACAGAGCCTCATAAGGTGCCATCTGTATACTTGCCTGAAAACTGTTGTTGTAAGCGAACTCAACCAAAGGCAGATGCTTCTCCCAAGAACCTTGGAACTCTATCACGCAACATCTCAACATATCCTCCAAAATCTGAATAACTCGCTCAGACTGGCCATCCGACTGAGGATGATAGGATGTACAGAAATGCAACCTTGTACCCAGAGCTTGATGCAAACACTGCCAAAAACGCGATGTGAACCTCGGATCCCTATCCGACACGATCGACTTAGGCACACCATGCAACCTCACAACCTCAGCAACGTACAGCTCTGCCAGCTTATCCAAGGAAAACGTAGTATGCACAGGCAAGAAATGTGCACACTTCGTCAGGCGATCCACAATCACCCAAACAGAATTCTTCTTCGACGGAGACAAAGGCAAACCAGATACAAAATCCATGGTAACCCTCTCCCACTTCCATTCAGGGATTTTCAACGGTTGCAACAAACCAGAAGGAACCTGATGTTCAGCCTTAACTCGCTGACACACCAAACACTTGCTCACGAACTCTGCCACATCCTTCTTCAAGCCCACCCAATAGTACTCATCACGAAGATCGCGATACATCTTTGTACTACCAGGATGCATAGCAAAAGGACTACTATGACCTTCAGCTAGAATAGCATGCCTCAACTCAGCATCTGCAGGCACTACTATCCGATTACCAAAACACAACACCCCATCCTCATTAAAACAGAAATCCGAAGGTCTACCCTCCGCGATATCCTGAACATGAGACACCAAGGAATCATCCAACAACTGCTTATCCTTGATCAACTGAACCAACGAAGGTTTCACCTGCAACTCAGCAACAAGACCACCATCCTGCGATATACTCAAGCTAGCAAACATAGCTCTCAGCTCAACAGCTACCTTCCTACTCAAGGCATCCGCAACAACATTGGCCTTTCCAGGATGATACTCTATCGTCAGATCATAATCCTTGAGCAACTCCAACCAACGTCGCTGCCTGAGATTCAACTCCTTCTGAGACATCAGATACCTCAAACTCTTGTGATCCGTGTACACCGTACACTTCTCACCATACAGATAATGCCTCCAGATCTTCAGAGCAAAAACCACTGCAGCCAGCTCAATATCATGCGTAGGATAATTGCGCTCATGCACCTTCAACTGCCGCGACGCATAAGCCACAACCTTACCCTCTTGCATCAGCACACACCCCAAACCAACATAGGATGCATCACTGTAGACTACAAACTCTTTCCCTGATTCAGGCTGAATCAAGATAGGAGCTTGCGTCAAAGCCAACTTCAGCTTCTCAAAAGCTTGCTGTCTCGCTTCTGTCCACTCATACTTAACATCTTTCTGCAGCAACTTCGTCAAAGGAGCAGCAATCTTGGAAAAACCATCCACAAACCTTCGGTAGTATCCTGCCAAACCAAGGAAACTACGAACCTCCTGAACAGACTTAGGAACTTTCCAGTTCATCACCGCTTCAATCTTCTGAGGATCAACACGAATCCCCTCAGCTGAGACCACATGACCAAGAAAAACAACCTCTCTAAGCCAAAACTCACACTTGCTCAACTTAGCATAAAGCTGATTCTCCAACAAAGCTTGCAACACAATCCTCAAATGCTCTTCGTGCTCTTCCTCAGTACGCGAGTACACAAGGATATCATCAATGAACACCACGACAAACTTGTCCAGGTATTCATGAAAAACACGATTCATCATGTCCATGAAAGCAGCAGGAGCATTTGTCAAACCAAACGGCATCACAAGGAACTCATAATGCCCATACCTTGTCCTGAAAGCTGTCTTAGGCACATCCACATCCTTCACCTTCAACTGATAATACCCTAACCTCAAGTCAATCTTAGAGAACACCGCAGCTCCCCTAAACTGATCAAAGAGATCATCAATCCTCGGCAAAGGATACCGATTCTTGATAGTCAACTTGTTCAGCTGACGGTAATCAATGCACATCCTCATCGTGCCATCTTTCTTCTTCACAAACAAGACAGGAGCACCCCAAGGCGAAACACTCGGCCAGATGAAACCACGATCAAGCAACTCTTGCAACTGCGTCTTCAGCTCCTTCAGCTCCTTAGGTGCCATTCTATAGGGAGTAATGGACACAGGAGTGGTATTCTCATACAGCTCAATACCAAACTCCACCTCGCGATTAGGAGGTAAACCAGGCAACTCCTCAGGAAAAACATCAGGAAACTCCTTCACAACCCTGATATCCTGCACCCTCAGCTCCTTCGAACTAGGATTCATCACAAAAGCCAGAAAAGCTTCACAACCTTGCCTCAGCATCCTGCTCGCCTCCAAGGTAGAAACAACATTGGCAAGAAACTTCACATTCTCACCAACCACCACCACTTCATAATCATCCGCAAGCCTAAGCGAAACCCGCTTATTCTCACAATCCACAACAGCACAATGCTCAGCAAGCCAATCCATACCAAGGATCACATCAAAACCATAAAAGGGCAACTCCATAAGATCAACAGGAAAGACATGCTCTTGAACAACCAAAGGACACCTTTTATAAAGCTTACGAGTCACAACAGTTTCACCAAAAGAACTAGTGACTTTAACACCAACATCCAAAGACTCAACAGGCAAACCAAGCAACTCAGCATGCTCACGAAGAATGTATGAATGCGTAGATCCAGAATCAATCAAAGAAAGCAATGACAAGGATTGCAAAGTAAAGGTACCTGCAATCACATCTGCATCATTCCTTCCTTCGCGCTGAGCATACACCCTCGCTTGGCCTCCACCCTCAGGTTGAATAGCCACAACATGAGCTACACCGCGCCCACCTTCCTCTCGCCTCTGAAAATTACCACGGCCGCGCCCACGACCTCTCTGCGGTGCCGCAACAACAGGAGCACGCTCTTGACCACCAGCCATCCTCGGACAATCACGTCTCAGATAATCAGCTGAACCACAATTCCAGCACTCATAACCAGCTGCTATAACAGGAGCTTGCACCTCCCTCCCAGCACGAGGACAGTCACGCTTCAAGTGACCACGGGAACCACAAATCCAACAAGCACTAGGGTCAGCTCTAGCATTACCACCCCTAGCAGATGCACCTCCACCTCTCTTAGACGAGAACTGAAACCTCTGATCACGCCCTCTCTTGTTCCGTCCACCGGAACTATACTCAGCAGCTCTCTTTCCAGAACTAGCTCCAACACCCTTAGCGGACAAACTCAGGTTCATCTCAATGTCCTTGGACCGACTAACCAGCACATCGAAATCATTGTACTCAGCAGCTAACATATAAGTCTTAACCTCCGTCACCAAACCATAACGGAACCTTTCGCACCTTTCGCGCTCATCAGGTACCAACTCAGGTGCATACTGGCTAAGACGTACAAACTGTACCTCATACTCAGCCACACTCATGTTCCCTTGGGTCAGAGACATGAATTCACGCTTCTTTTCATCCAGATATCTAACTCCCAGATATCTCCTCTTGAACGCATGCTGAAAGAACGTCCATGTAACATCAGCATCAGCCATCCCAGAGATTGTGGTCGTCCACCACGTATAAGCATCACCTTGCAGCAGTGACACCACACATCCCAGCTTCTGCACATCAGTGCAACTCATTTGTCCCAAGACACGCTTGGTACTCTCCAACCACGCTTCAGACCTCTCAGCTGACATACCCCTAAACTCAGTCCCACCAAGACTACGCAAACGTTCCAAGGGTAGTCTAGCACCAGCATCTCCCTGATGCCCAGCTCCTTGAGCTCCAGCTACTGCTGCTCGAAACGCACCCGCAATAGCTTGTACAAGCACAGACATGTCAGGTATCGCTTGCCCCTGACCAGCTTCAGGTCCTGCAGCTCCAGCACCAGCTGCCTCAGCTCCAGCTCTTTCCCTCTCCGCACCACCACCACCAGGTGGAGGAGGAGGTATCACAACACTACCAGTGTGCTCATCATTCACATTCCCCTCCGGGGTCGTAGCTCTCGCGCTACTCCTTAACTCTCTACGTGGTGCCATACTTTACCATGCATAACAATACAAAATAAACAAGTCAGGACCAGCAAGGTAAGCAAATTCCAAGTATTCAAGCTCAACTTCTTTCAAAAACAACATCATCCCTTTAGCTTTTGTTTGGCAATGGGTACCCTCATCATGCATCATCACAACATGCATCACATACACATCATCATATCATATCATTGAACATGCTTTCACCCAACAAGCATACAAACCAAACCATGCTTCAATCATGCATTCACACATCCCCAATTACTCGAGAACTCAGCTCTGATACCACCAAATGTAACCCCCTTAGCCCGGTCTAGACGGTTGACCCGAACTACGAAGATTACACGGGGAAAACCAAAGTCAACCCGAAAGTCAACCTTGATTAACGACCCTTTTTTTTCTTTTTATTCTTGTCTAGATGCACATTAACCTTAATTGTGATCATACAAACAACATATTGAAAGATCACAAACATCAGAGATCAACAGGGACCCAATTGAACAAATTACAACTTTAGGGACCAAATTGTAAATTCTGATAAATTAAGGGATTTATCCCAAATTAAAGTTACCATCTTGAAATTAGTCAGGTTTCATGCTTCTCTGTGAAATTTCAGCTCAAAAGGACATCCACAGCTCATGCAATTGATCAAACATGATTCAGGACTAAAACGTAAACAAAGCAAAACACATACAGATACTTTTAACTGAATTTAACGGTCAGGTATCGATACACCTGATGTCGTATCGATACGCGGGGAAGGCAGTAACCAAACTCGAGCAACGGTATCGATACGATATCCCCTGTACCGATACGGCATTCAAACTTTACCCAGATGAGTATCGATACCCCCACAACCGTACCGATACGCCTGGGCAGAAAAGAGCATATCTGGCTCAGGCGTATCGATACGCGAGCCCGAGTACCGATACCCCTGTCTGAAATTGACTTGAAATTCATACCATTCATGCTTCAAACCTCAGATTTACATCACCAAATCATACCACATAGATATACAACATGCAGGGATCATAAATGCATCAACAATTCAACTCATAACCACCACACATGAAAAGCCCCAATTTAAATGACATGCTTCCTACTTAAGCTACCTTTCATGCATTAACCTTCATAGCCAAGCATATAAGAGATCAAACCAAAAACCAAAAACCACAGCAACATTTAACATACTTAGGGAGTCTTAAACACCTCCCAAAACATATACATTGGTCCCCCATTGCCAAATCGACCAAAAGCTAAAATGTTTAACAAAACCTTCCATACATTGAGCTTTACTTGAACTTGTGTGCTTGCCTCCTCTTGCTGCCCTCAATGCACTCTAAGGCTCTGCATTATTGAATCAAGAAAACGAGAGAGCGTAAGCCAAAGCTTAGTGAGGAGCGCTCTTTTAAAACCATTCAATAATGCATTTAAAACCATTTGTAATTCATGCTAGTAAACAACCTTTACACATGCTCAAAGCGTACTTTAAATCAAGCAATAACATGCTTCCACATTTCATTTAAACTAGCATCTCATGCTTCAACATAATATCAAATCATGCATCTCATGCATCTCATGTACAAAACATGTCTTATTGGCTCAAGTGATACATTTCATTTATGAAATCAAGTTCAACAACTTTCCCCAAGGACTTTTAAACACCTTGGCCATGGACTTTTAAACACCATGAATGGACCACACAAGGACTTTTAACCACCTTTGTGTCCGTAGCTTGAAATACCCCAAGGACTTTTAAACACCTTGGCCCCAAGGACTTTTAAACACCTTGGCCCCATGGACTTTTAACCACCATGGAAAGGAGCACCTAAGGACTTTTAACCACCTTAGTGTCCGCAACAAGATTCATCCAAGGACTTTTAACCACATTGATGATCTTAGATAACAAGGCTCACTCAAGGACTTTTAACCACCTTAGTGACCTTCACTTTTACAAACCATCACTTGCCAATACACACTTTATACATCATGTAATCCACTGTTTTAAAAGCATTTAAACCAAGCCATTTCATCATGCATTTCAAAGCATTAAATCATCATTTAACAATGCATAAAAACAAGGCACTCTTACCTAGAGACACCTTCAACACATGGCTTAAAACATCAGCATAAATCATGCTAAAACATCAGCAATTAACATGCTCAAACATGCTTTCCAAAACAGTAGCAAATCATGCAAAATCATCATTTCACATTTCATCAAAACATGGCCACCACTTAAAGAGAGTAATCCGAAAACTTACACTTGAGCTTAGCAAAGTTGTTTAAACTTAAACTAAGCTCCCAAAACCTTCAACCTTTGATTTAAAAGCTGAAAATCCAATTTCACTCACCGATTACCAAACAAGCCTAGCCAACAAGCTTTCCAAGCTTCCGAAACCTTCCGAAAACACCTCCAAAACTCAAGGATCAACCTCCCCTGTTTAAGCACATAAAAACAGAACATTAATGCATCCTTATGCATTAAAACACCAGCAACATCAACACAACTCGCTGCTCACCACAAATCTAACAATTTGGCTACCAAACACAACCGAAATCATCTCCAAACACCTCCAAAACTTAACCCAGCCAAGATCCATCACTTCTAACCATTTTTATACATCAACAAACATGCAAAAAGATCACAACCACGTCCTTATACCTCCAGGTATAACAGATCACCCAAAAACACTCCAAAAACAACCAAAAACTCAAACCAAACTTAGGAAATTCAACCTATCCGGGATTGCATTGATTAAACCTCAACTTCTAATCATTTTAGCATTCATTTAACATCATTTTAACACTTCAAAACCCTGCTTAAACAGATCACACGAAATTTTTACCAAAATCACCAAATCTTGCATTTTAGCCAAAAATCAAGATCTCAATTGAAAAGCCTTTAATAAAACATGAATCAAGGATTGAGAACTTAGGAATTTCAGTAAAGAACTGATAGTTTAGAGGAGAAGGACGTTCTTACCTCCAAACTCGAATTTCTCCACTTTAGAGCCAAAATGCTTGATGAATCAACTTGTAAATTGTGAGGTTTTGATGATGAGATGATTAGGAATCAAATGAGAGTTGAAATGAGAGATGTAGATGTCAAAATCAGAGAAAGAAATCTGAGGAAATCTTGTTTGGGTAGAGAGAAAATGAGAGAAAAGAGAATTTGAGAGAAAATAGAAAAATTAGTTAAGATTTGGTTAAAATGATTTCCCTCTCTTTTCTTAATCTTTAAAAATCAGATTTTAGACTTAAAATATCTTAGAAAAATCTGGAGAAATCCTTTTTGGAATAATAGCTCCTTAAAGATTCAAAGTTTCAATCCTTTATAAAACTGTCCCGCAACTTTCAAAAATTACATTTTGGTCACTAGCCAAAATGTCAACCTTCCGAACCTCATTTTCCAAAATTGATTTCACAGTTCACTTTTATATATTAAAAGATGATTTTAGAATATTTTTCCATATTTTTAATGCAACCCGAACTAGGTTTTCCTAAATTCCCTCTTATATATTCGATCAGCACTTTGACTAAACCGGTCAACGCCAAAACTTCTGAGCCCAAAACCGGGGCGTTACAAGTTTTCTTCAACCCTTCACTCTAGATTTGTAGTTATCTTATGTTCCTCTACTGCCCTGGATGCTGTTGCGATAGGTACCTGCAAGAATTAAATGAAATCAGCAGTATCTGTGCAAAAATTATCTATCTATGATGTTTATGCAAATTCTATCCTAAAATGAAACTAAACATACTTGAGTGCATCAATAATATGGATAAATGAGGGTTAAAATATATAACATTTATGCACTCAACACACCCCTAAACTCAAATTATTGCTTGTCCTCAGCAAATGTGTTGAGTGTGTAAAAGTTCTATTATTTACCCCCTATTTAACCCATATTTCTGTTGCATTCAAGCATAATTCATTGCATTTAGGTTAGTTTACAGTTAAACATCACATATATATTAAATGGCACAGTTTCTACTGAAATTGGTTGTTTTTGCAGGTGGCTGTTGTAGCAGACGGGAAAAGGAGGCGCTGGGTAGTGAAGCAGAAGAGCTGGAACTGGACGAGCAGTCAAGGAGGACGATGCTGCCATGGTTGCCGCCATGACAGCAGAGGACGACAGCAGTTTTGAGGAGAAGAAGTAAAGTGGACCTCGACAGATAGAGAAAATTCAGCCCGTCTGTCGTGTAAAACCACTATATTTTTCCAAGCCCTAGATCGAAAGGAATGTCAAGCCCAAAGTTCAAGGAGAGAAAATCCCAAGCAAGAAGGAGGACGACTTAAAGTTAGATTCTTTGAAGATTTAGTCTTTATTAGAGTTGTACTTTAATTTAAAGTTGTATTCTTGCTATTTTAGAAAAATTGGACCCAAAGCCTATATAAGGGCATGTATTTCGACCTAGGAGGGATATAACCTATTCTCTAGCCTTCTTCCCAAAACCCTAGCCGTTTCCTTCCTCTCATCATGTTCTAAATTCCCCTTAGGGCCACGGGTTGTTTTGTAAAGTAGTTGCAAGGGTTGTTTTTGTTTTAGGAATTTTCAGTTCAATGAAATAAACTTCAAGTTCTCTTATTCTTGTTATTAACATCTTGCAAGAGCATCGGGAGAGCATTGTGAGATTATCTATTTACTTAATATCGGGAGAGCATTGTGAGATTATCTATTTCTCAAGGATGCCATGTCGAAGAAATCTAAACTTGGGGAATTTGAAACGGTTAAGATGACAGAAGGATGCATGAGTATTCTTCATAGGCAGCCACCCCAGAAAAAGAAGGATCCGGGGAGCTTCATCATACCTTGTGTATTCGGAGATAAATATGTGGGTAAGCCACTCTGTGATCTTGGTGCTGGTATTAATATAATGCCAAAATCTGTTTTTCAGAAATTAGGTATTGGAAAAGCTCGACCCACAACAGTAATTCTGCAGCTGGCAGACCGCTCTTATGTTCATCCGGAAGGAAAAATCGAAGATATTCTGGTAAGAGTGGATAAATTTATATTTCCTGTTGATTTTCTTGTTTTAGATTGTGAAGCAGATGAAAACGCACCAATCATCCTGGGGCGACCCTTCTTAGCCACGGGAAGATCACTGATTGATGTGGAGAAAGGAGAACTCACCATGAGAGTGAACGATCAAGAAATAAAGTTGAATGTTCTCCAAGCTATGAAGCATGCTGATGCAGACGAGGAATGCAAGGTTATCACTGAAGTTACCCTTGATCAACCCTGCATCAGGTCGGGCTGTCACGACATCAAAATTGGTCATTGCCTCGGCAGCCACTTACAGGACTGTCTTGACAGCACCGACGACAGCAACTCCTCAGAATCTGATACATCTGATACTGAAGATCAGGAGGAGGTAAACTGGATAGGTGATCGTCCAGGTAAGTTATTCGAACCTTTGAATTATACTTCGGATAACCATGCAATCCAAAAGCCATCAACTGTTGAGCCCCCTGTTTTAGAACTGAAGCCCCTGCCAGGGCAGCTAAAGTATGCTTTTCTTGGTTCAAATGATACGTTGCCCGTAATCATCTCTTCCAAGTTGATGCAGGAACAGGAACAACAATTAATAGGGATGCTGCAGCAGCACAAAAAGGCAATTGGATGGACGATCGCTGACATTCAAGGCATTAGTCCGGCATTATGTATGCATAAAATCCTTTTAGAGGATGATCATAAGCCAATTATAGATGCTCAAAGGCGGCTAAACCATGCGATGAAAGAGGTGGTGCGTAAAGAGATAATCAAATGGTTAGATGCTGGAATAATCTACGCCATCTCGGACAGCAAATGGGTGAGCTCGGTGCAATGCGTTCCCAAGAAAGGAGAAATGACCGTGGTGACCAACGAAAACAATGAGTTAATCCCAACCAGGACTGTGACCGGTTGGAGGGTTTGTATGGACTATCGGAAGCTTAACAAAGCTACCCGAAAGGACCACTTTCCTTTACCCTTTATTAATCAAATGCTTGATAGAGTAGCGGGTAAACCTTACTATTGTTTTCTTGATGGTTATTCAGGTTACAATCAAATAGCTATTGCACCGGAAGATCAAGAAAAGACGACATTCACATGCCTCTACGGAACGTATGCTTTTAGGAGGATGCCTTTTAGACTATGCAATGCACTCGCCACCTTCCAAAGGTGCATGATGGCCATATTCTCCGATATGGTGGAGGACTTCCTCGAAATTTTTATGGATGATTTTTCATTCTTTGGAGACGACTTTGAAAGCTGCCTAGGAACCTTCAAAAGGTACTCGAAAGATGTGAAAAAGCAAACCTAGTTTTGAATTGGGAAAAATGTCACTTCATGGTGGATGAAGGGATAGTCCTTGGCCATAAGATTAGCTGTCGTGGCATAGAAGTCGACAGGGCTAAAATAGAAGTGATCGAAAAGCTGCCGCCACCCACCACAGTCAAGGGTATAAGAAGTTTCTTAGGACATGCTGGTTTCTATCGAAGATTCATTGCGAATTTCTCAAAAATCACCAAGCCCCTATGTCATCTTCTGGAGCAGAACCGACCCTTTGACTTTAATGATGAATGTACTGAAGCATTCAAGGTTCTGAAAGAAAAACTGGTAACAACCCCAATAGTACAACCACCAGACTGGACACAGCCATTTGAGATCATGTGTGATGCTAGTGACTATGTTGTCGGGGCAGCACTTGGGCAGCGGAGAGATAAACTATTTCATGTCATATACTATGCCAGCAAGACATTGAACGACGCCCATGTGAACTACACCACCACAGAAAAGGAATTATTAGCTGTGGTATTCTCCATTGACAAGTTTCGTTCTTACATACTTGGAATGAAGGTTATAGTGCACACAGACCATTCTGCCTTGAAGTATCTGTTCGCAAAGAAGGATGCAAAGCCTCGGTTGATACGTTGGATCCTGCTATTGCAAGAATTCGACCTTGAAATCAAGGACAAAAAGGGACAAAAAATCAAGTGGCAGATCACTTATCAAGGTTGGAAAAGGGTAAGAGTCTACCGGCAGATGAGACAAACATATTGGAGACCTTCCCAGATGAGCAGCTCTTTGCTGCCGCAGTCACTGCCGCGACAACCATGGCGGCAGGTAAGTCTTCTGAACTCCCCTGATATGCTGATTTCGTTAATTTCTTAGTTAGCAAAATAATTCCTTAATGATGCTAAGCATTATTATTGGGACGAACCTCTTCTTTTCAAAATCTGTGCAGATCAGGTTATAAGGAGATGCGTACCACAGGAAGAACAAGAAGACATACTTCATCACTGCCATGCTTCATAGTATGGAGGTCACTTAGGAGGCAACAAAACTGCTGCCAAGGTGCTGCAATCAGGGTTTTATTGGCCGTCACTGTATAAAGATGCGCAAGCTTTCTATAAGAGTTGTGACAAGTGCCAACGAACAAGAAACATCTCAAGGAGACACGAGATGCCGCTGCAGAATATTCTTGAAGTCGAGATCTTCGACGTTTGGGGGATTGATTTTATGGGACCATTCCCATCGTCATGTGGGAATTTGTACATCCTCCTGGCAGTAGACTATGTCTCTAAGTGTGTTGAAGCTATCGCCACTCAAAAGAATGATGCCAAGACAGTTCAAAGGTTTTCACACAAAAATATCTTTTCTAGGTTTGGCATCCCTAAGGCGATCATCAGTGATGAAGGGAGACATTTCGACAACAGGGTTATTGCTGCTGCCTTGAAGAAATATGGTGTCAAGCATCGAATCGCAACAGCATATCACCCACAGACCAATGGACAAGCTGAAATATCCAACATGGAAGTTAAGAACATTCTTGAGAAGATGGTTAAGCCAACTAGGAAAGATTGGTCTTTACTCCTTAAGGATGCATTATGGGCTTATAGGACAACTTTTAAAACTCCATTGGGAATGTCTCCATACCGATTGATTTACGGGAAAACATGTCATCTACCTGTCGAGATAGAGCACAGAGCATATTGGGCAATCAAGACAGTGAATATGGACTTGGACAAGGCAGGGCAGAAAAGGTTGTTGGACCTAAACGAAATTGAAGAAATCCGGACAATGGCCTATGACAATGCAAGAATCTACAAGGATAAAACTAAGAAGTGGCATGACAAGAAGTTTCTGCCACGATAGTTCTGCCCAGGACAACTTGTATTGCTATTCAATTCTAGATTGAAACTCTTCCCAGGGAAGCTAAAATCTAGATGGTCTGGCCCGTTCCAAGTCGTACAGGTTTTTCCCCATGGCGCCATCATAATCCGATCATTAAAAGACGGGCACCAATTCAAAGTCAACGGACAATGCTTAAAGCATTATCAGGGGACTAAAGCCCCATGAGTACAGGAAGTGGTTACCTTAAGAGATGCCCCGCCTGGCACTTCTAATTTAACCTAATTTTCATTTGTAGTTTTATTATTACTTATTATTTATTAGGAAATAAGATTTATTTTATTTGAATAATGTTTTTTGTTTTTCTGTTTTTTAGGAAGTAAAGGAGTCGAGAAGAACAGGAGAAGTGAACTCAGCCCACCATCCATCCACCAGCCCAACAAAGCCCAAATTTTGAAGCTTGTCGTTACAGCTGCCGCGACAGACGCGGAAAATACAGGCTGTCAACATGCTGTCACGACAGACGCGGAAACACGTCACAGACGCGTAACAGACACGGAAACGCGTGACAGACGCGTCAGACACGCTAACGCATACCAGCTGGCCCCGTTATTCGCGCCTGCCGTTACAGCTTCAATGGGCAGCAAATCCTTCTCTATATAACCTCGTTTCATTTTTCCATTTTCACTCACTTCTACTATTCTTACTTGCTCCCTTTAGATTTTACTTGCTTTCATTTTTATTTCCACAACCCTTGCAAAAATGTCTTCTAGGAAAACCCGTAGGAATGTTTCTTCCAGCTCCACACCGACAGCAACCACCCCACGCTCGTTTGCGTTCAGAGATATGTGGGAAGAGAGGGGATTCATTTACACATCAGAGGAAGAAAATCTGGGCCTTAAGCCGTTCATAGCCCGGAAAGTTCGAGCTCTAAAGTGGCAGACTTTTGCTGAACAGCCTGAAGAAATGAACGTCACATTGGTACGAGAATTTTATGCTGCCATCAGCAGCAGGACGGCGACAGCGGTGATTGTTCGAGGAAAAGAAGTGTCGTTCGAAGCCGAGTACATTAACACATTGTATAGATTCTACGTCGGCAGCAACGATGATGCCCACCAACACTTCCTCAACACATTGGACACTGCTGCCTATGACGCTGTCATGGCAGAACTGACAGATGAGGGGACTCAATGGAACACCAGCAGAAAGAATCCACGAACAGTAAAGCGGACCCAACTACTGCTAGAGGCTAAGTTATGGAATGCGTTCATTAAAAAGCGCATCTGTAACCCCCTCGTCCCGGTCTGGCCGAATGACCGGTCCGAGTGGGTCACACGGGGAAAACCGAGTGAAAACTCCCTAAGGAATTCCCCCTCGGTTAGCAACCCTATTTTTTCATTTTAAATCTTGTCTAGATGAGTATTTAATCCTACGTGATCATACAACGGGACAACACATTCAAAACAATCGAACGAACATCAAACAATCATAAAACAACCCAATTTTAAGACTTAGCTGCAGGTGTATCGATACACTTAAGGGGTGTATCGATACCCCTTGACCAAGTCAACTGGTCAAAGTCAACCTGTGGAGACCGTATCGATACGGCTGGGAGTGTATCGATACCCTCTCCAATTGTTGACTTCCCACGGTCAACGCTAAGGGGACCGTATCGATACACGTGAAGGGCCGTACCGATACGGAACTGGATAGTAGCTCCAGTAGCAAAAATAGTATCGGTACACCTCTCAAGTGTATCGATACACGAGGCTTGATCAAGAAGGTGGTATCGATACCATACCAACCGTATCGATACCCCTGCACAGAAAAGCCTCCAAACTCAGCAAAAATGATAAGGACTCGAATCTAAATGCATTTTGGGACTCTCCTAGACCCCAACAAGCATTCATACGACACTTACATGCCACAATAAAGCCATACAAGTACCCAACATATACATACATTGAAGGAACATGCAATTGATCCAAAGATGACATTTTACTTGCATAAACCCATACTTCAACATTCAACATAAGGCAAACTCAAAGGTACTTAACCAACATTCAAGATAAGCAATTTAGGCATGGATTACAACTCAAACATGGCATCACAAGCCATACAAAAGCAACATGACATGGAGTCTAAACATGCTCCTAACCAACCACAATCATCCATCAAAAGACACATGTCTCATTGCTTAAACTATTACATGTTCAACATTTAAAAGCCATACTTGATGTACTCAAGCCAAAAACCACACTTGGAGGCCCTCCACTTGCCCGAGCAACCCACGAACTAAGGATCTGCAATGTTGAACAAAGAGAGCGTAAGCAATGATGCTTAGTGAGGGTAAGCTCTAAAAACAAACCTCAACATTGCAGGGTCCGAGCACGATCTAGCCAAGGTAACACAATCATACCAAAGGTCCACAAGATAAGATGCATGAGCAATAGACAATATTAATGCCATGATTGTAAGCTCAAATTCCATGATACATGTAATCACAAACAAGTAATCCCAATACAAACCATGAACCTCAACACATTGATATATATACATCAAACAACATTGGCACCTAGCTAAGACCCGAATACGCGGATAGACATGTTGGAACTTACATCCAACAACCACATTACCTCACGGTGGGATTTCACTCATCACCGGTCTCGCGGAGGGGATTCCACTCATCCTCACGCCCCGTCGATGGGATTCCACTCATCACCGACTATATTTAAATACCATTTCCGGGCGAACCCGTACTCCTCCTTGGTGACTCAACGCCACCAAGGCCACGCGCGACTTTTGACTCAGGTGTACACACTAACATCCTAATGATCGATCATTTGTATTCAAGTAAACTAGTGCCAATATTTACTCGCTTCACATTACTCATTTCAATCAAACTCGTGCTTAGCACGTGCTTACCAACAACCATCATCATGCATGTCTCAAACATCACAAGTCATATCTCAACCCACATGTATAATACAATATACACAAGCATTCATACCATACTTCTTACGAGACATACACAACAATATAATAAGTACATCCAATGGCTCTAGATCAAGTTTAGGATTAGGCTACCACCCTAATCCTAACTCTAGGTGGGTCTACCAAGCCCAACCTAGTCCATATACTCGAACCAACTATTTTAAAACCTTTAAAAGCAAACAACCACTCACCTAGGCTTCCAAGCTCCTAGACCAAGCAAGCAATCACCTTCAACTTCCCGGATTCGGTCCCAAAGTCTCTTCCACGTTTCCTCTTGCTTCAAGTCAAACAAAACACTTACATTACTTCCCAATTCAATGCTAATTCAATCATCAATCTACTTTGCAAATCACAACCCATTTCCACAATTTTCCAAACCACATAACATCTCCAAAAACCCAATTTTCGGACTCCCACAACCAAGGACTGAAATACCCAATTCCAAGCACCCAAATGACTTCCAAAACATCCCAAATCATCCTCCTAACATAGGTAGACCATCAGCCCTTCAATTTCAACACTAAACCTCTTAAAAACCAAATTTTTCATACCTTAAAATTTGCCCTAAAGACCCACTACGAAAATTCATCCAAAATCAACCAAATTAAGATATGTTGTAAGTTTCATCATGATTAAGCATAACCCCAAAACAATTTCTCAAAACAAATTGAAAACCTTCATCAAAACCCAAATTTCCATATGAACCCTAATTCCCAAAACTCAATATTTTTGAAATCTAAAACACTAGATAAGTAGAGAATAGAGAGGAGGTTAAGAAAATATATTTACCTTTTAATTTGGTGTAGAAATCGGCTAGCAAAGCTAATGGAATAGTAACTAGGGTTTAGGAGTGTTTGAAAATGGGGGAGGGTTTTGAAATTGGGAAAGGAGAAAAATGAGGAGGAAGATGACAACTTTTCCATAAAAGTTGTCTTCCTTTATTTAAAATATGGGTAAATCGCAACTTTGGTCCCTCCCTCTTTATTAAGATTCAAATAGGTCATTATTCAAAGTTGGTTTATTTTAATTAGATTTTTATTTGACTCGAACAATAACCCGGCTAACTCCTAGGCCCAAGACACGGGTGTTACAGCATCATGTTGTCGTTCCACAATACCACGGTCGACCAGCCAAGGTTAGCTTTAATTCACTCCATCCTACATGAAAGACCCATTAATGTGGACAGCTATATTCGTGAGAGCATCTTGGAGTGCGCACACAGACCAACGGGTCCCCTTTACCTCCCGTACCTCATCACTTCACTCTGCCGTGGACATGGCGTACCAGAAGTGACCACTGACCTTCGAGTCCAAGGGAAAGGCTGGACTGAAAAGAACATCCTCAGCCTCATGGAATTGACCGCTGCCACGCCTCTGTCGTCATTCGACCTAGCTGCCACGATAGAGCAGCCAGAAACTGAACCAGCTGCCACAGCAGCCGCCCTGACAGACTCCTCCTCCCAAATTTTAGCTGCCATTCAGAAGATGGAGGAACGACAGCTCGGTCTGATGACTTTCATCAGGGACTTTACTGCATCAACGGTAAACTTTATCCATACCTCCTTAAATTTCCCTGATGTTGTCTTTCCTATTTTTCCTGCACATTATTTTACTGTCACTACACTTGCCCACACCCCCACACCTGCTGCCACACCACGGACACCCTCTGCCGCCTTAACCTCATCACCTGCCCCGACAGCCGCCGACAGCACCCATGCTGACCAATCTGCCCGTGGCACGAAACGTCGAATGGCATCAGAGGAACTTGATGCCTTTATTGTCGGATTCTCGTCCTCCTCTGTTTGGGCCGCCAGTGACAATGAACGCTCTATTAAGAGGAATCTTTCGAAGGAGTTCTTGCCGGCGAAGAGGCAGAAGTGAATGGCAGACAAAAACAATATGCCAAGAGCCAGCAGCAGCGGCAACGACAGCAGCAGCAGTGAGGGCAGCAGTAGCACCTCTGAAATCCAGGTTGTGGAGCAACCTCCTCATATCTCCCCAACCAGGATCCAGCCACCACGGGAGGCCAAAGCAAAGAACACATCTGCCTCCCCTGTGCCCCAGCCAGCGCCGAAAGCTAGAGCCTGCCGCCAGATCAGACTCAGCAGCAGCAGCGAAGACATCGATTAAAAATTTAAGTTCTTATCTTTATTTTTGCTGTCTGCTTATATATTTTGTGATGTACTGCTTTATCTTTATTTTTATTTGTCATTTGCATTGAGGGCAATGCAACCCTCGAGTTTGGGGGTGGCAACCCTCCATTAATGGAGTCCATCTTAGTTTTAAAATTTGTGTCTTTTACTTAGTTTATATAAAAAATGAAAATATTGAAAAATTTTGGCTTAAGTCTGTGAACTGAACTTACCTGCCGTGACAGCTCTATCGTGGCAGTGCCTTTAGGATAGTTTTTAGGAGATGTTTAGAGCCTTTCTATAGTTCTGAAAACTAAAACACCATTGTGACTGTTATACTGCTTAGAACTCTTTTAGTCAACTAGAATAGGAAGCCTAGCACTTGGATAGCCCCTAGAGGTGCCTAACACTGGCTCTAGGAAAGAAGTTTAGCAAAAGAGACTCAACAGCCCTAGAGGTGCCCGAAACCGGCTCTAGGAAGTTAGCTAGAGGTGCCTAAAACTGGCTTTAGTGAAACTTTAAGCTTAAAAAAATAGTGAAATCGAGTCAAAATAAAAAAATTCAAAGGAGCATAAGAAATGCCTTCAAAAAAATAAAATAAACTTTGGCATAAAAATTCGAGTTAAGGGCTGAAGTATTCTAGTGAAACTAAGAGATTCTTGGCATATAACTGTTCACAAGCATGCACACACTGCACGAGGACTATAGGGAGATTCCGGACATATCCTAGATTATCCGACAGGTTGTTGCCGTCACAGGGAACGAATGAAGGGTAAGAGAAAGTTCACTGTTTTTGAGCCAAAACAAAAATATTTCATTTTTCTTTTAAGTCTTAATTGCTTGAGGGCAAGCAAAAACTTGAGTTTGGGGGGTGTTGAGTGTGTAAAAGTTCTATTATTGACCCCCTATTTAACCCATATTTTTGCTACATTCAAGCATAATTCATTACATTTAGGTTAGTTTACAGTTAAACATCACATATATATATTAAATGGCACAGTTTCTACTGAAATTGGTTGTTTTTGCAGGTGGCTGCTGTAGCAGACGGGAAAAGCAGGCGCTGGGTAGTGAAGCAGAAGAGCTGGAAATGGACGAGCAGTCAAGGAGGACGATGTTGCCATGGTTGCCGCCGTGACAGCAGAGCACGACAGCAGTTTTGAGGAGAAGAAGTAAAGTGGACCTCGACAGATAGAGAAAATTCAGCCTGTCTGTCGTGTAAAACCACTATATTTTTCCAAGCCCTAGATCGAAAGGAATGTCAAGCCCAAAGTTCAAGGAGAGAAAATCCCAAGCAAGAAGGAGGACGGCTTAAAGTTAGATTCTTTGAAGATTTAGTCTTTATTAGAGTTGTACTTTAATTTAAAGTTGTATTCTTGCTATTTTAGAAAACTTGGATCCAAAGCCTATATAAGGGCATGTATTTCGACCTAGGAGGGATATAACCTATTCTCTAGCCTTCTTCCCAAAACCCTAGTCGTTTCCTTCCTCTCATCATGTTCTAAATTCCCCTTAGGGCCACGGGTTGTTTTGTAAAGTAGTTGCAAGGGTTGTTTTTGCTTTAGGAATTTTCAGTTCAATGAAATAAACTTCAAGTTCTCTTATTCTTGTTATTAACATCTTGCAAGAGCATCGGGAGAGCATTGTGAGATTATCTATTTACTTAATATCGGGGGAGTTAAGTATACGAAAGGAATAAGTGCGCGTTCTCTAGTTTATAGTTGAACTATCTCAAACCTAGGGATAGGACGAGGTTAAGTGGCTAAAGAAGAATTCATCAACATCGGTGTTCATCCTTCGATTCACGCCGGGAGGTATCATCAAAGACATGATCATCGAAAGACTTGGACCTAGGGATAGGCCAAGGCACAACAGGGATTCTTGTCAAACTTGAAGTACTGAGTTGAGTATTCGCTGCTGCGATAAGCAACGGACTACTGCCGCGACAGGTGCTTCTGCGACAAGGAACGACGACAGAACTGGATTTCCTAGACTTAGCAATACCTGCACTACTGAGCAATTCAATACCAGCCCATTCTCTCTATCTTGATTTTTCGACTCTTTTATTTACGTTTACTTTATTATTCTCGTGACAACTTTCTCAAATATTTTCTTTACTTTCGTGCAGTGATTCAAGGTGAAGCTATTAGCCCAGTCCCTGTGGAGACGATATCTGATACTTCGTATCACTTTACTACTTGCATCGTGTACACTTGCACTACAATTGCGATAGACTCTTTTACACGCAACAAAATGCAATCTAACTAAGAATGAAACTTTTTGGCTTTGGCTTAACTCAATGAACAACCGTTACCTACATCACCTTCACCATAAAGATCAATACCTTTTCGGATGTTTACGGACTTATCCGGATCAATACTATAATTCTTGTGTGAGTGTGTGCAGGTTTTTGTGAACAAATATGAGCTTAGACTCTTTAGCAACCAGAATAGTTACTCAACAAACTTGAGTTTTACTTCCAAAAATAATTCTTAACTAGAGCCAATTTCGGGCACCTCTAGTTTTCTTCTTAACTTAGATTGAGGTCTTTCTATTTCTACTAGAGCCGTTTTCGGGCACCTCTAGTTATCTTCCTAGAGCTAGTTTCGGGCACCTCTAGTTTTCTTCCTAGAGCCTGTGTTAGGCACCTCTATGAGTAAATCTGAGTCTAAGTTTTTTTTTTCTAACTCAAGTGGCTAAGCTTCATATTCTAAGTTTACTAATAGAGTCTTAACAACATATAAGTCACAAAGGTGTTTTAAGAGTTCAGAACTATAGTAAGGCTCTAAATACTTCCTAAAACATTCGAAAGCTATTGTCACGACCGTGAATACCGCGGCAGGTAAGAGAAGTTCAAAAACTTAAGCCAATTTTTTTAGACACAAAAATAAATAGTTATAAACACAAAATATAATCAGTCCATTAATAATAGGAGGACTGCCTACCCCCAAACTCGAGGGTTGCATTGTTCTCAATGCTTGACACATAAAAATAGAAAGATAAAAACATCACAAATAGAAAATAGAGACACATAAGACAGAAAGAGTAAGAAACATAAATTGAAGTGCCAGCATTGTTGTTGTTATTGTTGTCGTCTATGCGGAGCTGTCGGTGGGCAGTTACTTTTGAGACTGAGGCTGCCTTCGTAGTTGGAGAGGAAGAGGCTGCCTTTTTTTTGCCTCTCGAGGTGGCTAGATTCTGGTAGGTGAAATTTTTGGAGCTTTGTCCAGAATCTCTAGCTCACTGTCACTTTTGATGCTGCTTTGGCTACCGTCTCCATTGTCGTGGCAGGGTCCCTCTACATCGAGCTCAAGCTTCTTTTTCTTCATAGGAGGGAAATCCTTTGCTATTTGGTGGACAACAGAAGGTTCAGAGTCTGAATCATCTTGCCAGACTGAAGAAGAGGAGAAACCCTCGAAATATTTTGGATCGGTTTCTGGGACTGGTTCCTTTCTCTTGGCTCCTCGAGATGGCTGGTCCTTCTCCTTAGGAGAGGTGAGAGTAACCAAGGGTGATGCAGACCTTCTGTCGCCTGGTCCTGTCGCAGAAGATGGGGAGGAGGAAGCATCTGTCGCTGTGGCCTTCTTGTGGGAGGTGACATGTGATGGGGTAGAAACAAGATTTTCTGGAAAATGAGGAAACTGCACGTTGGGGAAATTAAGTTCAACTTTAATAAAATTTACAATTGCAATGTGGAAATCCCTCATGTACTCCATAAATCCTTGTTATTATGCCTCCATTCGTTGCAGCAGGTGGATGATGTGGCTGGGGGAAGTGCCTGGTGGTTTGTCAGGTTCTGTTGATCAGGGTCTGTCGTGGCAGGTTCTGTTGAGTCAGGTTCTGTCGTGGGCTCTGTCGTGGGCTTTGTCGTGGCAGAAGGGTTGATGTATGCCATTGGTGTGGCTGCCTTGAGCTCCATCAGGATGTAAAGGTTTTGTTGTGTCCAACCCTTGTCTTGGATCTTGACATCCTCTTCAATCTCGGGGACGTTCTTTGTTGTACATAGGGATGTGATCAACTTCCCCACGTTGATCTGTCGTTCATTTATAATGGAATAAACGAGGGCTAGCCTTTGTCTATCCACTGTCGTGTTGTGTGATGTGGGCATGAGGCGTTTCTTCACGAAGTTGTTCCATAGCTTAGCGGCAGGTGTGAGTTGAGTCCTTCGAACAGTCCACCTATGTTTTGGATCATCATTCCAGCTAGTGCCTTCTATTGTGAGGTCTGCCATGATGCTATCGTAGTCTGCTGGCGACAGATTTTCGACGAACTGTCTGTGTGCGTCTTCTTCCCTGCCCACGTAAATTCCATAAAGTGAATTTATATAAGCTGGTTCTAACTCAATTGTCTTACCCCTGATGGTGACTTGATATGTGTCCTTGGTAGGATTTGTAGCATAGAACTCTCGAACGAGGGTGACATTCATTTCCTCTAGTTGTTCAGCAAACATCTGCCATTTCAAACTGATGATTCTTTTTGCGATAAACCCCTCTAAACCCAGATCTCCTTTCTTCTTTTGGTATATAAAACCCCTCTCTTCCCACATTTCTCTCTTCTGAAAAGATTCATAGTATCTTTTCTCCGTTTCTGTAGAGTCGAACCTTCTTCGGATTCTGTTGTGTGTGGGAGTGGAGACTACTGCGGCAGGGGTGGGGGCAGAGCTTCTGTGGGTTGATCTTATCGTCATTATAAGGGTATTGTGGAAACAAAAGGAAAGAAAATATTGAAAGCTAAAAAATATTCTGAAACAGAGTTGAGAGGGTAGAATGAAGGTGAAAAATGGGATTTCTGGCTGTTGAAGTTATAACGGTTGGCTTGGAAAATGGAGCCAGCTGTCACGCAGTTTCTGGATGCGTCTGTTACGTGTTTCAGTGTTTTTCCCGCATCTGCTACGTGTCTGTTGCGTGTCTTCCGCGACAGCTGGTGACAGTCTGTCTTCGCGTGTCTGCCGCGATAGCTGGCGACAACCTTGTTACCATTGAGCTCTATCTCTTGGGCTTCTTGGGCTGAGGTGAGTGTGATGGGCTGGTTCATTCTTTCTCTTCCTCTGTTTCTTTTATTTGCATGAAACCTAAAATAAACTAATATTAAATTCCTACTTCCTAAAGCAATAAAAATAAAAGAAATAATAAAAAATAAGTTAAATTAGGGATGCCTTGAGGGGCATCTCCTAAAGTAACCACTTCTTGTTCTTTTGGGGCTTCAGTCTACTGATAGTGCTTAAGTCTCTGTCCATTAACTTTGAACTGGTGCATGTCCTTGATAGATCTTATTGTGATGGCACCACGGGGAAAAGCTTGAACTACCTGGGAAGAGCTTCAGTCGGGAGTTGAACAACAACACTTTTTGGCCTAGTGTGAACTGTCGTGGCAGAAGTATTCTGCCGTGCCACTTCTTTGTCTTGTCCTTATGGATTCTGGCGTTGTCGTAGGCCATGGCTCGAATTTCTTCAATTTCTTTTAAATCCAAGAGCCTTTTCTGCCCTGCTCTATCCCAATCCATGTTAATTGTCTTAATAGCCCAGTATGCTTTATGTTCTATCTCGACAGGGAGGTGGCAAGTTTTTCCATAGATTAGTTGATAAGGTGGCATTCCCAATGGTGTTTTGAAAGCAGTCTTGTAAGCCCATAATGCATCATTCAAATGGAGAGACTAGTCCTTCCTAGATGGCTTAACCATCTTTTCCAGAATGTTCTTTACTTCTCTATTGGATATCTCGGCCTGCCCATTGGTCTGAGGGTGATATGCTGTTGTGATTCTGTGGGTCACTCTATACTTCTTCAATGCATTAGCAATCGTCCTATTGTCAAAATGCCTACCTTCATCACTAATGATTTCCCTTCGGATGTCAAACCTGGTGAAGATGTGTTTGTGTAAAAATCTTTGGACGATTTTGGCATCATTATTTTGTGTGGCGATGGCTTCTACCCACTTGGACACATAATCTATTGCCAGCAGTATATACAGGTTCCCACAAGAAGCTGGGAATGGTCCCATGAAGTCGATTCCCCAAACATCGAAAATTTTGACTTCGAGAATGTTCTACAGGGGCATCCCATGCCTTCTAGAGATGTTTCCTGTCCATTGGCACTTGTCATAACGCTTGTAAAAAGCATGTGCATCTTTGAATAGTGTAGGCCAAAATAAACCGGACTGCAGAACCTTGGCATTAGTTTTGTTTCCTCCAAAGTGTCCTCCATAAGGAGTAGTATGGCAGTGGTGGAGTACTTCTTCTTGTTCCTCCTTCGGTATGCATCTCCTGATAATTTGATCTGCACAATGTTTGAACAGAATAGGTTAACCCAATAATAATGTTTTGCATCATTTTGGAACCTCTTCCTTGCTTGATAGATAAGTTCAAGAGGTAATAAACCACTAACGAGATAGTTTACTATGTCAGCATACCAAGGAACCTCAAAAAACTTACCTGTCGACGTGGCTGTCGCGGTAGCACTTGTGTGTACTTCCATGGCAGTGAATAACTACTCATTAAGGAAAGTCTCATGTATGCTAACCTTGTTTTCATCTTGATCCTTTCTCAGCTCCAGTCTTGACAAGTGATCAGCTACTTGGTTTTCTGTTCCCTTTCTGTCTTTGATTTCTATATCAAACTCTTGTAACAACAAAATCCAACGTATCAATCGTGGTCGTGCATCCTTCTTGGTGAACAGGTGTTTTATTGCTGAATGATCCGTGTGAACCACCACTTTTGTTCCAAGTATGTATGGTCTGAACTTGTCAAAGGTGAATACCACAAGTAGCAACTCCTTCTCAGTCGTGGTGTAGTTTATCTAGGCATCGTTTAAGGTCTTGCTAGCATAGTATATTACGTGGAAGAGTTTCTTCTTCCGCTGCCCTAGTGCTGCCCGCACAGCATAGTCATTGACATCACACATTATCTCGAACGGTAAACTCCAGTCTGGTGGTTGTACTATTGGGGCTGTTACCAGCTTCTCTTTTAGTGTCTTGAATGCTTCAGTACAATCGGGATTGAAGTCAAAGGTCTTATTTTGTTCCAACAAAAGACACAAAGGTTTAGTAATCTTATAAAAGTTAACAATAAACCTACGATAAAAACCTGCGTGTCCTAAGAAACTCCTAATGCCCTTGACTGTGGTAGGTGGCGGCAGTTTTTCGATGACTTAGATTTTGGCTCTGTCTACTTCTATGCCACGACAAGAGACTTTGTGTCCCAACACTATGCCCTCATCTACCATAAAATGGCATTTTTCCCAGTTCAGTACAAGATTTGCCTCTTCACATCTTTCAATCACTTTCTTTAAGTTGCTTAAGCAGTTGTTGAAGCTATCTCCAAAGACGGAAAAATCATCCATGAAGATCTCCAGGAAATCTTCCACCATATCAGAGAATATAGCCATCATACACTGCTGAAAGGTTGTTGGTGCATTACACAGTCCAAATGGCATTCTCCTAAAGGCGTATGTTCCATAGGGGCATGTGAAGGTTGTCTTCTCCTGGTCCTCTAGTGCAATGGCAATCTGATTGTAACCTGAATAACCATCAAGGAAACAATAGTAAGGGTTTCCAACTAATCTATCTAGCATTTGGTTAATAAAAGGCAAGGGGAAGTGGTCCTTCTGGGTAGCTTTATTAAGCTTCGGGTATTCCATACAAACCCTCCAACCGGTCACAGTCTTGGTTGGGATTAGCTCATTATCCTTGTTGGTTACGACATTTATTCCTCCCTTCTTGGGTACACATTGCACAGAGCTCATGCACTTGCTATCCGAGATGGTGTAAATAATTCCAACACCAGGCCATTTGATAATTTCCTTTCGCACCACCTCTCGCATAGCTTCGTTTAATCGTCTCTAAGCATCTATCGTCGGTTTATGATCATCCTCCAAGAGGATTTTATGCATGCAAATTGTCGGACTGATGCCCTGAATATCGGCAATGGTCCATCCAATTGCCTTCTTATGTTGTTGTAGCATACCAATCAGCTATTGTTCATGTTCCTGCATCAACTTAGAAGAGATGATCACGGGCAACGTATCATTGAGACCAAGAAAAACATATTTAAGTTGCTCTAGCAGGGGTTTAAGATCTAAAGCAGGAGGCTAATCTATGGAAGGCTTTTGAATCACATGTTTGTTAGAGGTATAGTTCAGAGGTTCAACTAACTTACCTGGACGCATGCCTATCCAATTTGCCTCTTCAGGATCTTCAGTGTCAGATGTGTTATTGTTTGAGGAGTTGCTGTCACCAGTACTGTCGTGACAGTCTTCTAGGTGGCTGTGGCGACAGTGACCAATTTGTTTGTCGTGACAGCTTGATCTGATGCAGGGTTGGTCTACAATTACCTTTGATATTGACTTACATTCTTCTTGTACATCAGCTTGTTTCATGACCTGGAGAACATTTAGTTTTATCTGTTGGTCGTTGACTCTCATAGTCGGTTCTCCCTTCTTTACATCGATCACTATTCTACTTGTGGCTAGGAAGGGTCGCCCTAGGATGATCGGTGCATTCTCGTCTACTTCACAGTCTAAAACAAGGAAGTCAGTGGGAAATATAAATTTATCCACTCTTACCAAGATGTCTTCAATTTTTCCTTCTGGTTGTATGTAAGAGCAGTCTGCCAATTGAAGCATGACTGTTGTGGGTCTTGCTTGTCCAATACCTAATTTCTGAAAAACAGATTTGGGCATTATATTTATACCAGCTCCAAGATCACAAAATGGCTTACCCACATACTGATCACTGATTATGCATGATATAATGAAACTCCCAGGATCCTTCTTCTTTTGGGGTGCACGGTTATGTAGGATTGGCATGCAACCTTCTGTCATGACTAATGTTTCAAACTCCCCAAGTCCGAATCTCCTGGACATTGCATCTTTAAGAAACTTGGCATAACCAGGCATCTGATGAATGGCTTCCAACAAAGGAATATTGATATGTACTTGCTTAAAAATATCGTAGAACTTCTTAAGTTAGTACTCTTGTTTCTGTTTCTTCAACCGCTGTGGAAAAAAGGGTGGAGGACGGCAATCTTCGAGACGTCCTTCACATGGGATTCAGATCTGAGGAGGCTCACATTCTTCATCTTCTTCTGTCGCCTCCTTGGATTCTTCTACTGTCGTGGCAAGAGTGGTGACAGTAGATTGTTTCACGTCTACCGGGGCAGTGTTTTCGACAAATGTCTGTAGGGTCGGTTCCTTACTATGTGTTTCTTTAATTTTCGGCCCTTGTAGTTGTTTCCCACTTCTTGTTGTTATAGCTTTACACTGCTCATGTGTTGGTTTTCTAGTGACCTCAGTATCACTAGGGAATCCTTCATTTTGTCTGGTGTTGATGAACTGGGCTACCTGACCCATTTGTGTTTCTAGAGACTTTAAAGTAGCCTCATGGTTTGTCATTCTCATCTCTGTTTTATTCATGAATGTTTCAGTCTTCTTGACAAAGTGATCCATGTTGGCCATATATGCTCCAGTTTGAGACATGAAAGTTGCTAGGGTCTGTTCTAATATACTTGTGGATGATGTCGGATGCTGTTGTGGCTGCTGTCGTGACAGTATTCTGGGAACTCCTTGATTCTGATTATTCTGGATTGGAGGATTCAAAGCATTTTTTGGGTTACTCTAGGAGAATTTAGGGTTCTTCCTCCAATTCGGGTTGTAAATGTTGGAGTCGTAGCCTTTATTCTTGTTGTAGTTTCCAACATACATTCTCGTTTCCAGTTGTAGGGGACGCATCTCTGTACTATGGTTTCCACTGCAAGTTTCACACATCTCCTCGGCAGAAAATACTGCCTTAGATTCGTTCTTCCGCTACAGGTTTTCAACTACCTTAGTGATGTATGCTAATTGGGTTCTTACGAAGTTGTCAGATTCATGTTCCTTGATAGATATGCCTCGTCTTCCTCCTCTTCGTTCTGTGGGGAACTGTTCGTCGTTCTTTGCCAACCTTTTCAACACAAGCATTGCATCTTATGGCGCTTTGTCCAGTAACAAACCATTAGTTTCCGAATCTATCCTCATTCGAATGGGTGCATTGGCAGCATTGTAGAATTTGACGACCTGGTTCCATACGGGGAATCCGTGCATCAGGCAGTTTCCTAAGAGAGTTGTAAAACAGTCCCATGCCTCATGCATTGGTTCATCATCTTCCTGTTGAAAAGTAGCAATTTCATTACGTAATCTTTCAGTTAAAAGAGAAGGATTAAAACGAGAAAGGAATTCACGGCAAAGATCTGCCCAATTTCTTATTGAACTCGGCGTTAACTTAATCCACCAGGTTTTTGCTCTATCCCTCAATGAATGGGGAAATAGTCGGAGTCTCGGCACTTCCGGGCTTATTCCTGGTAGTCTAAATGATCCACAGATTTCTTGGAAGGTTTTCAAATGCTCTCGTGCATCCTCTATAGCAGAACTGCCAAATTGTCCGGCTGAATTTAATATGCTGAACATCACAAGTTTTAGTTCGAAGTGTTCAGCTTCCACGTCTGGCAGTGTAGTTTGCAGTTCAACTTGATCATTGTCCATATACTCTTGGCATGTTTGTCGTGCTGTCGGGGCAGCAGGAGCTTTACGGTTGTCTTGAACATCAGTAGGAGGAATAATATCAACCCTAGGGTTGTTGTTATTGTTGTTGTTACCTACCCCAACACCTTGTCCTTCGTTTTCCATTGCTTCAATTCTTTCCTCAAGATAGTGGTTTCTCTCTATCAGGAGTCGGGCTTGGTTTCTGAGATGGTACGTAAGATCGATTTCCGGGTCTAGTTCGTATTCAGGATCTATACCGCGTCTCGATCTGCGCATAAGCAAGAGAAGAAAACTTATGAAAAGGACATGGAAATATAACAACCAGAAATAGAAAAGAAATAAAAATAAAAGTGTAGCAATTAAAGGTAAATGTATGTTGTTAGTCCCCGGCAACGACGCCAAAAACTTGTTGCGTGTAAATAAGACTATCGCAATTGAGTGCAAGTATACACGACGCAAGTAATATAGTGATACGAAGCATCGGATATCGTCTCCACAGGGACTGGAAATACTTCTAACTTTAAAACTCTGCACAATAAAAGAGATGGATTTAATAAAGTGTTTTGAAAATTCTTGAATATAAACTAAAATAGAGGAAGAAATCAGATTGATAAAGTAGGCTAGTATTGATTTGTTCAGTAGTGTAGGTGTTGCACTGTTCAGAGGACTTCTGTTGTGTATGTCACCGAGCCTGTCGCAGCAGCACCTATCGCGGTAGAGGTCTGATGTTGTCGCGGCAGCGATCAACAACTCTGTTACTTCAAGTTCGGCAAGAACCCCTGTTGTGACTTGTCCTATCCCTAGGTCTAAGTTCTGCCGGCGAACACGTCTTGGATGATACCTCTCGGCGTGAATCGAAGGATGAACATTGATGTTTGTGAATTCTTCTTTAGCCGCTTAACCTTGTACATATCCCTAGGCCAAGATAGTTTAACCATAAACTGAAAAACTGTATTTACTCCTTTCTTATACTTAACTCTCCCAATATTAAGTAAATAGATAACCACACAATGCTCCCTCGATACACTTATGAGATGTTAAAACCAGAGTAAATAAACTTGAAGTTTTATTGATTGAACAGAAAAACCTAAGAAACAGTTTAACCCTTACAACTACTTTACAAGATCGACCCTTAGCCCTGGGGAAGATTTAGAACATGATGAAGAAGAGAAACGCTAGGGTTTATGATGGAAGACAGCTAGGAACTAGGTTATCCCTTCCCTTGTCGAAATACAAGCATATAGATAGGCCTTGGGTGAAAGCTTTCCTAATGGCCAAGAATACTAGTTTGAATTAAAGTACAAATTATTTAAAGATTAAATCTCTGAGTAAACGTCCTTTAGTTCGCCCTATCTTCTTGCTTTGACTTTCTCCTCAAACTTTTGGGCAAGGCCTTCCTTGTGCTTCTGGGCTCCAAAAATTATGTGAGTGGTCTACAAAAATCAAGCTTGAAATCCTCTATCAGTCGAACTCCACTTCACATTTTCCATCTCTGTTGTCTTTATTGTCGCCACTTCTGTCACGACAGTCGTCACAACAGTGATGTAGGAGGCAATTTTCTTCAACCCTTCACTCCAGCTCTACAGTTATCTTTTGTTCCTCTACTGCCCTGGATGCTGCCGCGACAGGTACCTGCAAGAATTAACCAAAATTAGCAGTATCTGTGCAAAAATTATCTATTTGTGATGTTTATGCAAATTCTATCATAAAATGCAACTAAACATGGTTGAGTGCATCAATAATATGGATAAATGAGGGTTAAAATATAGAACATTTATGCTCTGAACACCTAACACTGGCTCTAGGAAGAAAACTAGATTTACTCCTAGAGGTGCCTAACACTGGCTCTAGGAAGATAACTAGAGGTGCCCGAAACCGGCTCTAGTAGAAATAGAAGAACTTCAATCTAAGTTAGAAAAAAAACTAGAGGTGTTCGGAATTGGCTCTAGTTAAGAATTATTTTAAAATAAAACTCAAGTGAGTTGAGTAATTATTCTGATTGCTAAAGAGTCTAGGCATATTTGTTCACAAAACCTGCACACACTCACACGAGAGTTATAGTATTGCTCCAGATAAGTCCGTAAACATCCGAAAAGGTATTGAGCTTGATGGTGAAGGTGTTGTAGGTAATGGTTGTTAAGTCAAAGTGATAACTGCATAAATATCCTTGTTTTCATACCTTTTTGCTATAACATTTGCTTGTTCTTGAGTTCATACCATAGCATTTAGACTACATTTAGTTTGCATTTTCTTCTTCTGGGTGCATCCTATTCTTTGCTGGTTATTGGTCCATATCGAGGGGTACTGCTCAGAAGGTTGGTTTTGGTTTTGTTGGTGCGCAGGAAAGGAGTCAAGAGAGTAAGCTAGTACCTGGAATTGCTATAGCATGGTGGAAGTGGATATTGGCCAGCACGTGAGATACACGTGAGCTGCAGAAGCACGTGAACATGCAGTAAAGGACGATCTGACATGTGCAGCAGCTGGTATCCACCTGCAGACTGTCCTCCTTGTCCCCTCGTGGCAGACCTTGTCGGTGGATATTCCTTGGGATTATTAAGGAATCTTTAGAGCACCAAACTCTAGAAGCCTCCACTATATAAAGGGGAGAGAAGCTTGGAGAAGAGAGAGAGATTGTGTTGCAAAAAGATAGGCGGAAGAGAGAGAAAATGAGAGGGAAGTTTTCTCCTTCATCTTCTCCAGCTTGGTGTCCTCTATCGTTGAAGCTCCAAGGAGTGGCCTCACCGGCCTTGAGAGAGGCGGTGAGCCTAAGACAGTTGGGCAGTCCATGGCGGAGAGGGAGTTCACCTTTCTTTTTGTCGCTATAGTAATTTCTTGTCATATCTTTATATTTGGTGATGTTATCGCAATGATACGTTGGATGATATTGCCCAGCCACGAACTGTTTTAGGTGGCTTGGGTTTGATGGATGATTTTATTTTGAGTACTTTTTAATGCATGCATGTTTTTTTCAGTGTTTATCATGATTCTATGCTTTGCTTATGCATTTCTCATTTCCTTAAAGTTCTAAGAGCTTAGGGTTGTAAGTGTTTTAAGAGATAGGCCTTACCTTAAGCGCCTTCGAGAGTTGGTCGTTCTTTAAGTGTATGTTGGGGTTAGTAATCAAGAGAGCTAGCCTTAGAACCCTCATAAGCAATGGAATGACTGTTGAGAGGCAGTCTCTAACCTACCTTAGAGATAAGTGATAGGTTGCAAGGGCTAAGAAGGATAGTACGTGAAGGGTAGGGGAGTGTTAAGAGTTTATGTCGAGAGGTATGGCTGTAGCATTTCTGACTCTCAGTTTCCTGGCTAGAGATAGTTTAGGGACATTCTTAGTAAATCCCACCTAGCATAGAAGATAGCTTAAGAGCATTAGTATCGTTAAGAAGCTTGAGCTAGGTTGTCCATCATTCCCTGCCAGTCATTCCGTAGTGAGTTTCGCATACGATAGGGGAACAATTTATCATATTTCTATCTTATCTTATCTTATCTTTCTCCTTCATCTTCTCCAGCTTGGTGTCCTCTATCGTTGAAGCTCCAAGGAGTGGCCTCACCGGCCTCGAGAGAGGCGGTGAGCCTAAGACAGTCGGGCAGTCCATGGCGAAAAGGGAGTTCACCTTTCTTTTTTTAGCTATAGTAATTTCTTGTCATATCTTTATATTTAGTGATGTTATCGCAATGATACGTTGGATGATATTGCCCAGCCACGAACTGTTTTAGGTGGCTTGGGTTTGATGGATGGTTTTATTTTGAGTACTTTTTAATGCATGCTATGTTTTTTCAGTGTTTATCATGATCCTATGCTTTGCTTATGCATTTCTCATTTCCTTAAAGTTGTAAGAGCTTAGGGTTGTAAGTGCTTTAAGAGATAGGCCTTACCTTAAGCGCCTTCGAGAGTTGGTCATTCTTTAAGTGTATGTTGGGGTTAGTAATTGAGAGAGCTAGCCTTAGAACCCTTATAAGTAGTGGAATGACTGTTGAGAGGCAGTCTCTAACCTACCTTAGAGATAAGTGATAGGTTGCAAGGGCTAAGAAGGATAGTACGTGAAGGGTAGGGGAGTGTTAAGAGTTTACGCCGAGAGGTATGGCTGTAGCATTTCTGACTCTCAGTTTCCCGGCTATAGATAGTTTAGGGACATTCTTAGTAAATCCCACCTAGCATAGAAGATAGCTTAAGAGCCTTAGTATCATTAAGAAGCTTGAGCTAGGTTGTCCATCATTCCCTGCCAGTCATTCCGTAGTGAGTTTCACATACGAAAGGGGACCTATTTATCATATTGCTATCTTATCTTTCTCTGCTCTGTTTTGCTTCAACATTATTTTACATCATTTCTTTTACTTTAGCATTGTCATCTGCAAAAAGTTCAATCGTTATTGTTACAGCAACCGTGAATACCTCCAATCCCTGTGGAGACGATACTCACTCGTCACTTTATTACTCGTTCGACGTGTATACTTGCACCATTTGCGTATCATTTATAGTATTGCAAGACCACGCAACAAGTTTTTGGTGTCGTTGTCGGGGATTGACAATTGGTTGTTTACGGTTTTTGTTTTTATCGCTTGTTCTTTTTGTTTTTGTACAAATTTATTTTAGGTTTTTCATTTTTCTTTTCAGGTGTCTTGCTAGTGTATGATCAGAAGGCGACCTAGATGACCCCTGCAATCACCTATTTCTGAGATCGAGCATTTCTTGAGACTTAGGAGACGTGTTTGACGAGAAGAGACTAGAAACATGAACGGAGAAATACCACCACCTCAAGGTAACGGAGAAGCTATGAAAAATGGCCAAGGAGAAGCAGCTCGACCTCGAGCTATTAGGGATCATTTAACTGCAGTCTTGGATGATCTCTATCCCGGAACTGTAGCTCCAGAAATTCAGGCAGCCCAGTTCGAGCTTAAACCTATTATGTTCAACATGTTGAACACTATTGGTCGGTTTGGAGGTATGCCTCACGAAGATGCAAGACAACATATTTGTGCTTTCTTGGAAGTTTGTGAATCGTTCAGACAGCAAGGAATGCATGAGGATGTGCTAAAGCTTAAACTGTTTCCATATTCTTTATGTGATCGTGCTAGAGCATGGCTAAGTGGAGTGCCAGCTGGATCAATGGAGACTTGGACAGATCTATGCAAAAGTTTTCTGCTACAGTATAATCCACCTAATAAAAACACTCAGTTGAGAAATGATATAGCTTCTTTTCGTCAAGCTGGTGACGAATCCATGTATGAGTGTTGGGATCGATTCAAGGGATTATTGAGGAAGTGCACAAATCATGGATTTCATGATTGGACCCAAGTGGTTATGTTCTATAATGGGGTAAATGCTGCTACAAGGATGATACTAGATGCTTCAGCAAATGGGACCTTGTTAGACAAATCACCGGAGGAAGCATTTGACATTCTTGTTAGGGTAGCCAACAATGATTACCAGTTTCTGACCACAAGGCTTGGAACGGGGAGGAGAACCCAAGTAACTCGAGACAGTGAAGTTGATGACTCCGTAGCCACCCAATTAGCTGCTATCACAAATATGCTAAAGAACCTCAAACGTCCCAACGAAGTCAAGGAAGTAAAGTCCACAACCTCATGCCTCAGATGCGATGGTAATCACCATTTGAGTGAATGCCCTGACAATCACGAGTCAGCCAACTATGTGGGGAATTAAAACCGCAACAACAATCCATACTCCAATACCTACAACCTAGGATGACGTCAGTATTCAAATTTCAGTTGGGGTAATCAAGGGCACAGTAATTTTGCACAGCCAGTGCCACAGCAAAATCTGATCGAAGCACCATCTTCTAATCAGATGATGCCATTGCAAGGTCACAAGGGAGAGGCATCTTCATCGAACAGTTCGCTGGAAACTACATTCAAAGAATTTATGGCTATGACAAAAGATTTTATGGGAACCACGAAAGTTTTGCTACAGGATCATGCAACAAACATTAAAAATCAAGGAGCCTTATTGCAAAGCCATAGTTCCTCTCTCCGAGCCTTAGAAACACAACTTGGTCAGATAGCTCAAACCTTGCATGTGAGACCACAAGGAAGTCTGCCGAGTGACACTGAAGCCACTAAGCACCATAGCAAGGAACAATGCAGCGCACTCACATTAAGGAGTGGCAAGGAAATTAGCAAAGAAGACAAGTTTTGGGGAAAAGAGAAGGAGGACTCTTAGCCCAACTTGCCTCGGGAAGAAGATAAATTACAAGATCTTCCAGTTGAAGAGAAGGGTGAGGAAGTCATAGCAAAAGAAAAGCCTGAGAAGGAGCCTGCTTTTGCTACAACAAAAGATGTAACTCCACCAGTCTAGAGAAATGAAGTTAGACCCCAACCTTCTTTTCCTCAATGACTCAAGAAGCAGAAAGAGGACCTTCAATTCCAGAAATTCGTAGATATCCTAGACAAATTACATATCAATGTCCCATTTCTGGAGGTCATTGATCAGATGCCAACATATGCCAAGTTCCTTAAGGATATAGTCACGAAAAAGAGGAAGGTCGAGAAGCAAGAAACCGTCGCTATAGCAGAAGAATGCTATTCTATGTGGAGCAAGCTACCACCTAAGAGGAAGGACCTAGGCAGCTTTGCTATCTCATGTTCTATTGGCGATAAGTTTGTTGGAAAAGCACTTTGCGATTTAGGATCAAGTGTTAACTTGATGCCTAAGTCAATTTTTCTGAAACTGGGAATTCGATAGGCACAGCCCACTAAGGTTGTGCTACAGCTAGCAGATCATTCTCATGTTCACCCAAAAGGAAGAATTGAAGATATTGTGGTAAAAGTGGACAGATTTATCTTTCCAGTCGACTTCTTAATCCTCGACTGTGAAGCTGACAGCAACACACCCATTATCTTGGGTAGGCCATTTATAGCCACCGGGCGAGCTTTGATCGATTGTGAGAAGGGTGAATTCATGATGCAAGTGGTTGATCAGACGATCACGATAAATATTCATGACACCCTCAAGTATGCAGACAATCTAGGAGTATGCCAACATATAGATGCTACAGCACAGAATGTGACTGATGAGTTTTGTTGTAGCAATGTAATGCAAATGGAAGAGTTTGAAGCACTCTGAAAAGATAACGATTCAGACCTGGAAGAACTCTCAAGGGAACTGGAGCAGTCTAGTCGACTCGAGGCTAGACCAGGTACGCACTTTGAACCTCTTGATTTTTCAGAGTTTATACCTCCTAAACCTTTCCTTGAGCATGCACCTTCTTTAGAATTGAAACCTTATCCATCACATCTTAAATATGTTTACTTAGGGAGCAAAGAAACTTTGCATGTGATAATCTCATCTAGTCTCACACCTGAGCAAGAAACTAGTTTAGTAAATATGTTGTTACAGCATAAAAATGCGCTACGGTGGACTATGGCTGATTTGAAGGGTATAAGCCATGCTATATGTATGCACAAATTTTTGCCTGATGATTATCACAACAATTCAGTTGAGCCCAGAGGAGATTAAAACCAATCACAAAGAATGTGGTGATGAAAGAAATAATCAAGTGGCTTGATGCTGGAATAATCTACCTGATATCCGATAGCTCATGGGTCAACATGGTACAATGTGTACTAAAGAAGGGAGGAGTGACCATGGTAAGCAACGAGAAGAATGAGCCATTGCCTACTAGAACTGTCATGGGGTGGATGATTTGCATGGACTATAGGAAGCTCAACAAGGCACCCAAGAGGGACCATTTTCCCCTCCCATACATTGATCAGATGTTAGATTGACTAGCAGGCAAGGCATTCTATTGTTTCCTCGATAGGTATTCTGGGTACAATTAGATTGCTATATTACCCGAAGACCAAGAGAAGACGACTTTCACATGCCCTTATGGAACTTATACTTTTCAAAGAATGCCCTTTGGTCTCTGCAATGCTCCAGCAACTTTTCAAAGATGTATGTTCACTATGTTTTCAGACATGGTCGAGGATTTTTTAGAAATCTTCATGGATGACTTCTCGGTCTCTGGAGACGACTTCGACACATGCTTGGGCAATCTCGACAAGGTCCTAAAAAGGTGTGAGGAAGCTGACTTGGTGCTCAATTGGGAAAAATGCCATTTCATGGTAATGGAAGGAACGATCTTAGGCCACAAGATCTCGAAGCAAGGGATAGAAGTTGACAAAGCAAAAGTCGAGGTCATTGAAAAACTACCTCCCCCCACTACTGTCAAGGGATTAAGAAGCTTCCTAGGGCATGCTGGCTTCTATCGGAGATTCATCAAGGATTTTTCGAAGATCTCAAAGCCGCTATGCAATTTGCTACAACAAAATCAACCATTTGTGTTTGAAAAAGATTGCTATAGCGCGTTCCAAGAACTGAACGAGAAGCTTATCTCAGCACCAGTTGTCATTCCACCTGATTGGAACGAGCCATTTGAGCTGATGTGTGATGCAAGTGACTACGCCGTCGGTACAGCACTTGGACAACACCGAGGTAAACTCTTTCATGTTATTTATTATGCTAGTCGCACTTTGAATGATGCACAAATCAATTATACCACTACTAAAAAAGAATTGCTTGCTGTAGTATTTGCCTTTGATAAGTTTAGGTCATACTTGATAGGCACTAAGGTTATAGTTCATACCGATCATTCAGCCATTAAGTACTTAGTGACTAAAAAGGATGCTAAACCTAGACTTATTAGATGGATACTCTTGCTGCAAGAATTTGACCTGGAAGTTAGAGATGGGAAAGAATGTGAGAAACAGGTAGCTGATCATTTATTTAGGCTAGAAAATGCTATCACACAAGGTAGTGAAACTAAAATTATGGAGGAATTCCCTGATGAGAAACTGTTAGCTGCTACAACTATCACGTGGTATGTTGATATTGTTAATTATCTTGTAAGTCGTATTTTGCCTCCTGGTTTATCTAGCCAGGGACTCAAGAAATTCAAACATGATGCAAGATTCTACTATTGGGATGAACCCTACTTGTTCAAGCAATGTCCTGATCAGATCATAAGGAGATGTGTTCCATCGGAAGAATACCATAGCATTTTGTACCATTGTCATTCATCACCGTGTGGAGGGAATTTTGGTGGTGCTAGGACTGCTGCAAAAATTCCTCAAGCAGGATTCTATTGGCCTATACTTTTCAAAGATGCACATGAGTTCTACAAGACTTGTGATGGATGCCAAAGAACGAGGAACATCTCCAGGCGGAATGAAATGCCATTACAAATCAATGACCCCCACCTCCTTTTCCTCAACGACTTAAGAAGCAGAAAGAAGACCTTCAGTTCCAGAAATTTGTGGATATCCTGGACAAATTACATATCAATGTCCCATTTCTGGAGGCCATTGATCAAATGCCAACATATTCCAAGTTCCTCAAGGATATAGTCACGAAAAAGAGGAAGGTCGAAAAGCAAGAGACTGTCGCTATAGTAGAAGAATGTTATTCTATGTAGAGCAAGCTGCCACCTAAGAGGAAGGACCCAGGTAGTTTTGCTATCCCATTTTCTATTGGCGACAAGTTTGTTGGAAAAGCACTTTGTGATTTGGGATCAAGTGTTAACTTGATGCCTAAGTCAATTTTTCTGAAACTGGGAATTCGAGAGGCACAGCCCACCAAGGTTGTGCTACAGCTAGCAGATCAGTCTCATGTTCGCCCCGAAGGGAGAGTTGAAGGTGTTGTGGTAAAAGTGGACAGATTTATCTTTCTAGTCGACTTCTTAATCCTCGACTGTGAAGCTGGTAGCAACACACCCATTATCTTGGGAAGGCCATTTTTAGCCATCGGGCGAGCTTTGATCGATTGTGAGAAGGGTGAATTCACGTTGTGAGTAGCTGATCAAACGGTCACGATCAATATTCATGACACCCTCAAGTATGCAGACAACCCAGGAGTATGTCAATATGTAGATGCTACAACACATAATATGATTGATAAGTTTTGTTGTAGCAATGAGATGCAAATGGAAGAGTTCGAAGCACTCTGCAAAGATGATGATTCAGACCAAGAAGAGGTCTCAAGGGAATTGGAGCAGTCTATTCGACTCGAGGCTAGACCAGGTACGCACTTTGAACCTCTTGATTTTCAGAATTTATACCTCCTAAACTTTCCCTTGAGCATGCACCTTCTGTAGAACTGAAACCTTTACCATCACATCTTAAATATGTTTACTTAGGGAGCAATGAAACTTTGCCTGTGATAATTTCATCTAGTCTCACACCTAAGCAAGAAACTAGTTTAGTAAATATGTTGTTACAGCATAAAAAAGCAATAGGGTGGACTGTGGTTGATTTGAAGGGTATAAGCCCTGCTATATATATGCACAAAATTTTGCTTGATGATTGTCACAGCAATTCAGTTGAGCCGCAGAGGAGATTAAACCCAATTATGAAGAATGTGGTGATGAAAGAAATAATCAAGTGGCTGGATGCTGGAGTAATCTACCCGATATCCGATAGCTCATGGGTCAGCCCGGTGCAATGTGTACCGAAGAAGGGAGGCGTGACTGTGGTAAGCAACGAGGAGACTGGGCTATTGCCTACTAGAACCGTCACGGGGTGGAGGATTTGCATGGACTATAGGAAGCTCAACAAGGCGACCAAGAAAGACCATTTTCCCCTCTCATTCATTGATTAGATGTTGGATCGACTAGCGGGCAAGGCATTCTACTGCTTCCTCGATGGGTATTCTGGGTACAATCAGATTGCTATAGCACCAGAAGACCAAGAGAAGACGACTTTCACATGCCTTTATGGAACTTATGCTTTTCGGAGAATGCCCTTTGGTCTCTGCAATGCTCCGGCAACTTTTCAAAGATGTATGATTGCTATATTTTCAGACATGGTCGAGGATTTTTTAGAAATTTTCATGGATGACTTCTCGGTCTCCGGAGATAACTTCGACACATGCTTGGGAAATCTCGCCAAGGTCCTAAAGAGGTGTGAGGAAGCTGACTTGGTGCTCAATTGGGAAAGTACCATTTCATGGTAACGGAAGGAACGGTCTTGGGCCACAAGATTTCGAAACAAGGGATAGAAGTTGACAAAACAAAGGTCGAGGTCATTAAAAACTACCTCCCCCCACTACTGTCAAGGGAGTAAGAAGCTTCTTAGGGCATGATGGCTTCTATCGGAGATTCATCAAGGATTTTTCGAAGATCTCAAAGCCGCTATGCAATTTGCTACAGCAAAATCAACCATTTGTGTTTGACAAAGATTGCTATAGCGCATTTCAAGAACTGAAGGAGAAGCTTATCTCAACACTAGTTGTCATTCCACCTGATTGGAATGAGCCGTTTGAGCTGATGTGTGATGCAAGTGACTACGTCATCGGTGCAGCACTTGGACAACGTCGAGGTAAACTTTTTCATGTTACTTATTATGCTTGTCGCACTTTGAATGATGCACAAATCAATTACACCACTGCTGAGAAAAAAAATTTCTTGTTGTAGTATTTTCCTTTGATAAGTTTAGGTCATACTTGATAGGCACTAAGGTCATAGATCATACCGATCATTCAGCCATTAAGTACTTAGTGACTAAAAAGGATGCTAAACCTAGACTTTTTAGGTGGATACTCTTGCTACAGGAATTTGACTTAGAAGATAGAGATAGGAAAGGATGTGAAAACCAGGTAGCTGGCCATTTATCTAGGCTAGAAAATGCTATCACACAAGGTACTGAAACTGAAATTAAGGAGGATTTCCCTGATGAGAAACTGTTAGCTGCTACAGCAATTTCGTGGTATGCTGATATTGTTAATTATCTTGTTAGTGGTATTTTGCCTCATGATTTATCTATCCAGGGACTCAAGAAATTCGGACATGATGCAAGATTCTACTATTGGGATGAACCCTACTTGTTCAAGCAATATCCCGATCAGATTATAAGGAGATGTGTTTCAGAGGAAGAATACCATAGCATTATGTACCATTTTCACTCATCACCATGTAGATGGCATTTTGGTGGTGCTAGAACTGTTGCAACAGTTCTTCAAGCAGGATTCTATTGGCCAACACTTTTTAAGGATGCACACGAATTCTACAAGACTTGTGACAGATGCCAAAGAACGGGGAACATCTCCAGGCGGAATGAAATGCCATTACAAAATATTCTGGAGCTTGAAATCTTTGATGTGTGGGGAATTGACTTCATGGGTTTGTTTCCTGCATCATATTGAGATCTATATACTTTGCTAGTGGTTCACTACGTGTCAAAATGGGTGGAGGCTGTTGCCACCCCAAGGAATGACTCCAAGACAGTCATGAAGTTTCTTCACAAGAACATCTTCACTAGGTTCGGAGCACCCCGAGCCATCATCAGCGATGAAGGAACTCACTTTGACAACAAGGTTATTGCTAAAGCATTACATCACTATGGAGTCAGGCACAAGATTACTACAGCATATCATCCGCAGACAAACGAACAAGTTGAAGTTTCCAACCGAGAAATCAAGCAAATCTTGGAGAAGGTGGTTAATCCTAAGAGAAAACACTGGTCACCCAAGTTGGATGAAGCACTTTGGGCATATAGGACAGCCTTCAAGACACCTTTGGGCATGTCACCCTTCAAGCTTGTATTTGGCAAGGAGTGCCATTTTCCCGTGGAGCTTGAGCACAAAGCTTATTGGGTAATCAAGAAACTCAACATGGATGCCCAACTTGCTGGTGAACGGAGGTTTCTAGAGCTTAACGAGCTGGAGGAATTTAGAGCCCAAGCATATGAGAACGCTCGCATCTACAAAGAGAAAACCAATAAGTGGCATGACAAACACATTTTTCCAAGGCATTTCTTAGAAGGACAACAAGTGCTTCTCTACAACTCCAGGCTAAAGCTTTTCCCTGGAAAGCTGAAATCAAGGTGGTTAGGGCCATTCATCATACACAAGGTGTACCCTCATGGCGCAGTGGATATCAAGAAGTTGGACGTCGATGAAGTCTTCAAGGTCAATGGCCAACTCCTGAAGGTGTACAGTGGAGCCCCTATCCTCAGAGACAAGTCATACCTGGATCTTCACGATCCTTGAAAGTTTGCATCTCTAAACTCTATCTTTTTATGCTATAGGCATGTTCATAAATAATGCTTTTCTTTTTAGTCTAGTTTTATGTTATCTTTGTTTTCAATTTTCATATCTTTTCACGAGACCCTCGTACAAGGTTTTCTCTTTCCTAGTACAATGTCAAGTACAGGGCAGGAGAGCGTGCCGTCTACAGGGTTGGTAGCAAAAAGGGAAAAGGACATGGAGTTTGTTTTTATCCATTTTTGGAGGGATGAAAGAAAAGGGAAAAGAAAAAGATATTGAGGTTTTATCCAAAAAGTGGGGAAGATGAATTTAAAAAGAGAGAGAAAAACAAAAAGCAAGAGAGAGAATGTTCATCTATTTAATGAGGAGAAAACCTTGCCACATAAACCCATATTCTCTCTCCATCCGTCAGCCATCGCTTTAACTCCAAAAGATTTTTCTCTCTCTCTTAAAACCGATACATGTCCCCATCACGTCCCCTCTTCCATTAATTATTCAGTTTTCACCTTTTTCAACCCCTTATTTCCTTCATCATCATCAACCGCCCCCTCACCTTCTTCATCTTCTTCAACATTCAAAACTTTTCCGTCCATCTTTTCGATTTTCTCCCAAAAACACAGAACACCCTTCACCATTTTCTTTCCATTCACATATTCACTCTCCTCCATTTTTCAACAAAAACTCCATGGCTCCTTGCAAGAACGCCCCTGAGACTTCCGACCATCCCAAACAACAACCAGTCCTAGAAATTTCTAAATTTCTTGACGAGGCAGCAAAGGAGAGATAGACAAAGCTCAAGGACAAGAATGTTCTTCCAGAACTAGGGTTCAAATACCCTCAAGACGAAGAAGATCAGTTCGACCAGTCTATAATGGACGTCATTGGCACACATGGATGGAAAACCTTCGCTGCTCACCCTGAGGAGATTTGTGCATTGCTTGTAAAAGAGTTCTATGCACACCTCACAAGTCCAACCCAGTCTACAGTTCATGTGCGAGGAGAGCAGATAAAGTTTACTGTCGCAGCAATTAACAAGTTCTACGAGCTAAAGCACAATGTAGACCATCACACTTATTTTGTGATGACAATGGACGCACAGACACAGCGCGATGTTCTAGAGGACATTTGTTTTCAAGGAACGGTGCTGGACAATAACAAGTCAGTCGAGAGAGGACCTCTCAAACCTGAGGAAAAGGTATGGAACCACTTTGTGAGACATAAGCTTATGCCTACACTACACACTGCCACCGTCCACATCTCTCGACTTTTTCTCATTCACTCGATAATACATGGTAGAAAAATTGACATAGGAAAGATAATAGTGGATGAGGTATATGCTTGTTTGAAACGGCCCCGTAGTCCCCTTGTTTTTCCTAACCTGATCGTTGCCTTGTGTAAAATGAAAGACATCTTCATAGACGATCTTGTAGATACAACTCTTTCAGGAAAGACAGGTTTGACTCCAGCCCTCGTTACGGAACTCCGAGGATTTAATGAAGACATTCCTCAGCAAGCAGTGGAGGGAGGAGCTAAAAGTTTTGCTGCAGCACGAGTGGTAGCATTGGTGGCAACAACAAAAGCACTGAGCTCAGCCTGATGAAGGCACACCAGCGGGCGTACTTCAAGTATGCCAACCACCGCGATAGTGCCATGGCATCCTGCTTAAGTAAACTCCTACCGGATTAGAACGTCTCTTTTCCATTATTCTATATGGAGTTACTACAAGCCCCCGCCACTGCTACAGCAGGCACAATGTCCCCCAGTGACCCTAGCTCCGTCCAACCTGCTACCAAGAAGAAGACTCCGAGAAAGAAGACATCTGAAACACTGTTGAGTTGTGTGGGGCTCGATTCGTTCAACTGATAAGGCTCACCAAGTGGTGGAGAGGTGGATTTTTGGGTGGAAGGGTTGTGGAAGCTAAAATGAGATTGACACAATGTTTTTAAAGTGGTTCAACCTTCTAACCAAGGTCTACATCCACTACCTTAGCTTCCCACTAAGGATTTCCAATCAATCCACTATTGATTCGTCCCCTTTTCTAGGCTTAGGAGGTAACCCTTACACACAATCAAGCTTTCTACCCAAAGCCTTGATTAAAACCCTCTCTTACAAAGAGATAAACAAAGCAAACACAAATCCCTCTAAAAGGTGTTTGTTTGCACAATTAAAGCACTCACCCAAAACCTAAAACACTTGAGCAAATTTGACAATTTTGGCTCACTAGTGTTTGTCTATACAATAAATGACAATTTAAGCTCTAAGACAATTCTTGATCATTTGATGTTTGACAATATGAGCATTAGCTTTACTGGATGCTTGGAGGTCCCTTTTATACTCCTAATTGAGTTTGTAGTCGTTACTAGTCGTTGGGGATGATTTGGAGCCGTTGAGGACTTTATTTCCCTTCATTAATGATGTTCTACAGCCATCTGTATCGATACGCTTGGACCCATATCGGTACGGCCTTCATCAGAAACTAGTCGTTGGGCTCTTGCCAGCTTGAGTGTATCAATACGCTTGGGGGCGTATCGGTACGGTTTCACTTTTAAATGACCGTTGGGAAATAGCCGTTGTGGTTGTTGGAAAGGGGATCGGTACGCTTATTGGGCGTATCGAAACGATCTCGATCCGTATCGAAACGGTCAAGCCTGTTTCGATACGGGTTTTGGCAGTAACCAAACTGGGCAAAAAAGGTATCGATACGGGTAAGTCCGTATCGGTACGGGTAGCTTGAAAAGTTAAGTTTGGCTATTTAAAATCAATACTTGATAGGCACTAAGGTCATAGATCATACCGATCATTCAGCCATTAAGTACTTAGTGACTAAAAAGGATGCTAAACCTAGACTTTTTAGGTGGATACTCTTGCTACAGGAATTTGACTTAGAAGTTAGAGATAGGAAAGGATGTGAAAACCAGGTAGCTGGCCATTTATCTAGGCTAGAAAATGCTATCACACAAGGTACTGAAACTGAAATTAAGGAGGATTTCCCTGATGAGAAACTGTTAGCTGCTACAGCAATTTCGTGGTATGCTGATATTGTTAATTATCTTGTTAGTGGTATTTTGCCTCATGATTTATCTATCCAGGGACTCAAGAAATTCGGACATGATGCAAGATTCTACTATTGGGATGAACCCTACTTGTTCAAGCAATATCCCGATCAGATTATAAGGAGATGTGTTTCAGAGGAAGAATACCATAGCATTATGTACCATTTTCACTCATCACCATGTAGATGGCATTTTGGTGGTGCTAGAACTGTTGCAACAGTTCTTCAAGCAGGATTCTATTGGCCAACACTTTTTAAGGATGCACACGAATTCTACAAGACTTGTGACAGATGCCAAAGAACGGGGAACATCTCCAGGCGGAATGAAATGCCATTACAAAATATTCTGGAGCTTGAAATCTTTGATGTGTGGGGAATTGACTTCATGGGTTTGTTTCCTGCATCATATTGAGATCTATATACTTTGCTAGTGGTTCACTACGTGTCAAAATGGGTGGAGGCTGTTGCCACCCCAAGGAATGACTCCAAGACAATCATGAAGTTTCTTCACAAGAACATCTTCACTAGGTTCGGAGCACCCCGAGCCATCATCAGCGATGAAGGAACTCACTTTGACAACAAGGTTATTGCTAAAGCATTACATCACTATGGAGTCAGGCACAAGATTACTACAGCATATCATCCGCAGACAAACGAACAAGTTGAAGTTTCCAACCGAGAAATCAAGCAAATCTTGGAGAAGGTGGTTAATCCTAAGAGAAAACACTGGTCACCCAAGTTGGATGAAGCACTTTGGGCATATAGGACAGCCTTCAAGAAACCTTTGGGCATGTCACCCTTCAAGCTTGTATTTGGCAAGGAGTGCCATTTTCCCGTGGAGCTTGAGCACAAAGCTTATTGGGTAATCAAGAAACTCAACATGGATGCCCAACTTGCTGGTGAACGGAGGTTTCTAGAGCTTAACGAGCTGGAGGAATTTAGAGCCCAAGCATATGAGAACGCTCGCATCTACAAAGAGAAAACCAATAAGTGGCATGACAAACACATTTTTCCAAGGCATTTCTTAGAAGGACAACAAGTGCTTCTCTACAACTCCAGGCTAAAGCTTTTCCCTGGAAAGCTGAAATCAAGGTGGTTAGGGCCATTCATCATACACAAGGTGTACCCTCATGGCGCAGTGGATATCAAGAAGTTGGACGTCGATGAAGTCTTCAAGGTCAATGGCCAACTCCTGAAGGTGTACAGTGGAGCCCCTATCCTCAGAGACAAGTCATACCTGGATCTTCACGATCCTTGAAAGTTTGCATCTCTAAACTCTATCTTTTTATGCTATAGGCATGCTCATAAATAATGCTTTTCTTTTTAGTCTAGTTTTATGTTATCTTTGTTTTCAATTTTCATATCTTTTCACGAGACCCTCGTACAAGGTTTTCTCTTTCCTAGTACAATGTCAAGTACAGGGCAGGAGAGCGTGCCGTCTACAGGGTTGGTAGCAAAAAGGGAAAAGGACATGGAGTTTGTTTTTATCCATTTTTGGAGGGATGAAAGAAAAGGGAAAAGAAAAAGATATTGAGGTTTTATCCAAAAAGTGGGGAAGATGAATTTAAAAAGAGAGAGAAAAACAAAAAGCAAGAGAGAGAATGTTCATCTATTTAATGAGGAGAAAACCTTGCCACATAAACCCATATTCTCTCTCCATCCGTCAGCCATCGCTTTAACTCCAAAAGATTTTTCTCTCTCTCTTAAAACCGATACATGTCCCCATCACGTCCCCTCTTCTATTAATTATTCAGTTTTCACCTTTTTCAACCCCTTATTTCCTTCATCATCATCAACCGCCCCCTCACCTTCTTCATCTTCTTCAACATTCAAAACTTTTCCGTCCATCTTTTCGATTTTCTCCCAAAAACACAGAACACCCTTCACCATTTTCTTTCCATTCACATATTCACTCTCCTCCATTTTTCAACAAAAACTCCATGGCTCCTTGCAAGAACGCCCCTGAGACTTCCGACCATCCCAAACAACAACCAGTCCTAGAAATTTCTAAATTTCTTGACGAGGCAGCAAAGGAGAGATAGACAAAGCTCAAGGACAAGAATGTTCTTCCAGAACTAGGGTTCAAATACCCTCAAGACGAAGAAGATCAGTTCGACCAGTCTATAATGGACGTCATTGGCACACATGGATGGAAAACCTTCGCTGCTCACCCTGAGGAGATTTGTGCATTGCTTGTAAAAGAGTTCTATGCACACCTCACAAGTCCAACCCAGTCTACAGTTCATGTGCGAGGAGAGCAGATAAAGTTTACTGTCGCAGCAATTAACAAGTTCTACGAGCTAAAGCACAATGTAGACCATCACACTTATTTTGTGATGACAATGGACGCACAGACACGGCGCGATGTTCTAGAGGACATTTGTTTTCAAGGAACGGTGCTGGACAATAACAAGTCAGTCGAGAGAGGACCTCTCAAACCTGAGGAAAAGGTATGGAACCACTTTGTGAGACATAAGCTTATGCCTACACTACACACTGCCACCGTCCACATCTCTCGACTTTTTCTCATTCACTCGATAATACATGGTAGAAAAATTGACATAGGAAAGATAATAGTGGATGAGGTATATGCTTGTTTGAAACGGCCCCGTAGTCCCCTTGTTTTTCCTAACCTGATCGTTGCCTTGTGTAAAATGAAAGACATCTTCATAGACGATCTTGTAGATACAACTCTTTCAGGAAAGACAGGTTTGACTCCAGCCCTCGTTACGGAACTCCGAGGATTTAATGAAGACATTCCTCAGCAAGCAGTGGAGGGAGGAGCTAAAAGTTTTGCTGCAGCACGAGTGGTAGCATTGGTGGCAACAACAAAAGCACTGAGCTCAGCCTGATGAAGGCACACCAGCGGGCGTACTTCAAGTATGCCAACCACCGCGATAGTGCCATGGCATCCTGCTTAAGTAAACTCCTACCGGATTAGAACGTCTCTTTTCCATTATTCTATATGGAGTTACTACAAGCCCCCGCCACTGCTACAGCAGGCACAATGTCCCCCAGTGACCCTAGCTCCGTCCAACCTGCTACCAAGAAGAAGACTCCGAGAAAGAAGACATCTGAAACACTGTTGAGTTGTGTGGGGCTCGATTCGTTCAACTGATAAGGCTCACCAAGTGGTGGAGAGGTGGATTTTTGGGTGGAAGGGTTGTGGAAGCTAAAATGAGATTGACACAATGTTTTTAAAGTGGTTCAACCTTCTAACCAAGGTCTACATCCACTACCTTAGCTTCCCACTAAGGATTTCCAATCAATCCACTATTGATTCGTCCCCTTTTCTAGGCTTAGGAGGTCCCTTTTATACTCCTAATTGAGTTTGTAGTCGTTACTAGTCGTTGGGGATGATTTGGAGCCGTTGAGGACTTTATTTCCCTTCATTAATGATGTTCTACAGCCATCTGTATCGATACGCTTGGACCCGTATCGGTACGGCCTTCATCAGAAACTAGTCGTTGGGCTCTTGCCAGCTTGAGTGTATCAATACGCTTGGGGGCGTATCGGTACGGTTTCACTTTTAAATGACCGTTGGGAAATAGCCGTTGTGGTTGTTGGAAAGGGGATCGGTACGCTTATTGGGCGTATCGAAACGATCTCGATCCGTATCGAAACGGTCAAGCCTGTTTCGATACGGGTTTTGGCAGTAACCAAACTGGGCAAAAAAGGTATCGATACGGGTAAGTCCGTATCGGTACGGGTAGCTTGAAAAGTTAAGTTTGGCTATTTAAAATCAATAAAAACATTGCCAAAAACCTTTTAAGATCCCTCAAACATAAATTCAAGTTGTTTGGACTTAAAACAAAGTTTTAAATTCTTTTCAAATTAGTCCAAAACATTTTTCAATTATTATATCAAAACATTAGTTCTACAAACTCGTACTACCCAACCAGAAAAAGAAACTCCATTTGTTCCACCCACTGTAAAAGAAACCGACCCAGCAGCCTCTCCGGCCAAGAAAAGGAAACGCACCAGAAAGGCAACTAATCCTAAACCGTCACGACCAGAAAACCCACTTCCTGAGCCAAAGCACGTACCAAGTGATCCTGAGGAAACCCCTCATAAGGAAACCACTAGAGCACAAACAAGTGAGCCGACTCCAGCACGATCTGAGGATGCTACAGCATCCAGACCAAAAATACGCATCAAACATATTGCTGGACGTGTCAAGCCCTCGTCTAGTGGTCAATCAGTCTCCTCAGAGAGTGTGGACGATGTAGTAGACCCAAGCCACTACTCCTATGAGACATCAATGGACAACACCGGCAGCACCATGTAGCCTCCGCACCCAGGAGGTAACTAACTTTTTTTCTTTTTAATTTTTCATTTTTCATGGCATATAGTGTATATTAATTTATGCATTGCGGACACTGCATTTCTCAAGTTTGGGGGTGTTAGTGTTCATAGTAATATTTTGCTTTAGCATATGCATTATAGGATAGAACAAAATTTTTACTATGGCATTCTGTTTAGTCTAGAGACAGTCTATGAATATATTTATGATGTCTGACGACAAAATCTCTAAGGCCTGAACTAAGTTAGAAAAAACACAACTAGTTGAGATCTGTATGACTGACTTTAGGATCTAGCTGTTAAAAAAATTGTTACACAGCTGCTCTCTTTCTATAAGTAAGTTTGTTATAAAAAAATTTTAGGACGAACCCTAGTAAACTCTGATATGTAAACTCTAGAGAACTTAAAAGAAAAACTAGACGACCTTGTGCTAAAACAAACAAATAAATGCTACGGCATATCTGTAGAAGGACACTCCGCTATGCTATAGCAATGTTAAAAAAATAAAGCTTTGCTATAGCATATGAGTGAATGAAAGTTGTCACGGGATGACTCTGCCTACTAGCTCGGGGGTAAGAGGTTTGCTCCCTGCTCATCTAGAGTTAAGGACGGTAGTTGTGATGAGCTGACACCCTTCGTAGCAGAAAACCTATATCTTTGGGAGTCTAAAAATTGGAAAAGAACTAGAGAACATAGTTATGGTATAACTAGGGAGCTTCCTTAAAAATTTGTCTCACCAGCTTAAGCATAGGAAGAAGGCAGCCACGCACACACGCACACAGCTTAGTCCTAAGGAATGTTCTTAAGGATCTCATGTCTGGTTGTGTATATTTATTTATTTTCCTAACTTATTTCTGAGGACTGAAATATTGCCATAGAAACCCTCTAGGTTAAATCTTTGCCATAGTAGTTCTTTTGTTCTGTTTTGTTCTATTCGTTGCTTGAGAACAAGCAATAGCTTAAGTTTGGGGGTGTGATAACTGCATAAACATCCTTGTTTTCATACCTTTTTGCTATAGCATTTTCATGTTCTTAAGTTCATACCATAGCATTTAGACTGCATTTAGGTTGCATTTTCTTCTTCTGGTGCATCTTATTCTTTGCTGGTTATTGGTCCATATCGAGGGGTACTGCTCGAAAGGTTGGTTTTGGTTTTGTTGGTGCGCAGGAAAGGAGTCAAGAGAAAAAGCTAGTACATGGAATTGCTATAGCATGGTGGAAATGGATATTGGCCAGCACGTGAGAAACACGTGAGCTGGAGAAGCACGTGAACATGTAGTAAAGGACGATCTGACATGTGCAGCAGCCGGTACCCACCTGCAGACTATCCTCCTTGTCCCCTCATGGCAGACCTTGTCGGTGGATATTCCTTGGGTTATCAAGGCATCTTTAGGGCACCAAACTCTAGAAGCCTCCACTATATAAAGGGGAGAGAAGCTTGGAGAAGAGAGATAGAGAGATTGTGTTGCAAAAAGAGAGGCGGAAGAGAGGAAAATGAGATGGAAGTTTTCTCTTTCATCTTCTCCAGCTTGGTGTCCTCCATCGTTGAAGCTCCAAGGAGTGGCCTCACCGGCCTCGAGAGAGGCGATAAGCCTAAAACAATCGAGCAGTCCATGGCGGAGAGAGAGTTCACCTTTCTTTCTGTCGCTATAGCAATTTCTTGTCATATCTTTATATTTGGTGATGTTATCGCAATAATACGTTGGATGATATTGCCCAGCCAAGAACTGTTTTAGGTGGCTTGGGTTTGATGGATGATTTTATTTTGAGTACTTTTTAATGCATGCTATGGCTTTTTCAGTGTTTATCATGATTCTATGCTTTGCTTATTCATTTCTCATTTCCTTAAAGTTGTAAGAGCTTAGGGTTGTAAGTGCTTTGAGAGATAGGCCCTACCTTAAGCGCCTTCAAGAGTTGGCCGTTCTGTAACCCCCGTAGCCCGGTCTAGACGGTTGACCCGAACTACGAAGATTACACGGGGAAAACCAAAGTCAACCCAAAAGTCAACCTTGATTAACGACCCTTTTTTTCCTTTTTAATCTTGTCTAGATGCACATTAACCTTAAGTGTGATCATACAAACAACATATTAAAAGATCACCAACATCAGAGATCAAACAGGGACCCAATTGAACAAATTACAACTTTAGGGACCAAATTGTAAATTCTGATAAATTAAGGGACTTAACCCAATTTGAAGTTACCATCTTGAAATTAGTCATGTTTCATGCTTCTCTGTGAAATTTCAGCTCAAAAGGACATCCACAGCTCATGCAATTGATCATACAAGATTTGGGACCAAAACGCAAACATTTCAAAACATATAACTACCATGTCAGCCCCCTAACGGTCGACCGTTCCGAAACAGGCTAGTCCTGTTCCGAAACACGGGCCGTTCCGAAACGGGTTCCGGAACGTGGCTTCGGCAGAGGCCAAACCGTTTCGAAACGGTGTATACCGTTTCGGACGCCTGGGTTCATGCAAGGCACCCGTTCCGAAACGGTACACCCCTGTTCCGAAACGCCTGCACAAAAATCAGCATACTAGCATACTTAATCATGCAATTGAACACTCAAACATGCTCCAAACATCACCAAACTTTACCAGCATGCAATTAAACATATTTAAGACATCCAAGCATCATCAATTCAACAAAATAACATCACATGCAAAAAGCCCCAAATTCAAGGTCATGCTTCCTACACAAGCTAACATTCAAGCCTTAAACCTTCAAAAGCAAGCAATAGAAATTCAATCCAAAAACCAGCAACATCAACCACATACAACATACTTAGGGAGTCATAAACACCTCCCAAAACAAATACATTGGTCCCCCATTGCCAAAAACATACAAAAGCTAAAACACTTATAAAACCTTCATACATTGAGCTTTTCTTGTACTTGTTTGCTTGCCTCCTCTTGCTGCCCTCAATGCACTCTAATGCTCTGCATTATTGAATCAAGAAAACGAGAGAGCGTAAGCCAAAGCTTAGTGAGGTGTGCTCTTTAAAAACCATTCAATAATGCATTAAAACCATTTGTAAAACATGCTTATAAACAACCTTTACACATGCTCAAAGCATAGTTAAAATCAAGCAATATCATGCTTCCACATTTCATTTTAACAAGCATCTCATGCTTCAACATAAACATTAAATCATGCATCTCATGCATCTCATGTACTATACATGTCATATTGGCTCAAGTGATACATTTCATTTATGAAATCAAGTACAACAACTTTCCTCAAGGACTTTTAAACACCTTGAACCCCAAGGACTTTTAAACACCTTGGCCATGGACTTCTAAACACCATGAAAGGACCACACAAGGACTTTTAACCACCTTTGTGTCCGTAGCTTGAATTACCCCAAGGACTTTTAAACACCTTGGCCCCAAGGACTTTTAAACACCTTGGCCCCATGGACTTTTAAACACCATAGAAAGGAGCACCTAAGGACTTTTAACCACCTTAGTGTCCGCAACAAGATTCATCCAAGGACTTTTAACCACCTTGATGATCTTAGATAACAAGGCTCACTCAAGGACTTTTAACCACCTTAGTGACCTTCACTTTTACAAACCATCACTTGCCAATACACACTTTATACATCATATAATCCACTGTTTTAAAGCATTTAAACCAAACCATTTCATCATGCATTTCAAAGCATTAAATCATCATTTAACAATGCATAAAAACAAGGCACTCCTACCTAGAGTTACCTTCAACACATGGCTTTAATCATCAGCATAAATCATGCTAAAACATCAGCAATTAACATGCTAAAACATGCTTTCCAAAACAGTAACAATTCATGCAAAATCATCATTTCACATTTCATCAAAACATGGCCACCACTTAAAGAGAGTAATCCGAAAACTTACACTTGAGCTTAGCAAAGTTGTTTAGACTTAAACTAAGCTCCCAAAACCTTCAACCTTTGGTTTAAAAGCTGAAAATCCATTTTCACTCACCGATTACCACTTCGCTTCAAGCCAAAGCACCAAAACAAGCCTCCGGATCAACAAATCTTGGATCCTAGGATGCCTCCCCTGTTTCAACACATTAAAGCAGAGGATTAATGCATCACCATGCATTAATTGCTTCAATGAAAGCATCAAAACTCACTGCTCTCACTAAACCTCCATTTTCGGCCACCAAACACAACCGAAAATGCATCCAAAACACTTCTAAACAAAGCCCAGCCACAAACCAGCAAAACTTACTTCCATCAACAACAAAACACATCCAAAAACAACCTATAAACATCCTTATACCTCCAGCAACACCAGATCACCAAGATCACCACAAAAGCTACCTTAAAACACAAGCTAAACTTAGGAAATCCAACCTATCCGGGATTGCATCAATCAAGATTCATTTCCACATCAATTTAATGATCATTTAACATCAAAAACACTTCTCAAAACTCAGATTTAACAGATCAAACGAAAATCAAGTGAAATCATCAAAATCTTGCATAATTAGCCAAAATCTATAAATCAACTTTAAAACCTTTAATCAATTATCAAATTAGGATTGAAAACTTTAGGAATTTCATTAAAGAACTTGAAGTTCAGAGGAGAAGGACGTTCTTACCTCCAAACTTGAGTTTCTCCTCTTTTTGGAATAGAAAAGCTTGATGAAACTTGATGCAATTGGTGAGATTTTGAAGACACAATGATTTGCAATCAATTGAGAGTTGAAAGAATGATTTTAGGTGAGAAAATCAGAATAGGATCTCTGGAAAATGAGTGTTTGGGTTGAGAGAAAAGATAGAGAGAAAATAGGTAGTTAAAAGAGAAAATAGCCAAAAATAGATTTTCCCTCCTTTTGATTCTTTAAAATCAGAATTATGAGTTAAAATATCTTAGAAAAATCTGGAGAAACTCCCTTTGGGTAAATAGCTCCTTAAAGATTCAAAGTTTCAACCCTTTGTAAAATAGCCACCAAACTTTCAAAAATTACATTTTAGTCACTAGCCAAAATGTCACATTTCCGAAACTCATTTTCCAAAATTGATTTCACAGTTCACTTAATTATAATAAAAGATGATTTTAGAACATTTTTCCATAATTTTTATGCAACCCGAACTAGGCTTTCCTAATTTAACCTCTTACGATTCGAACAGCACTTTGACCAACCGGTCAACGCCCAAGACTTCCAAGCCCAAAACCGGGGCGTTACAACTCTCCCCCCCTTAAGAAATTTCGTCCTCGAAATTTACCTGAAGGAAAGAGATAGGGAAACTGCTTCAGCATATCTTCCTTCCGCTCCCACGTGGCTTCCTTAACACCGCGATGCTTCCACAGCACCTTCACCAACTCAATGGTCTTGCCACGAAGAACTTTACTATCTGAATCCAGAACCTTCACCGGTTCCTCATCATAGGTCAAATCCGGATTCAATTCCACTTCCTCCACAGGCAACACATGCGAAGGATCAGATCTATACCTTCGGAGCATAGAAACATGGAACACGTCATGGATCTTCTCCAACTCCTGAGGTAACCTCAACCGATACGCAACAGGACCCACATGCTCAACAACCTCATACGGTCCAATGTATCTAGGGCTCAGCTTACCCTTCCGACCAAACCTCATCACCTTCTTCCAAGGCGAAACCTTCAAGAACACGCGATCACCCACCGCAAACTCTATCTCCTTACGCTTCAAATCCGCGTAAGACTTCTGCCGATCAGAAGCAGCCTTCAACCTCTCACATATGAGCTTCACCTTCTCGGTGGTACCCTTCAGCAAAGCAGGCATTGATACCAACTTTTGACCAGTTTCAGCCCAACACAGAGGAGTCCTACACTTCCTCCCATACAGAGCCTCATAAGGTGCCATCTGTATACTCGCCTGAAAACTGTTGTTGTAAGCGAACTCAACCAAAGGCAGATGCTTCTCCCAAGAACCTTGGAACTCTATCACGCAGCATCTCAACATATCCTCCAAAATCTGAATAACTCGCTCAGACTGGCCATCCGACTGAGGATGATAGGATGTACTGAAATGCAACCTTGTACCCAGAGCTTGATGCAAACACTGCCAAAAACACGATGTGAACCTCGGATCCCTATCCGACACGATCGACTTAGGCACACCATGCAACCTCACAACCTCAGCAACGTACAGCTCTGCCAGCTTATCCAAGGAAAACGTAGTATGCACAGGCAAGAAATGTGCACACTTCGTTAGGCGATCCACAATCACCCAAACAGAATTCTTCTTCGACGGAGACAAAGGCAAACCAGATACAAAATCCATGGTAACCCTCTCCCACTTCCATTCAGGGATTTTCAACGGTTGCAACAAACCAGAAGGAACCTGATGTTCAGCCTTAACGCGCTGACACACCAAACACTTGCTCACGAACTCTGCCACATCCTTCTTCAAACCTACCCAATAGTACTCATCACGAAGATCGCGATACATCTTTGTACTACCAGGATGCATAGCAAAAGAACTACTATGACCTTCAGCTAGAATAGCACGCCTCAACTCAACATCTGCAGGCACTACTATCCGACTACCAAAACACAACACCCCATCCTCATTAAAGCAGAAATCCGAAGGCCTACCCTCCGCGATATCCTGAACATGAGATACCAAGGAATCATCCAACAACTGCTTATCCTTGATCAACTGAACCAACGAAGGTTTCACTTGCAACTCAGCAACAAGACCACCATCCTGCGATATACTCAAGCTAGCAAACATAGCTCTCAGCTCAACAACTACCTTTCTACTCAAGGCATCCGCAACAACATTGGCCTTTCCAGGATGATACTCTATCGTCAGATCATAATCCTTGAGCAACTCCAACCAACGTCGCTGCCTGAGATTCAACTCCTTCTGAGACATCAGATACCTCAAACTCTTGTGATCCGTGTACACAGTACACTTTTCACCATACAGATAATGCCTCCAGATCTTCAGAGCAAAAACCACTGCAGCCAACTCAATATCATGCGTCGGATAATTGCGCTCATGCACCTTCAACTGCCGTGACGCATAAGCCACAACCTTACCCTCTTGCATCAGCACACACCCCAAACCAACATAGGATGCATCACTGTAGACTACAAACTCTTTCCCTGATTCAGGCTGAATCAAGATAGGAGCTTGCGTCAAAGCCAACTTCAGCTTCTCAAAAGCTTGCTGCCTCGCTTCTGTCCACTCATACTTAACATCTTTCTGCAGCAAATTCGTCAAAGGAGCAGCAATCTTGGAAAAACCATCCACAAACCTTCGGTAGTATCCTGCCAAACCAAGGAAACTACGGACCTCCTGAACAGACTTAGGAACTTTCCAGTTCATCACTGCTTCAATCTTCTGAGGATCAACACGAATCCCCTCAGCTGAGACCACATGTCCAAGAAAAACAACCTCCCTAAGCCAGAACTCACACTTGCTCAACTTAGCATAAAGCTGATTCTCCAACAAAGCTTGCAACACAATCCTCAAATGCTCTTCGTGCTCTTCCTCAGTACGCGAGTACACAAGGATATCATCAATGAACACCACAACGAACTTGTCCAGGTATTCATGAAAAACACGATTCATCATGTCCATGAAAGCAGCAGGAGCATTTGTCAGACCAAACGGCATCACAAGAAACTCATAATGCCCATACCTTGTCCTGAAAGCTGTCTTAGGCACATCCACGTCCTTAACCTTCAACTGATAATACCCTGACCTCAAGTCAATCTTAGAGAACACAGCAGCTCCCCGAAATTGATCAAAGAGATCATCAATCCTCGGCAAAGGATACCGATTCTTGATAGTCAACTTGTTCAGCTGACGGTAATCAATGCACATCCTCATCGTGCCATCTTTCTTCTTCACAAACAAGACAGGAGCACCCCAAGGCGAAACACTCGGCCGGATGAAACCACGGTCAAGCAACTCTTGCAACTGCGTATTCAGCTCCTTCAGCTCTTTAGGTGCCATTCTATAGGGAGTAATGGACACAGGAGTGGTATTTTCATACAGCTCAATACCAAACTCCACCTCACGATTAGGAGGTAAACCAGGCAACTCCTCAGGGAAAACATCAGGAAACTCCTTCACAACCCTGATATCCTGCACCCTCAGCTCCTTCGAACTAGGATTCATCACGAAAGCAAGAAAAGCTTCACAACCCTGCCTAAGCATCCTGCTCGCCTCCAAGGTAGAAACAACATTGGCAAGAAACTTCACATTCTCACCAACCACCACCACTTCATAATCATCCGCAAGCTTGAGCGAAACCCGCTTATTCTCACAATCCACAACAGCATGATGCTCAGCCAGCCAATCCATACCAAGGATCACATCAAAACCATAAAAGGGCAACTCCATAAGATCAACAAGAAAGACATGCTCTTGAACAACCAAAGGACACCTTCTATAAAGCTTACGAGTCACAACAGTCTCACCAAAAGAACTAGTGACTCTAACACCAACATCCAAAGACTCAACAGGCAAACCAAGCAACTCAGCATGCTCACGAAGAATGTATGAATGCATAGATCCAGAATCAATCAAAGAAAGCAATGACAAGGATTGCAAAGTAAAGGTACCTGCAATCACATCAGCATCATTCCTTCCTTCGCGCTGAGCATACACCCTCGTTTGGCCTCCACCCTCAGGTTGAATAGCCACAACATGAGCTACACCGCGACCACCTTCCTCTCGCCTCTGAAAATTACCACGGCCGCGCCCACGACCTCTCTGCGGTGCTGCAACAGGAGCACGCTCTTGACCACCAGCCATCCTTGGACAATCACGTCTCAAGTGGTCAGCAGAACCACAGTTCCAGCACTCATAACCAGCTGCTATCACAGGAGCTTGCACTTCCCTCCCAGCACGAGGACAGTCACGCTTCAAGTGACCACGAGAACCACAAATCCAACAAGCACTAGGGTCAGCTCTAGCATTGCCACCCCTAGCAGGTACACCTCCACCTCTCTTAGACGAAGACTGAAACCTCTGATCACGCTCTCTCTTGTTCTGACCACCGGAACTATACTCAGCAGCTCTCTTCCCAGAACTAGCTCCAGCACCCTTAGCAGACAAACTCAGATTCATCTCAATGTCCTTTGATCGACTAACCAACACATCGAAATCATTATACTCCGCAGCCAACATATAGGTCTTAACCTCCGTCACCAAACCATAACGGAACCTTTCACACCTCTCGCGCTCATCAGGTACTAGCTCCGGTGCATACTGGCTAAGGCGTACAAACTGTACCTCATACTCAGCCACACTCATGTTCCCTTGGGTCGGAGACATGAATTCTCGCTTCTTCTCATCCAGATATCTAACTCCCAGATATCTCCTCTTGAACGCATGCTGAAAGAACGTCCAAGTAACATCGGCATCAGCCATCCCAGAGATTGTGGTCGTCCACCACGTATAAGCATCACCTTGCAGCAATGACACCACACATCCCAGCTTCTGCACATCAGTGCAACTCATCTGTCCCAAGACACGCTTGGTACTTTCCAACCATGCTTCTGACCTCTCAGCCGACATACCCCTAAACTCAGTCCCACCAAGACTGCGCAAACGTTCCAAGGGTAGTCTAGCACCAGCATCTCCCTGATGCCCAGCTCCCTGAGCTCCAGCTACTGCTGCTCGAAACGCACCCGCAATAGCTTGTACCAGCACAGACATGTCAGGCATCGCTTGTCCCTGACCAGCTTCAGGTCCTGCAGCTCTAGCACCAGCTGCCTCAGCTCCAGCTCCAGCTCTTCCCCTCTCCGCACCACCACCACCAGGTGGAGGAGGAGGTAACACAGCACTACCAGTGTGCTCATCATTCACATTCCCTTCCGGGGTCGTAGCTCTCGCACTACTCCTTAACTCTCTACGTGGTGCCATACTTTTACCATGCATAACAATACAAATTAAAACAAGTCAGGACCAGCAAGGTAAGCAAATTCCAAGTATTCAAGCTCAATTTCTTTCAAAAACAACATCATTTCTTTAGCTTTTGTTTGGCAATGGGTACCCTCATCATGCATCATCACAACATGCATCACATACACATCATCATCACAAATCACTGATCATGCTTTCACTCAACAAGCATACAAACCAACCATGATTCAATCATGCATACACACATTCCCAATTACTCGAGAACCTGGCTCTGATACCACCAAATGTAACCCCCGTAGCCCGGTCTAGACGGTTGACCCGAACTACGAAGATTACACGGGGAAAACCAAAGTCAACCCGAAAGTCAACCTTGATTAACGACCCTTTTTTTCCTTTTTAATCTTGTCTAGATGCACATTAACCTTAAGTGTGATCATACAAACAACATATTAAAAGATCACCAACATCAGAGATCAAACAGGGACCCAATTGAACAAATTACAACTTTAGGGACCAAATTGTAAATTCTGATAAATTAAGGGACTTAACCCAATTTGAAGTTACCATCTTGAAATTAGTCATGTTTCATGCTTCTCTGTGAAATTTCAGCTCAAAAGGACATCCACAGCTCATGCAATTGATCATACAAGATTTGGGACCAAAACGCAAACATTTCAAAACATATAACTACCATGTCAGCCCCCTAACGGTCGACCGTTCCGAAACAGGCTAGTCCTGTTCCGAAACACGGGCCGTTCCGAAACGGGTTCCGGAACGTGGCTTCGGCAGAGGCCAAACCGTTTCGAAACGGTGTATACCGTTTCGGACGCCTGGGTTCATGCAAGGCACCCGTTCCGAAACGGTACACCCCTGTTCCGAAACGCCTGCACAAAAATCAGCATACTAGCATACTTAATCATGCAATTGAACACTCAAACATGCTCCAAACATCACCAAACTTTACCAGCATGCAATTAAACATATTTAAGACATCCAAGCATCATCAATTCAACAAAATAACATCACATGCAAAAAGCCCCAAATTCAAGGTCATGCTTCCTACACAAGCTAACATTCAAGCCTTAAACCTTCAAAAGCAAGCAATAGAAATTCAATCCAAAAACCAGCAACATCAACCACATACAACATACTTAGGGAGTCATAAACACCTCCCAAAACAAATACATTGGTCCCTCATTGCCAAAAACATATAAAAGCTAAAACACTTATAAAACCTTCATACATTGAGCTTTTCTTGTACTTGTTTGCTTGCCTCCTCTTGTTGCCCTCAATGCACTCTAATGCTCTGCATTATTGAATCAAGAAAACGAGAGAGCGTAAGCCAAAGCTTAGTGAGGTGTGCTCTTTAAAAACCATTCAATAATGCATTAAAACCATTTGTAAAACATGCTTATAAACAACCTTTACACATGCTCAAAGCATAGTTAAAATCAAGCAATATCATGCTTCCACATTTCATTTTAACAAGCATCTCATGCTTCAACATAAACATTAAATCATGCATCTCATGCATCTCATGTACTATACATGTCATATTGGCTCAAGTGATACATTTCATTTATGAAATCAAGTACAACAACTTTCCTCAAGGACTTTTAAACACCTTGAACCCCAAGGACTTTTAAACACCTTGGCCATGGACTTTTAAACACCATGAAAGGACCACACAAGGACTTTTAACCACCTTTGTGTCCGTAGCTTGAATTACCCCCAAGGACTTTTAAACACCTTGGCCCCAAGGACTTTTAAACACCTTGGCCCCATGGACTTTTAAACACCATGAAAAGGAGCACCTAAGGACTTTTAACCACCTTAGTGTCCGCAACAAGATTCATCCAAGGACTTTTAACCACCTTGATGATCTTAGATAACAAGGCTCACTCAAGGACTTTTAACCACCTTAGTGACCTTCACTTTTACAAACCATCACTTGCCAATACACACTTTATACATCATATAATCCACTGTTTTAAAGCATTTAAACCAAACCATTTCATCATGCATTTCAAAGCATTAAATCATCATTTAACAATGCATAAAAACAAGGCACTCCTACCTAGAGTTACCTTCAACACATGGCTTTAATCATCAGCATAAATCATGCTAAAACATCAGCAATTAACATGCTAAAACATGCTTTCCAAAACAGTAACAATTCATGCAAAATCATCATTTCACATTTCATCAAAACATGGCCACCACTTAAAGAGAGTAATCCGGAAACTTACACTTGAGCTTAGCAAAGTTGTTTAGACTTAAACTAAGCTCCCAAAACCTTCAACCTTTGGTTTAAAAGCTGAAAATCCATTTTCACTCACCGATTACCACTTCGCTTCAAGCCAAAGCACCAAAACAAGCCTCCGGATCAACAAATCTTGGATCCTAGGATGCCTCCCCTGTTTCAACACATTAAAGCAGAGGATTAATGCATCACCATGCATTAATTGCTTCAATGAAAGCATCAAAACTCACTGCTCTCACTAAACCTCCATTTTCGGCCACCAAACACAACCGAAAATGCATCCAAAACACTTCTAAACAAAGCCCAGCCACAAACCAGCAAAACTTACTTCCATCAACAACAAAACACATCCAAAAACAACCTATAAACATCCTTATACCTCCAGCAACACCAGATCACCAAGATCACCACAAAAAGCTACCTTAAAACACAAGCTAAACTTAGGAAATCCAACCTATCCGGGATTGCATCAATCAAGATTCATTTCCACATCAATTTAATGATCATTTAACATCAAAAACACTTCTCAAAACTCAGATTTAACAGATCAAACGAAAATCAAGTGAAATCATCAAAATCTTGCATAATTAGCCAAAATCTATAAATCAACTTTAAAACCTTTAATCAATTATCAAATTAGGATTGAAAACTTTAGGAATTTCATTAAAGAACTTGAAGTTCAGAGGAGAAGGACGTTCTTACCTCCAAACTTGAGTTTCTCCTCTTTTTGGAATAGAAAAGCTTGATGAAACTTGATGCAATTGGTGAGGTTTTGAAGACACAATGATTTGCAATCAATTGAGAGTTGAAAGAATGATTTTAGGTGAGAAAATCAGAATAGGATCTCTGGAAAATGAGTGTTTGGGTTGAGAGAAAAGATAGAGAGAAAATAGGTAGTTAAAAGAGAAAATAGCCAAAAATAGATTTTCCCTCCTTTTGATTCTTTAAAATCAGAATTATGAGTTAAAATATCTTAGAAAAATCTGGAGAAACTCCCTTTGGGTAAATAGCTCCTTAAAGATTCAAAGTTTCAACCCTTTGTAAAATAGCCACCAAACTTTCAAAAATTACATTTTAGTCACTAGCCAAAATGTCACATTTCCGAAACTCATTTTCCAAAATTGATTTCACAGTTCACTTAATTATAATAAAAGATGATTTTAGAACATTTTTCCATAATTTTTATGCAACCCGAACTAGGCTTTCCTAATTTAACCTCTTACGATTCGAACAGCACTTTGACCAACCGGTCAACGCCCAAGACTTCCAAGCCCAAAACCGGGGCGTTACACGTTCTTTAAGTGTATATTGGGGTTAGTAATCGAGAGAGCTAGCCTTAGAACCCTTATAAGTAATGGAGTGACTGTTGAGAGGCAGACTCTAACCTACCTTAGAGATAAGTGATAGGTTTCAAGGGCTAAGAAGGATAGTACGTGAAGGGTAGGGGAGTGTTAAGAGTTTACACGGAGAGGTATGGTTGTAGCATTTCTGACTCCTAGTTTCCTGGCTAGAGATAGTTTAGGGACATTCTTAGTAAATCCCGCCTAGCATAGAAGATAGTTGAAGAGCCTTAGTATCGTTAAGAAGCTTGAGTTAGGTTGTCCATCATTCCCAGCCAGTCATTCCGTAGTGAGTGTCGCATACGAAAGGGACATGTTTATCATATTACTATCTTATCTTTCTCTACACTGTTTTGTTTCAGCATTATTTTATATCATTTCTTTTACTTTAGCATTGTCATCTGCAAAAAGTTCAATCTTTATTGTTACAGCAATCGTGAATACCTCCAATCTCTGTGGAGACGATACTCGCTCATCACTTTATTACTCGTTCGACGTGTATACTTGCACCATTTGCGTATCATTTATAGTATTGCAAGACCACACAACACAAAGCCAAAAAATTTCATTCTTAGTTAGATTGCATTTGCTTGAGGACAAGCAATAATTTGAGTTTGGGGTGTGTTGAGTGCATAAATGTTCTATATTTTAACCCTCATTTATCCATATTATTGATGCACTCAAGCATGTTTAGTTTCATTTTAGGATAGAATTTGCATAAACATCATATATAGATAATTTTGCACAGATACTGCTGATTTCGGTCAATTCTTGCAAGTACCTGTCGTGGCAGTATCCAGGGCAGTAGAGGAACATAAGATAACTGGAGAGCAGGAGTGAAAGGTTGAAGAAAACTGCCTCATCACTATCGTAACAGATAACGTGACAGAAGTGGCGATAGTGAAGACAACAGAGATGGAAAATGCAAGTGGAGTTCGACTGAGAGAGGTTTTCAAGCCTGATTTTTTTATACCGCTCGCATAATTTTTGGAGCCCAGAAACACAAGGAAGGTCTTGCCCAAAGTTTGAGGAGAAAGTCAAAGCAAGAAGATAGGGCGAGCTAAAGGACAATTACTCAGAGATTTAGTCTTTAAATAAATTGTACTTTAATTCAAACCAGTATTCTTGGCCATCATAAACCCTAGTTTTTCTCTTCTTCATCATGTTCTAAACATTTCCCAAGGCTAAGGGTTGATCTTGTAAAATAGTTGTAAGGGTTAAATTGTTTCTTAGGTTTTTCTATTCGATCAATAAAACTTCAAGTTTATTTACTCTAGTTTCAACATCTTATAAGAGTATCGGGAGAGCATTGTGAGGTTATCTATTTACTTAATATCGGGAGAGTTAAGTATAAGAAAGAAGTAAATACAGTTTTCTAGTTTATGGTTAAACTATCTTGGCTTAGGGATACGTACAAGGTTAAGCGGCTAAAGAAGAATTCACAAACATCGGTGTTCATCCTTCGATTCACGCCGGGAGGTATCATCCAAGACGTGTTCGCCGACAGAACTTGGACCTAGGGATAGGACAAGTCACAACAGGGGTTCTTGCCGAACTTGAAGTAACAAAGTTGTTGATCGCTGCCGCGACAACAGCATACCTCTGCCGCGACAGGTGCTGCCGCGACAGGCTCGACGACATAAGCAACAGAAATCCTCTGAACAGTGCAACACCTGCACTACTGAACAAATCAATACCATCCTACTTTATCAATCTGATTTCTTTCTCTATTTTAGTTTATATTCAAGAATTCTCAAAACACTTTATTAAATCTATCTCTTTTCTGATGCTGAGTTTTAAAGTTAGAAGTATTTCATGTCCCTATGGAGACGATATTTGATACTTCATATCACTATATTACTTGCGTCGTGTATACTTGCACTCAACTACGATGGTCTTATTTACACGCAACAGCCACCCCAAGGAACGACTCAAGGACGGTCATGAAGTTCCTTCACAAGAACATCTTCACGAGGTTTGGAGCACCCCGAGCCATCATTAGTGATGAAGGAACTCACTTTGACAACAAGCTCATTGCTAAAGCATTACATCAATATGGAGTCAGGCACAAGATTGCTACAGCATATCATCCGCAGACAAATGGACAGGCTGAACTTTCCCACCGTGAAATCAAGCAAATGTTGGAGAAGGTGGTTAATCCTAAGAGAAAAGACTAGTCCCCCAAGTTGGATGAAGCAATATGGGCATATAGAACAGCCTTCAAGACTGTTGAGTTGTGTGGGGCTCGATTCGTTCAACCGTTATGGCTCACCAAGTGGTGGAGAGGTGGATTTTTGGGTGGAAGGGTTGTGGAAGCTAAAAAGAGAATTGACACAATGATTTATAGTGGTTCAACCTTCTAACCAAGGTCTACATCCGCTACCTTAGCTCCCCACTAAGGATTTCCAATCAATCCACTATTGATTCGTCCCCTTTTCTAGGCTTAGGAGGTAACCCTTATACACAATCAAGCTTTCTACCCAAAGCCTTGATTGAAACCCTCTCTTACAAAGAGATAAACAAAAAGCAAACTTAAAACCCTCTAACAGGTGTTTGTTTGCACAATTAAGCACTCACCCAAAACCTAAAACACTTGAGCAAATTTGACAATTTTGGCTCACTAGTGTTTGTCTATACAATAAATGACAATTTAAGCTCTAAGACAATTCTTGATCATTTGATGTTTGAAAATAAGAGCATTAGCCTTTACTTGATGCTTGGAGGTCCCTTTTATACTCCCAATTGAGTTTGTAGTCGTTACTAGCCGTTGGGATCAAATTGGAGCCATTGAGGACTTTAATTCCCACCATAAATGCAGTTCTGCAGCTCCCCGTTTCGAAACGCTCGAACCTGTTTCAAAATGCTCTCTAAGTAGAAAGCGTCGTTGCAGTCTGTCAGGGCACCCGTTTCAAAACACCCCCTGGCCGTTTCGGAACACGTATCGAAACGTCTAGACCCGTATCGGAACACCTTGCATTTAAATGTTAGTTGGGAAATAGCCGTTGGGGTTTATGACCAGTGTGGTCAATGCCACGTAGGCTTATCAAAACGGCATAGCCCGTTTCGAAACGCTGGGCAAAATCCTCATCCAGGGAAAGCTCGTTTCGATACTTGTATCGAAACATTTTTGCTACTGGAATCCCCTGTTTCGAAACACCTTTGGGTGTTTCAAAACGCCTGGACGGTTTTGTGAAGTTTGGCTTTGAAAAACATGTAAAACCCTTTTAAATACTTCCCTAAACATAATTTCAAGTTGTTTGGACTTTGGAAATGTTTTAAATACTTTTTAAATCAGTCCAAAACATTTTTCAATTATTATATCAAAACATTAGTTCTACAATCTCCCCCTTTTTGATATAATAAAACTCACTTGAAAAATTGTTTGGGATTCTCCCCCTTTAACTTTAAAAATGTGAATAAGAGATTGAAGATTTGAAATCAATTAAAGCTCCCCCTTATTCGATTGAAAATTCAATTTTTCAAATCATTTCTCCCCCTTTTTGTTATATCAAAAAGAATTTAAAACATTAAGTTCAAAATAACAATAGAGGTAAAAATTGACAAAAAATATGAATTTGGTTTTAAAATGGCTCCCCTTACTCAAAGCATCATTAAAAAGTTAGTCCAACATATATGATCATCTAGTTGAATAAAATAAAGAATAAAACAAATAAATGCAAAAACAACTAGATTTTTTACCAACACTTGAACCCAAGGGAGGATGTTAAGCCTTCCTTCTTCAAGTGTTCTTCCTTGTGTGCATGGAGCTCCCCCTCAATGTTTGACTTGTTGAACATCTCCATCACACCTTGCAAAAGAAAATCAAGTAATTTTTGGTATCCAAATTGCTTTGGATCCATGAACGTTAGTAGCACATAGTTTAGTCCCCTTTGGAATCCATTTTTCAATGTCATCCTTTTTAATTGAAGTGGTTAGTCCTTTTGGGACCCAAACACTTCTAAAACATTTACCATTTTTGAATCTAGGGGCACTAGATTGTCTTACATAAAAATTTGATTTTCCAAAATTATTTTTCTTTTCAAGTTCTTTGGAAATCAAATCCTTTTATTCTTGAACTTTTTGAAGCAATTTTTGTAAATCAAAACATTTTTGTTCAAACTCTTCAAGTCTTTCTTCAAGTTCAAGTTTGGTTTTAGAAATCAAGTCATTTTGAATTTTCAACTTTGAAATCAATTTATTGTTTTTCAAAATGTGATTTTTAAAGTCTAAAACCAAATCATCATAGGCATCTTGTAATTCATCAAAAGAGTAAGAACATGAAGTAGATCAATTAGAAGTTACCCTTGAATCTTCTTCGATGGCCATAAGGCAAAGGTTGGCTTGTTCATCGTCGGTGGAGTCCTCATCACTCCAAGTAGCCACATGTGCCTTCTTCTTATGGCTTGAAGTGCTTGCCCTCTCCATCTTCTTGGATTCTCGTTCAAGCTCTCTTAAGGCTTTCTTCATGAACGGGGCACACTTCTTGAAGAGATAGACTATCTCTTCTTCTTCATCCTCCTCTTCACTTGAATCAACGTGATGGCAAATGGAGGATTTGAGAGCCATGGCACTTGCATTGATGCCTAGCCCTTTGATTTTCTTCTCTCCCATAGCTCTAATTCATTCCCTCTTCTTCTCATCTTCTTTATTCTTCTTCATGATTTGATGAGTAAGAAGTGACCCCACGAATTCATCAAGCTTCAAGGTCTTCAAATTCTTGGCTTCGATGATGGTGGTTCTCTTTGAGTCCCATGACTCGGGAAGTGAGTAGGTGAGCTTTCGAACAAGCTTTTCCTCCGGGATGGCTTCTCCATAGCCTTTGAGACCATTGGTGATAGTGGGGGAACCTATCAAACATCTTCTCGATGTTCTCTTCCGAATCCATTTTGAAGTTTTCATACTCTAAGGTTAGGAGCCCAATCTTGGTCTCCTTGACTTCATCGGTCCCCTCGTATGTGACTTCAAGCTTGTCCCATACCTCCTTGGCACTCTCACAAGAAGACATCTTCTCATAGATGGTTAGGCCAAAAGCACAAAACAAGATGTGGAAGGCTTTGCAATTTAGCTTCATCTTCTTGCGATCGTCGGCACTCCACTCCGCTTTGCTTCTTTTAGGCACGAATGGACCATCTTCAACTATATCCCATAGCTTGTAATCTCTAGATTTGATGAAGAACTTCATCTTTGTCTTCCAATGGGCATAGTGGGTTCCGTCAAAGAAAGGCGGTTTGTCGATTGATTGTGCCATTTGAGTCGGTTGATGAAATAGTGATCGAGCTTGCCGGGTCTTCTCAATAGGATGTGAATCCCCTTCGATTGAGCCAAGCTCTAATACCAATTGTTGAGTTGTGTGGGGCTCGATTCGTTCAACTGTTATGGCTCACCAAGTGGTGGAGAGGTGGATTTTTGGGTGGAAGGGTTGTAGAAGCTAAAAAGAGAATTGACACAATGATTTATAGTGGTTCAACTTTCTAACCAAGGTCTACATCAACTACCTTAGCTCCCCACTAAGGATTTCCAATCAATCCACTATTGATCCGTCCCCTTTTCTAGGCTTAGGAGGTAACCCTTATACACAATCAAGCTTTCTACCCAAAGCCTTGATTGAAACCCTCTCTTACAAAGAGATAAACAAAAAGCAAACTTAAAACCCTTTAACAGGTGTTTGTTTGCACAATTAAGCACTCACCCAAAACCTAAAACACTTGAGCAAATTTGACAATTTTGGCACACTAGTGTTTGTCTATACAATAAATGACAATTTAAGCTCTAAGACAATTCTTGATCATTTGATGTTTGACAATATGAGCATTAGCCTTTACTTGATGCTTGGAGGTCCCTTTTATACTCTCAATTTAGTTTGTAGCCGTTACTAGCCGTTGGGATCAAATTGGAGCCGTTGAGGACTTTAATTCCCACCATAAATGCAGTTCTGCAGCTCCCCGTTTCGAAACGCTCGAACCCATTTCAAAATGCTCTTTAAGTAGAAAGAGTTGTTGCAATTTGTCAGGGCACCCGTTTCGGAACACCCCCTTGCCGTTTCGGAAGACGTATCGAAACGTCTAGACCCGTATCGAAACGCCCTGCATTTAAATGTTAGTTGGGAAATAGTCGTTGGGGTTTATGACCATTGTGGCCAATGCCACGTAGGTGTATCGAAACGGCATAGCCCGTTTCGAAACGCTGGGCAAAATCCTCATCCAGGAAAAGCCCGTTTCGATACTTGTATCGAAACGTTTTTGCTACTGGAATCCCCTGTTTCGAAACACCTTAGGGCGTTTCGAAACACCTGGACGGTTTTGTGAAGTTTGGCTTTGAAAAACATGTAAAACCCTTTTAAGGACTTCCCTAAACATAATTTCAAGTTGTTTGGACTTTGGAAATGTTTTAAATATTTTTTAAATCAGTCCAAAACATTTTTCAATTATTATATCAAAACATTAGTTCTACAAAGACGCCTTTGGGCATGTCACCCTTCAAGCTCGTATTTGGCAAGGAGTGTCATCTACCCGTTGAGCTTGAACACAAATCCTATTGGGCAATCAAGAAACTCAACATGGATGCCCAACTAGCTGGTAAAAGAAGGTTGCTAGAGCTTAATGAGCTGGAGGAATTTATAGCCCAAGCATATGAGAATGCTCGCATTTACAAGGAGAAAACCAAGAAGTGGCATGACAAACACATTTTGCCAAAGCATTTCTCAGAAGGTCAACAAGTGCTTCTCTACAATTCCAGGCTAAAGCTTTTTCCTGGAAAGTTGAAATCAAGGTGGTTATGATCATTCATCATACACAAGGTGTACCCTCATGGCGCGGTTGATATCAAGAAGTTGGACGATGGTGAAGTCTTCAAGTTCAATGGCAAACGCCTAAAGGTGTACCAGTGGAGTCCCTATCCTTAGAGACAAGTCGCACATGGATCTTCACGATCCTTGAAAGTTTGCCTCTTTAAACTCTATCTTTTATGCTATAGCATGTTTATAAATAATGCTTTTATTTTTAGTTTAGCTTTTATGTTATCTTTGTTTTTATTTTCATATATTTTCACGTGACCCTCGTACAAGCTTTCTCTTTCCTAGTATGATGTCAGGTACAACGGAAGGAGAGCGTGTTGTTCACAGGGGTTGGTAGCAAAAGGGATAAGGACATGGAGTTTGTTTTTATCTACTTTTGGAAGTACAAAAAAGGGGAAAAGAAAAAGATAAGGAGAGGTTTTATCCGAAAAAGTGGGGAGGATGAATTAAAAAAGAGAGAGAAAAAACAAAAGGCAAGAGAGAGAATATTCACCTAATTAATGAGGTAAAACCCTAGCCACAAAAACCTACACATTCTCTCTCCAGCCATCAACCATCACATTAACTCCCACCTTTTCTTTCTCCCTTAAAGCCGACACACGTCCCATCACTCCCCTCTTCTATTAATTCGTTTGTTTCCCCCACCTTTTTCAACTTCCCATATTTCCTTCATCATCACACGTCCCTTCAACTTCTTCATCTTCTTCAACACTCAACTTTTTCTTCTTCCTTCCATCTCTTCGATTTTCTCCCAAAAACACAAAACACACTTCACCCTTTTTCTCCTCACATATTCACTCCTCCCCTATTTTCAACAAAAATCCTCCATGGCTCGTTGCAAGAATGCCCCTGAAACTTCTGATCGCCCTAAGAAACCACCAATCCTAGAAATATCTAAGTTTTTCGATGAGGCAACAAAGGAGCGATGGACAAAACTCAAAGATAGGAATGTTCTTCCGGAGCTAGGGTTTAAATACCCTAAAGAGGAAGACGACCAGTTCAATCAGGCAGTCATGGACGTCATTGGAAAGCATGAATGGAAAACCTTCGCTGATCACCCTGAGGAGATCTGTACCTCACTAGTAAAGGAGTTCTACGTATACCTCACAAGTCCAACACAGTCTACGGTTCATGTGCGAGGCGAGCAAATAAAGTTTACTGCTGCAGCAATTAACAAGTTCTATGGGCTAATGCACAATGTAGACCATCACACCACTTTTGTGACAACCATGGACGCACAGACACAGCGTGAGGTGCTAAAGGATATTTGTTTTGAGGGAACGATGCTGGACAACAACAGGTCAATCGAGAGAGGATGCCCCAAACCTGAGGCCAAGGTATGGAACCATTTTGTGCGACATAAGCTTATGCTCACACTACACACTGCCACAGTCCACATCTCTAGACTTTTTCTTCTCCACTCAATATTACATGGTAGACGCATTGACATAGGAAAGATTATAGTGGATGAAGTGTATGCTTGTCTAAAAAGGCCTCGTAGTCCCCTCGTTTTCCCTAACATGGTTACTGTTTTGTGTAAAAGAAAAGACGTCTTCATAGATGATCTAGTGGATGTAACTATTTCAGGAAAGATAGGTTTAACTTCATCCCTCGTCACGGAACTCCGAGGATTCAATGAAGATGTGCCTCAGCAAACAGTGGAAGGAGGAGCTAAAAGTTTTGTTGCAGCACGAGTTGCAGCATTGGTGGCAACAACGAAAGAACTGAGCGTTGAGCTCAGCCTGATGAAGGCACACCAGCGGGCGTACTTCAAGTATGCTCATCATCGCGATGGTGCTATGGCATCATGCTTCAATAAACTCCTACCGGACCAGAACGTGTCATTTCAACTATTCCCCATGGAGTTATTGCAAGCCCCCACCACTGCTACAGCAAGCACAGTGTCTCCCAGTGACCCTAGCTCCATCCAACCCGCTGCCAAGAAAAAGACTCCGAGAAAGAAGACACCTACGACTCCTACTGCCCAGCGAGAAAAAAGAAACTCTCGTAGTTCCACCTATTGTAGAAGAGATTGACCTAGTGGCTACCCCGACCAAGAAAAGGAAATGTACCAGGAAGGCAACTAATCTTACACTGGCACGACTAGAAAACCGAAATCCTGAGCCCAAGCATATATTCAGTGATCCTGTGGACCCCCTCAAAAGGAGACAACCACAACACCTACACTTGAGCCGACAAAAGCACAAACAGCAGATGCTACAGCATCCAGACCAAAGACACGCATCAAACATACTATTGGACGGGTAAGATCTTCACCCAGTGCTCAGTCAGTCTCCTCCGAGAGTGTGGACGATGTCGCAGATCCCCACCACTACTCGTCTGAAACATCAATGGACAACACCAGCAGCACCACACAGCCTCCGCACCCATGAGGTAACTAACTTTTTAAATTTTTTATTTATTTCATTTTTTCATCATTTTTTTCATGGCATATAGTATAGATTAGTTTATAAATTGAGAACAATGCATCTCTTATGTTTGGGGGTGTTAGTGTTCATAGTTAGTATTTTGCTTTCGCATATGCATAGTAGGAAAGAACAAAATTTTTACTATGGCATTATGTTTAGTCTAGAGACATCCTATGAATATATCTATGATGTCTGACGACGAAATCTTAAAGGCTTGAACTAAGTTAGAAAAAAACACAACCAGTTGAGATCTGTAGAACTAGCCTTAGGATATAGTTGTTAAAAAATTTACACAGTTGCTCTCTTTCTATAAGTAAGTTCGTTAGAAAAAATTTTCAGGAAGAACCCTAGTGAACTCTAATATGTAAACTCTAAGGGAACTTAAGAAAAACTAGATGACCCTGTGCTCAAACAAACAAATAAATGCTACGGTATATCTGTAGAAGGACACTCCGCTTTGCTATAGCATAATGTTAAAAAAAGAAGAAGAAAGAAGAAATAAAGTTTTGCAATAGCATATGAGTGAATGAAAGTTGTCACAGGATGACTCTGCCTATTAGCTCGGGGGTGAGAGGTTTGCTCCATGCTCATCTACAGTTAAGGACGGTAGGTGTGATAAGCTGACACCCTTCATAGCAGAAAACCTATATCTTTGGGAGCCTAAAAATTGGAAAAGAACTAGAGACCATGGTTAGGGTATAACTAGGGAGCTTCCTTGAAAATTTGTCTTACTAGCTTAAGTATAGGAGGAAGGCAGCCACGCACACACGCACACAGCTTAGTCTTAAGGAATGTTCTTAAGGATCTCGCTTCTAGTTGTTTATATTTAATTTCCTAAGTTATTTCTGAGGACTGAGATGTTACCATAGCAATCCTCTAGGTTAAATCTTTGCCATAGTATTTCTTTTGTTCTGTTCTACTCATTGCTTGAGGACAAGCAATAGCTTAAGTTTGGGGGGTGTGATAACTGTACAAATATCCTTGTTTTCATACCTTTTTGCTACAACATTTGTCTGTCCTTGAGTTCATACCTAGCATTTAGACTGCATTTAGGTTGCATTTTCTTCTTCTAGGTGCATCTTTGTCTTTGCTGGTTATTGGTCCATGTTGAGGGGTACTGCTTGGAAGGTTGGTTTTGGGTTTGTAGGTGCGCAGGAAATGAGTCAAGAGAGAAAGCTAGAGCCAAGAATTGCTATAGCATAGTGGAAGTGGATATTGGCCAGCACGTGAGAAGCACGTGAGCTGCAGAAGCATGTGAACATGCAGAAAAGGACGATGTGACATGTGCAGCAGCCGGTACCCACGTGCAGACTATCCTCCTTGTCTCCTCGTGGTAGACCTTGTCGGTGGATATTCCTTAGGATTATCAAGGCATCATTAGGGCACAAAACCCTAGAAGCCTCCACTATATAAAGGGGAGAGAAGCTTGGAGCAAAAGGAGGATTGAAGTGTCACGAAAGAGAGAGGCGGAAGAGAGCTAGAGAGAAAAGAAGAGAGAAGTTTTTCTCTTCATCTTCTCCACTTGGTGTCCTCCATCGTTGAAGCTCCAATAAGTGGCCTTGCCGGGCTCGAGAGAGGCGGTGAGCCTAAGACAGTCGGGCAGTCCATGGCGGAGAGCAAGTTCACCTTTCTTTCTGGCGCTATAGCATTTTCTTTTCATATCTTTATCTTTGGTGATGTTATCGCAATGATACGTTGGATGATATTGCCCAGCCACGAACTGTTTTAGGTGGCTTGGGTTTGATGGATGATTTTCTTTTGAGTACTTTTTAATGCATGCTATAGCTTTTTCAGTGTTTATCATGTTCTATGCTTTTCTTATGCATTTTCATTTCCTTAAAGTTGTAAGAGCCCTCGAGAGTTGGTCGTTCTTTAAGTGTGTGTTGAGGTTAGTAATCGAGAGAGCTAGCCTTAGAACCTCCAAAAGCAATGGAGTGGTTGTCAAAAGGCGGACTCTAACCTACCTTAGAGATAAGTGATAGGTTTCAAGGGCTAAAAACGATAGTTCGTGAAGGGTACGGGAGTGCTAAGAGTTTACGCCGAGAGGTATGGTTGTAGTATTTCTGACTCTCAGTTTCCTGGCTAGAGATAGTTTATGAACACCTTTAGCAAATCTCGCCTAGCATAGAAGATAGTTGAAGAGCCTTAGTATCATTAAGAAGCTTAGGATAGGTTGTCCATCATTCCCAGCCAGTCATATCGTAGTGAGTTTCGCATACGAAAGGGGACCTATTTATCATACTGCTATCTTATCTTTCTCTGCACTATTTTGCTTCAGAACCCCCATAAGCAATGGAGTGGCTTTCGAAAGGCAGACTCTAACCTACCTTAGAGATAAGTGATAGGTTTCAAGGGCTAAAAAGGATAGTTCATGAAGGGTACAGGAGTGCTAAGAGTTTACGCCGAGAGGTATGGCTGTAGCATTTCTGACTCTCAGTTTCCTGGCTAGAGATAGTTTATGAACACCTTTCGCAAATCCCGCCTAGCATAGAAGATAGCTGAAGAGCCTTAGTATCATTAAGAAGCTTAGGATAGGTTGTCCATCATTCCCAGCCAGTCATACCGTAGTGAGTTTTGCATACGAAAGGGAACTTGTTCATCATACTGCTATCTTATCTTTCTCTGCACTGTTTTGCTTCAGCATTATTTTATATCATCTCGTTTACTATAGCATTGTCATATGCAAAAAGTTCAATCTTTATTGTTACAGCAAACCGTGAATACCTCCAATCCCTGTGGAGACGATACTCACTCATCACTTTATTACTCGTTCGATGTGTATACTTGCACCATATTTGCGTATCATTTATAGTACACTACACGCAAGCAAACATTTGCCTTCTCATTTTCAATGTACGGTTGAACTTTCTCATATAGTTTTGACAGCGCTGCCGACGGTCGATCCATCAAATTGTACTTAAGATGTTGGTGCGAGGTACTATTGACGAAAGCGGAGATAATAAACTCATTGGAGGCCTATTTTGTTTTGCATGGTTACGGTATGAAATTTCTAGACAAACTCGTGCAGAGATTCCCTGGCCGCTGAATAACGGACATAAGGTGCGCTGGCGATCTTTTCAATACTTTGTTCATTAAAAAACGGTTCATGAACAGCTTTGCCAGCTAGTTGAAACTGGAGATTGAGTTCACCTGGAGCTGGAGGTACCAAGCTTAAGTCGAATCCTTAAGGTTCATCGAGAACGTTCGACATTTAACTTAGTCAGAGGCACCGAAAAAATCAATGTGATTCAAGAAATGGGACAGGTGATCTTAAGGGTCGTCTCTTCCGTTATACATCAGCTTCGGGACCTTGAAAGATGTAGACACATGATGCTCTAAGATATCTACATATAAGGGCTCATTTTTGTAACTCTGAGGATTTCGAGAAGGATCATCCTGCCTATGGCTTTGGATGCTCTAAAAATTCTTCTCTAGCTGCACCATTTTTGCTCGTAATGCTTGGTGCTCGTCATCCTCCATTTTTGTACCTCTAGCTTTCCCGAACAACTGTTTAATTAATTTCTCGCTCTTCTCTTATGTGATCCTGTGTTGTTCAGCCCGGTCCTACATGGACGTTTGTTATTGCTCGTATTGTTATTTCGAGAGCACTAAAGCTTCCTCTATGCTTTTTATTTTTTTTCTTACATTTCCAAGAATTGTTGGTTGTTGTCCTCTAATGGTGATGTCCTTCTCGTGTGTTGTGTTCCTTGCCTCGTCGCAAACCACGGAGGGGGCTGGTCCCAAAACTGCTATAAAAAAATTCTGTTAGAATTGTCGTAGTTGTTGTATGGCCATTGCTATCAGTCGACCCGTTAAAATGTCGTCCTCCATTACCTTTTCATCGGTCATTGTCATTGGTCGGGACTTTAGAACATCATCCTCTGGCGTTTTGTTGTCAAAACTGTCTCGCCTGCTTCTACCCATCTTAAAGATTCCCAAGCATGCTGAAGGATCTAAAGGTCACATGTTCGGTCCACGCTCGTCGCACCAATTGTTGATGGTCAAAATGATCAGGGGTTGAAGACGGTGGTAGGAATGCTTATTCAAGATTAAAGCTTAAGTATTGTTCTTGCTTTTGGGTGATGATGGTGTCGGGAATGGAAGGCCTTGGTTCCTCTCATTTGCATGTCCAGATTTATATCACATGGATAGGTGTCAAGGTGGGGTTATCGTGGCTCATTGATTGGTCCGGCTATAATTTGACATCATAGGTTCTCCTCGGCATCCGTTGTGGGCACGTGTGTAGCCATGTTGCCACTGGGTGAGGTGCGATGCTACTCATGGTTTTGTCTGTTCGCCACATATTGCGGAAGGTGTTGCACAGTTCGCGGGGATCATGCGCGTTGTGATCTGCCTTGTGTTACACCGTCCGTGGTTTTACTCGTCCCGATTTCGACACGTTGCGGGAGGTGTTTATAGGTACTAACATAATTATTTTAATGAGAAGTTAGTTCATCATGGACTAAAAGTATAACGGTAAACAAGGAAAAACAAAAACTTACTTTGATGAAAAAAATGAAGTGAGAGATTAAGTTTTTTATTTTTGATACAATACCTAAAATTACTAATAATTACATGTTTAAATGTATTTGAATTTATTAATTCTTGAATTTTGATAGCTATAACGATAATTATATTAATCAAAGTTTTATAATAAGTGATTGCAAAGTTTATAACAGAAACCCTAAACTTTATTATTATAAATAATTTTCACATGTTATGTATTTTAATTCTATCATTTTTCATAAATTAATTTTATTATTCTTAGTTCACAAAAGTTTCAACCGTAAAATTTATTATAAATAATTATCTCTTTTTTATAAACAAGTGTTGTGAATAAAATAACAAGAACAACGAACAAGAATAAAAGAACAAAGAGATGAGAGAAAGAAGGAGATTTGTATTATTCTCGAATATAGACTTGTGTACAATGCCTTCAATGAATCATCTATTTATAGGCATAAGAAGTACATAATACATTAAACTCTAATTAATAGAGATAATATTCCTAACAATAAATAAATCAAACTCCTTAGATAAAGTTCTAATCATGATAGACATCAACATAGATAAATATTCATAACACTCCCCCTTGGATGTCTATGAAGATAATGTGCCTCGTTAAAACCTTACTAAGATAAAAACCCAGCGGCAAAAAAATTTCATTAGTGAAGGAAAAAGAGTACACACATCTTTAATACGCATAACATGTTGCCTCATTAAAAAACTTACCAGGAAAACCCATTGGGACAAAACCTCGGTTAAGGGAAAAAGAGTGCAACGCGTATTTACTCCCCCTCATGAAAACATCACAGAAGATCTTTGAATCTTCATAATTCAATATTGAATATTATTTTTCTAAAGATCTTGAGGAATGAAACATTAGAGTAATATTTTTCACGATGTATCCACCTTTCAATTAAGATATACATCTTGCATTATCTCTACACAAAATAGCTTCATATCATATCTTGTGAAAGTAAATCTACATATCTTCTGGATATGTTGGGTCAATGATTTTAGCCAAACACATTTTTGGCTTGCCTTGTGCATAGCAATTATTTCTACAAGATTTGAGGAGGCATCGACAAATGTTTGAAGATCTAAATGTAATGATCTTTGTATATCCATGGATATTGCTTGACCAACTAATATATAGTGCTTCAAAATCAAGAAAAGATATAATTATCTTTATTCACATTCAACAATCTTACAACTATTGAGATACTCAATAGATATGCTCTATTCATATTGAATCATCTTTAAGATTCTTACAGCTTATGTCTATTCATAGACAAAAAGAAATATATAAAAATGCTCGATCTTCAGGTCGAGATAAACTTGATGTCAAGATTCAAGTACTTGTATTGAAAGTACTTCACGAGTTTCCAATTTGAAGCTCTTTAGGAGTTCAAAAATTATCGTAATGGATCTTGATCCAAACTCCTTTATAAAATACATAAGAAAATCTGATCATTCATATAGTATTTTCTCAATTAGTATTCACTAAGGCGATTATACCAAATGCGCCAAAATATTCATGAGACATGTCTAAATAAATTTCCGTGGAAATTTCCAAATGCTTCTAGCATTTTAAATCCTTCAAGGATAAATATGGATCCACAAATAATTAGACGCATGCAAAAAATTTCATAATTGCCAAAGTAATTGCATCCACCATGAAGTAATTAAAAATTTTCATAAATCATAGTTCAAGTCGTATTTACGACTACTTATTTGTGCCTCACTTGCATTACACCTTTAGGTGTTTGGACTGCTGGTCCAAATACTTCTATTTTAAAAGTTCAAAGCGTCTTTCAACATAGACCAATTCAATATCTATACTTCTGGATAGATTTTATACAAGATCCTCGATTTCTTTCTTTATTTCTATAGAAGTATTTTATGTAAAATTGTTTGTAAAATAGTTGTCGACGACTTTCCAATTTTCTGGTTCCATTCTCGTAATGACATAACTCATCGAGATCTCTTCAAGATTTCAATCTTTATTTCAGGTACCTGAAACTCTTCTAGAGTTTTATTATTTGTTATGTCTTGGGTCTCTTCAGGATCACCCGCCTCCAATATATGACCATCCCATATTACTTTCTATTTACGAGAATTTTGATCATTGGAACCATTTCAACTATCATGCTTCAGGCATGATTTCCATTCTCTCGCTCTAACATGTAATTTAAACTTAGAGCATTTCAGCTGGTATATGAGACTTAATTACTCTCATTGGGTTAGTAAATATGTCTGGCAGTTGACATGTAATAACATGAATTATCTTATGAACTTCTAGTTCATATACGAGGATCTAGATAATGATAATTCATTTTCCACTATCTGGCTGATTATTATCTCCTCCTGATGTTGAGAAAAATCATGTCATAAATGATTCTCCAATTAATGTTTAAAAATTTAAACATAAAAGGAGACTCGTACTCAATATATATTCTCAACCCTTTTTATTTATCCATTTTGTGCGTTGTGGTGGAGCAATTCATATCGCACATTCAAAAATCATAAAATGGGAAATGTATGGTTTCTAACCAAAAACCAATCATAACGGGGAGTATATTATAACTCGTTGGCTTGATGCATATAAGTGTTGCTATATAGAAATACCATATAAATAATAAATATTTTGTTCTCACAGTTTAGCTATTAAATAGGAGGCATCCAATTAAAAATTTGTTAAACCGTATTTTTCATAATCAATAGGCTTTGTAACAACCGATATAACCTAAAATATAAACCTACTAGCTTTTCAAGACGTATAGTCTAATTGCATACTCTGAATCTTTTTAGAATCAATCTCACAAACTTCTGGTTGTAAGTCGATAAAACAATGTAGATGCATCTACTAAAATCATATAAAACTTTCCACATTTGTGGATATATGGGCCCATATTTCGTTCAGATATGCAAGACATGCAGTCTCAACTTCAGTACAAGAACTTTAAGTTCTAATTCTTTTGGTAAGGGGGATCATCTATATCCTTTGAGAACAAACAACACAAGAACTTTAGGTTCTATTAGTAAGTGGAATTTAATCAATTCCTTTAAGCAACACAAGAACTTCACGTTCTTTAATAAGTGGAATTTAATCCATTCCTTTGAGAATAAGCATCACAGGAACTACAGGTTCTTTTAATACATGTGCATGTAAATCTCAATAATTTCTGCACCGTTATTGATTAAGATGGTCTAACCGATCATGCCAACTATATGTGTGCGTGTATATATCTCTGAATTTGTAAACTTCTTGTTTACCATAACATGTAATTCAATCTCACTCGTACATGTCTAGTACGACCATCAAAATTGTTCCTTTAAATAGGAATATATTTAGCTCTTTCGAAGCTTTCAATTGAAATTATCTTTTGGTAGCAATATATAGCTCTTCTAGAGCTTTCAACTGACTTTTTGGCTACCAGAACTTATATCCATATTGGCTTATTTCAAATGTCAATTGATAACATATGTTATCTATAATTCCCAAAGGGATATTTTGCGAACTCATATTGCTCTCTTAAAATTTCCACTTATAGTGGTGACGATATTATTACCATTAGCGGTAATTATTGCAATATTCGCAATTCTGCATTTTTCATAATGTGTTTTCTCTCAAGAATTTATTACTCTTCTAGAGCATCAATATTTTCAGTACTTTGAGATATAGTACTCACATTATTCCCTTGCATTTAAATGGGAAAATATAACTTATGCCTATGTTGAGCATAAATCGTCACCATAGAATCGTATTTGACAAGTAATCATGTTAAACAAAATAAATAAATATCATAATATAAAAATATAAATATAAAATGTAAATAATTAATGTGTGTAAAATAAATAAACATAAAGTAAAATAAATAAATAATTATCTTCAAAGTTATGAGAATAATTAGAAGATGATTTATTCCATTCGAGGGTTATAAGGAAATCAACAACGTCCAAATGAGTTGGACCAACAATGTCCAAATAAAGTTGGACCAGTATCATCTTCTTCATGTTTCGCAAACAAAATTTGCTTCTATTTTCTTTCCTTTATCATTCAATGATTCTTAATTTTTCAACGTACAACATGTACGAAACCAATGGTTTATAACATCGCATTGGTAATAAGAAGAGTTTTACTTCAATAGAATGATCTTTATCACTCTTGTCATCCTTATAATCTCACTACCGGTGGGTAGAAGTATTCTTAAAATGACCATATTTTTCATGTCTATATTCATAGCCTCGACCATGACCACAACTTCTTATGTGGTTTTTATTCCTTCCATAATATAATCTCACATTCACTTCAGGGAATGGAGTAGAGCCAGTGGGCCTTTAAAGCATATTCTTTTCATAGAGAACAAAGATTTAATCCTCGTACGCGGCATCATGCTTGTATTCACTTCAGGGAATGCCCCATCATTGATAATCGCATGGAATAAACATCATGCCTTGCATTCACTTCAGGGAATGCCTCCCATAAAACTTTTGGATCAAGACGAATTTTCGTAACTTGAAATTGAGAAAAGTCTATGGTCGAGTTTTTTTACGAAGAAGAAAAATTGCTTTCGAGCAAATATAAACTTTATAACAGTCTCTTGCAGATTCAAAATCACCATAATATATCGCACTTTAAAATTATAGTTTAAAGGAAAATAAAATAAAATAAAATAGAGTTTACCGATAATATTTTTCCTCTCAAAGACGATGGAGACATAGTGAATGACCGAGACAGCTTCTCATAATCCCTTTATATCATGTCTCTTTCCAATTCATTTAAACACATGTAAAACTCAAAAACATGGTTAAAATAATATCAAATCCTATCAATAGAATAAAATAAATATAATAATATATTCATAAAATAATTCATATACATCTATCAAAAATTACAAGATAAAATAATCATAGATAAACCAATAAATCAAAGATCGTAGAAGAACAAATCGTTATTTTCCGTCCTTTTTTTTTAATTTTAAAACATTGTATATGTGTATAACCTTTTATAACTTTTCAAACAGGATATATGTTATAACTTTATATAAAAATATAAATAACCTTATATAAAATAAGCATATGAATTAACATACCTTTTAATTTCGCTAGGAATGGTTAAGGTATAAAATGATAACCCATGAATATTTTCAAGTGTAGAGATGTAGTTTACCAATAGTAAAAATAACACAAAAAAAAATTGACAATATACCGTGCAATCGATGGAACAAAATTCATCGCTACATATTTGAGTCAATTTTGCTAAAGAGATGTTATTATATGCGCACCACCGTTCGAGATCCATCCCATGAGAATAGAAGTACATGAATCTTCGGTTCATCCTAAATTCGAACTCAACCTCAGTTGATTAGAGTCTCGTACTGATAACGTGTTGTGAATAAAATAACAAGAACAACGAACAAGAATAAAAGAACAAAGAGATGAGAGAAAGAAGGAGATTTGTATTATTCTCGAATATAGACTTGTGTACAATGCCTTCAATGAATCATCTATTTATAGGCATAAGAAGTACATAATACATTAAACTCTAATTAATAGAGATAATATTCCTAACCATAAATAAATCAAACTCCTTAGATAAAGTTCTAATCATGATAGACATCCACATAGATAAATATTCATAACATTTTAGTATAAATATTTTTTTATATGTTTTTGTTTTTATCATTTTCATAAATTTAATTTATATTTTTTTGTTAAAATCTATGACAAGTATAAAAAGTTTAACTTATTAAAAAGAAAATATATCACAAGAACAAATTGATCAAATTTACATTAATGTAATCTTCTATTTTCTCAATTAAACAATGCCATTTTACATTATGTCAAATAAACCCAATAAAGTAATAAAACATTCCTAATAATATTATAGATAATGTAATATTCTGAAAATTCTATTCGCACAAGATAATCTTATATTCCGTAAAACAAATGCAATTACTCAATACATGCCTTTAAGCCTAAAATAATTTCACCCATCCACAGTCCACACAATCTAGTTGCGATCATTACGTCCTAGTCTGTACTCTGTACAGTCCTTGTCTCCTTCGCCCGCCCGCCATGCACGTTCTTCTTTAATACTATATTAAATACGATATAAACCTCACCATTTTTACCGGACTTTGCTGTTGACTTATATTCATGATAGGTTAAATGTATCTTGACTTTAGCGTATCTCTCATATCAATTTCTTTGATGCACTGACATAAGCGGCGGAATCAGAATCGAATATCAAAAGTAGGAGTATGTAAAATAAATTGTAATCGTTAACCGGTATAACTATTAAATTTATAAATTAATTGACCTACCCTTAAGGTTAAACGATTTTTATTAACCAACAATTAAAAATGATGGTTAACCATTTATGAAATTATTTAGACATAAAATGAAGTTTGTGATTAGAATTTTTCTATTCAAATATTTTTTTCTAGAAAATTTAATACAATATTTATCGGAGAGAGAATTTTCATTATTCTCAAAAGAATTAGTGAACATGTGAAAAAAATTATAATAGGTTATAGGTGAACCTATAACCGAACCGTTAAATAACGGTTAACCGCTATAACGGTTAATCGTTTCTTAATGGTTAGGTTACGGTTTAATAACCGCTATAACGGTTAATCAGCCTCTTATGCTAAATGATATAGTTAACCTACCATGAACACCTCTAATCGAGAGGGGTCAAATTCTTGAACTTAAAATTTATTACATTATTAAGTATTTAAACTTCAAATTGAATGATAATGCTTATTTTATGTAAATTAAATTTTTAGAGACCTAAATTATCATTACACAGAAAATTTGAAGGGAAATATTAAAAGTTTTAAAGAATTTAATTAAAAATATTAAAAAATATTTACTATGAATTTTAAAAATTAGGGAGGTAAATTAAAATTTTCAGAAATTTTAAAGGACTTATTGTGAATTTTTCAAATTGTTGAGGGTCAAGGCCCTTGAGCCCTCACTATGCTCGTCACTGTAGTGACACCCTTCGCAATTTAAAATTTCTGATTTGGTGAAAAAGGTTAGGTACATTTATTTGTTATTTTCTTGAATTTTTTAATATATGTAAACAATTATATTCATTAAAATAAAATAGATATGGAAAGGTTAAACGCGTGACAAAAATTTCACTGAGAAAAGATGGCATGTTTTTTTTATCGGAATTTGTTAAATATGTTTAAAAGATTATTGCAGTATTTTTTTATTTATGTTATATTTGATTTATCCTCGACATGTAAGGGTGGGAATCGGATGGGGCGGGGATGGTTTTACATTTTCTACTCCGTTCTCAACACTTGCGGTTACGATTTCAAAGAATTTCAATTAAATGATTCGGGGATTTATTTCGTCTCCATACCTTTCTCGCACGGATCACCACGTTTTTCGGGGAATCTCAAAACCTAAAAATATTAAACAAAATTAATATTTTACTAAAAAAATAAATGACCAATTCATTTTAAAATATAAAGTTTAGATACTTCAATTGAAAGTAGTTACGAGATGATGAAGATTGAAAGGGTGTTGTGTTGGGAAAGATTTAGACTAGAATTTTAACTTATATCTTAAAACTAAGATAGAAATATGTTAAGAAATTTGAGTGTGGCTAGGTTTGAGAGAAAGTTAAATGATAATAATATAGTTAAGATTTTTTTATTAAGATATATATTAGGGGTATATAAATAAATAAGTATATATATTTTTAAAATCTTGTAAAATATCGGGATCCTTGCGGATTTTTTCTGGGGATCCATACGATTATTTATATGGTTACGGTTCGATTATCCCACAGTCCAGATATATCAATCCTTATTCCGATCCCCATTGAGCTTCGATGATAAAACTTTTCTGTCGATGTCCCCATAGGTAAAACTTTCAATTGTTTCGTATACCCATCGGTTCACATCCCAAAATTTTCACACTCCTATCCACATGCAATAGAAGACAATTTGAAGAAACAATTGGTGCCTACCCCTTTGTAGAAAATTTTGTGTTTAGACCCGAACGAAGCCAACGTTCCATTGTTTGTTTTGTGTATACGTGGCTATTTTTTAAGAGAAAACTACATATTTAGTAGCCTTAACTATGCATATATTATTGTTTTGGTATCTCAACTATTACTTTTAGCAAAATAGTATTTAACATTACATTTTTGTTCGGTTTTGATACCTCTACCGTTTAAAATTAATAGAAATCGTGATGTGGCTTGGGTTAATAACAGTTTTAGTCTAAAACCTTACACAATCTATCAATTTAATTAGTCTAAAATTCTATCAATTTAAACATTATTTTAATTTTTGGATTAAAAATGTAAATTTCTCATTTTCTTCTTCTTCTTCTTCTTCCAATCGAACACTTTTTGGATTTTAGAGTTTAAAAACGCATTTGGGACGAGCAAAACTTTAGGATTTGAGGATCAATGGGGGCTAATTTGGGGTACATTGGAGGACTCAAACTCCACGATCGAGATACCGACAAAAATACGAGGGTGAGAAAGGGACAAAATTCTATGAAAATTAAAATGACGTTTTACCCCAAACTTAAGATGATGTTTTAAATTGATGGATTTTGGACTAAAATAATGATATATATATATATATATATATATATATATATATATATATATATATATATATATATATATATATATATATATATTGGACTAAAACTGTGATTATACCAAGCCACGTCATCATCTCCGTTAGTTTTTAACGGTCGAGGTGCCAAAACAAAACAAAAATGTAACATTAGATACCATTTTGCCAAAAAAAATAGTTAGGATATCAAAACGGTAACGCGAGCATAGTTGGGGTACTAAATATATAGTTTTCCCCTTTTTAACAACTGATATTTAATTATTGGTCAATTAATTTGGATTGTGTTTTTAGAGGTCTAATATAGGGACGATCCGCCCAGCCTATTTTTCTTAATTCACAACGTCAAGATCCGAATTTTTAATATTACTTACAAAATCTAACATCTCATCCCACTAGACCCACGTACTGTTGTGTATGTTAACTAATTCAAAAGACGGCAACACAAGTAATATTTTAAGGGCACGGTGTTAATAATCAAAGTGATGGATTGTGGGGGTGAATACGTGTTTTTTAAATACTAAAATCAAACAACCAATTAAGAGAGTGCACATCATGAAAATCATGGATTAAGCACTCACAATTGTGGAAAATTACGCCACAACTCTCTTGTTTTTAAAAGAAAAACAAAGTGTTAAATTACAATCAGATGATTATGATTGACAATGGACACCCAAAAAAAGTCGGTTCAATATGTTTGAACCATATAGGAACAATCAAATACTAATAATTAGCCAATTTGCTATTTCCATTAAAATAGATGCATCCATCTTTATGGCGTGGACGAAAAGCCACTCTCAATATCTATCCACCCATCCACTAGGGGTGTTCATTGTCGGATATCGGATCGGATCCGATCCGGTTTTTTCGGATATCCGGGTTTTCGGATCGGCAATATAGTGATCCGTATCCGATCCGGAAAAAATCGGATATCCGGTTTTTCGGATACCGGATAATCGGATCGGATATTCGGATATCCGATTATCCGAACATATAATTTGATTCAACTATTTTTTCAAATTTGAAGATCGTATTTTTGAAAATTTCGGAATTTCGAATATAACAAACAACAAATTGCTAAATATAACAAGATTCACATCTATAAAAAAATTCAATTTTTTAAATTTTCGGATATAACATGCATAAAATTGTTAAATATAACAAGATTAATATTTAAAAATATTAGATATTCGGATTTTCGGGTTTTCGGATAATCCGAAACTTGAAATATTGCGATCCGTATCCGATCCGAAAAATCTATAATCGGATCGGATATCCGATCCGAAAATAAAAATCGGATCGGATATCCGAATTTTCGGATCGGATCAACGGATAATCGGATCGGATCGATCGGATCGGATATTTTTGAACACCCCTACCATCCACCACCGACATTTTTTTTTCATTTAAATTGATTTATTAACGGTTTCAATAATTAAATTCCTTTAATTTTGTAGTTCGTTTCTAGTTCGACCCAAAATATTAAAATTTTATTTATAATAAGATTAAACCAAAATATCAACACAAATTACAAAGGTAATAGTAACAAAAAATTTAATGTTTATAGGATAGTCAATTTAGTTTCTATTTTTTTAAGTTTTTGAACTTTAACATTTTGTTTTGGGTCAAAATAATCTCTAAGTGGATGAAAATCGTTAATTAACTAGCAGTCAACAATTTGAAATGGTGTATTTTACAATCGTTCTACTATTGAAACTCCCTGGATGCCCTTTTTCACTTCCCCAACTAGGTCTAGGATCTTCCCCTTTTCTCTCTAGCATGAACCCTAGAATTCTTCAACCTCAGAATCCACCACGGCACCTGGTTTGTTGCTCGATCACTCCGCTTTGGACAGTGGCAGTCTCCTCTCCAAGCTGCGTCGACGGTCTTCAGCTCGTTTCTCGTGGGGTAAGATAGGTCGGGGTCCCGTGGGCGTGGCTTTAGAGAAGGGTTTAGGCCCTGTTTTTTCGAATTCCAACTGGGTTTGTTCATCGGCTAGAGTCCGTCGCCGGCCGCGTGTTTTGATGGTGATCATCGGCGTCTACATCCAGGTACTCTGATTACCTCTCTTTCTGCCCACCGAACCTGATTATGGTTCCTCATCCCCTTCTCCACTGTGCTTTTTCTGTTGCAACCCGTTCCTTGTGACTTTACCCATTCTTCCGTGGCTATTGGCTTTGTTGGCTCCGTTGCTTTTTTGATGTGAGAATTCTGGTGATCTTTGTTTGTTATCTGTTATTAAAGTTTTACTGCACTGTTATGCGCAATTTCTGGTGATCTCTGCTTGTAGTTTGGTTTTGAAGTTTGCTGCGGTTTCTTTGTTTCGCTTATTGCTGATTCCACCGGTTGATCGTGGTTCATTCCCATATTGCTTTATCGAGGTTGTTTTGATTGCTTCGAGTTTTGATTGTGGGTGCTTTTATCTCTATTTGGTATTTGTTATTCTGTTTGGTTTTTTTCTCTTTTCGTGTTATGGTCGTCCTAGCTTGGAATGTACGAGGCTTGGGAAATAGAGAGACTATGAGAGCTCTTTGCAACTCAGTTTTAAAGCACAGGCCGACTATTGTTTTCCTGAACGAAACTAAACAGAAGAAGAGATACCTTGAAAAAATTAAAATGAAAATGAAGATGGAGTCATCCTTCTATGTTGAGCCATAAGGAATCACAGGAGGACTTGTTTTATGGTGGACATCCGATGCAAAAAATCACCATCCTCAAACATGGCAGAAATTTCATTGATACGAAAGTGATCAATTACGACGGAGAAGAATGGTTTGGTACCTTCATCTATGGTCCCCCTTATAGAGAAGAAAAGCAAGCTTTCTGGGAAAGGTTAATGTTGCTAAGGAGATCCTCAAACGTCAAGTGGCTCGTTATTGGTGACTCCAACATCGTGACCTGTCAGGAGGAAAAGGAAGGGGGAAACCCTTTCAACCCTGAAAAAGCAAATTGTTTCTCGAATTTTGTCAACGCCACTAGATTAGTTGAATTACCAATTAAGGGAGGTTGTTTCACCTGGTACAATCAGTGGAGCTTATCTTTCCCGAAAGTGTTGGGACTGATGGATATCGCTCCCGCTTCTGACCATGCTCCTATTATCCTTTTACCCTTGGGTTTCTCCGGGAAATATAAGAAAGAGTTTAAGTTCGAAACGAAATGACTCTTGGACGAAGAATGCCCCCAAACAATCTAGGAAGGCTGGGAATCCCAGTCAGCCGAAAGAACCTACCATAGTTTTGGAAGAAAGATTAGAAGAACTAGAAGTGCTCTAATAAAGTGGAGTAAGGCGAAGTTTAAACAAAAGAAACAAGTACTCATGGCCAGGATTAAATACCTACAAGGAAGAAAACTCAACGATCAGGAGCTGGAAGAATACAAACAGTTACGATAAGAGCTGGATGCAGAACGGGAGAGCGAGGAGAGATATTGGCACCAACGATCCAGAGTTAACTGGCTAAAATGGGGGGGACAAAAATATTAAATTTTTTCATGCTACCACTATCCAGCATCGAAGAATTAACTCTTTAGTCAGAATCAAAAAGGAAGATGGAAACTGGCTTGAGGAACCGGAGGATATTGCAAACTTCCTGCAGCAGCACTTCCAAAATTTGTTCTCCAAAGATCAGTCCATTGATTTCCAATGTTTAAATGACTTCATTCCTCAGTTGGTAACTGAAAGGATGAACTCTAAACTCAGCAAAGTCGTTTCTGAAGAGGAGATTAAGATGGTGGTGTTCACTATGGGTGCTACTAAAGCTCCAAGGCCGGATGGCTTCCCTGGTTGCTTCTATCAAACCTTCTAGGAGACCATTAAAGGGGATCTCATAGAGATGGTGTCAGCTTTCTTCAACGATGGTATCCTGGATTACGGTTTAAATAAAACCAACATTGTCCTCATCTCCAAGAAACCAAATCCTTCTAAAGTCTCTCATTTTCGGCCGATCAACTTATGCAACTTCTCTCTCAAGGTTATTACTAAGATCATTGCCCCGAGACTTAAAATCTTCCTCCCTAAACTCACCCCGCACTATCAATCAGCCTTTGTTCATGGAAGCTCCATACATGACAATATTATCCTGGCCAATGAAGCTTTCCATGGTGTCAAACGGGCAAAAAAAGGGGAAAAAAGGTCTCATAGCTCTCAAAATCTATTTGGAAAAAGCTTATGATAAAGTGGAATGAGATCTTCTCCGTTTTGTCATGAATAGGATGAGATTCTGTGATTGGTGGATCAAGAGAGTTATGGAATGTGTTTCCTCCACTTCTTTCTCCCTGGATCTAAATGGAGAGAAATTCGGTGATTACAGAAAAAGAGGTGGAGACTTCTAGGTTTGAAGGCTTAAGGATAAAAAGACGGTGCCCAGTTCTAAGCCACATTTTGTTTGCCGATGACTGCCTAATGTTTTCTGAAGCAAATAAAGAAAGTTGTGATGCAGCCCTCCGTATTCTGCATCTTTTCTAGAGAACAACAGGTTAAACGGTCAATTTTCAAAAGTCTTCAGTCCTATTCTCCCCTAACGTCAGTGACCATCTCAAGACCCACCTTTCAAACATTCTGAGCTTTAGACCAATGGAGGAAGACAACAGATACCTCGGGTTTCCTTCCTTCTGGGGTCGTAGTAAGAAGAAGGCTCTGGCTTTCATCAAGGATAGAGTTCAGTTTAAACTAAGGGGATGGAAAGCTAAGTTCTTGAATCAGGCAGGGAAGGAAATCCTCATCAAGGTAGTTGCTTAAGCCATTCCTACATATTTGATGCAATGCTTCATCCTCCCAGTTACCTTTTACGACGAACTTAGCTCCTTATTGGCAAAATTCTAGTGGAATAACGGTGGGAACAAGGAGAGAATCATTCACTGGATTAATTAGAGAGACCTTTTCCATCCTAAGGATCAGGGAGCCCTAGGTTTCCGAAACCTGAGATCTTTCAACAAAGCTCTTATCACTAAATTAGCATGGAAACTTGTTAATTACCTGGAATCATTTTTGGCTCAGACCCTCCGCGGAATTTATTTCCTGAATGGAAACATATTTGAAGCTCCGAGGTGCACAAATCTTTCTTGGGCTTGGACGGGTATCAAGGAAGGGATTGAAATTATTAAGGAAGGATCCTTATGGAGGGTTGGAAATGGCAGTAGTATCTCTACTTGGAAAGACAGCTGGATCCCAAAGCTTCCCAAGTTTCGTATCTACTCACAGCCCTCGCCCCTCTGCCCTTGTCCTTCGTTTTCTTCTCTTATGAACCCAAATCAAAGGTCTTGGAACAAGTTTAAGGTTGAGGATCTTTTCTCCCAATCCAAAGCCAATGCGATATTGACCATTCCAATAGGAGGTCCAGGAGTCAAAGACTCTCTAATGTGGGCGGGAACAAAGAACGGAGACTATTCAGCCAAGTCGAGTTACAGGTTCATAGAGGAAAATCTGAGGCCCTCCTCTAAACCTTCTTCCAGTGACATCCCAGAAACTAACAAAGCCCTTTGGAACTCCATCTAGGGATTGAAGGTGCCCCTCAAAATCCGATCTTTCTATAGAAACTTAGTCACAATATTCTTCCTACCAAAGGAACCCTTGTTGCTTATTTTCATGGTAAATTCCAAGACTCAGCTTGTTGCCCGAGGTGCGGAGATAAGGTGGAATCCATTGAACATCTTTTGTTCTTTTGCCCTTTCGTACAAGCGGTCTGAAGGTTTTAGGTTTTAATATTCCCCATCACATGTTGGTTTCCCCGGGTTCCCTCGATGGTGGATTAAAATTAATGATTGATTAAAATTAATGATTTCCGGAAATTGAGAAATTTTGAAGAAGGATGTGGTCTTATAGCCTTTCTCTTATGGATCTTATGGAAATCGCGCAATGTCTAGGTCTTTGAAGGAAGGAGAGACTGCCCGTGGGAAGTCTGGCTACGTGCTGAAAGGACCTTTCAGGAATTCTCGCAGGAGACACCTCTGGTCTTTTCGGGGAAGCCCCACCATCCGCGGAAACTAAGGAGTTGGACTCCTCCCCCTCCAAATGTAATCAAGATCAACTGTGATGCTGCCTTTGATGGCCTAACAGGAAAGGCTACGGCGGCGGCCATTGCACGCGATTGTTCAGGATCCCTTATCCAGGGTATATCCGCTCCTACTTTAGCCACGTCAGTTGCGGCGGCAGAAGCTTTTGCAATAAGGCTTGGAGTCTCTTTGACCTCTCTCAGAGGTTTCTCTAACATTATTATCGAGGCTAATTGCCAAACGGTGATTAAAAGACTCTACTCATGCTGTCTTTCTGACTGGGTTTCGTCAGCCATCGAAGAGGATATAAGATCTGAGGCCACATCCTTTGCCACTTGTTCCTTTGTTTTTGTCCCCGGATCTTGTAATCAGGCTGCGGGCTGGCTTGCTAAGTACGCTAGGGACCTTTAGGTTCAAATGTATTGGGACCCCCCTTTTCCCTCCGGGTCTGGCTTTGTATCTGTAATTTGTTGTTGCAATGATATTTCAATCTCTTTTAAACAAAAAAACAATTTGAAATAGTGTGACAAACCTACATGACATTATACGCTGATAATATAGACATAGTTGTTGACTTGACAGGATGCCACATCAACTAAAAAATAATTTTATAAAATTATTTTTTACTAATATGTCATACTGTCAAGCAACTTTCATCTACTTAAAGATCGTTTTGACTCAAAATAAAATGTTGATGGTTAAAGTATTTCAAAAATAGAAGAATAATCAAAATAATCATCTAGACAAACGTTTAACACAGTTTTTTAGTATTAGCTCAATTATAAAAAGATTGTTTAAAGGTCAATGTATTGAACAAATTCAATCAAAATTTTGGCTCCGATCAATTTGATAATTCACTTCTATATTGTGTATGGTACTATCTTGAAATAAAAGTGTTCGAATTTTATCGTCATTGAAGGTTTGGCCAATTGTGTTATATGCAAAATTTGTGTCATTCGAATTATTATTTTTCAAATATTTTTGATGTGATTACATAATTATATAATTTTTATTCTTTATTACCGCTCAATGTTTTCTAGAACCATCTAACTATAGAACAGTATAAGCAATAAATAAGAAATAAAATTGGGAGATGAATTGGTTGCCAATAGGCAATAGGCAATAGGAAACCCCGGACTGGAAAAAACGTCGGTTATCACATGCTTAGAAGTTAGAACTGAGAAGCCGCTACTGCCTACTTGACTTGATTTCGGTTTCGGTTAAGTCATCACTCACCGCACACCCTTTCGTATTCACCAAGAGAGAATTAGTGTGTTTATGTGGTTGCGTGTACTATGTAATACTCATATTTATATATAGCATTTGTAGGTAATTAAGAGAAATTAAGAGGTTGATTATGTCGGCCAATTTTGGATTTATCTTTAAGGATGATCAACGTGGGGGCCGTGCCCAGACGACAGACTAGCATCCAAGTTGCAAAGGATTCCCCAAACTCTCTTATTCTTTCTTGTATATATAATATAATACTGGGAATACCTTTTGAAGCAAAGCCTATGCTTTCATTAAACAAATATAGATATATTTTCTTCTTCCTTTTGTTATGGCTTACAAGTTTTGATTTCTGGAAACCAACGCACCGTTAAAGGGTTTTCAATTCGTTTGAGGTTTTGACTTTTTTTTACTTTATGTTGTCTGCCATGGAAGGTGATTGTTGTTCATGTTCAAGTTCGACGAGCGGAGAGAAGCGGAAGGTGCAAAGGAAGCAGCAAAAAGAGAAACCGTTTAGAGGGATACGGATGAGGAAGTGGGGGAAGTGGGTGGCTGAGATCAGGGAACCGAACAAGAGGTCAAGGATTTGGCTCGGGTCTTACACTACACCTATCGCCGCCGCCCGGGCCTATGACACCGCCGTCTTCTACTTGCGCGGCCCTTCGGCGAGGCTCAACTTTCCCGACCTCGTTTTACGAGAAGAGGACAAGCTTAGGGACATCTCCGCCGCTTCCATACGAAAGAAAGCAACCGAGGTTGGTGCTAAAGTCGACGCCTTGCAAACGTCGACGTCGCTTCATAATCATGCTTCGGCATCGGAATCGCCGAACAACCCTCGTCGAGTTTTCCAGAAACCTGATTTGAATAAGTACCCTGAAAGTTCCGATGAAGAATGAGTCGAGATAATAGCGATAACAGTTCAGTGGCAACCCCAGAAAATCAACAACTGTTCATAGGCGCCATTTTTTTTTTCATTTGATAAGGTAACATATTGCTTTGGATTACAATAAAACTTTAGTTTATGGCTTGTAAGGATGGTTGTGGAACAGGAAGTTGGAAATTACTTTAGTTTTTCCTCTTTGCTTTTTCTTTAGGTTATATTTTGTTGTATATATTTCTTTACATTTAGGCTTACTAGTTTACTTTTCAGTTTAAACACTGTACACATTTCTTTCCATTCAAAAGCCATTACGTGTTATGCAAAATAAAAAATATACTTTAAATTTTTAAAAATTTTTAAAAATTTCAAATAAAATAAAAGATAAAACTATACCACCGCAAATATCACTCCTGTTCAATACTAACATTAAACTTTAGTTTGTGACTCGAAAATACCACTTCGTCGTTAACTCTTAATACCCTTTAAATCAAAACAACGTCGTTTTGGTGCGGTTGTTTTGAAGTTTAATTTAGGCCAAAATGACATAGGAAAAATATTAAAACCATGCAATTAAAAGGGTTCAAAAACCTAAGACCTTCAAATATAAGGGCTAAGTCTTAACTACTGAACCAACATAATTTTATATAATATTTTACCGGAAATATTATGTATCTCAAATTACTTGAGATTAATTCAAATTATTTTATAAATAAATAATATTATTAATAATATAAAAAATATAAAATATATTATTTTTATGTTTTATATATTACTAATAATATAAATATATTATTTTTACAAAACTCAAAATATTCATAAAAATAATATATTTATATTATTAATAATATAATAAAAAATTCCTAAACCATAAACTATTAACACACAAGCCCCAACCCTCAAACTTAACCTTAGAATTTAGGATTTAAAGTTTAAAAGATTTTTTATATATTAATGTTATGAATATTTTGAGTTATTTTAAAATAATATATTTATATTATAAACAATATATAAAATATTATATTTTAATTTAAATTATATAAACTTATCCATTTAGTCAACCAAATTATTTTATAAAAAATAATACTATAAATAATATTAATGTATAAATAATATAAAATATATTTGTTTGTTGTGAATAAAATAACAAAGAACAAGAATGGAAGAACAAAGAGATGCGAGAAAGAGAGAGATTTGTATTATTCTCAAATATAGAATTGTGTATACAATGCCTTTAATGAATCATCTATTTATAGGCATAAGAAGTACATAATACATTAAACTCTAATTAATAGAGATAATATTCCTAATAATAAATAAATCAAACTCCTTAGATAAAATTTTAATCATGATAGACATCCACATAGATAAATATTCATAACACTCCCCCTTTGATGTCTATGAAGATAATATGCTTCGTTAAAATCTTACTAAGATAAAAACCCAATGGAAAAAAAATTCATTAGTGAAGGAAAAAGAGTACACACATCTTTAATACGCATAACATGTTACCTCATTAAAATCCTTACTAGGAAAACCCATTGGGACAAAACCTTTGATAAGGGGAAAAGAATACAACGCGTATTTACTCCCCCTCATGAAAACATCACAGAAGATCTTTGAATCTTCATAATTCAATCTTGAATATTATTTTTCTAAAGATCATAAAGGATGAAACTTTGGAGTAATATGTTCCATGATGTATCCACTTTCAAACTAAGATATACATCTTGCATTATCTTCACACAAGGTAGCTTTTATCATATATTGTAAAAGTAAATCCACATATCTTTTAGATATGTTGGGTCAATGATCTTAGTCAAACACATTTTTTGCTTGTCTCGTGCATAACAATTATTTCTACGACATTTTAGGAGGCATCAACGAATGTTTGAAGATCTAAATGTAATGATCTTTTTATATCCATGGATATTGCTTGACCAACTAATATATGGTGCTTCAAAACCAAGAAAAAATATAATTATCTTTGATCACATCCAACAATCTTACAACTATTGGGATACTCAATAGATATGCTCAATTCATATTAAATCTTCTTTAAGATTCTTTCAGCTTATGTCTATTCATAGAAAAAAAGAAATATATAAAAATGCTCGATCTTCAGGTCGAGATAAACTTGATTTCAAGATTCAAGTACTTGTATTGAAAGTACTTCACGAGTTTCCAATTTGAAGCTCTTTAGGAGTTCTAAAATTATCATAATGGATCTTGATCCAAAGTCCTTTATAAAATACATAAGGAAATCTTATCATTCTTATAGTATTTTTTCAATTAGTATTCACTAAGGCGATTATACCAAATGCGCCAAAATATTCATGAGACATGTCTAAATAAATTTCCTCGGAAATTTCTAAATGCTTCTAGCATTTTAAATCCTTCAAGGATAAATATAGATCCACAAATAATTAGACGCATGCAAAAAAAATTCATAACTACCAAAGTAATTGCATCCACCATGAAGTAATTAAAACTTTTCATAAATCATAGTTCAAGTCGTATTTACGACTACTTATTTGTGCTTCACTTGCATTACACCTTTAGGTGTTTGGACTGCTGGTCCAAATACTTCTATTTTAGAAGTTCAAAGCGTCTTTCAACATAGATCAATTCAATATCTATACTTCTGGATAGATTTTATACAAGATCATCGATTTATTTCTTTACTTCTATAGAAGTATTTTATGTAAAATTGTTTGTAAAATCATTGTCGAAAACTTTCCAATTTTCTGGTTCCATTCTCGTAATGACATAACTCATCGAGATCTCTTTAAGATTTCAATCTTTATTTCAGGTACCTGAAACTCTTCAAGAGTTTTATTATTAGTTATGTCTTGGGTCTCTTCAGGAGCACCCACCTCCAATATATGACTTTCTCATAATACTTTTCATTTACGAGAATTTTGATCATTGAAACCATTTCAACTATCATGCTTCAAGCATGATTTATATCCACTTGTTTTAACATGTAATTTAAACTTAAAGCATTTCAGTTGGTATATGAGACTTTTTTTTGAGGAAATTGCATAACTATATATCATCAACTGCCGTAAATGGCATCATCAACAAACATATCCACAATACAGTCCGGAGTATCAAAATAAAAAAAATAAAAGGCCCATTACATGAATAAATCCATTGAGCTAAAGTGTGTGCAACCCTATTTGCCTCTCGACATACATAGCAAATAGAGAAAGCAAGATTGGTAGCCATGATCAGTTTAGCTTCTTCAAGAACGGTGGCAACGATCGATCGGTCTGGGACATTGGAAAGCAGCCTGTTCACCACACTTTGGTAGTTTCCTTCAATTGTCACTTTGGTCCAACCATTTTCAGCAGCCATCTTCACACCTTCAAGAAAAGCTATGGCCTCCACCATTTCAGCTGTATAAGTGCCTTCTAGGATCTTTGCAAAGCCATCCACCATCAGACCATAATGGTTTTTGGCCACCACTCGAACAGATGCAGCACCAGAGATTGGAGAAAAGGCTCCATCAACATTGATTTTGAATACTCCTTCAGCAGGGCATTTCCAGATTTTTGACATGTTAACAACATTTTGGTCAAGGGTGAAACCATTTGCAACAAAAAAATCTGAAACAAGCAGTTGCACATAATCAATAATCACACTAGCAGGCAGGAGCACAAATTTATGGATCAAAGTGTTTCTTCTATTCCATAAATTCCAAAGCAAAACAGCCAAAAAGGTAAACTAATCAGGATTCAAGCTATTCAAACAGGCCTTCAACCACTGTCTACCATTAACATCAGGGTTCATAGGAAGTAAAGATACAAGGCCACACATGTTAAAAACATTCAGGACAAGAGGACAGTCTCTAAAGGCATGCAACAAAGACTCAGGGGACCTAGAGCACAAAGGGCAAAAACCACTCCCAATCCCAGCAGCTCTCAGCTTCTCTCCAACAGGTAGAGCATTATGACACAATCTCCAAATGAAAATTTTTATCTTAGGCAGGGTCTTCATGGACTGAAGAACTTTCCAAATTGGGGATAAATCCCTCTCCACATTTCTGTCTTTTTGAATCCAGCTATAACCATATTTTGTAGAATAAACGCCACTGAAATGATGGTTCCACAAAACAATATCCCCTACTACATGAGCTATAAGGCAGCCAATAATTCTTTTTGCATTAGCCTCCTCAAAAACCCTTTTAACTTTCTCAACATCCCAAGCATTCTGCTCAGGGATCATAAATTCTCCACATGTGATTGGATTTACCATGCCATCCAAGTAAGATCCCTCTAAATGGACCACAGAATCTGCTCCCCATTTACAACTAAGCATAGGGGCAGGACTATCAATCCCAATTCGAACATGAAATTTCTCATTTAAAACTTCCTTTACTTTGTAGATGTTATTCCAAACAAAGGAAGCCTTATCATGATGCTTAGCCTCTAGTATGTTACCACTTGGGAAGTATTTGGCAGACAAAACTTTAAAACAAAGTGAATCTCTATTGGTTAGAAGACTCCAAACCTGTTTCCCCAACAGTGCCAGATTGAAAATCTTCAAGTCCTTTAAGCCCAATCCAACATTCCTCTTAGGTCTACATATTTTTTGCCATGCAAGATGTGCCCAACCTCTCTCCCCTGCACGTCCAAACAACCAAAAAGATCTCATTGTAGCAACAATTGGGTCTAAAATGCAATCAGGGAGCAAAAAACAAGCCATAGCATAGGTTGGTAAAGCCTGTGCAACTGATTTTAACAACACTTCCCTCCCCCAAAGGAAAGCAAGTTTTTTGTCCACCCTCTGACTCTCTTATCAACATTCTTAAACAAAAAACCAAGAGACACAGTTTTGTTCTTTCCCAAAATCAGAGGGAGACCCAAATAAACTCCCATATCTTTTTCCTCCCTCATTTCCAGAATTTGAAGCAAATTCTCCTTATGATCCTCAGCCATTCCATTACTGAAGAACACAAAGGACTTATCTAGATTTACCTTTTGCCCAGATTAACTCTCATAAATCTGCAAGGCCTGTTTGAATCTGATAACTTCACTGATAGAATTCTTAACAAACACCAAACAATCATATGCATACAATAAGTGATTTACTCTAGGTCTATGGATATTATCCCTTAATCCCTTAATACTTCCAAGCTCCTGTTCCTTCAACAAAAAGGCAGATAAACCCTGAGCACGGAAGAGAAATAGGTAAGGGGATAGGGGGTCCCCTTGCCTTAGTCCCTTTCCAGGTTTAAAAGAACTGGACACCTTCCCATTAATCCTTAATTGAAAAGAGACAGAGGACACACAATTCATAAGTAAATTAATTCAGACAGCATCAAACCCCATCTTAGCCATAACCCTTTCCAAAAAACACCACTCTACCCTGTCATATGCTTTCTTCATGTCTAACTTTATAGCAGCCCCTTTATTAGGTCCACATCTAGCACTTTTCAAATAATGAAGCAATTCATGGGCCACCAGCACATTATCAGAAATGAGTCTATCTTGAACAAAAGCAGACTGGTTCTCAGAAATACACACAGGCATCACCTTTTTCATTCTATTCACAATGACCTTAGAGACAGTTTTATAAACTACAGTACATAGGCTTATAGGTCTATACTGCTTAATCAAAGTAGGGTTTGCTAGTTTAGGAATCAGCACAATCACAGTTTGGTTAACCTCAGATAAAGGAATGTTACCATTAAGCAAATCAAGGCAAAGCTTAATAAAATCAGATCCTAAAATTTGCCAAAATTTTCTAAAGAAAGAAGAAGGGAAACCATCAATACCTGGTGCTTTTGAAGGATGGATTTGAAGGAAAGCCACTCTGACTTCCCCTGCAGTGAACTCCGAGCACAGAGAGGCATTCATGGAGGGTGTAACACAGTGCTTGACTGCATCCAAGATCTGGTCTGAATGAGTGGTACCATTGGATTGGAACATCTGGGAAAAGAAGTCTTGAGCAATTCCAAAGACAGCATCTTCATCGGTTTTCCAGTTCCCCTCACCATCAGTTAGTCCCTTGATGAAATTCTTTTTTCTTCTCCCATTTGCTCTGGCATGAAAAAAGGAAGTATTTCTGCCCCCCTGTTTAAGCAAAAAGACCCTTGACCCTTGCCTCCAATAGATTTCTTCTCTATCAAGTAACACCTTCAGCTCTCTTTTAGAAGCATTAAGCTCTTGGATGCTTTGCTCAGACATGGTACTACTCAGCAATGATTCAATCTTTTCATTCAAAAACTTCCTTCTTCTTTGACTTTTCCTTCTCTTATCTTTCTGCCACCATTTGAGACCTTCTCTCACAACCTTCAGTTTCTCCCAAGTAGTACCATAGGAACTATTCCAAAAACTCAGGACTGATTCTTCACAATCAGGTTCATTTGCCCAGCAATTGTCAAATCTGAAATGATCTTCCATCCTTGATTGAACCTTAACTTGGATCTCAGTATCCAGGAGAATAAAATGATGGTCTGAGTATGGAGAGTATTCAGAGTAAACCTCACCTTGCCCAAATCTATTCAACCAAGGTATTGAAGCTACAAATCTGTCCAACCTCTCTTTAACCATGTTTTTTGCTTTGGAACCACAATGCCAAGTGAACCATCCTCTATTTGGTTTGATGTCCCACAGTCCATTACTCTCTAAAGTCTCCCTGAATCTATCAATCTCTACCCTTGGCTTCCTCCTTCCTCCCTCATTTTCATTGTAATCCAAGATCTCATTCATGTCACCTCCAATTACCCAAGGCAGACTTGACCTATCTTTTAGAGAATCCAGCAAGTCCCAATCCTCTTGCTTCCTTGGTCGATTACAAGTCCCATAGAAACCAGTAAATCTAAAACTGTCAGCTCCTTGGTCTATCTCCACATCAATATGAGAGTTTGAGAAGGACAACAAATTTACCCTAACTTCTTCCTTCCAAAGCATCATCAAACCCATACAACTATCAGTTCTTTCAACTAAAAAATTGCCCCACATATTCACCCTTCTTTTTACATCTTCTGCCTTCCTTTTATTCAACCTTGTATCACTCAGAAACACAATACTGGTCCTTTCGAGGCCATAATCTGCCCCAACGTTCGAACTGTCTCAGGGTTCCCAAGCCCTTGACAGTTCCAGCATAAGAGTTTCATGGCTCTCGGCGGGGCTAAGCCTCGGCCTCCACCGTTGGTTCAGGGGTTTTGATAGGTGACAATGCCTCAACACCACCCTTCAAGGTGTTGGACACAACAGCTGAACATGACCTTGTCTTCTTTGGGCCAAAAGGATGACTGACTTCATTCTTCCCTTGGAGAGACCTCTTTTGACTTCTATTCTTTGTAGCAGAAATAGAAATAGGCTTCCCCTTCCACGAATTTACTCCAAGAACCAGTTCATTGTCTCTCATAGCTTCTACTGGTTTCTTCCCATAATCAAATTTTCCAATATTGTTTCCATAATGATAGATTCCAGGCTTTGGAGCAGCATTTGATACTTTAGGCTTAAAGGCAACCTTTAACCAAGATCCATATTGGAATGGTCCTTTAATAAATTCAGGGGGAATCACAGCACAAGAGCCAACTTCATGGCCTATCAAACCACACCAGAAGCAAAAATGGGGTAATCTTTCATACTTTGCCATGCAGATTCTAGGAACCCCATTTGGCATTTTCCCAAAAAGGACACATCTCCTCAAAGGTTGTGAAATGTTTATCTCCACCCTAACTCTCAAGTATTCTCCCATTCTCCCATCTTCATTCCTCAAATCAGCACTCAGACACTGACCAAATCTCCCCCCCAATTGATTTCCCAACCTCCACAGACATACCAACTAAAGGGAGATTAAAGATTCTGATCCAAATTGCTAAGGGGTAAAATCATACTCATTTGGACTCAAACTGCCATCAAAGGCTTTCAGCTCAAGCAAATCTCCATTAAACGACCAAGGGACTCTGTCCAGCACATAATCTTGATCCTCCAACATCTTAAATTTAAACAAAAACATGTTCAAACCTAACTCAACAGCATCCTCTAACGGTTGACTCTTCTAGACAGCTTTAAATACTCTAATAAGAAGCGACCCATCAACATTAGCAGGAGAGATAAGCTTACCCACAAGCCATTTTTCAGACCCCGGTTTTTCAGAATGTAGCAGGTTCTCCGCTTCATCAATGTCAGCCATTTCTTCCTCTGTAAACTTCAGTTCACTCAGCATCTTCTCAACCTCGTCTTCCATCGACATCATTCCTTCCACAGATTCAAACAAAAAACCCCTTCCTCTGTCCCAGCAATCCCTTCGATATCTTAGGAAAACTGAAAAGTCTAAGGCACAAAAGCTTTCCTTTGAGCGTCTGATGTACCCTTCAGCCCTTCTAGGTCGAGACAACCTCATCCAAGCCGAAAATGCCATTTTACTCCCTTTTTGTGTGCCCAAGAGAATTCGATGATAGGGGTAAAACGGACAAAGCACCCCTTTAATGAAACGGCGCATTTTAAACTATTCTCTTTTATCACAATACAGAATAAAAAACATCGATTTAAAAACTTTTCCACCCGTTATAAAGCACAGGCCCATCTCTGTGAGACACCACCACATGTCTACCCATGAGGCCATCTGCGCCTGCCTCACTGACCATTCCCAGGGAATGTTCCCCCGACATCCGCAACAACCTCGGGAATGCGCGTTCCCAGGAGACAGGCATCTCAAAAAGTCACGCACCCAATCCCAATTCCTCGGACACCTTTCCCATGCACAAACAGACAAAGGAACTTTACACGTCATCGTCTTCAACCTCCCGCCATGCATTTTAACAAACACCCTGTAAACAAAAAATCCCAGAAATTTTTTCCTCACCAAAACTTCAACACCATAATAAATCAGAACTTTAAAAACCCATATTCTAAAAGCTTCTTCAACATCACCTGTATTTCCTTTCCAAAAACCATAAAACCGAAGTTGCCCAGAAACCCCATTTACGCAGATCAGACCCAACACCACAAAAACCCTTTCTCGAACCACTCTTCTTCAACATCCTCATTACCTTTCCAAATATCCTCAAAAACATTCTGCCCAGACCCATCGTCCACACAGATCAGACCTAGCAAAAACCTCAAAACCATGAACCCTATTCTAAACACCCTGATACGAACCATCATCACCTCACTCTGCCCGTTCCAATCCATGGTACCATCTCCACGAACCAGATCCTGCAAAGCAAAAAACCAAGCATTAGAGCGACACCTACCATTAGTACCTCCGCAGCACTCGTCATTCCAAGCCTGACTACAAGGGCGACACAGGTGCCTAACGCCGTCACACGGCCTACCTAGACTCATCACTCGCCGGCCAGAAAGAGACCGGAACCTCAAAGGAGCAAACGCCGTACCTAGACACGAAGGACGGACCCTCACCGGAACACTCAAACGGAAAAACCTAAGCGAAAAATTCAGAGAGAATTTTCGCATTGTACGGACGCGCGCTCCTCCCGCTCCCAGTAGACATTGACATATCTGAAAATGTTGGTATATGAGACTTAATTACTCTCATTGGGTCAGTAAATATGTCTGGCAGTTGACATGAAATAACATGAATTATCTTATGAACTTTTAGTTCATATTCGAGAATCTAGATAATGATAATTCATTTCCTTCTTTATCCAGCTAATTATTCTCTCCCCTGATGTTGAGAAAAATCATCTAATAAATGATTCTCCAATTAATGTTTAGAATTTAAACATAAAAGGAGACTCGTACTCAATATATATTCTCAACCCTTTTTACTTTCCCATTTTGTGCGTTATGGTGGAGCAATTCAAATATATGTCGCACATTCAAAATTTCAAAAATGGGAAATATGACTTCTGACCAAAAGTCAAATCATAATGGGAAGTTTATTATAACTCGTTGGTTTGATGCGTATAAGTGTTGTTATATGGAAATACCATATAAATAATAGATGTTTTGTTCTCACAGTTTAGCTATTAAATAGGAGACATCCAATTAAAAATTTGTTAAACCGTATTTTTCATAATCAATAGGCTTTGTAACAACCGATATAGCCTAAAATATAAACTCACTAGCTTTTCAAGACGAATAGTCTAATTGCATAATCTGAATCTTTTTAGAATCAATCTCACAAAATTCTGGTTGTAAGTCGATAAAATAATGTAAATGCATATACTAAAATCATATAAAACTTTCCACATTTGTGGATATATGGGGCCCATATTTCGTTCAGATATGCAAGACATACAGTCTCAATTTCAGTACAAGAACTTTAAGTTCTAATTCTTTTGATAAGTGGGATCATTTATATCCTTTGAGAACAAACAACACAAGAACTTTAGGTTCTTTTAGTAAGTGGAATTTAATCAATTCCTTTAAGTAATACAAGAACTTCACGTTCTTTAATAAGTGGAATTTAATCTATTCCTTTGAGAATAAGCACCACAATAACTACATGTTCTTTTAATACATGTGCATGTAAATCTCAATAATTTCTGCACCATTATTGATCAGGATGGTCTAACCGATCATGCCAACTATATATATGTGTGTATATATCTCTAATTTTGTAAACTCTTTGTTTACCATAACATGTAATTCAATCTCACTCGTACATGTCTAGTACGACCATCAAAATTGTTTCTTTAAATAAGAATATATTTAGCTCTTTCAGAGCTTTCAATTGAAATTATCTTTTGGTAGCAATATATAGCTCTTCTAGAGCTTTCAAATGACTTTTTGGCTACCAAAACTTATATCCATATTGGTTTATTTCAAATGTCAATTGATAACATATGTTATCTATAATTCCCAAAGGGATAGTTTGCGAACTCATATTGTTCTCTTAAAATTTCCACTTATAGTGGTGACGATATTATTACCATTAGTGGTAATTGTTGCAACATTCGCAATTCCGCACTTTTCATAATGTGCTTTCTCTCAAGAATTTATTGCTCTTCTAGAGCATTAATATTTTCAGTACTTTGAGATATAGTACTCACATTATTCCCTTGCATTTAAATGGGAAAATATATCTTATGCTTATGTTGAGCATAAATCGTCACCATAGATTGTATTTGACAAGTAATCATGTTAAACAAAATAAATAAATATCATAATATATAAATATAAAAATAAAACGTAAATAATTAATGTGTGTAAAATAAATAAACGTAAAGTAAAATAAATAAAAATAAATAAATAATTCTCTTTAAAGTTATGAGAATAATTAGAAGATAATTTATTCCTTTCGAGGGTTATAAGAAAATCAACAACGTCCAAAAGAGTTGGACCAACAATGTCCAAATAAAGTTAGACCAGTATCATCTTCTTCAAGTTTCGCAAACAAAATTTGCTTTTAATTTATTTCTTTTATCATTCAATGATTCTTAATTTTTCAACGTACAACACGTACGAGACCAATGATTTATAACATCGCATTAGTAATAAGAAGAGTTTTACTTCAATAGAATGGTCTTTATCACTCTTGTCATCCTTATAACCTCACTACCGGTGAGTAGAAGTATTCTTAAAATGGTCATATTTTTCATGTCTATATTCATAGCCTCGACCATGACCACAACTTCTAATGTGATTTTTATTCCTTCCATAATATAATCTCACATTCACTTCAGAGAATGGAGTAGAGCTAGTGGGCCTTTAAAACCTTTTTCACATATCCTTATCACAGAAAACAAAGATTTAATCCTCCTACGCAGCATTGTTATGTCCACAAGGTCCTTTAAAAACTTTCTTTGAGACTAGTAGCCTCGTAGAACGGGATGTCCTATGTAACCCCCTCGTCTCGGTCTGGCCGGATGACCGGTCCGAGTGGGCCACACGGGGAAAACCAAAGTGAAACCCGCTAACGCTCCCCTTCGGTTAGCAACCCTATTTTTTTCTAAATGCCTTTATTAAATCCTATGTGATAGGACGCGCAACGAACAAACACGGATACAGGAACCCACAAGACATGCAATTAAAATGCCTAATTTTCCCTTTTCAAGCAGGCCGTATCGATACACCTACAGAGGGTATCGATACGCCTTAACCAAGGTTAACCCAACAGTCAACTCCGGGAAGACCGTATCGATACAGCCCTTGAGCGTATTGATATGCCCTTCTCGGTCTACTCTTCTTGGTCAACGAAGTAGGATCGTATCGATACGCATAAACCCCGTATCGGTACGCCCTATTCTTACCCATTTCTCAAAATTCCAGTGAGTTGGGAGGGTATCGGTACCCCCAGGGTATCGATACGCGTAAACGACCTCAAACATGACCCTAGATGCATATTTGGACTTCCCTAAGCTCATACAACATGCATACATCAAAACCACAACCAAGAATTAGCATACGAGGCGTTGAATCTAACAAGGACCATGCAAATCAAATATTTCATGCAATTCCACAAAGAGAGCATACTTAGCAAGCATAATGCCCCATACACAAGATAGTCAAACCTAAGGCATACATAGGCCAACAACATACACATTTAGGCACATTCAATTAAGCAACATGATAAGCATAGTCCACAATCCATGAAACAAAAGCATAACACATCCATGAGTTTAACATGCTCAAAGACAACCACCTAAGGAGTTTGACACCAACTCCTAAAACTCTATACCCCATCGTTTAGGCATTATTACAAAACACAAATCATACTTGTGTTAGCTTGAGAACTCCAAAAGCTCCTCCCTCGCCCGCTTGCCTCTCGAACTCTAAGGATCTGCATTTGGAAACAAAGAGAGCGTAAGCTACTAGCTTAGTGAGAGAGGCTCTACAATCCACAACATGCAGTTTTCCAAAACACATTTTATATGCAAGAAATGCAATGGATGCACGAAGTGACTATCTCAACAACAACACATGGTTTGCACAAGCACAATCAACATACACACACGGTGGGACTACACATCACCGTTTCGACTAGTAGATTTCCAAAGGGACTACACATCAAAGTACTTTCCTACTAGTCACTACCGGTGGGACTACACATCACCGTAGTTTAGACCACCATCACGTGAGGCACGACTTCAACTCGACTACACATTAACAACTTAAAATGTACATGATAATCACAACATATAACCATTCAACCTATCACAACAACATAGGAGTAGAGAGGCTTACACTCGGGTTTAGGTGAACCCTCAAGGTCCCACCCAAACCCCAAAGATCCCATAATGTGCACAGTCCAAAGATTAAACAATCTACTCACCGTTGTTACCCAAGAGAAAACCGAAGACCAAGCTCAAGACTCCGAAATCCCCGGGTTTGTCCCCGAAGTTTCACCAACCAAATTTCTCGCTTCTAAACATTCCAACACAAAGTAAACAATCCCAAATCAGTCCACATTCCAAAATAGTCAACCCGGATTACATACCAAGCACAAGACATCAAATTTTCCATTGAAAACAAACCCAAAATCCATAATCCCGAGCAGCCCCTAAGCACACCCTAAAACCAATGATTCCAACCCTTATATTACTCATTAAAGCCTCCAAAATAGCCTTTACATATAGCCTATCCATTAGCCCTCTTATTTCCACATAAAACACCCCCATATCTCAACTCAAAACCTCCCAAAAACCCAAATCCGGGAAATTTAGCAAAACCCTTTAAAAATCATACAAGTGTGACCATATGCTTCCTAAACAACATATCTAACATAAATCAATTAAAATATTTAATCAATAACAATAAAGGCACCATTTTTAAATCAAAACTTCCAAAGACTCATATTCCAAAAACATGGGTAAAGTGAAAAATAGTGGTACTTCCAAATAGAGGAAGACGAGAATAAGTCAAAAACAAGCTTACCTTTGAAAAATCTTCAAGGATGAGTGAGCTATGGAATGGAATAGTAACCTAAGGAGGGGGGTTTGACGTTGGAAGAAAAGGGTGAGGAGAGAAGAAGATGAGCCAAAAGCATATTTTAATGTTTGTTTAAAATTGAAAAGGCCAAAAACCAAAATACCCTTAATGAAATAGGAAATCACAATGGGAGATATCCATGGCTAAATGGGCTCGTTTTGAAAATGGTCCAACTTAATTTTATTTATCTTAAAACCCGAGGCCCAAACCATTATTAAATTATTATTTTCACCCGACCCCTGAACCGGGGTGTTACAACTCTCCCCCACTTAAGGAATTTCATCCCTGAAATTACCTGACGGAAATAAATACGGAAACTGCTCAAGCATGTCAGCTTTCCTCTCCCACGTGGCCTCCTCCACACCTTTATGTCTCCATAATACCTTGACCAATTCTATAGTCTTGCCACGCAACACCTTGCTATCAGAAGCAAGTATCTCAACTGGTTCCTCGTTGTAAGACATGTCCGGATTTAACTCTATTTCTACCACTGGCATAACATGGGACGGATCCGATCTATACCTCCTAAGCATCGACACATGAAATACGCCATGAATCTTCTCTAGCTCAGTTGGGAGCCTCAATCTATATGCAACCGGACCAATTCTCTCAACTATCTCATAAGGCCCTATGTACCTTGGGCTCAACTTGCCCTTCCTCCCAAACCTCATCACTTTCTTCCAAGGTGAGACTTTCAAAAACACTTTATCCCCCACGGAGTACTCTACCTCCTTCCTCTTTAAGTCGGCATAGGACTTTTGTCGATCTGAACTTCTTTCAAGCGATCACATATCAACTTCACCTTCTCGGTGGTTCCCTTAAGCAATTCGGGCATCGACACAAGTTTCTGTCCGGCCTCGGCCCAACAAATCGGGGTTCTACACTTCCGACCATACAAGGCCTCATAAGAAGCCATCTAGATACTCGACTGGAAGTTGTTGTTATACGCAAACTCTACTAACGGTAGGTGTTTCTCCCACGACCCCTAAAAATCAATGATACAACACCTCAACATATCTTCCAATATCTGAATTACCCTATCAGACTGCCCATCTGACTGCGAATGATACGAAGTGCTGAAGTTCAACCAAGTACCCCAAGGCCCGATGCAAACACTCCCAAAACCTAGCAGTAAATCTCGGATCTCGGTCTGATACGATCGACTTCGGTACCCCATGTAGTCCCACTATCTCATGGATATACAGTTCGGTCAACTTGTCCAAAGTATATGTAGTATGAACCGGTATGAAGTGAGCACAGTTAGTAAATCTATCTACAATCACCCACACTGAATTTTTCTTCGAATGAGTCAACGGAAGTCCTGACACAAAGTCCATAGTGATACGCTCCCACTTCTATTCTGGAATTTTCAACGGTTGCAATAACCCTGAGGGAAACTGGTGCTCGGCCTTGACTCTCTGACAAACCATACATCTACTTACAAACTCGGCTACGTTCTTTTTCAAACCAACCCAATAATACTCTTCCTTCAATCCTCGATACATCTTCGTGCTACCCGGATGCATAGCAAAAGGACTATTGTGAGCCTCACTCAAGATCGTACACCTCAACTCGGCATCCTCCGGAACCACTATCATATCCTTGAAACATAGGATCCCACTCTCTCCAAAACAATACTCGGTAGGCCTATCTTCGGCTATGTCTTGCACGTGCGGTGCCAAAGACTCATCTCGCAACTGCTTCTCACGAACCAACGATGGCTTAACTTGAAGCTCGGCTATCAATCCACCATCCGTAGACACACTCAACCTTGCAAACATTGCTCGCAACTTAACGGCCACTTTCCTACTCAAGGCATCGGCCACCACATTTGCCTTGCCCGGATGATACTCTATGGTAAGGTCATAATCCTTAAGAAGCTCTAACCACCTTCGCTGTCTAAGATTCAACTCCCTCTGAGACATCAAATATTTCAATCTCTTGTGGTCGGTGTACACGGTGCACTTCTCACCATAAAGATGGTGTCTCCAAATCTTCAACGCGAACACCACTGCAGCCAACTCTATGTCATGTGTGGGGTAATTCTTCTCATGGACCTTCAACTATCGTGAACCATACGCTACTACCTTACCTCCTTGCATAAGCACACAACCTAGCCCTACGTATGACGCATCACTGTAAATCACAAACTCTCTCCCCGGCTCAGGCTGGATCAAAATAGGAGCTTCGGTCAAAGCTTTCTTCAATTTCTCAAACGCTTCTTGTCTCGCATCTGACCATTCATACGGAACATTCTTCTGTAGCAACTTGGTCAACGGAGCCGCTATTCTCGAGAACCCCTCAACAAACCTTCTATAGTATCCCGCCAAACCTAGGAAATTGCGGATTTCTGTCACTGATTTCGATTGTTTCCAACTCACAATGGCTTCAATCTTCTTGGGATCTACACTAATCCCACTAGCCGAGATCACGTGACCTAGGAAGACCACCTCCCTAATCCAAAACTCACACTTACTTAGCTTGGCATACAACTGATTCTCAAGTAGGGTCTGAAGTACTAACCTTAAGTGCTCATCGTGCTCCTCTTCGGTCCTAGAGTACACTAGGATGTCATCGATAAACACTACCACAAACATGTCCAAGAACTTATGAAACATTCGGTTCATCATATCCATGAAGGCTTCTGGAGCGTTGGTCAATCCAAAAGGCATCACCAAAAACTCATAATATCCATAACGTGTACGAAAGGTTGTCTTCGGTATGTCCACATCCTTTACCTTCAACTGATAGTATCCGGACCTCAAGTCAATCTTCGAAAACACGGAAGCACCCCTCAACTGGTCTAGCAAGTCATCTATCCTAGGCAATGGATATTTGTTTTTCATTGTTACCTTATTCAACTGTCTATAGTCTATACACATTCTCATGCTACCATCCTTCTTTTTTACAAACAAGACCGGAGCACCCCACGGGGAAACACTAGGCCTAATGAAACCTCTGTCAGTCAACTCTTGAAGCTGAGTCTTCAACTCTTTCAACTCTTTCGGTGCCATTCTATACGGAGCAATCGACACCGGTGCAGAATCAGAATATGTCTCAATAGCAAACTCAATTGCTCTATCTGGAGGCAAGCCTGGTAGCTCTTCCGGAAAAACACTCGAAAAATCACATATTGTTCTGATGTCCTGAGGTCTCACCTCACTCATATACGGGTTCATTACATAAGCCAAGTAAGCCTGACACCCTGAACCCAACAACCTCTGAGCTTCCAAAGTCGAAACCACATTGGACAAAAACTTGACATTCTCCCCAACTACCACAACCTCAAAGTCATCGGTAAGCCTCAAAGAGACCCTCTTAGTCTCGAAGTCAACCCTAGCTCTATGCTCTACAAGCCAATCCATGCCCAAAATCACATCAAATCCATAGAAGGGTAGCTCCATCATATCGACCGGAAATACGTGGCCCTCAACCATCAAAGAACACCTCCTATACACTTTCCTAACTACCACCGTATCACCAAAAGAGCTAGTGACATTAACACCTACCTCTAGCCAATCACAAGGTAATCCTAACGACTTGGCGTGTTCACCCAAAATATACGAATGTGTTGACCCCGAATCTATCAGAGAAAGCAAACTCAAAGACTGTAATGTGAAATTACCTGCAATGACATCAGTGTCATTCCCAGCCTCTCGCTGAGCGTACACCCTGGCCGGTCCTCCTCCATCGGGCTGGACTGCTACAACATGAGCCAAGTTCCTCTAACCCTCATTCCTCGGCTAAAAGTTCCCACGACCGTGCCCACGGCCTCTCTGATGCTCAAAACCCCTAGCTGGAGCCGGTCCGCCCCTAACTGGGTGTGGACAATCACGCCTCAAATGGTCTCGGGAGCTACAGTTCCAACACGCCCCAAACATACCCATACACTCACCTGGATGGCGTCTCCCGCACCTAGTGCACTCCGGAATGTGTCCAACGGCCCCTTGGCCGTGACGGCCCTGACCATGGTTACCACCCCTAGGTCTCGTATCCGGCTGGTACCTCCTATCTCTATGCCTCTAGGCATGATCTCTATCCCAGTTCGCATGTCTCTTTCTGGAGTCAGACCCACCAACACGTGCTCTAGAGCTTAGGTTCTGCTCTATATCCTTGGACCTAGAAACCAAGACATCGAACTCAGTGTAGTCGGAGGCTAGCATGTAGGTCTTCACATCAGTAGTCAACCCATATCTGAAACGCTCACATCGCTCCTTCTCATCCGGAATCAACTCTGGCGCATACTGGCTCAACCTAACAAACTGGATCTCGTACTCAGACACGGTCCTATTACCTTGAACCAAAGCCATGAACTCTCTTTTCTTTTCATCCAAGTACCGAACCCCGAGGTACTTCCTCTTGAAGACATTTTTGAAGAACTCCCATATGACATCCGCCTCGGCCATACCGAAAATAACAGTGGTCCACCAAGTATAAGCGTCTCCCTAAAGCAATGAGACGATGCATCCCAACTTACGGGCATCCAAACATTCCATCTGACCCAAGATGCGAGTAGTACTCTCAAGCCAGCCTTCTGAACCCTCCAGAGATAGCCCACGAAACTCAACTGCCCCTAAGTTACGAAGCCTCTCTAGGGGTAATGTTGTCCCCGCATCCTGAGGTGGTGTTGCAGCTTGCATGCCGGCCAAAGCTGTCTAAAAAGCTCCGGCTATGGTCTGAATCAAAAGAGCCACATCTGGACCTGCATGGCCTTGGCCCGCTTGAGCCCTATTACCTCCCACATTAGCCTCAGCTTGAGGCCCATTACCATCACCTCCAACGTTCCCTCCATTACCATCGAGAGCATGAAGAGCAGGAGGCATATTCTCGGGTGCCTGGTCACCCGCTCTAGGTCGTCCCCTCGGTCTCACCATAGCAATTAAAATAATCTAAAACAGCAAGCACACAACAACAAAGAAACGTTAGGTTAGCAAAAGGGCAAGGACTCCGGTTCTCAAGCTCTTTAAACCAAAACAATTTTCCTTTTTATTTTGACAACAACGCCTAACAATGGGGACTTGAACCAACTCTCAAACAACAGCAAGGTCACTATAGCATGCATTCATACACCGTGCTAGAGACAAAATTTAGACATACATGGCAAAACACCCATAATACCTTAACTCACCTCACTTACCTGCCCGAGGTCTCAGAAACCTCAGGCTCTGATACCAATAAATGTAACCCCCTCGTCCCGGTCTGGCTGGATAACTGGTCCGAGTGGGCCACGCGGGGAAAACTGGAGTGAAACCCGCTAAGGCTCCCCTTCGGTTAGCAACCCTATTTTTTCTAGATGCCTTTATTAAATCCTATGTGATAGGAAGCGCAACAAACAAACACGGATACAGGAACCCACAAGACATGCAATTAAACAGCCTAATTTTCCCTTTTCAAGCAGGCCGTATCGATACACCTATAGAGGGTATCGATACGCCTCGACCAAGGTCAACCCAACAGTCAACTCCGGGAAGACCGTATCGATACAGCCCTTGAGCGTATCGATATGCCTTTCTCGGTCAACTCTTCTTGGTCAACGAAGTAGGATCATATCGATACGCGTAAACCCCGTATTGGTACGCCCTACTCTTACCCATTTCTCAAAATTCTAGTGAGTTGGGAGGGTATCGGTACCCCCAGGGTATCGATACGCCCGGCTAAAATTGTGGCCTTTGGGCAAGGCCGTATCGATACAACCCTTAGGCGTATCGATACGCCCTGCACTGCAATTCCACAAATTTTAACTAAACGGCCTCAAACACGACCCTAGATGCATATTTGGACTTCCCTAAGCTTATACAACATACATACATCAAAACTACAGCCAAGAATTAGCATACAAGGCGTTGAATCTAACAAGGACCATGCAAATAAAATATTTCATGCAATTCCACAAAGAGAGCATACTTAGCAAGCATAATGCCCCATACACAAGATTGTCAAACCTAAGGCATACATAGGCCAACAACATACACATTTAGGCCATTCAATTAAGCAACATGATAAGCACAGTCCACAATCCATGAAACAAAAGCATAACACATCCATGAGTTTAACATGCTCAAAGACAACCACCTAAGAAGTTTGACACCAACTCCTAAAACTCTATACCATATCGTTTAGGCATTATTACAAAACATAAATCATACTTGTGTTAGCTTGAGAACTCCAAAAGCTCCTTCCTCGCCCGCTTGCCTCCCGAACTCTAACGATCTGCATGCTGGAAACAAAGAGAGCGTAAGCTACTAGCTTAGTGAGAGAGGCTCTACAATCCACAACATGCAGTTTTCCAAAACACATTTTATATGCAAGAAAAGCAATGAATGCACGAAGTGACTATCTCAACAACAACACATGGTTTGCACAAGCACAACCAACATACACACACGGTGGGACTACACATCACCGTTTCGACTAGTAGATTTCCAAAGTGACTACACATCAAAGTACTTTCCTACTAGTCACTACCGGTGGGACTACACATCACTGTAGTTTAGACCACCATCACGTGAGGCACGACTTCAACTCGACTACACATTAACAACTTAAAATGTACATGATAATCACAACATATAACCATTCAACCTATCACAACAACATAGGAGTAAAGAGGCTTACACTCGGGTTTAGGTGAACCCTCAAGGTCCCACCCAAACCCCAAAGATCCCATAATGTGCACAATCCAAAGATTAATCAATCTACTCACCGTTGTTACCCAAGAGAAAACCGAAGACCAAGCTCAAGACTCCGAAATCCCCAGATTTGTCCCCGAAGCTTCACCAACCAAATTTCTCGCTTATAAACATTCCAACACAAAGTAAACAATCCCAAATCAGTCCACATTCCAAAATAGTCAACCCGGATTACATACCAAGCACAAGACATCAAATTTTCCATTGAAAACAAACCCAAAATCCATAATCCCGAGCAGCCCCTAAGCACACCCTAAAACCAATAATTCCAACCCTTAAATTACTCCCTAAAGCCTCCAAAATATCCTTTACATATAACCTATCCATCAGCCCTCTTATTTCCACATAAAACACCCTCATATCTCAACTTAAAACCTCCCAAAAACCTCCCAAAAACCCAAATCCGGGAAATTTAGCAAAACCCTTTAAAAATCATACAAGTTGGACCCTATGCTTCCTAAACAACATATCTAACATAAATCAATTAAAATATTTAGTCAAGAACAATAAAGGCACCATTTTTAAATCAAAACTTCCAAAAACTCATATTCCAAAAACATGGGTAAAGTGAAAAATAGTGGTACTTCCAAAGAGAGGAAGATGAGAGTAAGTCAAAAAAAAGCTTACCTTTGAAAAATCTTCAAGGATGAGTGAGCTATGGAATGGAATAGTAACCTAAGGGAGGGTTGACGTTGGAAGAAAAGGGTGAGGAGAGAAGAATATGAGCCAAAAGCATATTTTAATGTTTGTTTAAAATTGAAAAGGCCAAAGACCAAAATACCCTTAATGAAATAGGAAATCACAATGGGAGATATCCATGGCTAAATGGGCTCGTTTTGAAAATGGTCCAACTTAATTTTATTTATCTTAAAACTCGAGGCCCAAACCATTATTAAATTATTATTTTCACCCGACCCCCGAACTCGGGTGTTATATCCTACCAAATACTTGGATTATATCGAGATTATGTCTCTAATTGAATAATGATTTACCATGTTTGCATTCACTTCAGGGAATGAAACAATTCCAATAATTGCATGGAATAAACATCATGCTTGCATTCACTTCAGGGATGCCCCATCATTGATAATTGCATGGAATAAACATCATGCTTTGCATTCACTTCATGGAATGCCTCCCATAAAACTTTTTGGATCAAGACAAAATTTCAACACTTGATCTTGGGAGAAGTATATAGTCGAGTTTTTCGACACATGAGAATTATTGCTTTTAAGAAAAATCACCCTGATTTATCACACTTTAAAATTGTAGTTTAAAGAATAAAAATAAAAGTAGAGTTTACCGATAATAGTTTTCCTCTCGAGAACCATGGAGACATAGCAAATAACCAAGATAGCTCTTATAATCTCTTCATGTCATGTCTCTTTCCAAGCCATTTAAATATATCATGTAAAACTCAAAATACGGTTAAAAAAACATCTTGTCATTAGAATATTATAAACAAATATTAGTCTTAACATAAATTAAAAAAAATATCCGCCGACTTCCAATAATATTCTAAGGCAACATATAATAAGAAAATTACCATAAATAGAAGAAGAAACGAAACAGTGGTTTCTTATTATATTATTATTATTATTACTACACCTTTTGTGTTGAAATAAAAATAAGATCAAATTCAAACATCAATAGGCGAAACTAATAAACTACTCAAATGCATAACACATTAACATAATAATAATAATAATAATAATAATAATAATAATAATAATAATAATAATAATAATAATAATAATAATAATAATAATAATAATAATAATGTCGATACAAATGCAGTAAACTATTTAAATGCATTAAACGTATTTAAATATATTATAGAGTTTGATCGAGATTGATTTCTCTGGAGTCCCAAAAGCAAGCATGATATTAATTTATATCCTTCAACATAATAGGGGTTTTCCCAAATTATCCAATAGTATAAACCCCACGCTCCATCTTTAAAAACATTTAAAACTTTTCAAGCGACGATGCAATGTATACATGATATTTGGCAAAACAATTAAACAATTTCATATGAACGGTTACCTTGATATGACGATCGTGTGGAATTAATAAATTGTCGGGCTTCAAGTCACAATAAACCATATGAGAAGAATGTAAATATTTCATGACGAGCACTGAACTTATGTTATGTCTTAGATTTTTTTTATTTGTCTCTCAACAAATTTATGCCTTTTAGATTCAATAACAGCAACAATATATTTAGGCCATGGTGAAATCTTCTGCTTTCGCGAGTTTTTTGAGTGCCTTCAATATCCAAGATTCGTTTAAGCCTTCAAAACATACCACCATGCTTTTTTAAAAATTAAAGACCAAATTAAAATATCAAGATAAAAGTAATCAATAAAAAATGAGGAAAAAATTTATCTTTGGTTTAACATTGAACCGATTTTTTTCGGTAACTCCTTTGGGATTGGAAAGAATAGCGCCAAAAACTTTTGAGCGAACCCGTGCTGATAATGTGTTGTGAATAAAATAACAAAGAACAATAATAAGAACAAAGAACAAGAATGGAAGAACAAAGAGATGTGAGAAAGAGGGAGATTTGTATTATTATCAAATATAGAATTGTGTATACAATGTCTTTAATGAATCATCTATTTATATGCATAAGAAGTACATAATACATTAAACTCTAATTAATAGAGATAATATTCCTAATATTAAATAAATCAAACTCCTTAGATAAAGTTCTAATCATGATAGACATCCACATAGATAAATATTCATAACATAGTTACATATATATCAATAAAACTATATTATTTTTATGGTTTTTATATATTATTTATAATATAAATATATTTTTTAAAATATATATTCATTAAAATAATATATTTATATATAAAAAATAAACTTCAAACTGTATGGTTTATGGTTTAAGTTTTGGGCTTTGTAGTTTAAGGTTTAGAATTTAGGGTTTATAGTTTTTATATATTATTTATAATATAAATATATTATTTTATGTATAATTTAAATTCTTTTAAAAAGAATATATTAATATTATAAATATTATATAAAAAATAAAAACAATACACTTTTATTTAAATATATTGATGTATATACAAATAATATATTTTATATTATTTATATATTAAAATTATTTATAGTGTTATTTATTTTATAAAATAATTTGAATTAATTTCAAGTAGTTTGAGATATATAATATTTGTGGTAAAACTTCATGTAATTTTAAGTTGGTTTAATGGTTAATGCTTAGCCTTTCAATTTGAAAGGTTTGGGTTTAAACCCCTCCAAGTATATATTTTAATATTTTTCCTCCAACAAAACGCTGTTATTTTGGGTTAAATTAAGCTTTAAAACAACCGCAACAAAACGATGTCGTTTTGACTTAAAATTCAATTAATTTTAACTTTTTTTTAAAATTCGGTGATATTTTCGAGTCAACTTTCATAGTTGAGTGGTATGATGTAGTTTACCTTAAAATAAAAGACTATAAAATACTAAATTCCAAAAATTTAGAAGTGATATTAAGCTTTTAAACGGGGAGTAAGCAATAATTGTTTTAAAAACCAAAGGGGTAATTTGAGTAAATTACTTATGTTATTTTATATTTTTCTTTTGTTTTTTTCTTAATTATCATGGGATTGATCAATTTATAAGTCGAAGAGTGATATCTATACTTTATTAAAAAAACATAATGCCAAAAAAAATCAATGTTATTTATACTTAAAAAGATGTCCTAAGGTAGGACTGAATAATTATTTTGGCTTCTTATTCTTTTTGAAACAATTTAACTCTTAGCATTTTATTTTGGATTAAAATAGTCCCTTCATAAATGAAATTGTTAGTCAATTGACGATAAACAACTTAAAATGACTTGAAAGAATGACACGTCAGAAGAAAAAATGTTTTATGTTTTATATAATTTTATAAAATTATTTTTTGACCGATGTGACATTCTTTAAAGTCAGCATATTTTCTTATATGAAACTGCTATCGCAACGTGCACTGCTATGTAAGTTTGTCACGTCATTTCAAGTCATTTACCATTAGTTGACTAATAGTTTTCATCTGTATATGGGCTATTTTGACTCAAATTAAAACATTAAGGGTTAAATTGCTTCAAAGAAAAGAATAGGGCCAAAATCCTCAACATATTACTTAAAAGATAATTATCGGATTCATTGGCGAGTTTCCACAAATGTCTTAGTTTCATGGTTTAGGAACTCATATTAAGAATTTAGGAGTTTTAGGTTTAGTACTTTAGAATTTAGTGGTTGTGAATATAATTTTTGGCTTAAGATTAGAATCTAGAGTTTATATGCTAAAACCTAAATCCCCAACATATTACTCTAAAATTTAAACTCTAAATCCTAACCATAACCCTTGCATTCTAACTATTATCTCTAAATTCTAAACCCTTATATCTAAACTCATACCCCTTCAATTGAATCTTAAACCCTAAAATTAAGACACCTATAAAAATTAAAAAAAATTAGTCCTTGCTTAAAAGACACATAGTAGATGAAAAACCTCTAGGGAAGAAAGAAACTCCACTGTCAATATATAATAATCCAATGAAAATATAACTATATTATTCTAAAATTTATTGATTTTAAAGTAAATTAATACTAATACATATTTAGATTAGATAACTACATTAATTTTGAAACTTTAAAAGGTATTTAAAGTTTCATTTTTAAAGTGGATGATTGATATTATAATAAGAAAGGACAGTTTTAGGAGGGGGGGGGGGGGTTAATTTCAATCCTTACGATTTAATGTTATAAAAAAGTGTTAAACAAAATAAATTTTATATAGTGTAAACAGATGTTTACTCTCTCTATATAAGTATGTCTACATACATATTCTATATCAGTAAACGATGTCCGTGGTACAACAATTAAAAGATAAAAAGACAGCCAACCTGGGAAATAGATATAAACATGCAGAGCTACAAGCAGGATGGATGGGGGGCGGTGGGTAGGTCGCCCCCGTAAAATTTTAAAATTTTTATACGAGTTAGAAATTTTTTATGTATTTTCTATTAAAAATTTATTTTTACCCCCTAAACTTTTATAAGTTAGCACCTCCTAGAAATTTATAGGTTCGCCCCTAACTTAAAGTACGTCCGTTCCTGGCTACAACCATTAGCCAAGTGAACACTAACAACTTGCTTTTGTAAGCCTGATTCACCAACTGAATGCTTACGAAAACAATATAGCTACACACCATGGCCAGAACATCAAACTCCAGCTAAAATACATCCAAAACAAAGGGCTGAAAACCAAATTCACCGTGCATTTAGTAGCCTGCAATTGCAATGACAGTTTATAACACCAAAGAAAAGATAACACAGAACAACTCCAACCATCAACAACAAAAACTACAGCAAATTTTAAAAGCACCTAGAAAGAACATAGAAAGTGAGCAAGAGTCTTTAGCAGTAACAAATGAAAATTGCGGCAACAATGGAAGGTGGAAGAGCCAACAACTATCGGCAGTAGTGAGTTGAGTAACAGAAACAGCAGCTACAAAGGAGCAGTAACAAATATTAGTGGCTACAGTCCCAGATGAGAGCTGAAAGCTTCAACGGAAAATTGCAGCTCCAGTTGCCAAAGGGAGCACTACCGAGGGTGCATTTCAGGGGAGGATATTTTGCCTTGGGACTTCAACGCACTGGAGGTGCATACTGCATAGCATCCAAAGGGGGCCTAAGTTCTCTCTGTCTCCACAAAACAGTTCAAACTTTTCCATCCCATTAATTGCCTTCTCCTTTCATCATTAGAAATATACCACAAAACCTTCTATTCAGACAACACTCCACTTCCTCTATCAAAAGTAATAATTGAAGTTAACAGAGGATCCTTTTTGAGAATGCCAACAGTTCATGCCCCTCCAAGGACAATTAGGCAACAAATCAATCAAGAATCAATATCTTCTTATTGTACATTTTAGCATATGTATTGGCTATTCATCTTTCTCATATCCGAGCATATAGATTTTAGATTTTTCTATTTCAGCTTTAAGTTCACCGTACAACCATTTTGATTGGTCACACATTGATGATAGAACCAGAAATCATGTAACTCACACGAATAGTTCTTCAACATAACAACCAAACAGAATTTGATCTAATTTAACCTAGACAAGCACTAATCTAAGAAGAAAAGGTATTACTTGTAGATACAAGCTCATTAGATAAACAAGATATTCTCCATATACAAATATATACGAGTAAAATGAAAAACTCAATATAAGAAAGCAACAATGATCCACCGCCACCCACTAATCGAGTTCAAAATTGGAGTCTAAACTGAAAAAGATTCTAAGCTAAACAACTTACTGCATTGAAGTTCCCCTGTTGTTCTTTCGTATATGCCAGAATATGAGGCAGATATATTATATATACCAGTCGCAACTCTGAAGAACCACATTGAGCAAATGTCACACTCTTATTAAACAAGTAGCAAAATCATCAATTTTATACATTACAATCTCTTTTTCCCTGTATGAGTTCAAATTCTAAACATCCATAAGTAAACAGAATTTGCTCATCAATAATACCCATCTTCCTCAAAAATCACTTCATCATCACTATCACTATCATCAAACAAATAATCTTCATCTCCAACTCCCTCGATCTCCCATTCATCCTCGTCTCCCTCCTCCCCTTCCGAAAACACTGAGATCCTTACCCCACCAAAATCACTCCTCTCTACTAAAAGCTCATTCACAACACCATCCAATTCACCAATACTCGCATTCCCACCATCGAATTCCGAAACCGAAAACAACCCATCATCATTGCTCATTCCCCTCCTCTTAGGCACCAAATCTTTCTCCGTAAGCTCCCCATTTTCCAACTCAACCCAAGACACCCATAAATCAGCATGCCTCCCCAAACCCCTATCCCAGTCACCTACAACCACAGTCCCCAAATTTGCTTCCCTTGCCCTCCTCAACATCTCCACAAAATCCTTATCATCCGAAACCAAAAACAACCAATCAATCCCTCTACTCATAGAATGCTGCATTTGTCTTTTCAATGCCCAATCCGCCGCTTGGGGCTTATCCTCTACCGTCTTAACATAAACACCGGCTCTCCTTAGCTCACTCGCCAAACCATAACCAATCTTCGGCTTAATTAAACTCCTGGCCGCTTCGTTGTACTTATGATTTCCACTTATAAACCTTTCCTTAAACCGCTGACGTTTCTTACCCTTCAACGACTTCATTCTGTTTACCTTCTTTTGTCGTTCCCTTTCATGTAACTGCTTGAAATGTTTCTTCAAATCCAAATTCGTCTTGCATTTCCGACCGCAAACTCCACAGATGTAAGGTTCGGCCGGAGTGACGATTCCTTTGCGTTCGAGGATGTCGAGGCTTCTCCTCTCGCGGCGTTCTTGTAACACCCAATCTGGTAAATGGATAAACGCGTGACGGTTAGCGTATGCTGACATGTCAACGACTTCCCCGAACTTCTGGGCAACTGTTTTCAAGGCCAACGCCGCTTCGTACGGCGGTCCGCGCGGAGGTTTGTTGTCTAGGTCCCACAAGACGACCACTTTCCTCTGTTTGGGAGCGTAAACACCTTGCTTGTTCCTCACCATGTCTATTTCGACGGCATTGGCGTCGGCTTTGATGGTGAGGCGGCATGGGCGCGGCGATGATTTGGTTTTGAAGGGTGCGGCGGAAACGGGAGATAGGAAAAGGGGAAAGGAAAGGTCTGGTTTGGGGAGGAAAAGGGTGGTGTTTAGATGAAGGGATTTAAAGGAATTGCAGAGGGGATTCATTGCTTCATTTATAGGATTTTCTCTTATTTTGATTTCGAGTTCGACTCAAATGGAGTGATGGTTTGGCCAAGATATTTGGATAACCAAAGCCGAAAGGGGTAAATATCAGTAAGTGGTGAGCTTTAATCACCCGGTCAGTCTATGTGTCCACGGAAAATATGAAACTTAATATTTATTCTACCGTCGGAATGTTATATTTACTTTATAACATTTTAAATTATAATTTTAAAATATTTTTCACGGCAAATTTTAAAATTTAATTACGAATTTTAAAATTTACCGTAAAAAATATTTTAAAATATTATAAAATAAATATAACATTCAGACAGCAGAATAAATATTAAAATCCACCATTAACTTAAAATGCCATAAAAATATAACATTTAGTTTGCTAGAGAAAACATTTTAAATTTCACATTTTTTCTAATATTTTAACTGTATTATTTTTAACCGTAAATTAAACTGTTATACTCTTAACCATGGGGCCATTTAGACACACCCTTCCGATAAGTTGCAGATCCGACAGGGATGATAGTTTAGGGTCGTATAGATATGGGCCTTTGTATTCGGTAAAATGTTGTATTTTGCGGTTGAGCCATGCGGCCTTTTACATTTTTCTTTAGAAGTAAAATCTCTGGCTAAAGAGGGAAGAGAAAGGAAAAGTGTTTGATAATTGACTTCATGGATGGTCTATTTCTTAGCTTTGGGCTGCTAATTATTACTTTCCAATGCCTTTTTCATTCTGTTTCAGTTAATTAAATCAATTTCTCTTCTTCTGATCTTAATTGCTACCATCATGTTCCCTGTTTTCACTACTCATCATTTCCAATTCCAAAGCTTAAAATTTACTTGTTCAATGTAATGTAACATTCTACTTTATACATGAATTTGAGTATGTTGAGAAAATCGGTTTGGATGAAAGATGATTATTAAATTATAAAAAAATATTTGAATAACAAAGAATCTCAAAATTTATAACTGAGAACAAATTTCGAGCAATTCAAATTCTTTATTCAAAGAGGTGATTTTCTATTTTTTATAAAAAAAATCACATAAGGATGAGTCTTAAAACGAGTGGCGTACAACGTTGTACACTACTAACGCAATACACTGTAATGCATCGTTAATTTTTAATGACTCTTGAATAAAGATTAAAAATATGAAGCACTCGACATGCAGTGCGCGCAGTCATATTTTAAAAATCTACATGCAGTGTGTGTTGTCATAGTATTAACATAGTAGTGTCATATAGATAAAAATATTGACTTGGCAGAATAACACATTAGTTAAAAAATAATTTTATAAAATTATATAAAATACAAAATTACTTTTTTTTATAACATGTCATTATGCCAAGTCATTTCAAGTTTTTTATTATTAGTCGACTAACCGTTTTTATTCACATAATGATTATTTTAACTCAAAATAAAACATTTAAGGATCAATTGTTTCAAAAATTAAAGTTTAAAATGACTATCCAATCAAACGTTAAGGTATTTTTTGACATTATGCCATTTTTTATAAGGAAAGAGGAAAGACTTCGTATGGACCAAATAAAGCTTTAATGTCAATTATAACAAGTAGAGGTGGTAATCATTTTGGTTCGTATCATTTTAAGTTTAAAATGTATTTGGTTTATGTTGATTTTGGATTGGATAAAATGATCAAATCTGATTCGAATTTAAATCTAAGTCAATGATAAGTTAGGTATCGGATTGAGTCAATATTAAAAAGATTAATTTTGGATTAGACCCGATCAATTTTTAGATCATGTCAATATTAGATCGATATACTTTCAGATTAGCTCAAAACCAAATCAGTCGATTTTTCGACAGGGTCAATGGGGTTGGTTCAATATCAAACCGATTAAACTTCACGCTGGATTGTTATCAAATTAATTAGGCTTATATATCATATTAGTACCTAAAGTATATTGACTTTTTCATTTTGGCACCTAAAGTATTTTTTGGTCAAAATAAGTACCTAAAGTATACTTTTTGGTTAAATTAGGTACCCAAAGTATATTTTTTTGGTCAAAATAGGTACCTAAAGTGTTTTTTTGCCAGAATAAGTACCTAAAATGTATTTTTTCTTTAAAATAGGCACATAATATATTTTTAATTAAGATAATTATTCTATACACAAGCGGTTGTGGAAATTTTTTACACAAGCGCCTTAGTTTTAGGGGCTAGAGGCTCTATTTAAGGTTTTAGTTTGGTATTTTTGAATTTAGGGGTTGTTGATAGAATTTTGGGTTCATGGTTAAAATTTAGGGTTTATAGGTTAAAACCTAAATCCTTACCCATATTACCATAAACCTTAAGTTTTAACCATAAATCCTAAATTATAACAATAAACCCTAAATTCTAAACTCCTACGCTTCAAACCTCAAACTAAAATCCTAAACACTAAAAATGAGACGCTTGTAGAAACAAAAAGTTTCTAACGCCAGGATAATAATCCTTTTAATAATGTCACTTGACAATTTTTATGAACTTATATAAAAAATATGTATACTTTAAGTACCTACTTTGACCTAAAAAATACTTTAGATACCTATTTTGACAAAACAAATATTTTAGATACTTACTTTAACGAAAAAAATACTTTAAGTACTTATTTTGACAAAAAAATTATATTTTAGGTACCTAGTTTAACCAAAAAGTATACTTTAAGTACTTATTTTGACCCAAAAATATTTTAGGTACCAAAATAAAAATGTTAGTATACTTTAGGTACTAATATGATATATAAGTCAATTAATTAATATTTTATTCGGGTCAACATTTAATTCTTTAGGTGAGTGTTAGATCAATCAATTTTGATTGAGGAAACACAAAAATTCCGATATTAAAATATTCAAATTTAAATTTTTTACATTTTAAAATTTTCGGTCTAAATGTGTTACAAAGTTAATTGAAATAATAATTCATGATATGTTTTTTGTTCTTTCCTTTTAAAAGGGAAATTTTTTTCTTCTTCACATTTTGTAATTTACAAAAAAGTTAGAAATTTTTTTTTTATCTTTTTGTCCCCTATTTATGTCATTCACTAAAATTTAAGTTTAGAGTTTATGATTCAGGTTTAGGAAATTTATGATAGGATGTATTTTTAGGGTATAAGATTTATGACTTAGAATTTAAGTTTAGAACTTAAATTTAATTTTTTAGTGTTGGGCATAAAAAAACACTATGGGCAAATATTTTTTGTCCTATAAATGAATAACCCTTTACCTTCAATGTTTAAAATAGAGCGTGAATAATTTATTTATTCCATTTAATAAATAAAGATGTGTAGTTAAAATTATATATTTAATTTCAAAATTAAATCATGGAATATGTAATGTAAATAAAGTCTTTTTGGAAAACATATTTATGGTTTCTCTTTAATGATTTATCCCTTGAATTATGGCAATTATCGTTGGAATTATGACCTAGACTTTTTACCAACTATTACAAAACAGAATCATTTGTTTAATAGATTAGTACTTTTAAGTTTTTATCATGACACAAGAGCTAAATGATGAAGAATAAGTACCCAAAAAATTTAGTGGGGGCTTTTGTAGTTTCAGTTATTGTTTTTTTTTATTAAATAGTAATTTCACTTTGTATCCTTATAAAATGAAATAATATAAATATTTTTAGCTACTAAGTCAATCAGTACATCTTGTAGTTAAGTTATTGGTTTTAATATTATCATCCACTCTAGTTTCCTTAGTGCTACCCCAAAAATGAAAACGTTAAATGGAATTTTTTATTATATTAAAATAGGATGACCACAAATGATGTGCATATATTGTTTTTATTTTACTTTATAAAAGAAAACCAATTGGTGTTCTGATGGGTTCCAATGAATATGGTGGCCTCCCACTACTTCCCACAAGAAACATAATTTGGGTGCCAAATTAGAACAGAGATTGAGGGGAGCCATAAAATCACAATCTCCAAGTCAAAGCACCCACTAATAAAGAAAGTCAAATAAGCTATAAATATCAGACTACCCTAGTTTAAATACATCAAATTCATATTAATAAATCACACTTTTAAATACAACATTATATTTTGCTTTTTAAAAAAAACGTTATACATTTTGCCACCCCACCTTTGAATCAGAGATAACAGTCGGAATTAAGGCTCGGTTCATCTTGATTTCTTAGAATAATAAAATTATATTGTTGATCTCTTAAATAATAAAGATCTTATTTAGTTCTTAGGAAAACTGTAATGTTATATGATAATACGGTGATAAAAATATAATTTAAAATATCATAAAATTTTCTAATTTAATTTTGTCCCGAGAAAAAATTGAATTTATCAATGTGTCATGACATAGAGTTAGTGCATTAATTCACACCAAAATAAAAAGGAGAGATCGTAAAAATATAAAGCGGTAGCACTGCACATTCTATCAAACATGTCTTTTGAGAATAAAGTAATGATATTGTGATAAGTGGTATCAAAGTGACTTTTTGATTGTCCGATTTCAAGTCAAGCAGCTCAAAGGATAAGGTAGACATGGTGAACAACTATAATGATACCTCGCGATTAGGGTGTCACGGGAATTGGTAGGGGAGAATGTCACGCTATAGAGAAGTTAAGACATTAATCTCACATCGAAAAAAATAAGAATTCATGATTATAAAAAGCAGTGATGTTGTACTTTCTATCAAACATACCTTTGAAAAACAGAGTAATAGTTCCATGAGACTTGCACTATGTTAAAAATTTATGGATAAAAAAGAAATCAAAACGAGATGAATGCAAAATAAAGAGGACTAATCATATTCACAAAATACAATATTTGATGCGGTTCAACATTTCTAAGTTGCCTCAACTATCTCAAACGATAAAATATTATTGCACTAAACTTGTAACTTTTGCATGGATAAAGCTACAGCTCTCTTCACAATCACACCGTTTAACTTTTGCATAATAAAGTCACATATAATCCCACATAAAAATTCCTAAGGACTACATCTCTTCAGAACTCCCCTATTTCTAAAATCTAAACCATACTCTGTATTTATAAGGTGTATGACTTGATCACCAAACAATCTTATTTACTTTGATTAAAAAAACAATCTTATTTACTAAGATTCCTCACCTAGTATCTAATACATTAAGTAACATCTGGCCCATAGAATAACAATATAATTGCAAACAAATACAATCAACTACTTCGATAAAAGTCAACAATCTGATTTGTGATCGCACCATAATGAGTCTCAAACCATATCTCTAGTTGTAAAAAATTTGCGAACGGAAAAGTAAACATACTCGATAAAGATAAAAAAAATTAATTAAACTCACAAAAGACAATATTTAACGTGGTTCAAACATTTTTGCTTAGCTCAAACAATATAATATTATTGCACTTAACTTGTAACTTTACACAAATAAAGACTCACTATTGCAACATGCAACTTTTGCACAAAGTCACAAAGCTCTCCAACAAAAACTCCCCAAAAGACGAAATCTCCTCTCAACTCTATTATTTCTAAAGGTTAAACTCTACTCTCTATATATAGAGCGTATTGCTTGATCATTAAAGAATCTTATTGACTAAGATTGTTCACCTATTAATGAATATCTAATACATTAAATAAACTTAACCAAATATTACAATAAAATCTCAACTAAATATTAATAATTAGAATTTAAATCAATCTCCAACACGCCACTTATACGTAACAAAACATGACAACATTTTCAAGCATGAAGTGCAAGCAATGAGTTTGGGCACAAATTACAATTGTTTTTCTTCAAATTTATTGAATTTCTTCTTAATTATTGCTTTCCTTATCTCTCCTGCTGCTTAGAAACAACTTGATTGATAGAAATGATAAATGTCTAGTTGAGAGCAAATTACATTTCACATTTTTTCTTGCCAATGTTAACAAGAACTCGCTGCAACTTTTCCCGAATTCGAATTAATTTGGTACGCCCCAATCTGATCCGATCGAGTTTTTAATCTTGAATTTCGTGGATCAGAGCGGTGCGGAGCAAGTTCGGGTATATGCTAGAAATTCCCATCCCGCCCCGCCCTGGTATACATTTAAATATATATATATATATATATTATTTATAAAAATATTATTATATATAAACACTTTTATGGTTGTTAAGCTAATTTTTTTGTTCCTGCTTATGGTAAAAAAATAGATGTTGTTCAAGTTCTAACATATCTGATTCTGGCGGTCAATGGTTCAAGTTTATTTTTTAAATATATAATTTTTCATGTGGATAATTTAAAATTGTTTTTTTTTTATTTTATTTTTATATAAGTTTAAAATCTTTTAAAATTAAATTTTGTGGTTGTAATGGTGGCTTGATCGGATCTAACTTTTATCGTCGTCGGAGATAAATAATTTTTTTAATTTTTTGAGACAAGTCAATTCGGGATCGGGTTTAAGAATAAATATATCGATGCGGGGCGGGCGGATAAACTAATATTTTAATCTGAAACAGAATGAGATTAGATTTAAGGACTTATAGATTAGAGCAGAATCGGGGCGGCCAAAAAACCGACCCGCCCCGCGCCGTGCCCATCACTAGAACTAGATGACATTAAAATGTTCACCCAGTTTTTTTAAACAAGGACTTATCCTCTTCTCTATTCTAAATAATATTGTCTAATAGTGAAAGTATGTTGTAGCTGGCAATCTCTAAATCTTCCTAAAGAAATGGTTTATGGGTTTGCAACGGGGAATCACGATTTTTTGGTGTGTTTTTATTTTCTCAATAGTTTAGGCTTTCTGTTAGTTAATTACTGTTGATTCCCTGACCCAAGTATTTCAAGTTTAAATTTGATTTTCATTGGCACATCCGATAAATTTGATGGAAATAAAAAGCGGTCCTTTATTGTCTTTATATGTTCATTTTTAAAAATTTTATGGATTAAATTAGTTATTTTTTAAAGATCAGATTTGTTTAAATTTAAAATGGATGGATATTTATACCATATAAAAATCATGCTCATTAACTTAGGTGTAAACTGCGTCAGAAGTCATTAAATTTTAAGTTTAGTATTGATTATATTACTGAATAAAAAATTAATATTATTTTAGTATTAAACTCTAGTTTATGTTTTAATTATAGCACTGAATCATTAAATTTAATGGCGCTAACAGATCTTAATGAACTACGTGTGATGATGTGAAGAAATTTTAACATCTCAAATAGTATAAACTAGAGTTTAATATTAAAATAATATTAATTTTTTTATTAATATTATAATTGATATTAAACTTAAAATTTAGTGATATTTGATGCTGTGTACTCTTAATTTAATGACACTACTTCAACCTTTTCTTCATCGTTCTTCCCTTTGCTCGAGCTCTAGATGCTAAATTTGTGTCATATTATCCAGCTCATTGTAAAAGGAGGAAAGTAAAACTAATGAAATCTGTTTTTTTCTTCTTAGAAGAGCTTACAATTTTATAACTCTCTATATCTTAAGAAAAAAATAATAAATAGCGACAAGACGAGTGCAGGTTTTATATTAGGAATGTTAGTGAATTATATTAGAAAATTTTAGAGGAGTGAAATTAAAAAAATTTAGAAAGTATGAACTTAAATCATCTATAAAAAATATAAATTATATAAAAATTTAAATTTTTTGAAGGATACGATTACCCCGGTATCTTTTTTGTCCATCCCTAGATAGAGAAGTAAGCCAATTTTAATTAGGAAGGATTGTGGGTTGACATTTTATAAAGAACGGAGCATAAAAAAGGGAAAACATAAATGCCCATTATCCATTTACTCCTTTACTATTTTACTGTTTGCTTACATAACATTACACCTTAGCTCCTGCTTTTCTTGAACCAGTCGTTCCTCCACGCTTGCTTTGCCGTCTCTTTCTCATTCTAGTTTCCTTCCTCTTTCTCCACTACCCTTCTTCTTCTTCTTCTTCTTCTTCTTCTTCTTCTTCTTCTTCTTCTTCTTCTTCTTCACCAAGAGAAAAATCCAAAACAAAAACAAGAGAAAAATCCACAAGCCCTGTGGGAGAGATGCCTCATTGGGTGCATGTAATGGTGGCAGCGGTGACCTTCGGAATTCTTTTCATCTTTTTGGTCCTATTTATTCGTATGTGGTGTTTCCATAGAGACACCGTTGCTGATCAGAGCAGAGCTGCGACCCAAAACTTCCAACAGGGGATTGCCACCAGACTGCACCAGTTTGATTTAGATCACAAGAGAAAGGGGAATTACTATGTTTTCCGACGTGAGGTTTCAGCAAAGCCTTTGTTTAGTTGGTCTGATCATCCATCCCTCATCACCGATGCGGTTGAAAATGGATGGTCCAGATTTGGCTTCACACCCTATATGTCTTCTCCATCTACAAGATCAAGCCTGTTGAGTTTACGTTCACCCGGTGATCATGGAAGAGGAAATGATATCGAAGTGAACTGGGAAGTCTCCCAGGGATCAGCAGATTTCATGCAAAAGATTAGGCTGAAATCTCGGTCAAAGAATCATCATTACACGGCTGCTTCATCTGTTATTAGAACAGCTTTGCCTCTGCCAGGGCCGCCTCTGGGGAACTCTGCTTTTCCTCAAGAGGCCTATTTCGAGATCAAGATTTTGTATTGCCATGGACATGATTATGACTCCAGTGGAAAGCTCAAGGCAGGTGAGAAGACAAAACTGATCCATGAGAATTCCAACCCAGAATGCGGCACCCATGACATTAACAGGATCGTGGAATTAAAGTCTGGAACTACAGATGATGGAAATGGTGAAGCAGTGATGTTATCACTGGGACTTACTGCCGGTGGCTCTCTTCCTTTAAAGCTCCCCGGAACGTATCCGGGATCCATCGGTTTCAATTCAAACGGTTCCGTCTATCTAGATGGTAACTATTTTTCATCATCCTTTTTTGATCGAATCTCTAGTTAATGACCAACATTTATTAGAAGATAACCCCCCAAATGTCAATGGATATGAAATAGTAGTTCAGAAGTTAGAACTGTGTTAATCAATTAAAAAAGTGGCAACCCGCCAATGAATAAATCTCTCAAACTAAAAGGTCTGTAAAATTATCCTAACCTTTAAGTAATTGAAAAGGGTCCACTGTCACATGATCATGAATTATGAATAGAGAAGTACTAATTATTATTTAGGTTAAGAGTTAAGACCACTTAATCTGTTAAATGATGCCACACTTTACTGTATCTGGAGTAGGTATAAAGCTATTGACCAAAATATATGCATCAACAGTTTCCTCTAATTTATTGCACTATTATCTGTAGTGTACCAATACATACATACACACTGTATAGGGTTTAGATATACTAGTATCATATCTCTAAACTTACTTGATGAACTCATGGTTTATTCAATTCCAGGAATTAAGCTTGTGTTTGGAACTGAGAACGAAGACTGGGGGAAAGCAGAGAAGGTGATAGGTTGCGGGTTCGATCCCGGGCAAAAGAAAGTGTTTTTCACATTAGACTCAGAGCTGGTACATGTAATAAACTGCAAGTCTGAGGAATTTGGGACTCCTCTGTATCCAACACTTGCAGCAAACGATGATGTTTTGGTTCTAGTTAATTTCGGACAAAGTGCCTTTGCCTATGGTCCAGCAAATGGACATCGAACACCGAACCCGTGTTTCATTGGACCCCTTGTAAGATCACCTGCTGCTCTCGGGTATGAAGACAGCAAGGAGCTATTTTCAATGGGAAGAATTGATTCCCAATGGCTTAACAGATGCACAACTAGAGGCAGCCACAACAACGGGATTAGTCATTCGACCATGGAATTTGATGAGGAATCCGAGGCTGATTTATTCGAAGTCGCATTGGATAATAATGGAAGGTCCCCTATCTCAGTTTTGTAGCCTACAAGACTGATCGTTTCTTTCTTTTGGCATTGAGTGAAGTTGCTGAGTGTATAGTTTTAATAGGAGTTTGATAGATTTTCTTGTATAGTTGAACCTCTGCGATGTTTAGCGGCTGACATATAATCAGGTTCGATGAGGAATTCTGTTTAATCGTTTACAATAAGGTTTTGCTTTTGGAAACGATATGTAACTTGATACATCGTATTGAGTAACATTTGCTCATTTTTGGATTTGTTTTGCCTTGATTTGTGCACTGAATAACAATTCAAAATTTTCAAACCATGAGAACTACAAGTCGAAAAGAATGCAGAATAAAGAGGGAAAAAAACAGAATAAAGTAAAGCGTTGGAAATCCTGGAAATGAAAGAGTGACAAAAAAGCCCAGATCTCGAATGCCTACACTTTGCTTACCGTTAAATATGCATTAAAAAGTTTGAATACGTGGCAACGAATTCATCTAAAAAAAGTTACAAAGTTTTATTGGCGAGGGTCAAATTTAAACATGGCAGAAATTTTGGGACGATAAGAAATCCCAAATTCTGAAGAATATTCGTATATATTTGATACATGTATATTTAAATTTTGGATAAACTACTAAAATAATTATTATTTTTGTTTTATAAATGTTATTCTTTGTCATCGGATTTAAAAAATTGTATTTTGATTTATTACATTTTAGTTAGTTATATTAAAATAAGTACACAAAAAAATTTAAATATATATTTTATATAACTTTTGTTTATAATATTGTTATGTTATATTTTTTTATTATTTTTATAATATTCATTATTGTTTCTTAATATCTCTAAATTAATGTTATACATTTATATTGTTTACAATTATAATATAAATCATTTACTTTTCATGCACAGACAAACTTCCTATTCTTAGGTTGTTTTCGCTAAATTGTTATTGCTGCAACATGGAAGTGAAGTACTTTCTATCGTACGGATAATAACTGAACAGAAGACATTAGTGGTACTTTTTGCATGAAATATCGACTGAGGCTTTGTTTTCCTCTTTCAAGGTTTCATCTATCTTTCTGAGCAGGTGAACCCACTATATTATTTCAATATTATACTGAGATGGAAAAAATAAAAATTATGAATTTGAATATAATATAAATTTTGGGGTCTAACGGTCCTCGACGAAAGAGCCCGATGACAATCGACGATGACCGAAGACGGTGGTGAGTGGGCTAGCTAGCGGCGGGGGACTTTAGTCGAATTCATGGGTCAAATGATATTTGACATAAATTTTAGGGGTCAAAATGATATTTCATCTAAACTTTAAAAGTCAAATTAATATTTTATCTAAAGTTCATGGGTCAAATTAAAAATTAACCTCTTTTACTAACATGCCACATCATCAAACTAACAAAAGTTAACAACTCAGTGACGAAAATGTAACAAATCGATAATGTAAATGATTAAAATGTAATAAATCAATAACCTAAGTGAATGAAATGTAGTTTTTATAAAATTGGAGACCAATAGTAAACAATTATAAAATAATAGTGACAATCTCAACAATTTACCTTTAAGTTTGATAATTTCTTCCTAAATATTTGAGAAGAATCATCGGATTCAAAAAAAATATGGTTAAACTACTTAGGTGACCACTCAATTATTGAGTATGTCCTATTTTGATCACCTAATTAAAAAATTGAAAATCTTACTACCAAATTATTAAATTGTTTTTATTTTGACCATCAACTGTTAAAATCTAATAGAGAGGTGGTGTGTCAGTTAAAGAAAATTTGTATAATTATACATTTGGTCTATATTAGTTACCTATTATACCAATTTAATCCTAATTTTAATTTAATTGAATAAATTAATCGCTCCATTAGGTGTCGACATGTGTCACCTGATTGGATAAGGAAAATAAAACAAAGAGCACTTTTGGCTTGACTGAGAATAAAACTCAGGTGCCCATGAGAGTAAATGGTGTGTGTTTGCCACTTAACCAAATGGTCATTTATGATATAAAGTACAAAATACAATATATGTTTTAGTTTGTTGTTAATACAAAAAAATGAAATAAATATGGATTACGGAGACTCGAACTTGACACACTTGAAACACATAATAAACATTTAAACCACCGTAGAAATATAATATTTAAATTAAAGTTGACAATATTATATATATATATATATATATATTAAATAATAGTTAATTCATGATTTAAAATAAAAAATAAAATTATATTAAAAATTCATTTAATGAATTTGAACTCACGAATATTACGCTAATCATAAGATGAGTTTGGTTTTGTTAAATGCATTATAATATAATTTTAAAATTTTTATTTAATTAAATTATTTTTTAAATAAAAATATAATAATTAAATTAAAGTTAATACCATAAAAAAGGAAATAAATAAGATTATCAATAAAATTAAAGTTGACTCCAATATAATTTTTATTTTTAATATAATTTAATATATATAAAATGTTGTCAACTTTAATTTAATTATTATATTTCTACCGTAATTTAGATATTTTTATGCGTCTCAAGTATGACATGTTCGAGTCCCCTTAATCCATATTTATTTTTTTTCCTTACATTAACAACAAACTAAAATAAATAGGGAAAACTACACCAGTGACCACCGAAGATATTGGGGATACCTATTTGAACCACCGAACTAAAAAAAACGTCAATCACACCACCAAACTTATTAAATCGACCTATTTGAACCACCCTCCGTTAAAAACCTAACGGCAAGGCTGAGTTGGCATACTACTTCAATTTTTTTAATGCCTTGTTGGAGGCATATTGCCACATAAGCCTAGGACATTTGGGTAATTTCCTTAAACTGATTGTTTTATTTAATAGCGCCCTAATTGTTTAGAATGTAATGTTTTTTTCTTTCAACCAATCTTCCAAACCTCCAACAGCAGAAGAAAAAAATGCAACAAAGGGAAGCAAGGAAAAAAAATAGAGAGTGAGAACTTCGATCGGGAATGCTTCTGTGGAGCGCGTTCTCCATTAAAGATTGGATGGAAAGATAGTAATCCGGGTAGAAGATTTTGGGGCTGTGGAAATTATGGAAAAGGCACCCAAACTTGCAATTTTTTTGTTTGGTACGATCCACCGATATATAATCAATCAAGGATTGTGATTGTAGGTCTTCTAAGAAAGATTTCAGCTATGGAACGTGAAAGAAGAAATGAGAGGTTTATTAGGGTTTTGCTTCTATGTGTTGTGTTTCTTTTAGGTTTAGGGTTAGGAAAAAGGATGACCTAATTTGTGGTCATGTTAAGGTGTTTTTCAAGGTTGTTTTTCAGCTATGCTGTTTTTTTGGTATGATGGAGTTGTTATGTTCTGGTGTTTAGTGTAATGGCTTGTGATTGTTGGAGTTGTTATGTTAAGTTGTTTATGATTAAGTGTCTAATGAAATGTATGTTTATGTTAGATTTGTTGTTAGTAATGAGTGCCTTAAAAATAGAAAGTATACACAAATTAATCAGAAACATCAAAACATCATCATCTTCATTTTATTTCATAAGTTATCCATAAAATACATCAACTATTTTTGACCAATTCAACAACAAAATGTAAATCATGGCCATTCCTTGAACATGTATAAAACATGTATACACAAAAGTTAAATCCTAATGGTCAATTGCATGCATTACACACAAGCATGTGATACCTATAATCACAACAAAATCAGAACATAAAGTTAATTCCTAATTGTCAACTGCATGCATTACACAAAAAGAAACCCTAAAAATAAGCCTTGAATGGCCTTGGAAATGATTGAGTGACAGCACTCTCTTGAGTGGTGGGGGTGGACATCCATCTAACAGTATGGGTTGGTGGTGGGGGTTGGCTTGCCCTTGGACTGTTGCCTTGATGCTGCCTACCAGGTTCTTCTACATTGCTCTCATGAGTGGTGGGGGTGGGCATCCATCTAACTGTATAGGCTGGTGGTAGAGGTTGGCTTGGTTGGCTTGAAGTGTTTCTTTGATGTTGCACTCCAGACTAATTTGGTATTGCAACAGGATCCTGCTGCACATTTGTTCCAGAACTTCTTCGAACCTGTACACCAAAGTAAATGTGTTACTGAACTTTAAATAACAAATTAAATAGAATAAAAAAATTAACACATATTTGTACAAAAAAATTTACTGGCAGTTTTGATCTTTTAGGAGCTCTAGTAGAAGTGGATGCTCGTTTATATGGTCTAGTATTGGCACGAAGAAGGCCCTTGCATGTCCTTGTATTATGACCAGACCCTCCGCACTTTGTACAAGTCATCTTCGCACCTTTCTTGGACACCTTAGCAGATTGAGGTGCTTCATCTGGCTCCCTTCTTCTGTGGTTCTTATGTGGTCTTCCTAGTGGCCTTCTCAAAATAGGAGGTAAGACACGTAATTGTATTTCTTGAGAACTCTATTGGTTCTCACCCCTCACTGGATTGATAAAGTGTGAATATATGGACATTTGGGTAGAAACTGAGTAGCATGGTGCCACAAACTTTTCGGGTCTGTCTTCAAGCATTAATATAACAGAAATGGCATGGATGCATGGAATTCCTGCAAAAAAAATTCAATGATTAGTGTGTATAAACAAATAGATCATTAAAGAAATAAATTGTTAAAAATAAAATTTTAACCTGTTAGTTGCCATCTTCTACATGAGCATGTTTCTGTTTGCATGTTAATAGAGTGTTGGTCTTGAGGACCACATGAAACTTGGTACATTGCTCCACCAGCCCTCACAGGCCAACATCTATGTCATAAACAAAGCAAAATCAGAACCAAAATCCTAACAAACATAAACAAACATGTAATGAACCAAACCAAACCAAAATCAGAACCAACATCCTAATAAACATAAACAAACATGTAATGAACCAAACAACCAACATCCTAATAAACATAAACAAACATGTAATGAACCAAACCAAACTAAAATCAGAACCAACATCCTAACAAACATAAACAAACCACCAAAATCCTAACAAACCATAAACAAACTACCAAAATCAGAACCAAAGTTATACTTAAAACATTTCATGAACAAACTTAAATAAACCACCAAAGTTAGGGCACAAACCTAATTAGACCACCAAAGTTTAGAAACAAAATTAAATAGACCACCAAAATTTAGAACCAAACTTTAAATAAACCACCAAAGTTAGAAACAAACCTTTGTGATAGTAAGAATGCAATGTCAAGCTTTTTCTGAATTTTAGGGCACAAAGGACGAGTTAACTTCTCAGCTTCATCCCTCTTTTTTGCAATTCTTTGCATCAATTTGGACCTGATTGACTCCACCAAAGTAATAATTGATTTGTCCCTAGCTTCAATTATCATCTACAAAATAAAACAGTAAGTGTTAATATTGTAAGTTAAGTATATAAAATTATAAGAAAAAATTAAAGAATTAACCTTATTGAAACATTTACGGTGATTGTTTAGAAGGATGTCTGATTTAGCTTTGAAGGAAAAGTGAGATTTTGACCACATTGTAGGGTCTTTTCCTGATAACCATGTATGTCCAGCACTTGATAAACCATGCACATTAACATACAAATAAGGTTATTGAACCCTACAAATTAAATGCAAAATAAATTAAAAAATTTGTTTAATTATACCTTTAAAGTTTCCATGGCAGCTTCAAACTCTCTCACATATGTTGCCCTAGCAGCTCTCCAAAGTTGGTCTTTCAAAGCTTTTCCTTTATGCTGCTCATGTAACTTGAAATTATTGTAAAGGTGCCTTACACATGTTCCATGGTTTGCATGGGGAAACAGTTCTGCCACAGACTCCATCAACCCCTACAAAACAAAACAAGTTCAATGTTATTAGTGAAAATAAATTAAGAAAAACAGTAAATATTTAAAAAATAGTGTAAGTTTACCTTCTGTTTATCAGTCATAAATGTCAGGTGATGAGAATTGTTCAACTCCAAATCAGTCTTTAATATTTCCATAAACCAGCACCAAGATGACTCAGTCTCAGCCTCCACAATTGCAAATGCAATGGGATAAAGATTGTCTTCAGCATCCATTCCAACAGCTGACAGAAGTTGACCCCCATAATGGCCCTTCAAGTGACACCCATCTAAACATATAATTGGCCTACAACCACCTTTGAAGCCATCCTTCATAGCTTGCATACAAATATACAGTCTTTCAAATACACCTTCATCCAATTTCAAGACTGTAGTTGTCCCAGGGTTTGAGGACCTAAGCTCACCTAGGTAATCATAGAGTCTTGTGTACTGCCCCTTTATATCACCATGTAACTTCTCAAGGGACAAATTTTTTGCCCTAATACACTTACTTAAATGGACAGAAATGCTGTAATCTCTGAATACATCTTGCTTAAGGGACTTAGAGGAGTAATTTGGATCAGTGTGAAATTTGTCCAAGTACTGGTTTGCTATAAACTTAGCAGTCATGTTTGAGTTCTTATACTCCTTAAGACATCTATGTTCACCAATAAGTGACTTAATTTGTCAAGTTTCATTAGGCTCTTTAAAGTTAACCGGAGAAGCCCACAAATTCCATGGACACCCTGCCTTATAAACTGCTTGAATTCTCATATTATCATTTCTTTTCAGCTTAACAGTGTATCTATTTTTGATGCTATACATCTTAATAGACTCCCTCAACACTTGTTTTGTTGCAAACAATAAGCCCACCTTAAAAACTGGATTGGAAATGTCTACAGTGGTATTGAATTCAGGATATCTAGGCTTCTTATGTTGACCATCTGAATCAGACTCATCTAAACTGTGAAATGATTCAGAATTTACACTATCAGGTTCACTATCAACCCTAACTTCATCACTGCCCTCCACATTAGGTTTATGTGATCCTTCTTGAGTCATATTATCACCCACACCCTTAAAAACAATATCATCTTCAAGGTCATCCTCACTATCACTAAAACCAGATTCATAGGTAGTAGATTTCTCAATTTCATAGTCATGTCTTCTGAGTCAGAATTAGAGTCTACCCTAATCTCAGAAGCCACAGAAACATTATCATTTGTTTCTGGTTCACCAATGTTTTCATCCACATTATGATCATCACTAGGTTTCTCAGAAAAGTCTACCTTAACTTCAGAATTAGAGTCAGCATTCATTTCAGGTTCTACACTAGCAGCATTACTTTGATAGGGTCTAACCTCCTCCAAGTAGATGTGAACATAATGGTTTCTAGGTAATTTGCTAAGCATCTCTAGAACATCATTATCACTACCTAAAACTTTAACCTCAAATGGATTTTCAGAAACTTGCCAATACATCTTCATTGGTGAAGTTAATCCTAATCTTTCAATCATAGCAATAACCTCAAAGATACTCATTTCATCCACATCACAATTATCAAAATAATTTAAAAACTGACCACTATATACCAGCTTTCGAGTCTGTAGAAAGTAACCACCATAGTGAACAACTAGGGTGAACATGGATGAAGTTTGTTCTTTCAATATATAAAAAACAGTATTAGAAAATAAACTAATTAAATATAAACAAAGCAACAAAAACAACCAAGCAGAACCACTAAAATATACATATACCAATCCCACTAAATGAATATACCAACTAGGGTGAACATATATATATGAAACCCTAATTATTACCAGCAACTACAACACTACAAAACAACTACTTTTATCATCCAACATGCAGGACCACTAAAATATACATATACCAACATGCAGGACCACTAAAATATACCCTATGCATAACCACTAAATGAATGCACATATACCAATCCAATATGCAGGACCACTAAAAAATGAATGCACATATACCAACATGCTAACACTACAACACATGCACATATGACAAAAGGACCCCACAACATATAATATGAAATTCAACACCACATATCATATGAAATTCAACACCACATATAATATGAAATTCAACACCACATATGCATGAAATTCAACTCTACTTTTCATATAATAATCAAAAAGTGGTCCTGCATGTTCACAACATAACAAAAAGTCAAAAAGCAACAGATTTTAATCTTATTTTAAACCCCTAATCTTATTTTAAACCCTAAACCAGTGAACCCTTTTTAAAAAAAACAATTAACCCTAAATTTAACTTACTGTCACAACATTTCCACTAATCTCATTTTAACTAACCCCTAATTTCAACCCTAAATCAGTTCTATCACAACCCCTCATTTTAACTAACCAATTAACCCCTAATCTTATTTTAATAGTATTTCGAAAAACCCCTAATCTTATTTTAATAGTATTTCGAAAAACCCCTAATCTTATTTTAAACCCTAATTGGTATACGAAATCTGCATATTTACCAACAAAAACCCTAATCGATCTAAGATTTTAATAGTATTTCGAAATTGTTTTTACTGTGACTGATAATTAACCCTAATTTTACTGTCACTGACATGTTTACAAACAAAAACCCCCTAACCCTAATATAAACCCCGAATACAAACAAAAAACCTCTAACCCTAAATAACCATAACCTTAATATTGAAAATACTTTTTCAAAAAGTAAAACAAAAGATAAACTTACCGTATTGCACATGTTCTTTCTCTCGTTCGCGATTAACCCAAACCATTTCGATGTCAGTTTCTTCCTTCTCGCAATGCCTCTTCTCTTTGAAACGTTGAAACACACAGGATTTTCCCCTCTTCTCTTTCAAACGTCGAAACACTAGGATTTCCCCTCTTCTCTCTGAATGTCCAAACAAAATGTCGAAACAAATTCTCCAATGAAACAGATGATTGTGTTTTGGGTTAATTAATCGACTTTTAAGTTTCCAATATATTTCTTTTAATGTTTTTTAATTTAATAACTGTTTGTTTTTCAGACGTGAAAAAAAAATATAAAATAAAGCCCAGTCAGCCTTGCCGTTAACTTTTTAACAGCCAACTCAGCCTTGACGTTAGGTTTTTAACGGAGGGTGGTTCAAATAGGTCGATTTAATAAGTTTGGTGGCGTGATTGACGTTTTTTTTAGTTCGGTGGTTCAAATAGGTATCCCCAATATCTTCGGTGGTCACTGGTGTAGTTTTCCCAAATAAATATTACAATTTGTATTCTATATCACAAATGGCCACTTAGTTCAATGACACACTCACGCCATTTACTCCTAGGTTCACTTGGGTTTGATTCTTAGTCAAGCCAAAAGTGCTCTTTGTTTTATTTTCATCTTTCAATAAGGTGACACGTGTCACCACCTCCTTGAAGGAAGAAAATAAATTTATTAAAAAAAATAAACAATTAAATTCCTCCAATAGGGTGATCATACGTCTCGACACCTAATAGAGTGATTAATTTATTTAATTAACTTAAAATTAGGATCAAATTGATATAATATGTAACTAACATAGACCGAATGTGTAACTATACAAATTTTCATTAACAACCACGTCACCTCTCCGTTAGATTTTAACGCATGGTGGTTTGATTAGGACCAAATAAATAATTCATTGGTTAAATTTGTAATTTTTTAGTTGGGTGGTCAAAATAAGACGAACCTAATAATTGGACGGTCACTCAGATAGTTTACCAAAAAAAATAAATAAAGAAGCCGACGCAGAGGGAATCAACAAAATGATTAATATAATGTCAACATTCATCAAATGGAGCAAAAAGAACATGGTAGGAATTGGAAAACGTCTGGTTAGAATAAAAATAAAAATAAAAATAAAACTTCATTAACTTCTAAGCAACGTGAAGGTTCGAGTCATGACATTGTAAATAGAAATGGAGGTTCGTGTCATGACATTATAAATAAAATAAATTGAGTTGAAAGGATTGTCCCACAATAAATTTCTGCAGTACTCGATCTAGATTAGTCAGCCAAAGAATTAGATACCGATAATCATACAAAAAAGAAAAACTTCACTAACTCCACTTTTCCTCTGAGGTAGTTACTTCCAAAATCTTGTTAACATAGTTTTTTATATCGAGTTATCTCCTTATGTGACGTTAGTGTCGTCGATATAGGTTTCTTTACTTTGTTTTCTTACTATTTATATGTTTTAATCTGCTATTTGTTGGTAATGCTAAGAGAGTAAGACATGTAATTCTACATTAGGTAGAAAAGTTCCTCTAGAAGCGTACTTATTAAACCTTCAATTCTTTGTTAAGTAAATAGATGATAAGGTATTCGCACGCATGCGCTAACACTGTTCGTTAGGTTCTTGTTAACATGTAATATTTTATTTAGAGAGAATTTGTAAGAATTTTTCCTTGAATTTCTCATGTTGAAAGAAGCAAAGATTATTTATAAGCTCAGATTTGAAATGTTTTAAGGCCAGAATTTTAATTGTTTGACTGATTAAAATTGGGGATTAATTTCAACTTTAATCCATGAATGAATCTAGATGCATTTCATCTATATATTTAATAAGAATAGTTGATATCTAGGAGTTGGTTAATTAGTTACATCCTAGCTGGCATTATAGTTTGACTTTTCTATTCTTTTCTTTTAGTATAAAACTCATCGTTTTGTATATTTTTGTACATATGAGTTTTATCTTTTAATAAAGAGTTTTTCTTTTCTTTCACTCGTCCGATTCTCTCTCTCTCAACTCGTTCCCAATTCCTAAAATTCCTAAACCTTCCAACCCTAAATCAAGAAATCATTCACAGTTTCTAAACCAAGAACTGTAAATTCAACATGGTATCAGATGAATCTTTGCATTCACGTTCTGAATTGCTTCGATTCAAGAACGATGATCCTTCGGATGAATATTACATTCATCCCAATGAGAACTTGGCGTTGGTTCTAACTTCTTCTCTTTTGAACGGTGGCAACTATCACTGCTGGGCACACTCGATGAGAATGTCTCTCATCGAAGTATAGAAAAGAGGATTTTCTTATTCGTTTCCTTAGGGGCCTTAATGAAAACTTCTCTGTTCCTAAATCTCAAATTTTAATGACTAAACCTTTGCCACATGCTAATGATGTGTTTGCAATCATGATTCTGCATGAGCGTTCTGTTGTTCCCATTGTTACTGTGTTGAGTTATGATGTGCTCGATTCCTTCAACCGATCTTGCTCACCAACTGGTGGAGAGGTGGAATTTTGGGTGGATGTGGTGTGGAAGCTAAAACAAAGATGACACAATGATTTTAGAGTGGTTCAACCTTCTAACCAAGGTCTACATCCACTACCTTAGCTTCCCACTAAGGATTTCCAATCAATCCACTATTGGTTCGTCCCCTTTTCTAGGCTTAGGAGGAAATCCTTATACACCGATCAAGCTTTCTACCCAAAGCCTTGATCAAACCCTCTTTACAAGAGAAAAGAAATATGCAAACTTAAATCCCTCTAATAGGTATTTGTTTGCTCAATAATGCATTCACCCAAAACCTAAAACACTTGAGCAAATTTGACAATTTTGGCTCACTAGTGTTTGTCTATACAAGAAATGACAATTTAAGTACAAAGACACTTTTTGATCATTTGTTGATTGAAAATTGAAGCATTAACCATATCTTGATGTTTGGAGGTCCCTTTTATACTTCTTAATGAGTTTGTAGCTGTTACTAGCCGTTGAGGTTGAATTGGAGCCGTTGAGGACTTTATTTCCCACCATAAATGCAGTTTTGCTGCTACCTGTATCGAAACGCTCGAACCCGTTTCGATACACTCTTCAAGTAGAAAGAGCCGTTGCAGTCTGATGAGCATCCGTATCGAAACTCCCGTATCGAAAGGCTAAGCACCGTATCGAAACGCTCTGCATTTAAATGTCAGTTGGAAAATAGCCGTTGGGGTTTATGACCGTTGTGGTCGATGCCACGTAGGCGTATCAAAACGGCATAGCCTGTATCGAAATGCTGGGAAAAAATCTCATCTTTAAAAGACCCGTTTCGATACCCGCATCGAAACGTTTTGACACTGGAAGACACCGTATCGAAACGCCTAAGGATGTTTCGATACACCTGTATGGTTTTGTTAAGTTTGGCTTTGAAAACATGTAAAAACCTTTTAAAACATTCCCTAAACATAGTTTCAAGTTATTTGGACTTTGAAAATAGTTTTGAATTCTTTTTAAATCAGTCTAAAACATTTTTCAATTATTATATCAAAACATTAGTTCTACAATCTCTCCCTTTTTGATATAATAAAACTAACTTGAAAAATTGTTTGGGATTCTCCCCCTTTAAGTTTAAAAATGTGAATAAGTGATTAAAGATATGAAATCAAATAAAGCTCCCCCTTATTCATTTGAAAATCCATTTTTTTTTCAAACCACATTTCTCCCCCTTTTTGTTATATCAAAAAAAATTCAAAAGACTTTTAAGTTCAAAATAACAATAGAGGTAAAAATAATTGACAAAATTAAGAATTTGGTTTTAAAATGGCTCCCCCTTACTCAAAGCATTAAGAAAGTGTTAGTCCAACATATATGATCATCTAGTTGACATAAATAAAAATAAATCAAATAAAAACAAAAGCAACTAGATTTTACCACACTTGAACTCAAGGGAGGATGTGAAGCCTTCATTCTTCAAGTGTTTTTTCTTTGTGTGCATGGAGCTCCCCCTCAAAGTTTGACATGTTGAACACTCTCCATCACACCTAGAAAAAGACAATCAAGTGATTTTTGGTATCCAAATTGCTTTGGATCCATAAACGTTAGTAGCACAAACTTTAGTCCCCTTAGGAATCCATTTTTCAATGTCATCCTTTTTAATTGAAGCACTAAGTCCTTTTGGGACCCAAATACTTCTAAAACATTTTCCTTTCACAAATCTAGGGGCACTAGATTGTCTTATATAAAAATTTGATTTTCCAAAATCATTTTTATTTTGAAGTTCATTGGAAATCAAATCTTTTTTCTTTTTGAACTTTAAGAAGCAAATTTTGTAAACCAAAACATTTTTGTTCAAAGTCTTTCAGTTTTGCTTCAAGTTCAAGATTTGTTTTGGAAAGCAAATCATTCTCAATTTTTATTTTTGAAATCAACCTTTTGTTTTTGGAAAATGATGCCTTGAATTCCAAAAGTAAATCATCATAGGCATCTTGCAACTCATCAAATGTATATGAATTTGAGATAGATGAGTTAGAAGTTACCTCCCCCTCATTAAGGGCCATCAAGCATAGGTGGGCTACTTCATCATCGGTGGAGTCTTCATCGCTCCATGTGGACACATATGCTTGCTTTGAAGATGATCCCCTCTTGTTGGACTTGTGGGAATTCTTCATCTTCTTCCTCGATTCATGCTTGGAATTTTCCATTTCGCTCTTCATGAACCGTGGCAAATTTGTTGAAGAGATAGGCCATCTCTTCATCTTCACTTTTCTCCTCACTAGAATCTTCATGATGACAAGTGGAGGACTTGAGGGCAATGACATTTGTGTTGATGCCAAGCCCTTTGATCTTCTTCTCCCTCATAGCTCTAATTTCTTCCATCTTCTTCTCATATTCTTTGTTTTTCTTCATGATTTGATGAGTGAGGAGTGACCCCATGAGTTCATCAAGCTTCAAGGTCTTCAAATTCTTGGCTTCGATGATGGCGGTCCTCTTTGAGTCCTATGACTCGGGAAGTGAGTAGATGAGCTTTCGGACAAGTTTCTCCTCCGGAATGGCTTCTCCATAGCCCTTGAGACCATTGGTGATTGTGGAGAACCTATCAAACATCTTCTCAATGTTCTCTTCCGGATCCATCTTGAAGTTCTCACACTCTAAGGTGAGGAGCCCAATCTTGAACTTCATTAGTTTTTAGATTTTTATTTTTCAGAAGTTATTTAATTATTTTTATTTTTGTTTTTATTTCAGGTTTAGGAATAAAAGAGCAGGATCAAGAAGGAGGCCCAGCAAGGAGCCCGCCCACCATCCCGCCGAGACAGCAGCCCAGCGCAACAACGCGTAACTGCTAGTTCACTGCCAACGGTTAGCTGCAAACAACTCCGAGAATAACGGGCAGAAAATTCTGTAACGTGCGCAAGATAATCGGACCGTTGGGCATTTAATGCCGCTACGACATCTTTCGGCAACTCCTATTTAAACCCATCTCACTCCATTCATTTACTTTACTTTCACCTCCTAGGTATCTTCTTTTTGATCCCACTACTCTCTCATTGTTTTCTTTCTAGTTTAAGTTACATAGAACCATTTCACATGGCATCCACATCCCAACTCAAACCCACCTACAAGAGATTTTACTCCAAGGCGGACAAGGAAAGATATAGAGATCAGTTCTCTAAGCAGGCAGTCTGGGAAGAGCAAGGTTTCCATTATATACAACAAACGGGAGACCTCGGTTTAGAGCATGCCCTATTTGAAACCATCCATAACAGGTGATGGGAGATATTTGCTCGGCAGCCAGAGATGACCAATGTTACCTTGGTCAGAGAATTCTACGCCCGTCACCCCTACTCAGGGCAGCCCTTTGTCTATGTCCACGAGGAGCCTGTCAAACTGAATGCCGCTGTCATCAACAGATACTATGGCCTTGATATGCACGACAACCCTCACGAGGAGTGGAGGCAGTCACTGACGGCTACCGACTATGAAAATATCAAGGCCAAACTCTGCAAGCCCAACACGCCGTGGTTGGCAGGCAAACATGTGGGATCTGTCCAGCGCCGCCACCTGGTGCCCGAAGCAATGATGTGGAACACCTTTGTGAAGAGGCGCCTACTGCCCACCTCCCACAACTCAACCGTCGATCGTCGCGCCTCGCCCTAATTCACAACATTCCGATGAACCGGATGATAAACGTTGGGGAGATAATATGCACGGAGATCCATAATTGCTTCAAAAATAAGAAAGACAGGTTGTATTTCCCATCCCTCATCACGAGCCTCTGCACCAACTTCGGTGTCCCGATAGAGCCTAAAGATGAGTTAACAACTGCCAAAGAAGGCTGGACCCGAAAAGTCCGCATACAAATGATGCAGGACGCGAAGAAAGAGCCAACAACACCCAGCCAGCCTTCTGCCTCTCAGCCTGAGACTCCAGCCGCCCCCGGAAGTACTGAAGCTGCCCTAGAAAATGAAGTCCTCACATTGCTGCACACCCTTCTAGACAACAAAAAATGCATCGAGCAGCAACAACTGGCCTTCATGAAATTTGTGGGGGAAGTCCAAGAAGCCCTTGTGAGTTATCTCCTGCAAAAATTCCCTGGTGAGAGACCCATTCTGCTGCCATACCCTGCAGAGCTTGCAGTAGAGGCACAAGCACAAAAAACGCCACATACCCGCCGAACCGACCACCAGGTGCCCTCTCTGACGCACTATCCCACCTACTCAGCCACAACCCCATCCAACACAATGGCAGACTCCCCCGAGAGGCACTAGCAGCACCATGCACCTGCATGCACAACAGGGACAGTGGCAGACACCTGCTCATCAGAGGAGATTAAGCAGCAACCACATGAGCCAGAAACAATAATGGTAGCAGCAACGTCATACATCCCTATGGCGTTTATCCCTTCAGCAGCACCCACAGAGGAAGGAACTCTAAAGAGGAAGTGGCACATCATCGCTGCCGAGCCTGTGGACTTCGAGTCAGAGTCAGAAGAGAGCGACGCACCTCCTGCCGCTCCTCCTACTGAACCTCAAGAAGAGCCACAGCATACGCCAAAAAGATTTCAGCCGCCGCAGAAATCAAAAACCTCACCTGCTAAGACCGCCGCCAAGACATCTGTCGACCACCGCTTTGTCATCCACACATCTTCCTCCTCCTTAGCTGAAAAGACTCCAGCCTCCTCTCAACCCTCAGCAAACTTTTAGCTTTTCTTTCTCTTTTCTTTTCTTTTTCTTTTTCTGTTTTCTTTTATTTCTAACTTGTATTTATTTTTTTCTTTTATTTTTTTCATGTTTTGTGCATTGAGGGTAATGCCCATCTCGAGTTTGGGGGGGGGATAGCTCTTGCATCGTTTGTCTTTGCATACTTAGTTTCATTTAGGTTGCATTGTACTTGCCTTAGTAATAATCGGAAAAGAAAAATTTGTTATAACTTGTGCCTATGATAGGATAGCCGACTAAATTTATTTTCGCACCTAAATAAAATCGAACCTAATCTTGGGAAAAGCATGAAATATGACTTAGAATTTTTTTGCCTAAAAATGTCAAACACCTCTGTTACTTGCTGAATGTGTTAGAATATCTGATGAACATTGCTTGCTTATTTTTAGAATTCTTTGCAAAGTTCTAACAATGATTGCAGGTAGCCGTCGAGGCAAGAAAAAGAAACAGAACGATACACCACTGCCATGACAACAAAGGTAAAAACAAGGAAAGTATGATGTTTTATCCTAGAGGTTCCCGCAACAGGCTCTAGGAAGAATCATGTGCGAGGACACTCCACTGCTATCAAAGTCCATGAAACTGAAAGCCTTGAAGTGACGGACAAACTAGCATGAGCAAATGAAAGTCTTCACGGGATGACTCTACTCCAAGGGTTCGGGGTTTTGTAGTTTGCTCCTATATTAACTTCACCAGGAAGAGTAGTTGTGATAAGCTGAAGCCCTCATTGCTATAATTAAATTAATGTGCTTAATTGTGTTTCCTCGACAACAACCTTTCAATCGTAACAACATTTTTGTTTAATTATTTATTCTGCATATTCTGCATGTACATAGACATGCACACACCACACTGTCATGAGAAATTAAATTTTGAGTTATCTGCTTTCTATTTTCCCTTCACTAATTTAATATAGGTGCCACAGCCTTGAGGCATAAAATCAAGTTGAATACAAGTTTATCTTTCTGATTATTATTAGAGCAAGTATGCTAGGTTGCATTGCTTGAGGACAAGCAATAGTTCGAGTTTGGGGGTGTGAAAAGTGTCCACAAGTCCTATATTTCATGCACGTTCCACCTCTTACTATTACTGTTTTTGAGCTCATTTCAGGCATAATTAGGTTCATGCATTGCATTTTATAGTATTCCTTCGCTTTACCTTGTTTTTATAGATTATCTTTTATTTGGTAAACAAGAGATATTGTTTTAGTGTATTTTTGTTTTTAGGTACTAAAGGCTGAGAGAGGAAAAGAGGAGCTGAGGATGCAATGCTAAGGCAACGAACCAAGGAGTTGTACTGATGCAGTTCTAGCTGAAGACAATTGTTGCCGAATAGCTGCCGAGTAATGTTACCGACGACCTTGCTGCCCACGGTAGCAAACTATGGAGTTGGAGAACCAGAGTGCGATTTGTAAAGTTAAAAATCCCGAATCTATCGCCACCATCCACTCAATTTTCTGACGTCTGTAGCAGCGGATAGAGCTGCCGAAGTTATATCTTAAGGTTACTTGTGGGCTAAGGCAAATGAGATAAAGTCCACATGCAACGCAAAGAAGTCAGAGTTTAAAGCCACTTTAAATGTGGAAAGCTGCTTTTGATGACTTCTACTTTAAGGGGGACTTAACCTAGTTATTTGTCTATAAATACTCATTTTACTCCTAGTTCAAATCATCTTAGGTTTTCTATAGACATAGCTAGAGTGTTCTTTGCCGCCGCCATGTTCTAAACTTCTCTTGGGTTAAGGGTTATGTTGTAAATTAGTTGTGAGACGGTTGTATTAGGTTTTTAAGTTGTTTTCAGTAAAATATTCCAAGTTTACTTAATTCAAGATCTTCACTTGTTCAATTAGTTTCAAAAGTCCAATTGAAGAAATCAATTTGTCGGGCACGAGAGTGTAAGACTCACGAAAGAATTAAGTAGGGTCTCATCATGTCGAGGTGTTGACTAATTTGGCTTAGACATAAGTACAAATTTCAGCAGCTAAAAGGAGCAACCAAAAGTCGACTGCCTGTGTTAGGTTTACGCTGAGATTGCTAGGTATTACCTACATCACGTGGTAACAGAATCCTTGCCTAGACATAGAAAGGATCACTTAAGAATTGCTCTGCTGAACTTGGAGTATCTGCCAGACTTGCTGCCGGGATTTCTCCCCATCTCACCTGCCGAGACGGCGAAAGTTGCAAGAGCAGAGATCCGTTGCGGCAGCGAAAGAGTCGCTGCCTCAATTCGCCAGTACTCACTAAGGCAGCATATCGTGGCAACGTAAAACAGCTTAGCCTTTACAATGCAGTTTCACACTAAGTGACAGCATAACCCTGCCCGCTTTATCATCCTGAATCACCCCTTTTATCATTTGTGTTTTATTTTATTTTACTATTCATCTCAACAATCACCTTAGTTTTGTTTTTACTTTACCCTGTGCAGGAACTACAAATCGAACCAAGCTGACCAATCCTCGTGGGATTTGACATCTTTTATATTATAACTTGGCATGAGTGTGCACTTGCGCTCTCACAAAAAGGGAACACCTACACACCCTACATTAACTTTGAAGAAACCCAAGGGAATTAAGGTGCTTTGCTTGAGTTTACTTAGAAGCCGACGAATCATTCTTGTCACAAGACTCGCACACACTCACGAGAAACATAGTTCGGTTCTGGGTAAGTCCATTGTCATTCGAAGGGTTGCTGTCAAGTGTGTAGCTACACGGTATGTAAAAGTCGCTCAAGGTATTTTTAGGCTAAGTTTTCTTATGATTTTAAGTTTTTACATGTTACTATTAGATTGCATTGCTTGAGGACAAGGAATAGTTTGAGTTTAGGGGCGTGTTAAGAGTGAAAATGTACTAGATTTTATCCCTAGGATAGCTCAATTATTGTTAAACTTAAGCATGTTTTAGTTGCATAATTAGGTAAACATACTCAAAACTGCATAGATTAGATAATCTTCCCTTCTTGATAAGTTTCATTGTTTTTCTCTATAAAAGATACTGCTCAGGTATGTGTTTTATTGTGTGCAGATACCCGCCCAGACTGACGATGTTGAGGCAGTAAGGAGGGCAGAATGAATGAGCTAGAAAATGGATGGACGATGCTTATGTACATGCTGGAGAACTGATTAGACTAAGCTATGGAGGAAAATCCTAGAATAAAGAGCCATGCTAAACCATTCACACAAATACAGACCTCTACCGAGGTAGTAGATGGTGCGCCACCGTGGCAACATCCCAAGGTAGCTAAAAACATGCAAAGTGGTATGCGATTGGAAGAACACACCAAACCTGATTTTTAGAGACCACTTGCATCCAGATCGAAACCCAAAACCCCAAGAAAAGCCACGGTCAAAGCTCAAGGAATTTGAAGTCAACTGGGAGTCAAGCTTGGATTAAATGAAGATTTAATTAGAGTTTAATCTTTTTAGGAGATCTATTTTAATTCTAACTTGTACTCTAGTCCCTTAACCAACTTCGAGTAGGCCAAGGCTTATATATAATGTATCTTAGTCGACTAGGAGGGGATATCAAGAGTTCTTGGAGAAAAACCCTAGTGCTTCCATTCATCCATCACGTTCTAAATGTTTCCTAGGGCTAAGGGTTGGTTTTGTTGAGTAGTTGTGAGAGATTGTTTGTATTTGTTTAGGTTTTTAGTGTTTGCAAAAAAAATTTCAAAGTTTGTTTACTCTTGGCATTATTCTTGTTTGAAATCAAATCGGGAGAGGAGAGAGCAATTATCAATTTGTTTAATATCGGGAGAGTTAGATTCACGAAACGAGTAATCACATTTTTATCCAATTTAGGGTGAAACTACTTCGGCTTAGGGATAAGTTAGAAGTTTAGCGGCTAAAGGAGGCTTAAGAATTGGTTGGTGTTCATCCTTAGATTCACGCCGGGAGGTATTATGACGACGTGTTCGCCAATAGCACTTCGCCTTAGGGATAAGGAGGAGTCACTGAAGGAAGCCTTGCCAAACTTTGAAGCATCACTCAGCCGCCCGGGCAGCACATCACACTCTGTCGCGGTTGGTCATTTGCCCAAACATCACCTTGATAGTTACCAGAATAGATGGGTCAATTTTGTAGCACTTTAACCGAAACAAAACATTCAAGATCCACACTATGATGCATTCCAATACTAGACTATTCTCTCAAACTGAATTTTCAATCTTTTAATTTACTTGTTATTAGTTTTAATCAATTCAAATCAAATCCCAATCACTTGTGTTTTTACTGTTTCTTGTGCGGAAAGATAAATTCTAAAGGATTTCCTAATCCCTGTGAAGACGATATCTTTTTTATTAAACTAGGCATCAGTTTACACTTGCACTTAAAGCATGACTCTTTCACATCCTACAAAGTGCTTGCCTTCATCACTTATGATTGCCCTTGGCACTCCGAATCGTGTAAATATGTTTTTTCTGCATGAATCTTTGCACGATTTTTGGAGTCATTGTTTGGTATTGCAATTGCCTCTACCTATTTGGACACATAGTCAACAACAAGTAGGATGTAGATATTCCCACATGAATATGCGAAGGGCCCCATGAAATCGATTCCCCAAACATCGAACAACTCGAATTCAAGGTTGTTCTATAAGGGCATCTCGTTTCGTCTTGAAATATTTCCGGTTCGTTGACAATGGTCGCATTATTTGTGGAAAGCTTGGGCGTCCTTGTAAAGAGTCGGCCATTATAGTCCGAATTGTAAAACTTTGGCCGTCGTACATGCCCCTCCAAAATGTCCTCCATAGGGTGAAGAATGGCATTGTTGATGTACATCTTGTTGTTCTTCTTCTGGAACACACCTTCTTATAACCTAACCTGCACATTTTTTAAACAAACGAGGCTCGTTCGAAAAATAGTGCTTAGCATCATGTCGGAACCACTTCTTTCCTTGGTGAGTAAGGTTATAAGGTAAAGTACCACTATCTAAGAAATTCACAATTTCGACATACCATGGTGTCGATAAATGTGCAGCAGCAGTTTCCAAAGTTATTGTCGAGGTAATGCTATCGATAATTGCCGAGGTAGTGCCCTTTTGTGTTGCCGAGGCAGTGCCTATCTGGGTTGCCGAGGCAATGAGAAATTTCTCATCTGGGAATGCTTCTTCGATTTCTGTGGGAGTTGTCTCTTTCTCTCTTTGTTCTAATCGTGATAAGTGATCAGCAACTTGGTTCTCAATACATTTTTTATCCTTGATTTCAATGTCGAACTCTTGTAGCAGTAGAATCCAACGAATCAAGCGAGGCTTGGCATCTTTCTTGGAAAACATGTACTTGATTGCCGAGTGTTCAGTGTGAAGAGTCACCTTTGTTCCGATTAGGTATGGCCGAAACTTGTCAAAAGCAAATACTAATGCTAGTAATTCCTTCTCTGTGGTTGCATAGTTGACTTGGGCCTCATTGAGAGTTTTACTAGCATAGTAGATCACATGGAAGATCTTGCCTTTTCTTTGACCAAGGACTGCTCCTATTGCAAAATCGCTTGCGTCGCACATGAGTTTGAAGGGCATCGCCTAGTCTGGTAGAATCACTAATGGTGCGGTCACAAGCTTCTCTTTCAGTGTCTCGAATGCTTCAGTGCATGAGTCATTAAAGTCAAAGGCTCTATCATGTTCAAGCATGTTACACAAAGGTTTAGTGATTTTCGAAAAAATTTCAATGAATCTCCTATAAAAACCTGTGTGTCCCAAAAAAATTCAGATTCCTTTGACTGAAGTTGGTGGGGGTAGTTTTGTCGAACTTCAATCTTTGCTTTGTCAACTTTAATTCCCTTGGAGGAGACCTTGTGGCCGAGAAATATGCCTTAATCCACTATAAAGTGGCACTTCTCCCAATTTAGGAGCAAGTCAGATTCCTCGCATCGTTTAAGTACTTTCTCCAAATTGCCTAGGTAAATGTCAAAATCATCTCCAAGTTCCAAGAAATCGTCCATGAAGCATTCTAAGAAATCTTCAACAATGTCGGAGAAAATTGCCATCATGCATCGTTTGAAGGTTGTTGGGGCATTGCATAGTTTGAAAGGTATCCTTCGAAAGGCATAAGTGTCGTATGGGCACGTGAAGGTGGTCTTTCTTTATCTTCTGGTGCTATGGCAATTTGGTTATACCCTGAATAACCATCAAGAAAATAATAAAATGGTTTACCTGCAAGATAGTCAAGCATTTGATCAATAAAGGATAAAGGAAAATGATCTTTCCTAGTAGCTTTATTCAACTTACGGTAATCCATGCAAACCCTCCAACCAGTCACAGTCCTGGTTGGGATTAATTCATTGTTTTCATTACTTACCACTGTTATTGCCGAGGCAATTTTCACAACCATTGCCGAGGCAATTGTTGAGGCAATATGTATCCAGGTCAAACTCGGTTATGGCATGGACGGCTTGACATTATTATAGGTCATTGGCTTGCTTAAGGGTGTGAAAAACATTCAACTTGATTTGCTGATCATTCACCCTCATGGTGAGTTCTCCTCTCTCAACGTCGATCAAGGTTCTTCTCGTAGCTAGGAATGGCCTCCCAAGGATAATAGGTGCGAACTCATCTGCTTCACAGTCCTAAACAGTGAAGTCAGTAGGGAAAATAAACTTAGAAACTCTTACCAGGATATCCTCGATTTTTCCCTCTGGATGAACATAAGATCTATCGACAAGTTGTAGCATCATTGTAGTAGGTCTTTCCTTCCCTATTCCCAGTCCTTGGAAGACTGATTTCAGCATAAGGTTTATGCTTGCTCCAAGATCACATAGTGCCTTTCCGATATAGTGATTCCCAATCGCACATGGTATGGTGAAACTGCCAGGATCTTTAAGCTTAGGTGGAATTCGATTGTGCAGCATGGTCGTATATCCTTCCGTTACAGCAACAGTTTCAAATTCCCCTATTCTTGTTCTCTTAGAGACAATGTCTTTAAGGAACTTGGCGTAGTTCGACATTTTCTTGATTTCTTCAACCAAAGGCAAGTTGATGTGGTCTTGCTTCTGGATATTTAGAAATTTCACGAATTGGTATTATTGTTTCTGTCATTTCAACCTTTGTAGGAACGGTGGTGGAAGTCGAATGTCTTTAATCCGTTCCTTGCACGGGAATTTGATTTGAGGCATTATGTAATGACCTTTAGATGCCTTCTTGTTTTCTGCAGCCTCTTTGTCAAGCACTGTCGAGGCCATGTTATCAGGTATTGCCGAGGGAATGTTATCAAGTATTGTTGAGGCAATGGTTTCAGGTATTACCGAGGTAATCGATGCCTTTGATTCTGTCTCCACTGTTGTGTGAAATCGGGGTTCCTTGAGTTGTTTACCACATCGTGTGGTGATTGCCTTGCATTGCTCATGAGTTGTTCCACTTGCGACCTCACTATCGCTAGGCAAACCACCCATCGGTCTCGAGTTGAGGATTTGAGAAAATTGCCCAAAATGAGTTTCCAATGAATTCAACGTTGCTTCATGGTTCTGCATTCTCATCTCACTCCTGTCCATAAAAGCATCAATTTTCTTTATGAATTTATCAGTATTAGCCATATATGCACTAGTTTGAGTCATTAAAGCGTTTAGAGAATTTTCCAAAGAACTGAATGGCATGGATTGTTGCTGCGGTATTGATTGCTACGACAATTATTGTTGCATCGATTGCTGAGGCATTGGTTTCCGGAGCATGTTCTGTTGGAATCCAAGTGTTGGAGCATCTTAATTGTTCTGATTGAGGACATTGTTAGGATTGCTCCATGAGACCTTTGGATGCTTATTCCAGGCTGGATTGTAAGTGTTGGATATCACATTATTGTTTCAGTTGTAGTTTCTACCATAAAAATTGGACTCTGGGTTCTGTGGACACTCAGAAGAATCATGGTTACCATTACATATATCACAAAATAAACCTACTACCTTGACCTCCTGTGTGTTGTTTGGTCGTTGCATATTCTTAACCAAATTGGTTAAGGTAGCCAATTGTGAGAGAATTGAATCCGATGACTCAAGTTCGTTTATGGTGGCATGGCATCTAACTCCCCCTCTTCTGGCTGTTGGGAACTGATAGTCATTTTTAGTAAGCCTATTCAAGATCACCATTGCTTCTTCTGGTGGCTTGTCTAGGAGTATGCCATTGGCCGAGGCATCTAGCATCATCATTGTCGGCGTGTTCACAACATAGTAAAACATTGTCACTTGTGTCCATACAGGGAATTCGTGTAGGGGACACTTGTGCAAAAGCTCTCTGTATCGCTCCCAAGCCTCATACATGGATTCATCATCTGCCTGCCGAAAAGAAGTGATTTCGTTACGTAACTTATCAGTCATATTTGTAGGATTAAATCGAGCAAAGAAAGCGTGACATAAATCAGTCTAAGATCCTATAGATCCGGCTAGAATACTATTCAACCAGGTTTTCGCCCTATCTCTCAGTGAATAGGGGAATAATTTTAGCCTTAAAATATCCTCATGGACTCCTTGTAGTTTGAATGTATTGCAAATCTCCAAGAAGGATTTGAGGTGTTGTCTAGCATCTTCAGTTACCGAGCCACCAAATTGACCAATTGTATTAATCATATTGAACATTACAAGCTTTAATTCAAAGTGGGCAGCTTCGATTGCAGGTATGACAACTCTTGGGTTCAGTCTATTGAGATCCTCTTCTAAATAATCTCAGATGGTTAGGTTTCTTGCTTGAGCAAATTAAGGTGGCAGAATCGCTCTGTCTCCTACCGTGGCATTCTGATTACCCTTGGCATTGTTATTACGGACTAGATCTGCCATTGCTGCTTTAAGTTTTGTTTGAGTCTACGGTAGGTACGTTCTATCTCCGGGTCAAGGGGATATTCTGGAGTTGTTAGATTTGCCATGTTCATACACCAATGAAAAACCAATTTTTGTTAACCCTTTAGAAATTGAACAATAAAAAGTAAAAATAAAAGTGCAAGAAAATAAAAACAAAGTCACTATTGCCAATCCCCAGCAACAACGCCAAAAACTTGTTGCGCGTATTCAATGTCACAATTTTACTGTAAGTACACACGTTTCCAAGTTATAGTATAAAAGATATCGTCTCAACAAGAATTGGGGCTACTTCCAGAGATTATCGTCTCGCACTGTAGAAAAATAAAAACACAAGTAATGGTTTGGTAGAGAAAATAAGTAAATTAAGAGATTGAGTAAATATGATGATAGAGTAAGCTAGGTTATGTTGCGTCGTAGCGTGGAAATTGAATGAAATTGTCTCAGTTTTGAATGCAAATGTCAACTTTATTGCCTCGATAATGGGTAAAACTATTTCCACGGCAAAGAACACGACTACTGCCTGCGCAATTGAGCAACAACCTCCAAGGTTCGACAAAGCGTTCTTCAATGGTTCCTTCTTATCCCTAAGTCGAAACTCTATTGATGTACATGCCTTGACAATACTTCCCAGCGTGAACCAAGGGTGAACACCAACCAATCTTACGCCTCTCTTAGCCGTTGAAACTCGTACTTATCCCTAAGTCGAATTAGTCTTCACTTATTGGGATAAAGACCATGCTTACTCGTTTCGTGAGTGTAAATCTCCCAATATTAGACAAATATATGCAATCGCAATATCCTCTCTGTTGCGTGTAAAAGAGTCCTATCGCAAATAGTGCAAGTCTACACGACGCAAGTAGTAAAGTGATACTTGGAGTATCGGATATCGTCTCCACATGGACTGGAAATAATTCTATCCTTGAATTGCTGCACAAGAGAAAGAAATAGTTTAATTGGATTGGTGAAATAATCTTGATAAACAACTAAAGTAAAAGAATAAAGAATCAGGTTTAAGAAATGGGCCGGTATTGAATTGCTCAGTAGTGCAAGTGTTGCACTGTTAGAGAACTTCTGTCTTTTGTCGTCGTTCCTGTCGCGACAGAGGTCTGTTGACGGGAAGCGATCAACAACTATGTACTTCAACCTTGGCGAGAATCCCTGCTATGACTTGTCCTATCCCTAGGCCAAGTTCTGTTGATGGGCACTTCTTGGATGATAGCTCCCGGCGTGAATCGAAGGGTGAACACCAATGTTGTTGAATTCTTCCATAGCCACTTAACCTCATACTTATCCATAAGCCGAGATGGTTTAACCATAAACTAGAAAACGCGTATTTATTCCGTTCATATGCCTGACTCTCCTGATATCAAACAAATGGATAACCTCACAATGCTCTCTCGATACTCTTGCGAGATATGAATACAAGAATAAATAAACTTGAAGCTTTTTATTACTTGACAGAAAAATTCCTAAAACAGTACAATCCTTGCAACTACTTTACAGAATCAACCCTTAGCCCTAGGGGGAGTTTAGAACATGATGAAGAGAGGAAAACGACAAGGGTTTAGGGGAAGACGGCTAGGAATGAGATATCTTTCCCTAGTTCGAATTACATGCCTTTATATAGGCATTGGGTCCAAGTTTTCTAATATGGCAAGAATACAAGTTTAAACTAAAGTACAACTCTATTAAAGATTAAATCTTCTGAGTAGATGCCTTTAATTCATCATATTTTCTTTCCTTGAGTTTCTTCCTTGGACTTTGGGCTTGGCTTTCATTCTGCCTTAGGGTTCAGAAAAATATGGGAGTGGTCCACGACAGACCAGCTTGAAATCCTCTATCTGTCGAGCTCCGCTTCACTTTTCCACCTCACCATTTTGTCGTCATGGCTGCCACGACAATGCCACGGCAACGTTTGCTTCTCGACTCGAGTTCTGCGATCCAACTCTGCTCCTTTGCTGCCCTGAGTCCATCGCAGCAGATACCTGCAAAAGTAACCAAAATCAGTAGTAACTGTGCCATTTTATCTAATTGTGATGTATATGCAGAAATCTATCCTAAATGCAATGAATTATGCTTGAATGCAGCAGAAATATGGGTAAATGAGGGGTAAAATATAGAACTTTTATACACTCAACACACCCCCAAACTTAAGTTATTGCTTGCCCTCAAGCAAATACGACCTAACGAAAAATAAAAACTTTTTGGTTTGGCTTAATTCAATGAACTTTTATTACCTACCACACATTCACTATCAAGAGTAGTACCTTGTCGGGCGTTTTTTGGATTTATCCGGAACAATTCTATAGTTCTTGTGTAGTGTGTGCAGGTCTTGTGAACAAATATGTGCCTAGACTCCCTTAGCTTACCAGAATAGTTATGCTTACAAACTTGAGTTTTATGCCAAGTCATTTTTTTCTGGAGGCAATTCTTAGGCTCCTTTAGTTTTTTCTAACTTAAGCTCAAAGAAAAATCTTCCTAAAATCATTGTAAGGCAGTTTTGCAAGCAAGTGAGTCTGAAATGTTTCTTTCTTTTATTCCTCTCCTAGATCCAGTGATAGGCACCTCTAGGGGCAACTCAAGTGGGTAAACATTCCTATTCCAGTGCACTACAGAAGTCCAGTCAGCATAAGAGTCACAAAGGGTGTTCTAAAGATCAGAACTATAGCAAGGCTCTAAACAGTTCCTAAAAACATCCTAAAGGCACTGTCACGAAAGAGTATGTCGCGGCAGGTAAGTTCAGTTCAAAGACTTAAGCCAAAATTTTGTTTTTATTTTCATTTTTTCGACACAAAAATAAACTAACAATTAGACACAAATTAAGACACAACTAACAAGTTCATTAATGGAGGGATGCTCACCCCCAAACTCGAGGGTTGCATTGCCTTCAATGCATGACAAAAATAAATATGAAACAAAAAAAGAAAATACATCACAGAATAGATAAAACAACAAAAAAGACAACAATTATATAAGTAAAAGCACTTAAGTGGAGGAGTTGTCGTCGCTGCTGATGTTGACTTGGAGCTGCCGGTGGGCAGTGACCTTAACGGCTGGGGCTGGCAGGTTGCTAGGGGATGCAGAGGCCATTTTCTTCTTAGCATCTCGAGGTGGCTGGACGCGGGTCGGTGAGATGTGTGGGGGCTGGTCCAGGACCTCGAGATCATCATCATTGTTGTTGTTGCTGCTGCTGGCAGATCTTTCGGGGCAGGGTCCTTCGACAGTCTCGTTCAGCTTCTTCCTTTTCATCGAAGGGAAGTCCTTGGAGATGTCTCGGGCTATGGATGGCTCGGAGTCAGAGTCCTGCCAGACGAAGGAGGAGGAGAACCCTTCAAAATATTTTGGGTCGATCTCCGGTAGGGGGTCCTTCCTCTTCTCTCCTCTGGGAGTGGCAGACTTTCTGCCGCCTTCGCCGGTCGTGGCGTGTGTGGGTGTGGAGGCAGCAGAGGGAGTTCTGGGACTTGCAGCAGACGTGGGTGCAACAAAGAAATTTTCTTGGAAGGAGGGGAATTGCACATGGGTAAAATTTAAATCATCCTTAATAAAATTTACCATTGTGACAGTGAAGTCCCTCATAAAGCCCATCAGGCCGAGCTGTCGTTCCTCCATCCTTTGCAGCATCGTCAGAATCTGGCTGGAGGTGTCTACCGGTGGTGCTGCTGCCGTCTGCTCTGGGTCTGTTGTGATAGCTTCAGGGGGATTAGGGTATGTCGTTGGTTCTGTCGCGGCAGAGGGGTTTATGTACGACAGAGGGGTGGTAGCTTTCAATTCCATAAGGCTGTAGATATTCTGTTGCGTCCACCCTTTCCCTTGGACCTTGACGTCCTTATTGATTTTTGGCACGTTGTTGCCCCGTCAGATTGTGGTGATGAGATAGGGTAAGACTAGGGGGCCTGACAGTCGGAGAGCACACTCGAGGATTTCGTCCCGGATGTAGCGGCCGACGTTGATTTGCCTCTCGTTTAGAATAGAGTGGACGAGGGCTAACCTCTGTCGGTCGACAGTGGTGTTGTGGGAGGTAGGCATGAGGTGCTTTTTGACAAAATGGTTCCACAGCTTGGCTTGTGGGGTCAGCTGGGTCCTCCGCACGGTCTATGGGTGCTTCGGATCATCGTTCCACTCCGTGCCTTCCTCTGTCACTTCTGTCATGACAGCGTTATAGTCTGCCGGTGACAGACTATTCACAAACCTCCGGTGGGCGTCATTCTTCTTGCTCACGTACATCCCATATAGCGTGTTGATGTATGCCGGCTCGAGAGAGATTTCTTTGCCTCGAACGGTCACTGTCGTGGCATCCTTATTGGTGACAGCGGTGTAGAATTCACGAACGAGGGTTACGTTCATTTCCTCGGGCTGGGCAGCAAATTTCTACCACTTGAGGGCTTGTATCTTCTTAGTAATGAAACCTTCTAGCCCTAGCTCTCCCGTTTGTTGGGTATAGATGAACCCTCGTTCCTCCCACATTTCCCACTTCTGGAAAGAACTGTAGTACCTCGATGCTGAGTCTATGGATGCGAACCGGTTGGGTATGCCGCTGTGGCTTGGGGTTGACACTACCGTGGCAGAGGTGGAGGCAGCGCTGCATCGGGTGTTTCTGCTGGCCGTTGCAAGAAACTGTAGCAAAAATGAAAAAGAAACTTTCTCAGATCTAAAATAGAGGAAGCAAGTTGGGAGAATGAAAATGAGATGAAAAATGAAAAGGGAGTGGGGGTTTATTTAGAACGGGGTTTTTCTGCCTGTTGAGACTGTAACGGCATGCGCGAATAACGAGGCCGGTTGTTACGCGGTTTCTGACGTGTCTGTCATGTGTTTCTATGTCTGCTGCGCGTCTGTTACACGTATACGTATCTGTCGCGACAGCTCCGTGACAGGTTGTTTTCTCCGCGTCTATCGCGGTAGCTGGTGACAGGTTGTGACGAAAGGCTTGTCCGTTAGGCTTTTTGGGCTGTTATGAATGCGGTGGGCTGGTTCATTCCTCCTCTTTGCTTTTCTTCCTTTATTTCCTAAAAATAATTAAATAAACTGAATTAAAATCTTAGTTCCTAAAGTAAATAAATAAATAAAATCTTAATTCCTAATAAATAAATTAAATAAAATAAAAACTAAGTTAAATTAGGGATTCCTTTAGGGGCATCTCCTAAAGTAACTACTTCATGCATACTTGGGGCTTCAGTCCCTTGATAATGCTTGAGTCTCTGTCCATTGACCTTTAACTGGTGCCCATCTTTCAGTGATCTGATTGTAATGGAACCATGAGGGAAAACTTGGACAACCTGGAAAGGACTAGACCACCTAGATTTAAGCTTTTCTGGGAAAAGCTTCAACCTGGAGTTGAACAACAACATCTGCTGCCCTGGGCAGAACTGTCGTGGTAGAAGCTTCCTGTCGTGCCACTTCTTGGTTTTGTCCTTATAGATCTTGGCATTGTCGTAGGCCATTGCTTGAATTTCCTCAATCTCATTCAAGTCTAGTAGCCTTTTCTGTCCTGCCTTATCCCAATCCATATTTACTGCCTTGATAGCCCAGTAAACTCTGTGTTCTATCTCAACAGGTAAATGACAGGTTTTCCCATAGATGATTCGATAGGGTGACATCCCCAATGGTGTCTTGAATGATGTTCTGTAGGCCAAGAGTTCACCATTGAGATGTAGAGACCAATCCTTTCGAGTGGGTTTAACCATCTTCTCTAGTATGTTCTTTACTTCTCTGTTGGATATCTCGGCCTGCCCATTGGTTTGAGGGTGGTACGCTGTTGCAATTCGGTGCTTTACTCTGTATTTCCTTAAGGCAACAACAATTACCCTGTTATCAAAGTGTCTCCCCTCATCACTAATTATCGCCCTTGGAATGCCAAATCTGGAGAAGATGTTCTTGTAAAGAAATCTTTGTACAATTTTGACGTCGTTCTTCTGAGTGGTGATCGCTTCTATCCACTTTGACACATAGTCCACTGCCAGTAGGATACACAAGTTCCCGCAAGATGCTGGGAATGGCCCCATGAAGTCAATTCCCCATACATCAAAGATCTCGACCTCTAATATGTTCTGCAGTGGCGTCTCATGCCTTCTCGATATGTTCCCCGTCCTTTGGCACTTGTCACAGCCCTTGTAAAAAGCGTGTGCATCCTTAAACAGTGTGGGCCAATAGAGACCAGTTTGCAGAACCTTGGCAGTAGTTTTGTTTCCTCCTAGGTGTCCTCCATAAGGGGAAGCATGACAGTGGTGAAGCATAGCTTTCTGTTCGTCCTGTGGTATGCATCTCCTGATAATTTGATTTGCATAGTGTTTGAAAAGGAGAGGTTCGTCCCAATAATAATGTTTTGCATCATTTTGGAACCTTTTCCTTGCTTGGTAATTAAGCTCCGAAGGTAATAACCCACTTACAATGTAATTAACAATGTCAGCATACCAAGGGGTTTTAGAAAGTTTACCTGTCATGGCTGTCGCGGCAGTGCTGGTGGCAGCAAACAACTGCTCATCTGGGAAGGTCTCCAGTATGTTGGTCTTGTTTGTGGATTGACTTCTTCCCGTCTCCAGCCTTGACAAGTGGTCTACTACTTGGTTCTTTGTTCCCTTTTTATCCTTGATATCAATGTCAAATTCTTGCAGCAGCAGAATCCAACGTATCAATCTAGGTTTTGCATCCTTTTTTGTGAACAGATACTTTAGTGTTGAATGGTCTGTATGGACCATCACCTTTGTTCCAAGTATATACGAACGTAACTTGTCGATTGAGAACACCACTGCTAACAGCTCCTTCTCTGTCGTGGTGTAGTTGATTTGGGCATCATTCAGTGTTTTGTTGGCATAATAAATCACATGGAAGAGCTTATCCTTCCTCTGCCCTAATGCTGCCCCAACAGCGTAATCACTGGCATCACGCATTATTTCAAATGGAAAACTCCAGTCTGGTGGCTGTACGATTGGGGCTCTTACCAGCTTCTCCATCAGTATTCTAAATGCCTCGGTACATTCAGCATTAAAATCAAAGGGGTGATTCTATTCCAACAGGTGGCATAAGGGCTTTGTAATCTTCGAAAAATTGGCTATAAATCGTCGATAAAACCTTGCAAACCCTAAAAAACTTCGAATCCCTTTGACTGTGGTGGGTGGCGGTAGCTTTTCGATGACCTCTATTTTGGCTCTGTCCACCTCTATGTCGCGGCAGCTCACCTTGTGACCCAATACTATTCCTTCATCCACCATAAAGTTGCATTTTTCCTAGTTGAAAACCAAGTTTGCCTCTTCGCATCTCTCAAGAACCTTTTGTAAGTTGCCTAAACAACCTTCAAAGCTGTCTCTAAAGACCGAAAAGCCGTCCATGAAAATTTCTAGGAAATTCTCCACCATGTCGGAGAATATTGCCATCATGCACCGTTGGAAGGTTGCTGGTGCATTGTAGAGCCCAAATGGCATTCTCCGAAAGGCATAGGTGTCGTACGGGCATGTGAAAGTGGTTTTCTCTTGGTCCTCCGGTGCGATTGCTATTTGGTTATAACCTGAGTAACCATCAAGAAAACAGTAGTAAGGTTTCCCCGCTAATCTATCAAGCATTTGATCAATAAAAGGTATGGGGAAATGGTCCTTCCGGGTAGCTTTATTAACCTTCCGGTAATCCATACAAACCCTCCAATCGGTCACAGTCCTGGTTGGGATTAGTTCGTTTTCTTCATTGGTTACCACTGTTATGCCTCCCTTTTTGGGCACACATTGCACCGAGCTCACCCACTTGCTATCTGAGATGGCGTATATGATTCCAGCGTCGAGCCACTTGATAATTTCTTTCCTCACCACCTCTCTCATAGCCTCGTTCAGTCGTCTCTAGGCATCAATGGTCGGCTTATGATCATCTTCCAAGAGGATCTTGTGCATGCATAACGCCAGACTGATACCTTGGATATCGGTTATAGTCCATCCAATGGCCTTCTTATGTTGCTGTAACATTTTGATTAGCCGTTGCTCCTGTTCCTGCAATAACTTGGAAGAGATGATTACAGGCAACATATCATTTAAACCAAGAAAGACATATTTAAGCTGCCCTGGCAGGGGTTAAGATCTAGAACATGTGGCTTTTCAATGGAAGGCTTCTGGATTACATGTTCATTCGAGGTATAATTTAGGGGCTCGAAGAACTTACTTGGACGTGTCCCTATCCAATTTACCACCTCAAGACCTTCAGTGTAGGATGTTTCTGTGTCTGAGGAGTCACTGTCGTCGTTGCTGCCGTGATAGTCTTCCGGGTGACTGCGGTGGCAGTGACCAAACTGTATGTCGTGGCAGCTCGACCTGATGTAGGGTTTGTCAAGGACTACTTCAGAGATTGCCTTGCCCTCTTCTTCTGCATCAGCCTGTTTTATTGCTTGGAGAACATTGAGTTTGATTTGCTGAACATTCACTCTCATGGTCAGTTCTCCTTTCTCAACATTGATCACAGTTCTGCCTGTGGCTAGGAAAGGTCGCCCCAGGATGATCGGTGCGTTTTCATCTGCTTCACAGTCTAAAACAAGAAAGTCAGCAGGAAAAATAAATTTATCCACTCTTACCAGAATATATTCGATCTTCCCTTCTAGATGTATGTAAGAGCGGTCTGCTAGCTGCAGCATGACTATCGTGGGCCTTGCTTGTCCAATAGCTAATTTCTGAAACACAGATTTGGGCATCATATTTATGCTAGAACCAAGATCACAAAGTGCCTTACCCACGAACTTATCGCCAATTATGCACGGTATGGTGAAGCTTCTAGGATCCTTCTTCTTTTGGGGTGGATGCTTATGCAAGATTGTCAAGCATCCTTCTGTCATCTTCGCCGTCTCAAATTCCCCAAGTCTGGACCTTTTTGACATTGCTTCCTTGAGAAATTTCATATAACCGGGCATCTGCTTGATGGCCTCTAGTAGCGGTATGTTAATGTGTACCTGCTTAAATATATCATAAATCTTCTTAAGCTGGTACTCCTATTTTTGCTTCTGTAACCGTTGTGGAAAAGGAGGTGGAGGACGATAATCTTCAAGACGTCCCTCACATGGAATTCGAATTTGAGGAGGTTTGAGTTCTTCAGCATCCTCTGTTTGCTCCTCTGTCCCTTCTGCTGTCGCGACAGGTGTGTCGACAGCAGGTTGTTCTTCCTCTACCGGGGCAGTGTTCACGGCAGGTGTTTCTACGGTCGGTTCCTCACTCAGTACGTCCTTTATCTCTGGCCCTTGTAACTGTTTCCCACTCCTAGTTGTAATTGCTTTACACTGCTCATGTGTGGGTTTTCTAGTGACCTTAGTATCACTAGGGAATCCTCCGTTCTGCCTTGGCTTGATATATTGGGAAAGTTGGCCCATTTGTGTCTCCAGAGATTTTAGGGTAGTCTCATGGTTTGTCATCCTCATCTCTGTCTTGTCCATGAATTACTCAGTTTTCTTGACAAAGTGATCCATGTTCGCCATATATGCTCCCGTCTGTGACATAAAAGTTGCCAAGGTCTGTTCTAGTATACTAGGTGCGGCTGCTGTTGTGGCTGCTGTCGTGACAAAATTCTTGGTACCCCTTGGTTTTGGTTGTTCTGCACTGGAGGACTCAGTGCGTTGTTCGGATTGCTCCAGGAAAATTTTGGATCCTTCCTCCAGTTGGGATTGTAATTGTTGGAATCATAATTTCTTGGCTTGTTGTAGTTCCCAACATACATCCCTTCTTCCAACTGTAAAGGACGGACTTTTGAACTGTGATTCCCACTACAGGTTTCACATACCTCTTCTGCAGAATATACGGCTTTAGAATTTTTCCGCTGTAGATTTTCGACTATCTTTGTGAGGTATGCAACCTGTGATTTCATCGAATTATCAGCTTCTAATCCTTTACAGATATTCCTTGTTTGCCCCCTCTCCTAGCTGTAGGGAATTTCTCATCGTTCTTTGCTAATTTCTTCAACACTATCATTGTCTCGTCTGGTTCTTTATCCAGTAATAGCTAATTCACTGCGGAATCTATTCTCAGTCGAGTGTGTGCATTGGCAGCGTTGTAGAATTTGATGACCTGATTCCACACAAGGAATCCATGCATCGAGCAGTTCTGTAAAGGAGTTGTAAATCTGTCCCATGCCTCGTGCATTGGTTCGTCATCTTCCTGTTGAAAAGTAGCAATCTCGTTACACAATCTTTCAGATAAATGAGAAGGATTAAAACGAGAAACAAATTTACGAGAGAGATCTGCCCAAGTTCTTATTGAACCCGGCGTTAATTTATTCCACCAAGTTTTAGCTCTATCTCTCAATGAATGGGGAAATAATTGGAGCCTCAGTACTTTCGGATTTACTCCTAGCAGTCTGAATGATCCACAGATTTCTTGGAACTTTTTCAGATGTTCTCGGGCATCCTCGGTTGCAGAACCACTAAACTGGCCAGCGGAATTTATCATGCTGAACATGACAGGTTTCAGCTTCCACGTCTGGCAAGGTGGTTTCCAGTTCAACATGGTCATTGTCCATGTAGTCTCGACAGGACTGCCGTGTGGCAGCGGCAGCGAGCCGTTCATTCTGTGCATCTTGGGGAGGATCAGCAATAACTCTCTGGTTATTGTTGTTGGGGTCATCTATCTTGTTGTTTTGCCTTTCATTCACAATTGCTTCTAGTATCTCCTCAAGATAATTGTTTCTTGCTATCAAGAGTCGGGCTTGGTTCCTGAGTTAGTACGTGTGTTCGATTTCTTGGTCTAGTTCGTACTCAGGTTCTTTGCCTCGTCTAGATCTACGCATAAGCAAAAAACAAACCTTATGAAAAACACGAGGTAAATAACACCACTAAAAAACAGAAAAATAAAAGAAAAAGTGCAGTAATAGAAAGGGTAAAGATATTTTGCCAGTCCCCGGTAACGGTGCCAAAAACTTGTTGCGTGTAAAAGAGTCCTATCGTAAATAGTGCAAGTGTACATGACGCAAATAGTAAAGTGATACTTGGAGTATCGGATATCTTCTCCACAGGAACTGGAAATAACTTTATCCTTGAATTGCTGCACAAGAGAAAGAAATAGTTTAATTGGATTGGTGAAATAATCTTGATAAACAACTAAAGTAAAAGAATAAAGAATCAGGTTTAAGAAATGGGCTGGTATTGAATTGCTCAGTAGTGTAGGTGTTGCACTTTTAGAGAACTTTTGTCTTCTGTCGTCGTTCCTGTCGCGACAGCACCTGTCACGGTAGAGGTCTGTTGACGTCGCGGCAGCGATCAACAACTCTGTACTTCAAGCTTGGGAAGAATCCCTGCTATTACTTGTCCTATCCCTAGGCCCAAGTTCTATTGATGGACACTTCTTGGATGATACCTCCCAGCGTGAATCCAAGGGTGAACACCAATGTTGTTGAATTCTTCCTTAGCCACTTAACCTCTTACTTATCCCTAAGTCGAGATGGTTTAACCATAAACTAGAAAACGCGTATTTATTCCGTTCGTATGCTTGACTCTTCTGATATCAAACAAATGGATAACCTCACAATGCTCTCATGATACTCTTGCGAGATATGAAAACCAGAATAAATAAACTTAAAGCTTTTTATTACATGACAGAAAAATTCCTAAAACAGTACAATCCTTGCAACTATTTTACAAAATCAACCCTTAGCCCTAGGGGGAGTTTAGAACATGATGAAGAGAGGAAAATGACAAGGGTTTAGGGGAAGACGACTAGAAATGAGATATCCTTCCCTAGGTCGAATTACATGCCTTTATATAGGCCTTGGGTCCAAGTTTTCTAATATGGCAAGAATACAAGTTTAAACTAAAGTACAACTCTATTAAAGATTAAAACTTCTGAGTAGATGCCTTTAATTCGTCCTCTTTTCTTGCCTTGAGTTTCTTCCTTAGACTTTGGGCTTGGCCTTCATTCTGCCTCAAGGTTCAGAAAAATATGGGAGTGGTCCACGATAGACCGACTTGAAATCCTCTATCTATCGAGCTCCACTTCACTTTTCCACCTCACCATTCTGTCGTCATGGCTGCCACAGCAATAGGCACGGCAGCGTTTGCTTCTCGACTCCAGTTCTGCGATCCACCTCTGCTCCTTTGCTGCCCTGAGTCCGCCGCAACAGATACCTGAAAAAGTAACCAAAATCAGTAGTAACTATGTCATTTTATCTAATTGTGATGTATATGCATAAATCTATTCTAAATGCAATGAATTATGCTTGAATATAGTAGAAATATGGGTAAATGAGGGGTAAAATATAGAACTTTTATACACTCAACACTCTCCCGATTCAATTGCAAGAAAAAGTAAACACCAAGAATAAGCAAACCTTGAACTTAATTGCATTAACAAAAACCTAAACAATTTACAACCGTCTTCTCACAACTACTAAACAAAATAAATCTAGCCTAAAATAAGATTTAGTTCATAATGGTGATAAGATGCACTCTAAATTCTCTACCAAATCTCTCTCTCTTCTTCTTCTCTCTCTTGTGGCAGCTAGGTCTTGGCTTTTATAGAGCATGGCCTTGTCGAATTCTTCTTGGAATAGGAGGATAAGTTGGAGTTGAACATAACTTCATAAAAGAAATAAATCTCTTTTAATTCATTATTTTATTCCTCCTTATCGATTTCTTGTCCTTGACCTTCCTTTGACTTTTTCATGATCTTCCTAAGCTCTGATCTTCATACAAAGTATCTCTAAAAATTCAGCGTTTTATGCTCTTCAAGTCGCCTACCACTTTGCATATTTTCTCTCTTGTCGGCAAATGTATGGGCATTGCCTCGATAGTGACTTAGTCATTGCCTCCGCATTGGTCTATCAGTCTTTTCCGCTCGCATGGCTCTTTCTCTTGGTTCAGCGTTTCTCGGTAAGGCTTGACATCAAAGAATAGCTTGGTTTGGATCGTCAAGTGATGGTTCTGCATCGTTATTTCTCCTTCATTCACTGCAGCGACAATACTTGCCCGGGCAGTGGGTAATGAAATCTACACATGCACAAAATACATACCAAAGTAGTACCTTTTTCACCAAATATATTCAAATAAAAATGATGAAGCATGGCAATGATAAGAACAATGAAATTGTGTATGTATGGCTAGTAATGCATCTAAAATGAACTTAAAACTGACAATAATTGGGTCACAAAGGGTCCTAAAATGAATATTTTTACAAACCTAACAACCACCCTTGTCGGCAATGGCAAACTCCCAAAAACCCTTGTTTTTTAAAAAAACCTTTCCTCAAAACCCTTTTGAAAACAAATCAGAAAAATAGTTCCTTTTTAAAAATATTGGTTTCCAAATTCCGGCAAAGATTTACACATGCATCGTCATCGGAGTTTATCCTCATGTATTCTCTAGTGGCAGAATGGACTATGAAATCTTGTTAAACATCTATCCCTTTTCTATTTAAGCTTTGAATATATATAAAAAAAGAAGTAACAATTACCAGAAAATGTTTTGCTTTTATTCCTTCTGAAATTGGTTACAACTTTGCTTGCTTGCTTCCGAATCCAAATGCTCTTTTCCAGTATAATTTCGGTGTAAATTTGTGTATCAATCATGTTTGTTGTACATAGAATTACAAGCTTTATATAGTTACATTTTGCTTGAATTTCAAGCTCAAATCCCTGATTTTCCCTTTGAAATGTGTCCTCCTTAATTAAGATTATGCTTGATTGTCTCCATGGCTTCAATTTTGGGATTTAAGCCCTTTGTTTTTGGTTGAATTTGCATTTTATTTGACTCTGGTTTACAGCTAGGGCTTCAACTTAGGGATTTGGTTCCCTCTTGATTTGGTTTTAATTCTTTTTGTTGTTTTTGTTTCTAGTGACTGCGACAACAACGCTGGCGGCGAGGAATGATCACGGCGGGGATCGCGCGGCCTACATCTGAGAAGGAAAAAGGGCTAGTGGGAGTTCGAATCGTAGGGTGCGTGGCTTCCACGTGCAAATCGCAATATGGACCGTTGATCAAGCTGGGATCCGACAGACAAGAGTGTGCGGTGCTACATCTTCTCCGCGCATGATCCGCGTGGTTACCTCGAAGCAATTTGGGTCATTGATCAAGCTAGGATCGTACGGTTGAGGAGAGTGAAGTGCCATATCAAAAGAGGGATAGTGTTGTAACGCCCCGGTTTTGGGCCTAGGAGTCTTTAAGGTTGACTCGGGGTCTGTAGAACCTAGACTAGAGATCCGGGTTAGTTCGGGAGTGGTTCAGGGAAAATGTGGTTTGAGATATGATAAAATTATGGGAAATTTTCTAAAATCCTCTAAAAATATATATAAAGGTTTGGTGAAGTCATTTTGGAAAATGGACTTTGGAGGATTGACTTTTCGGGTTAGTGATTGTTTTGTAAAAATGTAAAATCTGTTTTTAAGGATTGTTTTGAAAGAGGGCCAAAACTTAAAATCTTTAGGGATCTAATATATATTTCATGGGACTTTTCCTTTAATTGACCATTTTTAAAGGTGTTTTACTATAAAGGAATTAAAAGGAGATTTTATTAAAAGGGATTTAATCATTTAAAATCTATTTTGACGTAACTTCTTTTTCTCTCATTTTGTCATAAGTCAAACACTTCTTTTTCTCTCAAACTTCCAGAGATTTTCATCTTCTCACTTCACCTTGATTTTCTTGATGATTCTTTCAATAATCTCAAAGGATTCTTAAAGATTTCTCATCTAATCTTGTCAATTGAAGGAATAGGCAAGGGTTAGAGGTAATTTTCGTTCAACTCCTCTAATCAAGGTTCTTTAATGAAATTCTCAAGTCTTTGGCTCTCTAATTGTGTTTAATAACAATGTTTTATAATCAATTTGATGAAAATGGTTAGATCAAGCTTTGAAAGATGATTTCTTAAGATTTTCGTATTGATACTATTTTGGTTAATTTGAGATTGATTTTAATCATGTTTTGGATGTTAAATGATGTTGAAATGAAGGATTTATTTAGGAACCCCGAAATAGGTTGGGTCTCTAGTTGTTTAGGTTTCTAGAATTGGGTTTAGTGGTGATAATGTTGTTTTGGTGTTGCAGTGGATATAAGGATGCAATTAGGTTGTGTTTGGATGTTAATTGATGATTAAAATTGGATGGAAGTGTTAGGTTTTGGCTGGTTTGAGTTTGTAGAGTAATCGAAGGTTTTTTCGGTTGTTTCGGATAAGCGTTTTGGTGTTTTTTAGGCAGAGCAGCGAAGTGGGTTTGGGTTGCTAGTGTTTCGGAATAACACGGGAGAACGTTTTGGAAACAATCGGTAAAGTTTCGGGAGCTTCGGAAGCTTGATTAAGCTTCAGCAAAGTGAGTGAGGCATTGTCGGTGAATGAAATTGATTTTAAAAGCCTGTCAAAGACTTGGAAGCAAGGTTTTGGGGTTTAGATTGAGTTTGAAACACTAATCTAAGCCTGGAAGTAAGTTTGAGATGTTTTGCTCTCGTTTCTCGGTTTTTAACCCATTGATTTTATGATCATGCTCATGTTTTGAATATAGAATTAAACCTACTGTTTTATGCATGTTTTGAGAAATGATTTGATGATGTGAGATCCCATGAGATAGAATTATGATTTTGAAGAGATAGAAATTGTTAAGATAATGATATGCGTATTTATGCTTTTGAAATTGGATGTGAATGATTTATATTGATACATTGAAAAATAGTAGGTAATGATGCATAAAATGAGTATATTGGCATGAGATAAGATTATTGTTACCGGATATAATTGGTCGACCAGTAGGATGAGAAGTGCACTATAATATACAAAATTCGTACGTGTTGTTTGGTTCGGGCAATGGGGATAGTGCCATCCCGTTCCATCAAGCTTTGTGGCGATTGAAGATACCGCTATGAGAGTTCGGTGATGTGAGATTCCATCGAGGTAGGACTTGGCGATATGAGATTTCGTCAAGCTATCCGCATATTTGAGTAATGTTGCCTAAATGCCAATATATGAGATTCACATGTATCTTGTTTATAAATGGTTTAATGAAATGAGATTGCATATGAGATTATGTTTTGTGAAATGCTTTATGAGAAACAAGCATGTATGACTTTGCTTTGAGACTTTGCAATTTCATTAATGCATGAGATAGATGGTACATGTGGTTTAGATAATGTGGATTTTGCTTTGAAAATGATTTCGAGCATGAGAAAAATTGAGCATGATGAGATAGAGATTTTCTAAATGAGAAATGGTTTAAAATACATTGTTGTTGTTGGCTTGTTTTGAGCATCCCTCACTAGGCCTTATTGTTTATGCTCTCTTTTTCCAACAATGCAGAGAATTAGCATTTTTGGGTAGCAAGGAAGCAAGAAGGATCACAAGGAGAAGACTTAGCTCAAGTATGGTTTTATGTTTACTTATTAGTAATAATAGTTTGCAATGGGAAGATGCTTTTTTTTGGGAGAGTGTATTTTTAAACTCCCTGTTTTGTGGCAAGTTTGAGATGCCCTTATTTACTTGTAAATTGCCTTTCCCTGTTGGTATTTGATTTAGCCTGTATTTTGGCTCTTGAGTGGTTATTTTGCATAGGTTGCATGCCTATAGATTCCCTTGATGCATAATGAGATGTTATGATGTTGGAATTGTCATGTATGATTGTGGTTTGATGTTTAAATATGTTGTATGCATGTTGGAATGTCTTTGATTGGATTAAAGTATGAAAAACCAGCAAATCATGACATTACAAGCCCAAGCATATTGATACCCGGGCTATCGTATCGATACAGTTAGGCAAAATGGGTTAGCATATCGGTACAGTAAGCATCGTATCAATATGAGATATGAAGAAATGGCTAAGTGTATCGATACATCGGGACCGTATCGATATGGTTTAATGCTACTGGAATTTGTGGTTTAAAATTTCATGGGACCATATCGATATTGTGGTTGAGGGTATCGATACCCTATTAGGTAAGTTGGTTAAATGACATCTTTTGAAGCTCTGATTCTTTACGTTATAGTCCCTGAATGTTGTGGATGCAATTAAATGAGCTTGGATGATAGTTTTGAGCTAAGTTTAGACAGAGATGCATGTAATATGTTTAATTAAAGGTTGGTAACTTAAAAATTGAAGAAGTTCATGTATTTTGTTAAAATTACAAAATGGTCCCTAAAATATATTTGTGTGCAATTGAGTCCCTAAACGTTGTCTGTTTGAGTTGCAAATTATTTCGTTGTGATGTTAATCATATAGGATGTTAATGAGCATCTATACAAGATAAAATCAAAAAATAGGGTCGTTTATTGAGGTAAACTTCTCGGTTTACTTCAATATTCCCCGTGTAATCCGTTCGATTTGGTCTTTTGCCCAGACCAGGTCGAGGGGGTTACATTTGGTGCCATCATAGTGAGGTTATGAAAGAATGGGGAGGCATGGTTGATGTAATATTGTTTTTGGTTGATTTCTCAATGAATGCTATGCACGGTGGTAGATTATGCTATGCTATAATAATTGTTTAATTTGTGTGAGATGCACGGTGTTTGATAGCATGATTTATAATTGTTATGTGCTGTTAGGGGAGAGAAAAATGGTACCCATTGTCATACTATTACTAATGTAAATAGAATTTTGGTTTTGAAAGGCGAAACTTGAGCTCCTTGGATTCTTGCTTTTGGTTGGCCTAATTGTTTCATTTTGGCATTATCATGTTTTAGATTTGCACTCTATTTGAGATTGGAATGAGGCGAGAGCTTAGAATTGGTAGTTGTGATGCTGGAAATGAGAACGTTGAGAATTTTCCGCCCCCTCCACCTCCTCCTGATGGTGATGGAGCTGGTGCTGGAGCTGGCGTTGAAGGTGTTGGACCTCAGGCAGTTGAAGGGCAGGCTGCTACTGATATGACACCGTTGATTCAGGCTATAGTTGAGACTTTTCAGGCAGCAATGGCGGGTATGCATGTGGCTGCACCTCAGCCTGGTGCTAATGCTGGAATGACTTTGGAGCGTTTACGCAATTCGGATGGAATTGAGTTTCGAGGTCTATCTCTCGAGGGTTATGAGGCTTGGTTTGAGAGCACCCGGAGGATTCTTGGTCAGATGGGGTGTGGTGATGCACAAAAGCTAGGTTGTGTTGTATCCTTTCTTCACGGAGATGCTTATACGTGGTGGATGACCATCACTACGGGTATGGAACCTACCGATGTTTCTTAGGAGTTCTTTGGAACTGCTTTCAAGAGGAAGTTGTAAAGTGTCCATAAGTCATATATTTCATGCACATTCCAACTCTTATTATTACTTTTTTAAGCACATTTTAGGCATAAGTAGGTGCATGCATGGCATTTTACAATATTTCTTTGTTTACCTTGCCTTTATAGATTATCGTTTATTTAAAAAACAAGAGATATTGTTTTAGTGTATTTTTGTTTGTAGGTACTAACAGCTGAAAGAGGGAACCAAGGAGTTGAGAAGTCAAGGTTGAAAGAACAAACCTAGGAGCTGTACTGATGCAGTTCCAACATAAGACAGTTGCTACCGAATAAAGTTGCCGCTGACTTTGCTGCCCACGGCAGCTGACTATGAAAGTTAGAGAACTGGAGTGCGATCTAAAGAGCTAAAAATCCTGAGTCTATCACTGGCATCCACTTAATTTTCCGACGTTTGTAGCAGCGGCCAAAGCTGCCGAAGCAAAAATCTCAAGATTACTTGCGGGCTAAGGCAAAGGGGATAAAGTCCATATTCTACTCAAAGAAGTCAGAATTTAATGTCATATTAAAGATGAAAAGCTACTTTCGAGGACTTCTACTTTAAGGAGGACTTAACCTGGTCAATAATTTATAAATATCCATAGTACTCCTAGTTCAAATCATCTTAGGTTTTATATAGACTTCTCTAGTATTTTCCGCCGCCGCCATGTTCTAAACTCTACTTGGGTTGGGGTTATGTTATAAACTAGTTGTGAAATGGTTGTTTTAGGTTTTGGGTTATTTTTCAATAATATAATCCAAGTTTGCTTAATCCATTGCTCTTTATTCTTTCAATTATTCTACACCAGTCAGTTGAGAGAATCCATTTTTCGGGCACGAAAGTGCAAGGCTCACGAAAGGGTTAAGTACGGTCACAACGTACTGAGGCATGACTAACTTGGTTCCACACCATTCCACAAGTTTCAGCAGCTAAAAGGGATTACCAACCGAGTTGACTAGCCTATATTAGGTTGACGCTTAGATTGCTAGGTATTGCCTACATCACGTTAGCTCTCAAGCATCCTAACCTAGAAATAGAAGGGATCACTGTCGACTATCCTGTCGAACTTGGAGTATCTGCCAAACTTGCCGCCAGGACTTCTTTCCATTCCACATGCCGAGAAAGTACAATCCTGCAGTGGTAGTGACCCGCTGCGGCCATCTGATAAGGTCGTAGCCTGCCGCTTGCCATACCTGCTGAGGCAGCATATCGTGGCAGCACAAGATAACTCAATCCTTTTACAACGCAGTTTTCACACTAAGTGGCAGCATAACCCTGCCTGCTCTATCAACCTACTTCACTCCTTTATTACTTTTGTTTTCATTTACTTTTCATCTCAACCAACCATTCACTTGTGCTTTTATTTTACCTTGTGAAGGGATTACGAAACGAGACAAGTTGTCCAATCCTCGTGGGATTCAATATCTTTTATACTATAACTTGGCAGGAGTGTGCACTTGCGCTCTCACAAAAAGAGAACACCTATAGGCCCTACAAGTTTTGGTGTCGTTGCCGGGGATTGGTAACAGCGAATTTTGTTTTTCAATTTCTGCACTTTTATTTTATCTTCAATTTTTAATCAAAAAAATTACTGTGTCCTTTGCAAGTGTATGACCAGGGCCAACCCTAAAGGAAATCTCCTCATTTACGATGATCTCGAACGTGAAACAAGAATAATTAAGAGGGAGCTTGGGGAAGTCCTTAAGAGAAACCAAGAAGACAAGGGAAAAGCAAAGGAAGAAACAATGGTAAACAAGGACCCACCAAATGATGTCGCAAACGGTAGAGGCAGGCAGCAAGACTTGCTGCCCAGAGGTCCGCAAGACCTACCACGGCAAGATCCCCCTAATTTGCCCAGACAACCCCAGCCTGCTCGAACTACCAGAGAATACCTTGAGCATGACTTCCGAGGGTTCGACCCAATAGTGACGGAACCTGACATAGGGGGGACCACTTTGAATTAAAGCCCGTCATGTTCAACATGATAAACACACTAGGGCACTTTGGAGGGACTGCCATAGAATATGCTCGGTAGCCTTTACGAGGATTCTTGAACATTTTCCGAGCATTTTAGATACATGGGATTCACCAGGATGTACTATGACTGAAGCTATTTCCCTATTCACTGAGGGATAGGGCGAAGCAGTGGTGGAATAACCAGCCAGCCGGATCTTTTAATACATGGACGGAGCTCTGCAAAGATTTTTTAGACCATTTCAGCCCATCCAACGTCACTGATAGGCTGCGGAATGAGATCACACCCTTTAGACAAGGGGGTGATGAGCCAATGTACAAGGGATGGGAGCGGTACAAACATATGCTGAATAAATGTCCGCTACATGGTCTACCGGCTTGGACTCAAGTATCTATATTCTATAATGGGGTTAACTACCCAACTCGGATGATGATAGATGCCTCGGTCAACGGGATCATCCTAGATAGACCTCTAGAGGAAGCACCACGACTGCTGAACATAGCCGCTAAAAATGATTACAAGTACCCAACAGCCCACCGAGGCGGCATAAGGCGGCCAGCCACTGCAGATGAGGTAGAAGCCTCAGAATCTGTTAACGCCCGCCTAGACACATTGACGGAGCTGGTAATGAAGATTTTGCAACCCCCTGGGAAGGCCTATGAAGTAAAAGTTGTTGAGCCATTTTGTGAAGAATGTGGTGGCAACCATGATTCTGTCGACTGTGTTGAATCTGCCAATTATATGGGAGGATATGAGAGGAACAGCGGATCCACTTAGAATAACTACAACCTAGGATAGAAAAACCATCCCAACTTCTCGTGGAACAACCCTAGATCTGTTGCAAACCTATCACAACAACGAGGGGACTATCAACAGAACATGCCACGACAGCTATCACCACAACAGCATACAAACACTTCCTCCCTAGAATCTACTCTGCATACTTTCATGTCCCATACTAAAGATTTCATTTTTAATACAAATAAATTCATTGATAAAAGTGAATCTTTCATGTACAGGATTGGAAGCAGAATGAACACCCAAAAGGCAGCTTTAAAAAATTTGGAGACGCAGTGCGGGAAATTTGCTCAGATTATCAACACAAGGCCAATGGGTGGATTACCCAGTGACACTGAATTAGCAAAAGGAAAATCCCTTGAACAATGTAAGGCCGTAACAACCCGAAGCGAGGTAACACTGCAGGACTCGTCCATGCCCGCTGCAAGAGAAACATCGTCTACCGAACCATTCCGACCTGTTGAACAATCTGTTGCGACGGCACCAGAACAAGAATCAGCAGACAACACCTGGAATGAACAGACAGAACCTGAACCAGCTTCCCAAAATAAGATGTCAGGCAAAGAAAAAGCTGTCAACCGTGCACCTCCACCACCATTTCCCCAGAGACTGAAGAAACAAAAGCAAGAGATGCAGTATAAAAGGTTCCTGGATGTGCTAAAGCAAGTCAAAATCAACCTTCCATTAATAAAGTTGATTGAACAAATGCCCATCTATGCCAAGTTCCTGAAAGATATGGTATCTAAAAGAACAAGGATTGGGAAATTTGAAACAGTGGCAGTAACGGAAGGATGCATGGCTATGCTACACAATAAAGCACCGCCCAAACAGAAAGATCCAGGCCGCTTTATAATCCCTTGCGAAATACACAGCAACCACTCCGTACGAGCATTATGTGACCTAGGGACAAGCATAAATTTAATGCCCAAATATGTCTTCCAAAAACTAGGGATAGGAGACGCCCACCCAACAACGGTGATGCTTTAGCTGGCTGACAGAACTTATGTACAACCGGAAGGAAAATCTGAGGACATCCTAGTACATGTGGATCAATTTATTTTTCCTGTCGATTTCTTGGTGTTGGATTGTGAAGCAATGTTGAGTGTGTAAAAGTTCTATTATTTACCCCCTATTTAACCCATATTTCTGCTGCATTCAAGCATTATTCATTGCATTTAGGTAAGTTTACAGTTAAACATCACAAATATATTAAAAGGCACAATTTCTACTGAAATTGGTTACTTTTGCAGGTTGCTGCCATAGCAGATAAAAGAGGCAGGCACTGGGTAGTGAAGCAGAAGAGCTGGAACTGGACAAGCACTGAAAGAGGACGATGCTGCCATGGTTGCCGCCGTGACAGCAGTTTTGAGGAGAAGAAGCAAAATGGACCTCGATAGATAGAGAAAATTAAGCCCGTCTGTCGTGGAAAACCAATATATTTTTTCAAGCCCTAGATCGAAAGGGATGTCAAGCCCAAAGTTCAAGGAGAGAAAATCCCAAGCAAGAAAGAGGACGACTTAAAGTTAGATTCTTTGAAGATTTAGTCTTTATTAGAGTTGTACTTTAATTTAAAGTTGTATTCTTGCTATTTTAGAAAACTTGGACCCAAAGCCTATATAAGGGCATGTATTTCGACCTAGGGAGAAGATAACGTATTCTCTAGCCTTCTTCCTAAAACCCTAGCCATTTTCCTTCCCTCATCATGTTCTAAATTCCCCTTAGGGCCACAGGTTGTTTTGTAAAGTAGTTGCAAGGGTTGTTTTTGTTTTAGGGATTTTCAGTTCAATAAAATAAACTTCAAGTTCTCTTATTCTGGTTATTAACATCTTGCAAGAGCATCGGGAGAGCATTGTGAGGTTATCTATTTACTTAATATCGGGAGAGTTAAGTATACGAAAGGAATAAGTGCGAGTTCTCTAGTTTATAGTTGAACTATCTCGGACCTAGGGATAGGATGAGGTTAAGTGGCTAAAGAAGAATTCAACAATATCGGTGTTCATCCTTCGATTCACGCCGGGAGGTATCATCAAAGACGTGATCATCGACAGACTTGGACCTAGGGATAGGCCAAGGCACAGCAGGGATTCTTGCCAAACTTGAAGTACAGAGTTGAGTGTTCGCTGCCGCGACAAGCAACTGACTGCTGTCGCGACAGGTGCTGCCGCGACAGGGACGACGACAGAACTGGATTTCCTAAACTCAGAAATACCTGCACTACTGAGCAAATCAATACCAGCTCATTCTCTCTATCTTGATTTCTCTACTCTTTTATTTAAGTTTTCTTTATTCTCGTGACAACTTTCTCAAATATTTCCTTTACTTTCGTGCAGTGAATCAAGGTGAAGCTATTAGCTCAGTCCCTGAGGAGACGATATCTGATACTTCGTATCACTTTACTACTTGCGTCGTGTACACTTGCACTACAATTACGATAGACACTTTTACACGCAACAAGTTTTTGGCGCCGTTGCCGGGGACTGGCAACATATCTCTACCTTATCTTTTACTGCACTTTTCTTTTTATTTTTATTTTTCTGTTTTAATTTGGTTCGTTCGACTTTTGCTTTTCACAAGGTTGCTTGTTTATGCGCAGATCGAGACGAGGAGAAGAACCTGAGTATCAATTAGATCCTGAAATCGAACGTTCGTTCAATCTTAGGAACCGACTTCGTCACGTATTAGCCAGGAACGAGTACCTTGAGGAACAGTTAGAGACGATGCAGAACCAAGGGAACCCCCAGGTTGATAATCCAGCCAGAGATGGAGAAATAATCCCTCCTGCCGGCAACCCGCCAGGTGCTGCCGCACGACGGTCCTGTCGAGACTACATGCTGAATGATCATGTAGAGCTGGAAACCACTCTGCCGGATATAGATGTTGACAACTTTGAGCTGAAACCTGTTATGTTTAGCATGATCAACAATGCCGGTCAATTCAGTGGTGCTGCTACCGAGGATGCTAGGGAGCATCTCAAAACGTTCCAGGAAATCTGTGGTTCGTTTAGACTACCAGGAGTTAATCCGGAGATACTGAGGCTTTGGTTATTTCCCCACTCATTAAGGGACAGAGCAAAGACTTGGTGGAATAAACTTACGCCGGGTTCAATTAGAACTTGGGCAGATTTGTCTCGTGAATTTTTATCTCGTTTTAATCCTTCATATTTATCTGAGCGATTACGTAATAAAATTGCTACTTTTCAACAGGAAGATGACGAGCCGATGCACGAGGCCTGGGACAGATTCACCATTCTTCCACGGAACTGCCCAATGCATGGATTCCCCGTTTGGAACCAGGTAACTAAGTTTTATAATGCTGCCAATTTACAAACTCGTATTCGAATTGATTCAGCAGCAAACGGATTACTACTGGAAAAAGACCCAAACGAGGCAATGCAAGTATTGAAAAATCTGGCCAAGAATGAGGAGCAGTTTCCGACAGCAAGAAGAGGGGGTAAATGGGTCCTAGCTGTTAAGGATTATGAGGCCGACAACACGATGAAATCACAGGTGGCATACCTCACTAAGGCAATGAAAAAGCTCTTGAACGATGATTCACAACCGGTATTTGCTGTTGAAGAGGTATGTGAAATTTGCGAGGGAAATCACAGTTCGGATGAATGTCCTATACAGCTAGAAGAGGGAAAGTATGTTGGAAATTATAATAAGCAGAATTACAACTCCAACAACTACAATCCCAACTGGAGAAAAGATCCCAAGTTTTCTTGGAGTAACCCTAATAATATCCTAAATCCTCAAGCACACAATAATCAGAATCAGGGAGGACCTAGATTGTTGACTCGACAGCAGCCACAGCAGCAGCAGCGATAGCCACTAGCTACCTCAAAAAGTATACTGGAACAGACTCTGGCTACGTTTATGTCTCAGACGGGAATTTACATTGAAAACATGAATCAATTTTTCAAGAAGACGGAGACATTCATGGATAAAACAGAGATGCGGATGACAAATCATGAAGCTACTCTGAAGTCTTTGGAGACACAGATGGGTCAGGTTTCCTAGCATATCAATACAAGGCAGACTGGAGGATTTCCTAGCAATACTGAAAATGCTAGGCCGCCCACACATGAGCAGTGTAAGGCCATTACTACTAAGAGTAGGAAGAAACTACCAGGGCCAGAGAAGGAAGCTGAAACAGTGAAGAAACCAGCCTTGGACATACCTGCCGAGGAAGCTGCCCTGACAGGTAACAAATAGCCTGCTGCCGATGAGCCTGTCACGACAGTAGAAGCGACAGAGGAGAAAGATGATGAACCCAAACCTCCTCAGATTCGTATGCAGTGGAAAGGACGTATTGCTGATTATCATCCCCCACCTCCTTTTCCTCAACGGTTACAACAATTGAAGCAAGAATCTCAGCTTAAAAAGATTTATGATATTTTTAAGCAAGTTCATATCAACATCCCGCTGTTAGATGTCGTTAGGGAAATGCCCGGTTACGCTAAATTTCTCAAGGATGCCATGTCGAAGAAATCTAGACTTGGGGAATTTGAAACGGTTAAGATGACAGAAGGATGCATGAGTATTCTACACAAGCATCTACCCCAGAAAAAGAAGGATCCGGGGAGCTTCGTCATACCTTGTGTAATCGGAGATAAATATGTGGGTAAGGCACTTTGTGATCTTGGTGCTAGTATTAATTTAATGCCAAAATATGTTTTTCAGAAATTAGGTATTGGAAAAGCTCGACCCACGACAGAAATTCTGCAACTGGCATACCTCTCTTACGTTCATCCAGAAGGAAAAATCGAAGATATTCTGGTAAGAGTGGATAAGTTTATTTTTCCTGCTGACTTTCTTGTTTTAGATTGTGAAGCAGATGAAAACGCACCAATCATCCTGGGGCGACCCTTCTTAGCCACGGGAAGATCACTGATTGATGTGGAAAAAGGAGTACTCACCATGAGAGTGAACGATCAAGAGATAAAATTGAATGTTCTCCAAGCTATGAAGCACGCTGATGCAGAAGAGGAATGCAAGGTTATCACTGAAGTTACCCTTAACCAACCCTGCATCAGGTCAGGCTGTCACGACATCAAAATTGGTCACTGCCTCGGTAGCCACTTACAGGACTGTCATGACAGCACCGACGACAGCAACTCCTCAGAATCCGATACATCAGATACTGAAGATCAGAAGGAGGTAAACTGGATAGGCGGTCGTCCAGGTAAGTTATTCGAGCCTCTAAATTATACCTCGGATAACCATGCAATCCAAAAGCCATCAACTGTTGAGCCCCCTATTTTAGAACTGAAGCCCCTGCCAGGGCAGCTAAAATATGCTTTTCTTGGTTTAAATGATACGTTGCCCGTAATCATCTTTTCCAAGTTGATGCAGGAACATGAACAACAATTAATAGGGATGCTGCAGCAGCACAAAAAGGCTATTGGATGGACGATAGCTGATATTCAAGGCATTAGTCCAGCCTTATGTATGCATAAAATCCTTCTCGAGGATGATCATAAGCCGACTATAGATGCTCAAAGGCGGCTGAACCATGCGATGAAAGAGGTGGTGCGAAAAGAGATAATCAAATGGTTAGATGCTGGTATAATTTACGCCATCTCGGACAGCAAATGGGTGAGCCCGGTGCAATGCGTCCCCAAGAAAGGAGGAATGACCGTGGTAACCAACAAAAACAATGAGCTAATCCTAACAAGGACTGTGACCGGTTGGAGGGTTTGTATGGACTATCGGAAGCTTAACAAAGCTACCCGAAAGGACCACTTTCCTTTACCCTTTATTGATCAAATGCTTGATAGACTAGCGGGTAAACCTTACTATTGTTTTCTTGATGGTTATTCAGGTTACAATCAAATAGCTATCGCACCGGAAGATCAAGAAAAGACGACATTCACATGCCCCTACGGAACATATGCTTTTAGGAGAATGCCATTTGGATTATGCAATGCACCCGCCACCTTCCAAAGGTGCATGATGGCCATATTCTCCGATATGGTGGAAGACTTCCTTGAGATTTTCATGGATGACTTTTCGGTCTTTGGAGACGATTTTGACAGCTGCTAGGCAACCTACAAAAGGTACTCGAAAGATGTGAAAAAGCAAACCTAGTTTTGAATTGGGAAAAATGTCACTTCATGGTAGATGAAGGGATAGTCCTTGGCCATAAGATTAGCTGCCGTGGCATAGAAGTCGATAGAGCCAAGATAGAAGTGATCAAAAAGCTGCCGCCGCCCACCACAGTCAAGGGAATCAGAAGTTTCTTAGGACATGCTGGTTTTTATCGAAGGTTCATTGCGAATTTTTCAAAAATCACCAAACCCCTATGCCATCTTCTGGAGCAGAACCGACCCTTTGACTTTAATGATGAATGTACTGAAGCATTCAAGGTTCTGATGGAAAAGCTGGTAACAGCCCCAATAGTACAGCCACCAGACTGGACACATCCATTTGAGATCATGTGTGATGCTAGTGACTATGCTGTCGAGGCAGCACTCGGGCAGCGGAAAGACAAATTATTTCATGTCATATACTATGCCAGCAAGACACTGAACGACGCCCAAGTGAACTACACCACCACAGAGAAGGAGTTATTAGCTGTGGTATTCTCCATTGACAAGTTTCGTTCTTACATACTTGGAACGAAGGTCATAGTGCACACAGACCACTCTGCATTGAAGTATCTGTTTGCGAAAAAGGATGCAAAGCCTCGATTGATACGTTGGATCCTGCTATTGCAAGAATTCGATCTTGAAATCAAGGACAAAAAGGGGACAGAAAATCAAGTGGCAGATCACTCGTCAAGGTTGGAGAAGGGACAAAGTCTACCGATAGATGAGACAAACATACTGGAGACCTTCCCAGATGAGCAGCTCTTTGCTGCCGCAGTCACTACCGCGACAGCCATGGCGGCAGGTAAGTCTTCTGAACTCCCCTGGTATGCAGATTTCGTTAATTTCTTAGTTAGCGGAATAATTCCTCATGACCTTAATTATCAAGCCAGGAAGAGGTTCCAAAATGATGTTAAGCATTATTATTGGGACGAACCTCTTCTTTTCAAAATATGTGCAGATCAGGTTATACGGAGATGTGTACCACAAGAAGAGCAAGAAGACATACTTCATCACTGTCATGCTTCACAGTGTGGAGGTCACTTAGGAGGCAACAAAACTGCTGCCAAGGTGCTGCAGTCAGGATTTTATTGGCCGTCACTGTATAAAGATGCGCAAATCTTCTATAAGAATTGTGACAAGTGCCAACGGACAGGAAACATCTCAAGGAGACACGAGATGTCGCTGTAGAACATTCTTGAAGTCAAGATCTTCGACGTTTGGGGGATTGATTTTATGGGACCATTCCCATCTTCATGTGGGAATCTATACATCCTCATGGCAGTAGACTATGTCTCTAAGTGGGTTGAAGCTATCGCCACTCAAAAGAATGATGCCAAGACAGTTCAAAGATTTTTACACAAAAACATTTTTTCTAGGTTTGGCATCCCTAAGGCGATCATCAGTGATGAAGGGAGACATTTCGACAACAGGGTTATTGCTGCTGCCTTGAAGAAGTATGGTGTCAAGCATCGGATCGCAACAGCATATCACCCTCAAACTAATGGTCAAGCTGAAATATCCAACAGGGAAGTTAAGAACATTCTTAAGAAGATGGTCAAGCCAACTAGGAAAGATTGGTCTTTACTCCTTAATGATGCATTATGGGCTTATAGGACAGCTTTTAAAACTCCATTGGGAATGTCTCCATACCGATTGATTTATGGGAAAACATGTCATCTACTTGTCGAGGTCGAGCATAGAGCATACTGGGAAATCAAGGTAGTAAATATGGACTTGGACAAGGCAGGACAGAAAAGGATGTTGGATCTGAATGAAATTGAAGAAATCCGGACAATGGCCTATGACAATGCAAGTATCTACAAGGATAAAACTAAGAAGTGGCATGACAAGAAGTTGCTGCCATGACAGTTCTGCCCAGGGCAGCTTGTATTGTTGTTCAATTCTAGATTGAGACTCTTCCCAGGAAAGCTAAAATCTAGATGGTCTGGCCCGTTCCAAGTAGTACAGGTTTTTCCCCATGGTGCCATCACAATCTGATCATTAAAAGACGGGCACCAATTCAAAGTCAACGGACAGCGCTTAAAGCATTATCAGGGGACTGAAGCCCCAAGAATGTAGGAAGTGGTTACATTAGGAGATGCCCCACCTGGCATTCCTAATTTAACCTAACTTTAATTATTATTACTTATTATTTATTAGGAAATAAGATTTATTTTATTTGAATAATGTTATTATTTTTCTGTTTTTAGGAAATAAAGGAGTCAAGAAGAACAGGAGAAGTGAACTTAGCCCACCATCCATCCACCAGCCCAACAAAGCCCAAATTTTGGAGCCTGTCGTTACAGCTACCGCGACAGACGCAGAAAATACAGGCTGTCAACACGCTATCACGACAAACGTGGAAATACGTCACAGACGCGCAGCAGACATGGAAACGCGTGACAGACGCGCCAGACACGTTACCTCGTAACAGCTGGCCCCGTTATTCACGCCTGTCGTTACAGCTTCAACGGGCAGCAAATCCTTTTCTATATAACCCCGTTTCATTTTTCATTTTCACTCACTTCTACTCTTCTTACTTGCTCCCTCTAGATTTTACTTGCTTTCATTTTTATTTCCACAACCCTTGCGACAATGTCTCCCAGGAAAACCCGTAGGAATGCTGCTTCCAGCTCCACACCGACAGCAACCACCCCACGCTCCTTTGCAATCAGAGATATGTGGGAAGAGAGAGGATTCATTTACACATCGAAGGAGGAAAATCTGGGCTTAAAGCCATTCATAGCCCGGAAAATTCGAGCTCTACAGTGGCAAACTTTTGTTGAACAGCCTGAAGAGATGAACGTCTCATTGGTACGAGAATTTTATGCTGCCATTAGCAGCAGGACGGCGACAGCGGTGGTTGTACGAGAAAAAGAAGTGTCGTTCGAAGCTGAGTACATTAACACACTATATGGATTCTACGTCGGCAGCAACGACGACGCTCACCAACAGTTCCTCAACACATTAGACCCTGCTGCCTATGATGCTGTCATGGCAGAGCTGACAGATGAGGGCACTCAATGGAACACTAACCGCAAGAACCCACAGACGGTAAAGAGGACTCAACTGCTGCCGAAGGCCAAATTATGGAATGCTTTTATCAAAAAGCGTATCATTTCGTCGTCTCAAAATATTTGTGAAAGCATCTTGGAGTGCACACACAGACCGACAGGTCCGCTTTATCTCCCATACCTCATCACATCTCTCTGCCGTGGCCACGACGTACCAGAAGTGACCACCGATCTTCGAGTCTAAGGGAAAGGTTGGACAGAAAAGAACATACTCAGCCTCATGGAGCTGACCGCTGCCACTCCTCTATCATCTTTTGATCCAGCTACCACAACAGTAAACTCGACAGAGCAGCCAGAAACTGAACCAGCTGCCGCAACAGCCGCCCCGACAGACTCCTCCTCCCAGATTTTAGCGGCCATTCAGAAGATGAAGGAACGACAGCTCGGTCTGATGACCTTCATCAGGGATTTTACTGCATCAACGGTAAACTTTATCCATAACTCTTTAAATTTCCCTGATGTTGTCTTCCCCACTTTCCCTGCACATTATTTTACTGTCACCACACCTGCCCACACCCCCACACCTGCTGCCACACGACGGACTCCCTCTGCCGCCTCAACACCATCACCTGCCCCGACAGCCGCCGGTAGCAACCGCGCTGAGCCATCTGCCCGTGGCACAAAACGCAGAATGGCATCGGAGGAGCTTGATGCCTTCATTGCCGGGTTCTCGTCCTCCTCCGTTTGGGCCGCCAGTGACAATGAACCCTCTATTAAGAGGAATCTTTCGAAGGAGTTCTCACCGGTGAAGAGGCAGAAGCGAATGGCAGACAAATTTAACATACCAAGAGCAAGCGGCAGCAGCAGTGACAGCAGCAGCGATGAGAGCAGCAGCAGCAACTCTGAAGTCCAGGTTGTGGAACAACCCCCTCACATCTCCCCAACCAGGATCCAGCCACCACGGGAGGCCAAAGCAAAGAACACATCTGCCTCCCCCATTCCCCAGCCAGCTCAAAAAGCTCGTGCCCGCCGCCAGATCAGACTCAGCAGCAGCAGCGAGGACAACAGTTAAAAATTTAAGTTTCTTCTCTTATTTTTGTTGTCTGCCTATATATTTTGTGATGTACTATTTTCCTTATCTTTATTTGTCATTTGCATTGAGGGCAATGCAACCCTCGAGTTTGGGGGTGGCAACCCTCCATTAATGGAGTCCATCATAGTTTTAAAACTTGTGTCTTTTACTTAGTTTATTCTTAAAAAAATAAAAATTTTGGCTTAAGTTTGTGAACTGAACTTACCTGCCGTGACAGCTCTGTCGTGGTAGTGCCTTTAGGATAGTTTTTAGGAAAAGTTTAGAGCCTTTCTATAGTTCTGAAAACTTAAAACACCATTGTGACTGTTATACTGCTTAGAACTCTTTTAGTCAACTAGAATAGGAAGCTTAGCACTTGAATAGCCCCTAGAGGTGCCTAACACTGGCTCTAGGAAAGAAGTTTAGCAAAAGAGACTCAACAGCCCTAGAGGTGCCCGAAACTGGCTCTAGGAAGTTAGCTAGAGGTGCCCAAAACTGGCTCTAGTGAAACTTTAGCTTAAAAATAGTGAAATCGAGTCAAAACAAAAAAATCAAAGGAGCATGAAAAAAAATGCCTTCAAAAGATAAACTTTGGCATAAAAATTCGAGTAAAAGGCTGAAATATTCTACTGAAACTAAGAGAGTCTTGGCATATAACTGTTCACAAGCATGCATACACTGCACGAGGACTATAGTGAGACTCCGGACAGATCCTAGATTATCCGACAGGGTGCTGCCGCCGCAGGGAACGAATGAAGGGTAAGGGAAAGTTCACTGTTTTAAGCCAAAACAAAAATATATCATTTTTCTTTTAGGTCTTAGTTGCTTGAGGGCAAGCAAAAACTTGAGTTTGGGGGTGTGTTGAGTGTGTAAAAGTTCTATTATTTACCCCCTATTTAACCCATATTTCTGCTGCATTCAAGCATTATTCATTGCATTTAGGTCAGTTTACAATTAAACATCACAAATATATTAAAAGGCACAGTTTCTACTGAAATTGGTTGCTTTTGCAGGTTGCTGCCGTAGCAGATAAAAGAGGCAGGCGCTGGGCAGTGAAGCAGAAGAGCTGGAACTGGACGAGCACTCAAAGAGGACGATGCTGCCATGGTTGCCGCCGTGATAGCAGAGGACGACAACAGTTTTGAGGAGAAGAAGAAAAGTGGACCTCGACATATAGAGAAAATTAAGCCCGTCTGTCGTGGAAAACCAGTATATTTTTTCAAGCCCTAGATCGAAAGGGATGTCAAGCCCAAAGTTCAAGGAGAGAAAATCCCAAGCAAGAAAGAGGATGACTTAAAGTTAGATTCTTTGAAGATTTAGTCTTTATTAGAGTTGTACTTTAATTTAAAGTTGTATTCGTGCTATTTTAGAAAACTTGGACCCAAAGCCTATATAAGGGCATGTATTTCGACCTAGGGAGAAGATAACGTATTCTCTATCCTTCTTCCCAAAACCCTAGCCGTTTTCCTTCCCTCATCATGTTCTAAATTCCCCTTAGGGCCACGGGTTGTTTTATAAAGTAGTTGCAAGGGTTGTTTTTGTTTTAGGGATTTTCAGTTCAATAAAATAAACTTCAAGTTCTCTTATTCTGGTTATTAACATCTTGCAAGAGCATCGGGAGAGCATTGTGAGGTTATCTATTTACTTAATATCGGGAGAGTTAAGTATACGAAAGGAATAAGTGCGAGTTCTCTAGTTTATAGTTGAACTATCTCGGACCTAGGGATAGGACGAGGTTAAGTGGCTAAAGAAGAATTCAACAATATCGGTGTTCATCCTTCGATTCACGCCGGGAGGTATCATCAAAGACGTGATCATCGACAGACTTGGACCTAGGGATAGGCCAAGGCACAGCAGGGATTCTTGCCAAACTTGAAGTACGAGGTTGAGTGTTCGCTGCCGCGACAAGCAACGGACTGCTGCCGCGACAGGGACGATGACAGAACTGGATTTCCTAAACTCAGCAATACCTGCACTACTGAGCAAATCAATACCAGCCCATTCTCTCTATCCTGATTTCTCTACTATTTTATTTAAGTATTCTTTATTCTCGTGACAACTTTCTCAAATACTTCCTTTACTTTCATGCAGTGAAAATAGGTGAAGCTATTAGCTCAGTCCCTGTGGAGACGATATCCGATACTTCGTATCACTTTACTACTTGTGTCGTGTACACTTGCACTACAATTGCAATAGACACTTTTACACGCAACAAGCATATGAAAAAGCACCAATAATACTGGGGAAGCCTTTCCTTCCTACGGGCAAAACACTGATCGATGTGGAAAAAGGCAAACTCACAATGAGGATAGGTGATCAACAAGTAAAACTAGACGTTTATCAATCCATGAGACAAGATGAAGATCCGAAAGAATGCCAGCTATTGGATGTTATCTCAAAGTTCAACCTTGACGACAACAGACCCTGCCTACAGCAGGACTGCCTAGGCATCAAACTCGGCAGCTGCCATGGCAGCCATTTAGAAAGGTGCCCGGGAGATGGGCAATGCAATGAGTGGACGAAGCAAGAAACAGAGGAACAGGAAGAGGCATATTGGATAAAAAACAGACCAGGTAAGTACTTTGAACCTCTGAATTACACAGAAAAGGGAGGCAAGATGTTCAAACCATCCATCGAACAACCTTCTACTCTAGAGTTAAAAGCCTTACCTACACAGCTTAAATATGTTTTCCTAGGACCTAATGATACACTGTCAGTTATAATTTCTTCCAAGTTGCAGCCTAAACAGGAACAACAATTGACTGCACTACTACGGCAACATAAGAAGGCGATAGGTTGTACCATTTCAGATATAAAGAGAGTCATCCCTTCCATTTGCAAGCATAAAATCCAGCTTGAGCAAGACCAAAAACCAATTGTGGATGCCCAAAGGAGATTAAATGAAGCCATGAGAGAAGTTGTCAAAAAGGAAATCATCAAGTGGCTAGATGCTGGAATCATATATCCAATCTCAGACAACGAATGGGTAAGCCCGATACAATGTGTGCCAAAGAAAGGTGGGATAATTGTGGTAAGCAATGATAATAATTAATTGATCCCAACTCAAACAGTAACTGGTTGGCGAATATGCATGGATTACCGCAAGTTAAATAAAGCAACAAAAAATATCATTTTCCGTTACCTTTTATTGATCAAATGCTTGACCGCCTCGCTGGAAAACCCTTCTATTCCTTTTTGGATGGATATTCAGGGTACAACCAAATCGCCATCGCACTGGAGGACCAGGTCGAAACAACCTTCACTTGCCCATATGGCATCTATGCTTTTCGAAGAAAGCCATTCAGTTTGTGCAATGCCCCAACCACATTCCAGCGATGAATGATGGCTATCTTCTCCGACATGATAGAAGATTTCATGGAAACCTTCATGGACGACTTCACTGTCTTCTGCAACAGCTTTGAAAATTGTCTCGGCAACCTTGAGAAAGTATTGACCAGATGTGAGGAAACAAACCTAGTGCTTAACTGGGAAAAATGCCATTTTATGGTCGACGAAGGCATGGTCTTGGGACATAAAATTTCTGCACAAGGAATAGAAGTAGATAAAGCCAAAATTGAAGTCATAGCAAACTTGCCGTCGTCGATCGCTGTCAAGGGCATACGAAGTTTTCTGGGACACGTAGGTTTCTATCGTAGATTCATTGAATTTTTTTCTAAAATTTCTAAACCGTTGTGTACCTTGCTAGAACGGGACAAGCCATTCATCTTCGACGAGGCATGCCATGAGGCATTCAAAACATTAAAGGAAAAGCTAGTCACAGCACATGTGGTACTTCCACCTGACTGGAGTCAACCCTTTGAACTCATGTGTGATGCTAGTGACACTGCCGTTGGCGCTGCCCTAGGACAGCGTAGAGATAAGATCTTTCACGTCATATACTATGCTAGCAAAACACTAAATACTGCCCAGACCAACTACACCACTACAGAAAAAGAATTGTTGGTAGTAATATTTGCCTTCGATAAGTTTCGGCCCTGCCTGTTTGGCACAAAGGTGATAGTTCATACAGACCATCCTGCCCTAAGGTACCTGTTCGCAAAGAAATATGTAAAGCCCCGTCTAATCCAGTGGATCCTCCTGCTGCAAGAATTTGACGTAGAAATCCGAGACAAAAAGGGCACGAAAAATCAAGTGGCAAATAATCTCTCTCGGCTGGAGAATAGACAAGAGAACACCTCCCACAGTGAAATTCAGGATGAATTCCCTGACGAACATCTGCTACTAGCCTCAGCCCTAGTAGTCACCCTAGAATCTAAAGGACTATTACCTGTCGCCCATGCAGAGGCAACGACAGCAACATCGATAGACACACCCTGGTACGCGGACATTGTTAATTATTTAGTATCTGGTGTTTTACCTTATGAACTTAACTTCCAAGGAAATAAACGATTCCTACATGATGTGAAGCATTACTTTTGGGATGAGCCCTTCTTGTTTAAAAACTGTGCAGACCAAGTTATCAGACGATGTATATTAGAGGATGAATAGTAGGCCATACTCTCACAATTCCATTCAGCACCATATGGAGGCCATTTCGGTGGGCAGCGCACAGCAGCAAAGATGCTGCAATCAGGGTTCTTTTGGCCAACACTGCAAAAAGACGCTCAGACTTTCTACAAACAGTGTGACAGCTGCCAAAGAACATGAAATATATCGAGAAGGAATGAGATGCCCCTTCAAACAATCCTGGAGGTCAAGTTATTCAATTTTTGGGGGATATATTTTATGGGACCATTCCCATCTTTGTGCGGAAACATGTACATCCTCCTAGCAGTTGTTATGTTTCTAAGTGGGTAGAAACCATTGCCACCCCTCACAATATGCAAAGACCGTTCATAAGTTCTTACGAAAAAAATATCTTCACGAAGTTCGGAGTACCAAGAGCAATCATTAGCGATGAAGGCACCCACTTTGATAACAAATTAATTGCAAAGGTACTCCAGAAAGTGGGGGTCAAGCACAAGATTGTTGCAGCGTATCATCCACAAACAAATGGGTAGGCAGAAATTTCGAACATGGAAGTCAAGACCATCTTAGAGAAAGTCGTGAACCCTAACAGAAAAGATTGGTCATTGAAACTAGACGAAGCTCTTTGGGCATATCGAACAACATACAAAACACCGCTAGGAATGTCTCCATATCGTCTACTATACAGAAAAGCCTGCCATCTCCCTGTCGAAATAGAACACAATGCGTATTGGGCAGTCAAGATAGTTAACATGGACTGGAAACATGCTGGAGAAAAGAGACTGCTAAATCTGACAGGAATGGAAGAATTTCGGCGGGAGGCATACGAGAAGGCCAAGCTGTACAAAGAAAAAATAAAAAAAAATGGCACAACAGCAAGATTCAGTAGCGGCAGTTCCTGCCTGGGCAGCAAGTGCGTTGTTCAACTCCTGCCTCAGACTGTTCCCTAGAAAGCTAAAATCCAGATGGTCAGGACCCTACGAAGTAGTCGATGCCTTTCCACATGGTGTCGTGATGATAAAATTCGTATGCGGAGGAACATAGTTCAAGATCAATGGGCAGCGACTAAAGCACTATACAGGGGACTCTGCCATGAAAGAACAAGAAGTATTCACATTGAGGGATGTCCACCCCACTGTGACATAACCTTCTCTTGCCCGTTATTTACTACTTTCATATGAGTAGTTTTAAGATTAGGTTTCATTTGTTTTAATTTTTTTCTTTATTCTCGTCTCACAATCAATTTTTCAAATCCAAACCCAAGAACCACAAAACACAAGGCATCAATGCCAAGCCTATTGTTGTCACCTGCCAATAGCAGCAACCTCAGGCGTCTTCCCTTCTTCTTACTTTAATACAACTTTTCTTATCTGTTTTGAGCATTGAGGGCAATGCCCATCTCGAGTTTGGGGGGATAGCTCTCGCATCATTTTTTTAGGCATCTTTAGTTGCATTTTTAGGTTTCATTGTACTTGCCTTAGTAATAGTCGGAAAAAAGAAATTTGTTATGACTTGTGCCTATGATAGGATTGTCGATTAATTTATTTTCGCACCTAACTAAAAATGAACTTAATCTTGGGAAGAAGCATGAATTATGACTAAAATGTTAAACATCTTTGTTACTTGTTGAATGTGTTAGAATATTTGATGAGCATGGCCTGTTTGTTTTTAGAATTCTTTGCAAAATTCTAACAATGATTGCAGGTAGTCGCTGAGGTAGGCAAAAGAAACAGAAAAATACAGTAATGCCACAGTAACAGAATCAAAAACAAGGAACTATGTTGTTTACCCTAGAGGTTCCCGCAACAGGTTCTAGGAAGAATCAAGTGCGAGGACACTCCGCTGCTATCAAAGTCCATGAATCTAGAAGCCTTAAAGTGACGGACAAATTAGCATAAGTGAATGAAAGCCTTCACGGGATGACACTACTCCAAGGGTTCGGGATTTTGTAGTTTGCTCCTATCTCAACGTCAGACCTGGAAGAGTAGTTGTGATAAGCTGAAGCCCTTACTGCCATGATTAAAATTATTGTGCTTAAATTGTGTTGCCTCGGCAGCAACCTTTAAATCATAGCAGCATCTTTGTTTATTTATTTATTCCGCATATTCAGCCTGTTTACAGACATACACACATAGGCATGAGAAATTTAATTCTAAGTTATTTTCTTACTTATCTCCCTTCATTAATTTAATATCATGTTAAAAACAAGTTGGAGAACCGGAGTGCGATCTGAAGAGCTAAAAATCTTGAGTCTATCGCCGGCATCCACTTAATTTTCCGACGTCTATAGCAGTGGCCAGAGCTGCCAAAGCAAAAATCTCAAGATTACTTGCGGGCTAAGGCAAACGGGATAAAGTCCATATTCTACGCAAAGAAGTCGGAATTTAATGTCATATTAGAGATGGAAAGGTACTTTCGAGGACTTCTACTTTAAGGAGGACTTAACCTAGTCAATAGTCTATAAATACCCATTGTACTCCTAGATCAAATCATCTTAGGTTTTATATAGACTTCTCTAGTATTTTCCGCCGCCGCCATGTTCTAAACTCTACTTGGGTTGGGGTTATGTTGTAAACTAGTTGTGAAACGGTTTTTTTAGGTTTTGAGTTATTTTTCAATAATATATTCCAAGTTTGCTTAATCCATTGCTTTTCATTCTTTCAATTATTCTACACCAGTCAGTTGAGAGAATCCATTTGTCGGGCACGAAAGTGCAAGGCTCACGAAAGGGTTAAGTACAGTCACAACATGTTGAGGCGTGACTAACATGGTTCCACACCAGTCCACAAGTTTCAACGGCTAAAACGGATTACCAACCGAGTTGACTAGCCTATGTTAGGTTGACGCTGAGATTTCTAGGTATTGCCTACATCACGTTAGCTCTCGAGCATCCTAACCTAGAAATAGGAGGGATCACTGTCGACTATCCTGCCGAACTTGGCGCCAGTGTTGGAGTATGCCCAAAGACCAATCATATGATGATTGAATAGACATACTATTTTACTAGATTTAGCAAGTTATGGCATTGCCGTTATTATCATTTGGTATGTTTCTGTGCATCAAACTAACCATTGGAAATAATGTACATACAATAATATGATTATTGTTAAATAGGATCCTTAGTCGAATATTATTACGGGTATGGACAGTGATAATATATAAAGACTAATATGTGGTTGATTGATAACAAGTGTTGTCATTGACATAGAGATGTCAAAATCAACACATAAGTATTTGTTAGAGAACAACATACTGGATTGACCCGCTATGAGCATGTTTCTTGGGTAATTATGTGACAGTCACAACATTTCTCATGATAAACATATGTATAATCCTCAGACTTGAGATCAACATGATTTCAACATAAAGATTTACGTATTTTGACATAGTCAAACGTGTGTCGTAACTGACTACATTATAAAGACTGATGATTGGATACGTGATGACCTATGTAGTGAAATATGGTTAATCAAGAAAGGATTTGTCTCTCCTACATAATGGGAGAAATATCTTCGGCCACTTGATTGAGTGAGATTAGAAAATGCATGGCCATGCTCGTATATTATGATATGAGATATCATAGAGATTCGTTTATCATAATCTACTCAAGACATCAAGAAACACTAGATGGACAACGCAAGTGTGACTAACTCATGACTTGTGTTCATCTAAGATATAAAGGACAAAAGGATGAAATACATAAAGGAAGTTTATTCAGGAATTAGGAAAGTCAAATCATGACTTCATGCAACTTAGGTAGCAATGATGTATTGCTAGATGCCACTCATTGTTTGTAAAATTACAACAGTTCTAATTTTGCTGTTAACGTTGCATGAATCTACAAGGGTCACACCCTTCGAATGAAACGAACAAAAAAAATTGGAAACCATACTCCCTATTTTAGGGAGGTTGCCAAAAATCCCCTATGGGATAGGGGAAATCGTTAACTCCCTTAAATGGGAATAATATTGGACAAATATTGTATTTATCAAATATTATTTAGAGTATGGAAAATATTTAGAGACTTAAATATTATAGAATAAGATTATAAAAATTTAAATATATATTTGGAATTTATATAATGTATATTTAATTCCAAGTTTATGTAGAATTAGATTCTACATAATTAAATATATATTTAAATATATTTAAATCCAAGTAAAGATAGAATGAGATTCTATATAATAAAAATATATATATTTGGATTAAATATAATGTATATTTAAATCTATGTTTTATGTAGAATAAGATTCTACATAATTAAATATATATATTTCATTTAATATTATTAAATATAATGTATATTTAATATAAACCAATTTCAAGTAGAATTAGATTCTATGAATTTTGGTTGAACTTGGATTTAAGGAATTCAACTAGAATTAAGTCTCTGAATACTATTTAAAGGGACAAGGGCTAGCAGCCAAATCATCCCTATTCCTCCTTGCAAATTTCGACATATCCCTGGGAATTCCCCTCTGGAATTTTCGACAAGTCCCAGATTTCTTCTGAGAAGCTGTTCGATATTTTTCTAGTGTTCCTCTTGCCCCCTGGTGAATTCCTGGCGACTTCCTAGTTCGAATCCAAGTCCTGGTAGAACCCCTGGTCGATTTCAGACTCCCTCAGGAATCCCTGGAAGGATTTCGACTTCTCTCTAGAAGGTGTTCAAACCTGTCGAAATTTATCCCTAAGTGTTAGGGAGGCGGAAACTTTGTTCGTTTTGTTCGGGTGGACTCCGTAGAGGTCGTTGCGAACCTGTGACGATTCCGGTTTTACTTGACGTGGTTATTCCGACATACCGTCAGTTTTCTAGTTTCTAGAGTTTTAAAAGGTAACTCTTCATCTTTTCACCCCCAGATTCGTTCCTGTACATGGATCCTGGTTGGATTATGTCAGATTAATTTTTCCGCTGCGCCACGGGGCGTGCCGACGTGACCCAACATCCAGGACTTTTTTCTATTCCACCTGTCGAGACAGTACAATCCTGCAGTGGTAATGACCCGCTACGACCGTGTGATAGGGTCGTAGCCTGCTGCCCGTCATACCCGTCGAGGTAGCATATCATGGCAGCACAAGATAATTCAATCCTTTTACAACGCAGTTTTCACACTAAGTGGCAGCATAACCCTGCCCGCTCTATCAACCTGCTTCACTCCTTTATTACTTGTGTTTTCATTTACTTTTCATCTCAACCAACCATTCACTTGTGCTTTTATTTTACCTTGTGCAGGGATTACGATACGAGACAAGCTGTCTAATCCTCGTGGGATTCGACGTCTTTTATACTATAACTTGGCAGGAGTGTGCACTTGCGCTCTCACAAAAAGGGAACACCTACACGCCCTACAGAAGTATATGGGTGTTCGCTATCTTGATGGGAAGAATCAAGAGTTTATGCCTTTGGTGCAAGGTGACACGCGTCGTAACGTGTCAAGAATAATTTCCTTCTTCCAAATAAATAAATAAATAAAGGAATTAAACTAAATATAGATAGGGAAGTAGGAGTCGAACCCACAGGGACTTAGAACTTTCCTTGTCGCGCTTTTGTTGTTTCTAAACCAAGAGTTGTTTATGGAGCTATGTTGATGTGATTTAGGTGGGGTAGTTTGTTTGCAATGAAATGTAATTGTTTAAGAGAGTAAAAGGAAGGTTTTAAAAAACTTGAAAATAATATGGAGATTTTCAGCCTCGGGCTAAGCTTTGACTTGTTCTACTCGGTTCATTGGTAGAGATTTTAATTTCGAAAAACTTGTTGGCAAAATTACTTCAAGGTCAATCCTTGAGTTTTTGTTTGTAAACTAAATCTCCAAAATCAATTTTTGGTTTCAGTTTTGATAATTTGTCTAAACCAACTCAATGTTTGAGAAAACAAATTCTTTAAGCTCGTAACCAACTCGAAAAGTCATTTCGATAAAAACGATTCGATCTCAATTTCCCTTGGTAATCTATTTACTAAGTGTGTTCCCTGGAAGTCAGATTTGTTTCAATAACCGATCCTCCCTCCCACTTGATAGATCAAAACAATTGTTTTTCTCCAAAGTCAATCTTTGGGTTTTAAAAATCATTTTGATTTAGAAAATAAAGTATGAAGAAATTGAGAGAAGTTTTCAAAATGTTTGAAGCATAGTTTCAAACATCGCCTTGAGAACGCGTCATCGCATAAGCCTTCAGCTTAAAAAGATCTAGCCGATCTTGGTTATCAAATTAATCATGCTCGACATTTAAGAAATAATTAAAGAAGAAATATAAGAAAAGAACTTAAGTAAAACTAAGAAGAGAAGAATTTCCAAGAGAAGACGAAATGATATTCAATTGGTAATTGATTCATGACAAGTCTTACCCCAAGAGGGAGTATTTATAGTGTTTCAAATAACCTAGGTAAACCTATAATGATAATTAAAAATTAAAAAAAATAATTATCCAAAGTTTAAAATTTAAAATTCAAAAATCCGGAGATAGACTATCTGATAAGCGGCCTGATAAGCTATCACTGCTGCTGACGTCAGCTTCTAGAAGATGTTGACGTGGCGCCCAGTCAGCATTCATGCCCTGATTCATGCCCATGACTCCAACATTTTCTGCAGAATTCCATCTTTTTTCCAGCATCACGTCCCCTGTATGAAATCAACATAAAACAGCCTAGTTAAGTCCTTCAAACTTGTATTTAATCGAAATAAGGACCAAAAACAAAACCAAAATAAATACTCATCAAATTCCCCCTCACTTATCCGATGCTTGACCTCAAGTATCTCAAAATTAAACAAACCTAAGCTCAAGTTATCATCCTTAATTTCACGAAGTCTCAAAGTTTTTGATATGATTAAGCATCTAAATATGAAAGAAAATAAGGAGCAAATAGATAAATGGCAAGATTTAGAAATTTAAGCAAAAACGACATTTCAATACCCTACTAACATCAATGATGCAAACCAAGTACCCTCACAAGGAATCGCTCGTGTCACTCAAAGTGTTTAAGGGTAGGGAAAATCACTCAAGCCAAAACTAATTAGAGCGTTACCATAGGCTTGTGGTTAAATCTAATCTCCACTAGTAAGTATGAATGTGATGCAAAAATCAAGAGGTCTTAAAAGGGTTGTAACGGGGCTAAGGTTCGGGTAAGATAAAGGCTGGAAAAAAAGGGGTTTAAAATTCAAGACAAAAATCATCCCAAAAATTTATTCGAAACTACTTTTTTTCTCTCTTTTTTTTCATTCGAATCAAAATTGTTCTGCAGTATATTTTTTTGAACAGCATTGCTATTTTTTCTTCTCTTTTTTACTGCAGATTCGAATAATTTTCTGCACAGCTTTTTTTTGCACTGCATATTCGAAACAGTTTCTGCACAGTCTCTTTTTTCTGCACAGTGTTTTCTGCTCTACTGGACTGCATGATTCGAATCTGGTTTTTTAAGACAATTTTGTCTTGAAAAGGGGACAAAAATAATGGAAATAATAAGAAAAACGAATTAGGCTAAAATATGGTGAATCTCAAGAAAAAAGGCCAATGCTCAAAGTTGTTTCACTAAGTGAAATTAATCAAAGGGTAGGCAATTTGTTTGGGAAGAGAAAGGGTTAAAACCTAGTGCCTCAATCATATTTAAGCATCATATTCAAATAATGTAATCTTGAAAAGAATTTAAACACAAGTTCTAGAATGCAACTAATTTAGCTAGGCACACTCAAAGAAACAAAGAGAAAAAAATAATGCATGTTCATTAGGCTCAAAACTCACAAAAATTGTCTTGTGTACATAGGTAAGCATCATGTCAATTAATAGAGAAAGAGATGTCATAAAAAGGATTTTATGGAAAAAATTAATCATGCAAAAATCTACCATGCAACCTAAAATTTTCTAATAAGATAGGTATAAAATCATACGAAATCAATGAGACAATGTCAAACTAAGGATTAAACAAAGAACTTAAATTAAATAAAATCAGGAAAACAAAAGAAAAACCAAACAGATAAGCAAGAAAAAGAATTTGACCCAAATTCTTACTCTCCCTCACTTAAGTCATTTTGCCCCAAAATGAAAATTAGAGTAAAATAGATGAAAGGAGAGACTCCCCTGATCAATTGCGGCCACGACCACGGTCTCGTCGGAGAAGATGGGGGTTGGCCGAGCAATGCTTGGTTCGAAGGTTGGGGGCTTTGCGTGCGTGAAGAAAGAAGGGTGAGATGATGGTTGTAGAATAAAGAATAGGTAGGGGAAAATTATGTTAGTTTTTTTTTTAATTTTTGAAATAAAAAGATAATTAAAAATTTGTAAAAGGATAATTTTATTTTAAAATTTTTAGATATAGGTGATAAAGATATATATATATATAGATATATAGATATAGATAGATAGATAGATAGATAGATTAATAATTTAAAATATATATATATAGAGATTAATAATTTAAAAGATATATATATATATATATATATATATATATATATTATGATTTTAAAATTTAAAATAAATAATAATTTAACATGATAAAGATAAATCACAAAGGGTTAAATTGAAAAATAAGATAATATATATATGTACATTTAACTTATGTAAATCTATAAAGATAATATAAATATATAATAAATAATATATAATAAATTTAAATTAGTAATAATAACTATATTATTAGGGGAAGTAAAAAAATGCTAAAAAGAAAAGATAAAAGAGAAGTAGACGTGGGTTTTAAAAAATAATAAAGAAAATAAGAATAAATTCGAAATTGAAAAATTAAAATCAAGAAATAAATAAAATGGGTTGCCTCCCATCCAACGCTTGTTTATCGTCATTAGCTCGACGACTTGTGTCGCTCAGACTATAGACACTGCGACAAATACTCCTTCCAATTTATGCGTTTAATCCAACTAAGAATTTCCCTGATGAGAAATTTTATGACAGTGACATTTCTTCATTTTCCCTGAAAAAATTTCTTTTTTACTCTTCAATTTATCTGGCGGTAATTTTAACTCGATATCTGGTGCCTGCAAAATGGAAGGGAATTTTTTAATTTTTGAGGGAGTTAAGTGTATATCAGGATTAACAAATAAAGTGTTTTCCAACTCCCTAATTTTTTCATCGCGCCCTTCCAATTTCCTGCACGAATTATCAGATAAATTAGTTTCCCCAAAATAATCAACTAAAGGTTTATAAACACCAACAAAGCTAACGTTTTCCATAGAATTCGGATGTTCCATCACCTTGTAAACATCAAATTCTACGACATCACCATCAAATTCCATCGTTAACATACCGCTTCTCACATCAATCTTTGTATTTGTCGTACTAAGAAAGGAACGACCAAGAAGAATGTCGGAGGAATAATTGGTTTGGTTATTTTCCATGTTGATGACATAGAAATCCGTTGGAAAAATTAAATCATCGACTTTCACTAACACGTTTTCAAGCATTCCCTCTGGATAGATAATTGAGCGATCAGCCAACTGGATTGTTACCCTCATTTCCTTCAAAGGATCGTTAGTAATTTTTTATAAATAGAAAGTGGCATTACATTTATAGAAGCTCCAAGATCGCACATAGCACGTTTAATAGATACGTTACCAATTTGACAGGGTATAGCAAACATACCTTGGTCTTTCATTTTGGGTGGTAACTTACATTGAAAAACTGCAGAAACGTGCTCTCCCAAGTTTACCTTTTCATGCCCGGTGAGTTTCCGTTTGGTTGTGCAGAGCTCTTTAAGGAAACGAGCGTACCTTGGCACTTGGCGAATGACTTCTAAGAGGGGAATGTTCACTTGGACCTTTTTAAATACTTCAATAATTTCCCTCTCTTCAGCCTTTTTGTCACGTTTTACCAATCGTGATGGGAAGGGATGCGCGACTACAAGAGGTGGAGAAGGAGGAGGAGATAGTGGTAAAGGGTTATCTTGGTTTTCGTTACCTTCTTCCATGGCAGGAGTGGGATTGTTGTTTTTTTATGGTTCTTTTAGAGCTATAACGGTCCCACTACGGAGGGTGATGGCACTTACATTTTCTCTAGGGTTTGACTCCATTTGCGAAGGAAGTTTACCTTTGGAATCAAGACGGCTTACTGTCTGGGCTAGATGGCTCATTTGTTTGTCTAACTCTTGTAAGTGGGCCTCGGTACGATTTTGGAATTTCTCTAGGGACATTGCTAAACGCTCAACTAAGGTTTCTAGAGATGTCTTTTGTTGTGGGTAAGGTTGCCTTTGTTGGTATGGTTGATTTTGTCTCTGGTTGTTCGCGTATCTAAAGTTTGATTGGTTTCTCCACCCCGGATTATATGCATTTCCTATGGCATTGGCTTGGGTGACATCATCTTCCTGAATCATCAGACAACAGTCTGTCAAATGTTCCGAACTAGTACATATCCCACAAAGTCTAGATGTTCCTCTTTTCCTGCAAAAAGAGTTTGCACCATTTCAGCTAATTTATCAATCTTATTTTCTAAAGAAACTATGCTTACCTCGCGAACCCTTCGAGATGGTTCGCTATATTGATTAAACCTTTGCGAGTTGGCGGCCATGGTTGATATCAGTTTTTCAGCCGCTGTTGGGGTCATATTGACTAGAGCTCCGCCGCTTGCTGCATCCACTACTTTCATATCCATGGGCATCAATTCTTCATATAAATACTGAAGGAGGGTTTGTTCTGACAATCCATGTTGTGGACAATTTGCACACAACTTTTTAAACCTCTCCCAGTATTCACATAAAGATTTGGATTCCCTTTGTTGAATGCTCAGGATGCTGCGCCTTATTTCGCTTGCTTTTGCCGCAGGGAAGAACCTGTCAAGAAAGAGTTTAGCCATGTCAGTCCAGGTTGTAACAGAGTTTGGGGGTAAATCAAATAATCAATCTTTTGCGATATCTGCTAAAGAAATTGGAAAAGATCTAAGTTTAATTTGGTCATCGGATACTCCCTGAGGCTTTGTGCTTACACAAACCATGTGAAATTCCTTCAAATGTTTGTGTGGGTTTTCGTTGGGCAAACTATGGAAGGTTGGTAGGAGATGAATCAAGCCTGTTTTTAGTTGGAACGACGTTTCACCATTCAGGAAGGTTATACACAAAGGCTGATTGTCATCTGGTGCCCTGATCAGTTGTTGGATCATATGTTCGTTGTCTCCCATTTGCTTCAATTTCCGGAATGAATTCAACATATTCTCCCGGATTTCTCCTGGTCATAAACAATCAAAAACAATCAGTAAAATTTGCCGAAGTCTCTGGCAACGGCGCCAATTTTGACACGTGTCGTAACGTGTCAAGAATAACTTCCTTCTTCTAAATAAATAAATTAATTAATTAATTAAACTAAATATATATAGGGAAGTAGGAGTTGAACCCACATGGACTTATAACTTTCCTTGTCGCGCTTTTGTAGTTTCTGAACCAAGAGTTGTTTATGGAGCTATGTTGATGTGATTTAGGTGGGGTGGTTTGTTTGCAATGAAATGTAATTGTTTGAGAGAGTAAAAGGAAGATTTTAAAAAAAAAAAACTTGAAAATAATATGGATATTTTCAGCCTCGGGCTAAGCTTTGACTTGTTCTACTCGGTTCATTGGTAGAGATTTTAATTTCGAAAAACTTGTTGGCAAAATTACTTCAAGGTCAATCCTTGAGTTTTTGTTTGTAAACTGAATCTCCAAAATCAATTTTTGGTTTCAGTTTTGATAATTTGTCTAAACCAACTCAATGTTTGAGAAAAAAATTCTTTAAGCTCGTAACCAACTCGAAAAGTCATTTCTATAAAAACGATTCGATCAATTTCCCTTAGTAATCTATTTACTAAGTGTGTTCCCTGAAAGTCGGATTTGTTTCAATAACCGATCCTCCCTCCCACTTGATAGATCAAAACAATTTTTTTCTCCAAAGTCAATCTTTGGGTTTTAAAAATCATTTTGATTTAGAAAATAAAGTATGAAGAAATTGAGAGAATTTTTCGAAATGTTTGAAGGATAGTTTCAAACTTCGCCTTGAGAACACGTCATCGCATAAGCCTTCGGCTTAAAAAGATCTAGCCGAGCATGGTTATCAAATTAATCATGCTCGACATTTAAGAAATAATTAAAAGAAGAAATATAAGAAAAGAACTTAAGTAAAACTAAGATGAGAAGAATTTCCAAGAGAAAACGAAATAATATTCAATTTATAATTGATTCATGACAAGTCTTAACCTAAGAGGGGTTATTTATAGTGTTTCAACTATCCTAAGTAAACCTAAAATGATAATTAAAAATTAAACAAAATAATTATCCAAAGTTTAAAATTTAAAATTCAAAAATTTGGAGATAGGCTATCTGATAAGCGGCCTGATAATCTATCACTGCTGCTGACGTCCGCTTCTAGAAGACGTTGACATGGCGCCCAGTCAACATTCATACCCTGATTCATGCCCATGAATCAGCCCATGACTCCAGCATTTTCTGCAAAATTCCAGCTTATTTCCAGCATCACGTCTCATGCATGAAATCAACATAAAACAGCCCAGTTAAGTCCTTCAAACTTGTATTTAATCGAAATAAGGACCAAAAACACAACCAAAATAAATACTCATCACAAGGAAACCTGGTTGTTTCCGAATATGAGGTTCAGTTTGTTCAATTGAGCCAGTATGCTCTTGAATTTTTTCCTGACGAGCAGAAGAAATGTTATCGTTTTCACTACGGGCTTGTAAAGAATGTCAAGACAAACATGTTGGCTTCGGATTACACCGATTTTGATGTCTTAGTCACTTGGGCTAAGGATATCTAGCAGAATTTGGGTTTAGTTGCTCGTCTAAGTGGTTCAAGTGCTGGAAAGAGTCAGCCAAATTGCATGCTAGTAAGGATCGTTACAAGAAGCATAAGGATCAGAGGTATCAATCGGACTCAAGACGTGGTGGTGGTAACCCCATTCGTGGTCATCAATGCCAGAATGCCTTTGTTCGTACTACAAAATGCAATCAGTGCAGTAGGAGGCACACGGGAGAGTGTTGGAGTAATCTGGGTACGTGTTGGAATTGTGGATCATGAGGACATATGAAGCGTGATTGTTCACAACCTGTTAGAGATGGACAAGCCTCGGTGCGAGATGTTGAGCCACAGAAAGGTCGTGGGTGCATTCGTGGTAACTTTCAGCGCAGAGATGATGGACAGAGGAATGTTGCTCATGTTGTTGTTGTTCAGCCTGGGGGAGGTGGACAGGCTAGGGTGTATGCACACTGAGAGGGAAAGAATGACACGGATTTGATCGCAAGTACCTTTACTTTGCAATCCTTGTCATTACTTTCTTTGATTGATTCCAGTTCTACTCATTCATACATTTTGCATGAGCATGCACAAGTGCTTGATTTACCTATTGAGTTGTTAGATGTTGGTATGCGTGTAACTAGTTCTTTTGGTGAGATAATTGTTACGAGAAAGTTGTATAGGAGGTGTTCCTTGTCTGTTCAAGGTCATGTGTTTGAGGTTGATCTTATGGAGTTGCCTTTCTATGGTTTCGATGTAATCCTTGGTATGGATTGGTTATCTGATCATAGGGTTGTGGTTGATTTTGACACCAAGCGAGTTTCGTTGAAACTTGTCGATGATTATGAGGTGGTGATCGTAGACGAGAATATAAAGTTCTTGTCTAATGTAGTTTTTGTAACCCCCTCGTCCCGGTCTGGCCGAATGACCAGTCCGAGTGGGCCACACGGGGAAAACCGAAGCGAAACCCAAAGGATTCCCCCTCGGTTAGCAACCCTATTTTTTTCATTTTAATCTTGCCTAGATGAACATTAAGTCCTAAGTGATTCACAACAGCGGAAACCATTCAAAGGAAAACACATTCGAACCACGGTCATGCATAACAGTCCATTTTAAGCTTATAAGACAGGCAGTATCGATACTCCAATCAAGGGTATCGATACGCCTTGACATGGTCAACCCCAATAGTCAACTCGTGGAAGACCGTATCGATACCGCCCTTGGGCGTATCGATACGCCCTTCTCGGTCAACCCTTCTTGGTCAACAGAGTAGACCCGTATCGATACTCGTGAACCCCGTATCGGTACGTTCTACTCTCACTCAAAACTCCAAATTCCAGTAACTTTGGAGGGTATCGATACCCTTAGGGTATCGGTACGCCAGGCAAAATCTGTGGCCTTTGGGCAAGACCGTATCGATACGACCCTGAGGCGTATCGATACGCCCTGCACAGCAAAACCTCCAAACTCACTTAAAACGAACAGGACTCGGACCTAGATGCAATTTAAGACTTCCCTAGCCCCAACCAAACATTCACACAACATTTACATACCACCATATAGCCATACAAGCACCCAACATGTATAAACATCAAGGAAATCATGCAATAGACCCGAGATGGCATTCAAGCAATCAAAGTTCATACTTCAATATTCAACATGAAGGCAACCTCTAAGGTATAAAGCCAACATTCATACTAAGCAATCTAGGCATGGGATACAATTCAAACATGGCATCACAAGCCATGCAAAAGCAAGTTAACATGGAGTCAAAGCAAGCTCCTAAACAACCAACAATCATCCATCAAAATAACATATGTCCCATTGCCTAAACTATTACATGTTTAACATTTTAAAGTCATACTTGATGTACTCAAGCCAACAACCACACTTGGAGGCCCTCCGCTCGCTCAAGCAACCCACGAACTAAGGATCTGCAATGTTGAACAAAGAGAGCGTAAGCAATGATGCTTAGTGAGGGTAAGCTCTTAAAACAAACCTCAACATTGCAGGGTCCGAGCACGATCTAGCCAAGGCATTACACATATATATATATACCAAGGATCCACAAGAGCCACAAGGTAAAGATGCATGAGCAATATACAATATAAATGCCATGATCATAAGCTCAATTCCATAATACATGTAATCACATTCAAACACCCAATCAAAGATCATAACCCTCAACACATTGATACACTTATCAATCAACATTGGCACCTAGCTATGACCCGAATACGCGGATAGACACGTTGGATCTCACATCCAACAACCACATTACCTCACGGTGGGATTACACTCATCACCGGTCTCGCGGAGGGGATTCCACTCATCTTCACGCCCCGTCGATGGGATTCCACTCATCATCGACTATATATATAAATACAATTTCCGGGCGAACCCGTACTCCTCCTTGGTGACTCAATGCCACCAAGGCCACGCGCGACTTTTGACTCATGTGTACACACTAACATCCTAATGATCGATCATTTGTACTCAAGCATACTAGTGCCAACATTTTACTCATTTCACATTACTCATTTCAACCAAGTTCCGTGCTTAGCACGTACTCACCAACAACCATCATCATGCATGTCTCAAGCATCACAAATCATGCCTCATCTCATATGTATAACACAACATACATAAGCATTCCTATCGCATTTCATACGAGACATACACAACCACATAAATGAGTTCATCCAAAGGCTCTAGATCAAGCTTAGGATTAGGCTACCACCCTAATCCTAACTCTAGGTGGGTCTACCAAGCCCAACCTAGTCCATATACTCGAACCGAACATTTTAAAACCATGTAAAACATTTAACCACTCACCTAAGCTCCCAAGCTTAAAGACCAAGCAAGCGACCACCTTCAATTCCCCGGATTTACTTCCGATGCTTCACCGATGCCCAAACTCGATTCTAATCAATCTCAAACACAAACAAAACATCCACAATCAATAACTCATCATCGGAACTAACTCGGATTAACATTTTCAAGCATCCAACACTCAAAATCAAGCCCAAAACAGAATTCCCGAGCAGCCCCTAAAACCCACTGAAACCTTCCAATTCAAGCATCCAAACGACCACCAAATACACTCAAAGTGACCCTCATATATCATACTAACACCAGCCCTCAAAAACCAACATTAAACCACCCCAAAAACCACTTTAAAACCCTCCAAAAACCCTCTTGAAACCCAAATCCGAAAATTGCTCAAAATCATTTGAAATTCACATATGTTATACCATTTGACCTCTAAACATCATAACTAAACATATTAAATCAAAATACTTCACTTAACCACATAAAGATTTCATTTTTAATCAAAACATTCAAAACTTCCATTTTCCAAAACCTTCATGAAAATCGAAATAAAGGGTACTTTTAAGGAGAGGGAGTTGAGGGGAAGTCAAAAACGTCCTTACCTTTCAAAACGGAGTTGAAATGGATGAGAAATGGGATGGAATAGTAGCTTGGTAGAGAACTCCTCTCTTTCCCGTTGGTGAAGAAGAGAATGAATAGGAAATGGGTGTTTTATGGTATAAAGGGGGTTTAAATTAGAAAAATGGGTAAATTACAAAAAGGCCATTAATGAATGGCTATTCCCTTGTTTTTAAAATAGCTCTTCAATTTTGAAATTAAATCAATTTGGTCCCATTTCAAATGTTTATTTTTGAAACCCGGAATTTTAAAAGGATCATTTTAATTACGAACCCGAGCCCAAATAATATTAAAATATTATTTTCACCTAACCCCTGAACCCGGGTGTTACAGTTTTGGCTTTTGAAGCGAGTCGGTTGATGCGTTTGGGATGTAAAGCTTTCATGGCTTATGTGATGAATCCGAGTACAAAGGAGGTGCGAGTACATGACATGTGTACGTTATGTGAGTTTCCGAGAGTATTTCCAGAATATTTGCTTGGTTTGCCACCGAATAGAGAGGTTGAGTTTGGCATTTAGTTGTATGAGAATATGACTCTAGTGTTTATTGCTCCTTATCGAATGGCACCTAAGGAGTTGAAAGAATTGAGGACGCAACTACAAGAGTTGTTTGATCGAGGTTTCATTAGACCTAGTGTTTCACCTTGGGGTGTATCAGTCTTGTTTGTGAAGAAGAAAGATGGCTCGATGCGAATGTGTTTAGATTATCGTCAAATGAACAAGTTGACAGTTAAGAATAAGTATCATTTTCCAATGATTGATGATTTGTTTGATCAGTTTCGAGGTGCTTCGGTGTTTTCCAAGATTTATCTGAGATCTGGATATTACTAGTTGAAGGTAAAGGATGTAGATGTGCCTAAGATTGCTTTTCGTACGAGGTACAAGCATTATGAGTTATTGGTGATGTCATTTGGTTTGATTAATGCCCCTGTTGCGTTTATGGATATGATGAATCGTGTGTTTCATGAGTTTTTGGATAGGTTTGTGGTTGTGTTTATTGATGACATTCTCGTGTACTCTCGTACCGAGGAGGATCATGATAAGCATTTGCAAATTGTGTTGCAAGTTTTGTTGGAAAAATCAACTTTATGCTAAGTTGAACAAGTGCAAATTTTGGCTTAAGAAAGTCCTTTTTTAGGACATGTAGTGTCATCCGAAGGGATTAGGGCCAATTCCCAAAGGTTTAGGCGGTGATGAATTGGAAGTCGCATAAGTCGGTTCATGAGGTGCGTAGTTTCCTTGGTTTGGCGGGATACTATCGTAGGTTCGTGGATGGTTTTTCAAGGATTGCAGCAACTCTGACGAAGTTGTTAGAAAAAGATGTTAAGTTTGAATGGACGGAGGTTAGGCAACAAGCTTTTAAAAAGTTGAAGGAAACGTTGACGCAAGCTATCCGCATATCTGAGTAATGTTCGGTGATGAGAGATTCCACCACGGTAGGTCTTGATGATGTGATATTCCATCAAGCTTTGTGGCGATGAGAGATACCGCCATGAGAGTTCAGGGATGTGAGATTACATCGAGGTAGGACTTGACAATATGAGATTTCGTCAAGCTATCCGCATATTCAAGTAATGTTGCCTAAATGCCAATGTATGAGATTCACATGTATCTTGTTTATAAATGATTTAATGAAATGAGATTGCATATGAGATTATGTTTTGAGAAATGCTTTATGAGAAACAAGCATGTATGACATTGCTTTGAGACTTTGCATTTTGATTAATGCATGAGATAGATGGTACATGTGGTTTAGATAATGTGGATTTTTCTTTGAAAATGATTTCGAGCATGAGATAAATTGAGAATGATGAGATGGAGATTTTCTAAATGAGAAATGGTTTAAAACACATTGATGTTGTTGGTTTGTTTTGAGCATCCCTCACTAGGCATTATTTCTTATGCTCTCTTTTTCCAACAATGCAGAGAATTAACATTTTAGGAAGCAAGGAAGCAAGAAGGATCCCAAGGAGTGAGACGCAGCTCAAGTATGGTTTTATGTTTACTTATTAGTAATAATAGTTGGCAATGGGAGGATGCCTTTATGTTTTGGGAGAGTGTATTTTGAAACTCTCTATTTCGTTGCAAGTTTGACATGCCCTTATTGACTTGTAAATGGCATTTACATGTTGGTATTTGCTTTAGCTTGTATTTTTGGCTCTTGAGTGGTTATTTTGCATAGGTTGCATGCCTATAGATTCCCTTGATGCATATTGACATGTTATGATGTTGAAATTGTCATGTATGATTGTGGTTTGATGTTTAAATATGTTGTATGCATGTTGGAAGCATGTCAGAATGATTTGATTGGATTAAAGTGTGAAAACTAGCAAATTGTGACATTACAGGCCCAGGCATATCGATACTCGGGCTACCATATCGATATAGTAGGTAGAAATGGCTTAGCGTATCGGTACAGTAAACATCGTATCGACACGATATATGAAGAAATGGCTAAGTGTATCGATATATCGAGACAATATCGATACGATTTAATGCTACTGAATTTGTGGTTTAAAATTTCATGGGGCCGTATCAATACTGTGGCTGAGGGTATCGATACCCTATTAGGTAAGTTGGTTAAATGACATCTTTTGATGTTCTGATTCTTTACGTTATTGTCCCTGAATGTTGTGGATGCAATTAAATAAGCTTGGATAATAGTTTTGAGTTGAGTTTAGACAGAGATGCATGTAACATGTTTAATTAAAGGTTGGTAACTTAAAAATGAAGAAGTCCATGTATTTTGTTAAAATTACAAAATGATCCCTAAAATACATTTGTGTGCAATTGAGTCCCTAAACGTTGTCTGTTTGAGTTGCAAATCGTTCCGCTGCGATGTTAATCATATAGGATGTTAATGAGCATCTAGACAAGATAAAATGAAAAAATAAGGTCGTTTATTGAGGTAAGCTTCCTAGTTTACTTCAATATTTCCCGTGTGATCCGTTCGATTCGATCTTTTGCCTAGACCAGGTCGAGGGGGTTACAAGGGTTCCCGCATTTCATCCGCATCGTTGGATCAATTTTTGATCCAACAGTCACTTGTTGGCTGTGCATAAGAATAAGCAAGAGAGATTAGGGTTCAATTTATTAAAATCGGACTATACAAGCCTTTTTTGTAATAAATTTTGCAATGGACCTTAATTAATGGACTGTTTATAGTTTTTGGGTTGTATTTTAATTCAATTGGGTCCTTTATTTTAATAAAATGGTCTCCTATTCTAAATACAATGGACTATTTTTGGGTTTTTAGCTTATATTAGCTGATAATATTAATACTAGAAATAACATGCGTAATAATAGTAGTAACTACGACAAACAATGATACAATATAATACAAAATGTAACAAATAAATAGACTTAGGTAAAAATTCAGTGACAACAGGTATAAATAAGAGCACTAAAAATACATGAATTTCTATTCTATTTAAAACCATATTTGTTGCATTAATAGTTATACAATGGTGATTTGAGCTAAAAAGAACTTTGGACATGAACCATTTTCTTTCGAATGTTGATTAGTTCACCTTGTTTATTTTTCTATTATCAATGTTACTAGATATGAGCTATCTAGGCGTATTGGTAGTTCAATTATTGTTAATGACAAATTGATTAGAATGTTGTCTTGTCGCGCTATTTGTTAAATTTTGAGATGATTTTTTTCGAATCTTGAATTTTGCATCAATTGGTAAAAAAATATTTGATTTAATTTATCAGTTAAAAGACTCGGTTGAATTTTTTTTTTGATTTTTTAAATGTCACGAATGTTTTAAAATGAGAAATGGGTGATTGATTGTTTGAGATAATGAGAAAGGAGAAAGAGATTCCAAGTAAGACTAAACTTCTCTAAAGTCTTATCATCTCACTGTGTTTTGTCTGGATTTTGTCTACGTGTGTATATACTCTATAGGAAATTATACAAGTGGAGTTAAATCCTGCCAAAAAAGAAACATATATGCACATGGGAGTTGAGTCCAGTTGTGTTTTAACTCTTCAGCTACAATCTCACCCAGACCCCGTGGTGGCTGTGGTGTGGACCCAACGTACCTTGGCTACAATCTCACATCACATGCTGATATCTGCCAAATCCAAATCCAAATCCAGATCCAAATTCAGGGTAGTAGATTAATCCTTTCCGCTCAATCCCTTTGTACCACTCGTTGTCGACCCCGCTAACCCATTCGAATCAAACCTTTTGCACCGCCTGAACTGTAACCCCTCGTCCCGGTCTGGCCGGATAACCAATCCGAGTAGGCCACACGGGGAAAACCGAAGCGAAACCTGTTAAGGTTCCCTCTTGGTTAGCAACCCTAAAAATTTTCTTTCATTTTAATCTTGTCTAAGGGCATATTAATTTCTAAGTGATTCACGACAGCGGAAAACATCAATAAAGAAACACATTCGATCCACAACCACACTTCAAGCAGTCCATTTTAAGCTTTCAGGGCAGGTCGTATCGATACACCAGTCAAGGATATCGATACGCCTTGACCAGGTCAACTCAATCAGTCAACACAGAGAAGACCGTATCGATACAGCCCTTGAACGTATCGATACGCCCTTCTCGGTCAACATCGCATAGTCAACGAGATTCAACCGTACCGATACGCTTCAACACCGTACTGATACGCTTTCAACCCACCCAACTCTTAGGATTCTAGTGAGTCAAGAGCGTATCGATACACCCCCAGTGTATCGGTACGCCCAGCCAACACTGAATTCCAGTGAGCAAAAACCGTATCGATACGCCCCCGTGTATCGATACACCCAGCCAAAACTGAGCTCTGCAGGCAAGTCCGTATCGATACGCCCCTTAGGCGTATCAATACGCCCTGCTCTGCAATGCTCCGAAACCAGCAAAAACAACATCAAACACAACTCTAAATGCACAATATAACTTCCCTAGCCACATACAAACATCCATACAACATTGCACGACCAAGATTTACCAAAGAGAGCAACTTATATGAATATTAACACTTATACATCATGACATTCACACAAAGGAATAATATTGCATATATGAGCATACTTAGGAGTTTCAAAAAGGCCAAAAGCACAAGTTATCACATATGAGGTTTTCATATACAACCAAGGCAACCTAAACATCCAAGCATGGTTTCATCATCACAAGCATTCATCAAGGCATAACATGATTTACAAAATCAAGCCAAGCATAAACATCCAATAACACTTATGAGTCAAACAATGCTCATACAAAACACATAATTGCCCCATTGCTAGACTACCACATTAATTACTAAATCATACTTGAACAACTACACTTGGAAAGCCCATTCGCCTTGCTCCTTGCTAACACCACGCTAATGATCTGCATTGTTGAAAATGAGAGCGTAAGCTAGAAGCTTAGTGAGGATGCTCTAAAACCAAAAACAACAACAATGCAGGGTCCAAGCATGCAAATCCTTAACCTTACATACAACATATAGGTATCAACAAGTTAACCTAGCTAGTCTTTCAAGAGTCATAATATGGCATCTCACATCATACTAAGCTCAACAACAAATATCTCAATTATCATAACATCATAATCATGAGAGCAATTTCATTGGCCACTATTAGTTTACCCGGATGTGCGGATTTACTCTCAACAACAACATTACTTCGGTGGGATTACACTCATCACCGGACCTTGCATGGGCGGGATTCCACTCATCACCACATGCCCTACGAATGGGATTCCACTCATCATCACGTAGAATATAAATAAATTTCCGGTGGAATATTACATCACCGTACTCCTCCTTGATGACTCAACGCCATTAAGTTCGCGTACGTGTTGACTCAATTGTGTGCACACTAATCCTAATGATCGATCATTTACACCCGATAAGTTAATTAGTGCCAATTTCTTTAACCGCATCACACGTCCATCAATTATAACTCACATTCATCACATATACATATCAAGGCATACACATACGAATCAATTTATATTCGCAAGATCAAAAATAGGCAATGGCATGCATATAAGCAACATTAGAAATCAAGGAGTTAAACTACCAATTTAACTCCCACCTATGAATGGCCTACCAAGCTCATTCCAACACATCCATTACACACACTTGAACCAACTTTAAAACAAATTTAAAGTTTACTCACCACCCTTCCTTAGCAACCCAAGCAAGCGAGCAAGCCTCCTAAATGCCCGGATTCGATCCCGATGCTTCCTCGATGTCTCCTCTTGTTTCTAGTCAATCAAAACACAATCATTACTCACAAATTCGATGCTAAAATCAGTCACAAACCCCACTTACAACACAAGCCAAACTTCACCCAAGTTCAAACCCATTCAATCACCAATTTTTCCATTTTCGAGCTCCCCCAAAACTCAGCTGAAAACCATGATTTTAAACACCCAAATGACATCCAAAAGGTCCCAAAACACTCCCATATATCCTTAAACCATCAGCTCTTCAACCCAAGCCTAAAACTCATCAAAAACTAAATTTTAAACACCTCAAAAATGGCCCCAAAGACCCATTTCGGGTTTTCACCCAAAATCAACCATTTCAAGATATAATGTGTATTTTAATGAGACTAAACCAAAACCCAACTTAATAAATCAAAATCAAATGTGAAACCCATTAAAAATTCAAACTTTTGTCAAACTTGCAAGATACAAAAATGGGTAGTTTTGAAATCTAAGACTAGGTAAATGAAGGGGATGATGAGGAGAGTTTAAATATAACATTACCTTTGAAAATGCCCTTGAAACAATGGAGAGATTGAATGGAATAGTGAATAAGGGTTTGAGAGGGGTTTAGGTGTTTCAAACGTGAAATGCAAAGGGAGGAAGACAACACATTTCTTTTTTTTTTTTTTTGGTTCAAAAAGTGGTCTCCCACCTTTTCACCCTAATTACATAAATGCCACTCTTTTTATTTTAAATCTTAATTAAATCAAAGCCAAGGTCAAATTAAATTAAATGGGTTTGATGACTCGAACCAACTCACACGACTAACTCCTAACCCCAAAACACGAGTGTTACAACTCTGTCCCACTTAAAGAATTTCTTCCCCGAAATTACCTGACTGAAAGAGATACGGAAACTACTTTTCCATATCCTCCTTCCTCTCCCAAGTGGCCTCGTCCACCCCTCGACGTTGGCACCGCACTTTCACTAATTCAATCGATCTACCCCGCAACACCTTACTGTCAGAAGTTAGGATCTCAACTTGTTCTTCCTCATAAGTCAAATTCGGATTCAATTCAATCTCCTCCACAGGCATAACATGTGATGGATCGGACCTATACTTACGAAGCATCGAAACATGGAATACATCGTGTATCTTTTCTAGCTCGGATGGTAAACGCAACTGATAAGCAACTGGACCAACCCTCTTCACAATCTCATACGGCCCTATGTATCTCGGACTCAACTTCCCCTTGCGGCCAAATCTCATTACTTTCTTCCACAGAGACACTTTCAAGAATACCTTCTCACCCACTGAGAACTCAACTTCCTTCCTCTTCAAGTCGGCATAGGACTTCTGCCTATCTGAAGCAGCCTTCAATCGATCGCAAATCAATTTCACCTTGTCAGTGGTCCCCTTGAGCAAATCCGGCATAGGTAACAACTTCTGTCCTACTTCGGCCCAACAAACTGGAGTTCTACACTTCCAGCCATACAAGGCCTCATACGGAGCCATCTGAATACTCGACTGGAAGCTATTATTGTAAGCAAACTTAACTAGAGGCAAGTGCTTCTCCCAAGTACCTTGAAAATCAATGATGCAACAATGCAACATATCCTCTAGAATCTGTATAACTCTTTCCGACTGACCATCTGACTGAGGATGATAAGACGTGCTAAAATTCAAACGGGTACCCAAAGTTGTATGCAGACACTCCCAAAATCGAGTTGTGAACCTCGGATCTCTATCGGACACAATAGACTTCGGCACACCATGTAGTCTAACAATCTCACCGATGTACAGGTCGGCCAATCTATCTAGAGTATAAGTGGTGTTGACTGCCAAGAAGTGAGCACACTTTGTAAAACGATCTACTATAACTCAAACTGAGTTCTTCTTCGTAGGAGTCAAAGGCAAACCCGAAACAAAATCCATGGTAATATTCTCCTATTTCCATTCCAGAATTCTCAACGGTTGCAACAAACCTGAGGGAACCTGATGTTTCGCCTTCACCCTCTGACACACCAAACACTTGCTCACGAAGTCGGCCACGTCTATCTTCAAACCAACCCAAAAGTACTCATTCTTCAAATCGCGATACATCTTCGTACTTCTAGGATGCATATCAAACGGACTACTGTGTGCTTCAGTCAAAATCGTATGTCTCAAGTCACTGTCCTCTGGCACAACTATCCTATTTTTGAAACACAAAACCCCATCGGTACTGAAACTGTAGTCTGAAGATCTACCTTCGGCTATATCTTGCACGTGATGTGCCAAAGATCTATCTAAGAGCTGCTTCTCTCTAATCAACTGACCTAGGGTAGGTCTAACCTGAAGCTCGGCTACCAAGCCACCATCTCCGGACAAGCTCAACCTAGCAAATATGGCTCTCAAATCTACATGTATCTTTCTACTCAAAGCATCGGCCACTACATTGGCCTTACCCGGATGGTACTCAATGGTAAGATCATAGTCTTTTAGCAACTCTAACCACCTACGCTGCCTGAGATTCAAATCTCGCTGAGTCATGATGTACTTCAAACTCTTGTGATCTGTGTACACTGTGCACTTCTCATCGTACAAATAATGCCTCCAAATCTTCAAAGCAAACACAACTACAGCTAACTCTATGTCATGGGTCGGATAGTTACGCTCGTGAGTCTTCAACTATCTTGAGGCATATGCCACTACCCTCCTATCTTGCATGAGAACACAACCTAGGCCTACATAGGAAGCATCACTGTAAACTACATAGTCTTTCCCAGACTCTGGCTGAATCAAGATCGGTGCTTGGGTCAAAGCTTCTTTCAATCTCTCAAAGGCTCTCTGTCTTGCATCTGTCCACTCAAACTGAACACTCTTATGAAGTAACTATGTCAATGGAGCGGCTAACTTTGAGAAACCTTCTACGAATCTTCTATAGTATCCAGCTAACCCTAGAAAGCTACGTACCTCTGTCACTGACTTCGGTTCCTTCCATTCAACAACGGCCTCTATTTTCTTCGGATCAACTCTAATCCCATCGGCAGACACTACATGTCCTAGAAAGACTACCTCTCGGATCCAGAATTCACACTTGCTCAACTTCGCATACAACTGATTATCTAACAAAGTCTTCAAAACTAGCCTCAAGTGTCGGTCATGGTCTTCTTCAGTTCGCGAATACACCAAGATGTCATCTATAAAAATAACCACAAACTGATCTAGGTACTGATGAAAGATCCTATTCATCATATCCATGAAGGCAGCCGGTGCGTTAGTCAACCCAAAAGGCATGACTAAAAACTCATAGTGACCATACCTAGTTCTAAAGGCCGTCTTCGGTATATCAACCTCTCTTACCTTTAGTTGGTAGTAACCCGATCTCAAGTCAATCTTCGAAAAGACTGATGCCCCTCTCAACTGGTCAAACAAATCATCAATTCTCGGCAAAGGATACTTATTCTTCACTGTTAGCTGATTCAATTGTCTGTAATCTATACACATTCTCATGCTTCCATCTTTCTTCTTTACAAACAAAACTGGTGCACCCCAAGGTGAAGAACTAGGTCGGATAAAGCCTCTATCTGTCAACTCTTGCAATTGAGTCTTCAACTCTTTCAGTTCTTTCGGTGCCATGCGATACGGAGCAATCGAAACAGGAGCTGAATCAGAATAAGTCTCAATAGTGAACTCTACCTCTCTATCCGGTGGTAACCCTGGCAACTCTTCCGGAAACACACTAGGAAAGTCACACACTGTCCGGATGTCTTGAGGTCTAACCTTGCTCATGTTCGGGTTCATCACATAGGCCAAGTATGCTTCGCAACCCAACTCAACTAACCTATTAGCCTCTAGAACTGAAACTACATTGGACAAGAACTTCACGTTCTTATGCACCACTACGATCTCATAATCATCTGTGAGCCTCAAAGAAGTCCTTTTAGTTTCAAAGTCTATCCTAGCTCTATGCTCAGTGAGCCAATCCATACCCAGAATTACATCAAAGCCATAGAAAGGTAGCTCCATCATATCCACTGGAAACATATGTTCTTGAACCATCAATGGACACCTTCTGTACATCTTTCTAACTACTACCGTGTCCCCAAAGAAACTAGTAATACTAACTCCTACTTCTAACATTTCACAAGGAAAATTCAACGACTGTGCATGCTCCCTCAGTATATAAGAATGTGTAGACCCGGAGTCAATCAAAGAAAGTAAACCCAAAGATTGTATCGAGAAGTTACCTGCGATCACATATGTGTCATGCTGATCCCCACGCTGAGCGTAAACTCTGGCCTGACCTCCGCCCTCCAACTGGACTGCAACTACATGTGCTATGTTCCTCTGACCATCATTTCTCGGCTGGAAGTTACCTCTACCGCGCCCGCGGCCTCTCTGAAAGTCATTGGCTCTAGCTGGAGCCTGAGCTGGTGCCTGCCCCACCTGATGTGGACAGTCACATCTAATATGATCTCTAGCCCCACAACTCCAACACGAGTGGAAATTCCCCCAACACTCACCGGTGTGGTTCCTCCCGCAAGTAGCACATGTGGGCAACTTCCCACCAGCCCTCTGGCCCTGTTGGCCCCTACCGTGGTTACCGCCACCGCGCCTATGATCATAGTGATGCATGTTGTCCCGATGCCTCTTGGCATCACCTCTATCAAAGTCATTGGACCTCTTACCCGAACTAGAACCACCAGACCGTTTGGTCAAGCCCAAACTGTGCTCTAAGTCCTTGGCCCTCGCGACCAATACATCAAAATCAGTGTAGTCCGAAGCTAGAGTATACCTCTTGATTTCTTCATTTAGCCCATAACGGAAACGGTTACAACATTCCACCTCAGTAGGAACAAGCTCAGATGTATACTGACTCAGCCTAACAAATCGAATCTCATAGTCGGTCACAAACATACTCCCCTGAAGCAAAGCCATAAATTCCCCCTTCCTTTCATCGAGATATCGAGGACCCAAGTACTTCTTACGGAATGCTGACTCAAAGAACTCCCAAGTAATCTCGGCCTCATCCATACTCGTAGTGATGGTGACCCACCAAGTGTAGGCATCACCCTAAAGCAAGGACTCAACACACCCTAGCTTGCGCTCTCTGGTACATCCCATCTGAGCGAGGATACGGACGATCTTCTCAAACCACAACTCGGATCTCTCTGGGGTAGACCCTCTGAACTCTTCGGCCCCTAGACCACGGAGCCTTTCTAACGGCAAACCAGTGCCCTCTCCCTGATGATGTGCAGCTGCCTGGCCTCCAGCCACTGCAGCCTAAAAAGCCCCGGCTATCGCCTGAACTAAAGGAGCTAAGTCTATTCCGGCCGGACCTTGGCCACCTTGGCCTCCCTGAGGTCCCTCTCCTTCGGCCCCGGCCTCGCCTCCTACTCCTGGCGGAGGAGGTGGTGGTGGTGGAGGGGCTCCAACTCCAACCACAGGCTCTCCCACTTGAGCCTCAACTCTAACTACTGGCTCAACTCCTGGAGCCGCTGCCCGAGGTTCCGGTCAAACCATCCTAGGCCTCCCACGTGGTCTCATGATACAGCTAGCAAGATAATAACTACAACAACAAATAGATAAGGATTACGTTAGCAAAAGCAAGGGTCCAACAGTGCTCAAGTATTTCCTTTACAAAAACCTTTTTAAATTAAGTAATAGTAGCAATGGGCACTCGACTCAACACCAAACGCAACAATTTATGCTTCAAATCATCATACGTATAATCAAACAACGAGATTTCATGGCAAAGCATACACCAAGCAATATAATTACTTAACGCATCAAGCTTACCTCACTTACCTACCCGAGGTCTCGGTAACCTCAGGCTTTGATACCAACAAATGTAACGCCCTCGTCCCGGTCTGGCCGGATGACCGGTCCGAATAGGCCACACAGGGAAAACTGAAGCGAAACCCGTTAAGGTTCCCCCTCGGTTAGCAACCCTAAAAATTTTCTTTCATTTTAATCTTGTCTAAGGGCATATTAATTCCTAAGCGATTCACGACAGCGGAAAACATCAATAAAGAAACACATTCGATCCACAACCACACTTCAATCAGTCCATTTTAAGCTTTCAGGGCAGGCCGTATCGATACACCAGTCAAGGGTATCGATACGCCTTGACCGGGTTAACTCAATCAGTCAACACAGAGAAGACCGTATTGATACAGCCCTTGAACGTATCGATACGCCCTTCTCGGTCAACATCGCATAGTCAACGAGATTCAACTGTACCGATACGCTTCAACACCGTACCGATACGCTTTCAACCCACCCAACTCTTAGGATTCCAGTGAGTCAAGAGCGTATCGATACACCCCCAGTGTATCGGTACGCCCAGCCAACACTGAATTCTAGTGAGCAAAAATCGTATCAATACGCCCCCGTGTATCGATACGCCCAACCAAAACTGAGCTCTGCAGGCAAGTCCGTATTGATACGGCCCTTAGGCGTACCGATACGCCCTGCTCTGCAATGCTCCGAAACCAGCAAAAACAACACCAAACACAACTCTAAATGCACAATATAACTTCCCTAGCCACATACAAACATCCATACAACATTGCACGACCAAGATTTACCAAAGAGAGAAACTTAGATGAACATTAACACTTATACATCATAGCATTCACACAAAGGATAAATATTGCATATATGAGCATACTTAAGAGTTTCAAAAAGGCCAAAGGCACAAGTTATCACATATGAGGTTTGCATATACAACCAAGGCAACATAAACATCCAAGCATGACTTCATCATCACAAGCATTCATCAAGGCATAGCATGGTTTACAAAATCAAGCCAAGCATAAACATCCAATAACACTTATGAGTCAAACAATGCTCATACAAAACACATAATTGCCCCATTGCTAGACTACCACATTAATTACTAAATCATACTTGAGCAACTACACTTGGAAAGCCCCTTCGCCTTGCTCCTTGCTAACACCACGCTAATGATCTGCATTGTTGAAAATGAGAGCGTAAGCTAGAAGCTTAGTGAGGATGCTCTAAAACCAAAAACAACAACAATGCAGGGTCCAAGCATGCAAATCCTTAACCTTACATACAACATATAGGTATCAACAAGTTAACCTAGCTAGTCTTTCAAGAGTCATAATATGGCATCTCACATCATACTAAGCTCAACAACAAATATCTCAATTATCATAACATCATAATCATGAGAGCAATTTCATTGGCCACTATTAGTTTACCCGGATGTGCGGATTTACTCTCAACAACAACATTACTTCGGTGGGATTACACTCATCACCGGACCTTGCATGGGCGGGATTCCACTCATCACCACATGCCCTACGAATGGGATTCCACTCATCATCACGTAGAATATAAATAAATTTCCGGTGGAATATTACATCACCGTACTCCTCCTTGATGACTCAACGCCATTAAGTTCGCGTACGTGTTGACTCAATTGTGTGCACACTAATCCTAATGATCGATCATTTACACCCGATAAGTTAATTAGTGCCAATTTCTTTAACCGCATCACACGTCCATCAATTATAACTCACATTCATCACATATACATATCAAGGCATACACATACGAATCAATTTATATTCGCAAGATCAAAAATAGGCAATGGCATGCATATAAGCAACATTAGAAATCAAGGAGTTAAACTACCAATTTAACTCCCACCTATGAATGGCCTACCAAGCTCATTCCAACACATCCATTACACACACTTGAACCAACTTTAAAACAAATTTAAAGTTTACTCACCACCCTTCCTTAGCAACCCAAGCAAGCGAGCAAGCCTCCTAAATGCCCGGATTCGATCCCGATGCTTCCTCGATGTCTCCTCTTGTTTCTAGTCAATCAAAACACAATCATTACTCACAAATTCGATGCTAAAATCAGTCACAAACCCCACTTACAACACAAGCCAAACTTCACCCAAGTTCAAACCCATTCAATCACCAATTTTTCCATTTTCGAGCTCCCCCAAAACTCAGCTGAAAACCATGATTTTAAACACCCAAATGACATCGAAAAGGTCCCAAAACACCCCCTAATATCCCTAAATCATCAGCCCTTCAACTCAAGCCTAAAACTCACCAAAAACTAAATTTTAAACACCTCAAAAATGGCCCCAAAGACCCATTTCGGGTTTTCACCCAAAATCAACCATTTCAAGATATAATGTGTATTTTAATGAGACTAAACCAAAATCCAACTTAATAAATCAAAATCAAATGTGAAACCCATTAAAAATTCGAACTTTTGTCAAACTTGCAAGATACAAAAATGGGTAGTTTTGAAATTTAAGACTAGGTAAATGAAGGGGATGATGAGGAGAGTTTAAATATAACATTACCTTTGAAAATGCCCTTGAAACAATTGAGAGATTGAATGGAATAGTGAATAAGGGTTTGAGAGGGGTTTAGGTGTTTCAAACGTGAAAAGCAAAGGGAGGAAGACTACACATTTCTTTTTTCTTTTTTTTTTTGGTTCAAAAAGTGGTCTCCCACCTTTTCACCCTAATTACAAAAATGTCACTCTTTTTATTTTAAATCTCAATTAAATTAAAGCCAAAGTTAAATTAAATTAAATGGGTTTTGATGACTCGAACCAACTCACACGACTAACTCCTAACCCGTCAAAACACGAGTGTTACACGAAATGATCCCGAACATCCCTTTGCGCATCAAGATCCTCAATTTCGACCCATAAACCATTCAATTTACCTCTCACATGGGTCGCATCGCGTTCTCAACGCATTTGCGCGAAGCCAAATCACAACCATTCCCTTGATTTCTTATTTGGAATGAATACGTCAACAATCTCGCTATGTTGATCGAACACCTGCCAAATCCCTTTCCAGTGAATATTGGCCGATAGGTTTGTCACGGAGAGGGTCCATACACGGCGACCTGATTCCCACCGGAGGTTTCTCATTATGATGTTATTTTAAGAATTAATTTAGTATTAATTTTTTATGATTTCTTCCTGTAACATAACGAAATAATATTATTAATGTATTAAAAAATCGAATAGATAAAGTCTAATAAAATATTGAATTAGGCTATATATTCATCTTAAATTATATTTTATTGCATTTAAACTATTATTTTTATTATTATATCATAACTAATATAACATATGAATAAATAAATCTCATAAATATTAAATTACACTTTGTATTCATTTTGAATTATGATTTTATTGTAATTTAGACTCGTTTAAATTATTTCATACTTAAATTAAGAAAATATGTTTATTATTATATAAAAAATATAATTTAAATAAATAATTTCTTATAAATATGAGTTATATTTTATTTTTATCTTGAATTATTTTTTTGTCGTAATATAAACCCAATAAGTATATAAATAAAAAAGTTTTTTTTTGAAAAAATATAAATAAAAAAGTTAAATGAATACAAATAATTAATCAAATATCTTAAACTAATAACCACTTGCCTTAATTAAATAATATATTAATTAAATTAAATAATTCACATGGATACACATGGAATCCACGTGATTTGGCAAACTAGTTCTATAAAGAATAAAGACGGTTGAACTAATTTTGACAGAACTACTTTTTCTCCGGTTTCTTGGTGTGCAATCAAGATGCCGGCAGGTAAACCGGGTCATGCATGCTACTAAATATCAAGGAACCGGAAGTCAATGCTAATTGCTAAATTGCTAATCGTTCTCCCAAAAGATATCTCTAATATTCGGGAAGCCGTTGGGTCCGGATCATATATCCATCTCTAGGAAATGGAAATGATAATTAAGTTTTAATAATTTATCACAAAAAGACACACTCCATATCTTTTATATATTTTAACATATAATTAGATATAATATTTATACATTGATTTTCTAAAAATTAATTAACACAATAATTAATAACAATCAGACATATTATCTATTTATTTTTGAACTTATCATACATATATTTAAATTAAACCGAGGACAATAAACGGATATATTTAACCAATACATCCAGAAACAAGAATTCTGGTACAAAACAAAACTGGAGAAACAAGAATACAATACATCTATAAATATATCAGGGCACATAATTAATGGCATATAGGCGGATTTTGCTAATGTCGTATTTCTTTTAAATAGTTTAAAGTTGATTACAAGGCAGTATATATTCATACATATTCTTAATCTTTTGACAATGTATATATACCTTGTAGACGAAGCGATTTAAACCCTTGTCTTCTAGGATGAAGATTATCCGTTTCTCCACTTGAATACTTGTTGGTTATGCTAATGTCGTATTAAATATGTTATTTGATAAATTTATCTTATTCTTCAATGAATTTGATAAGATATTCATATAAACAGTAGTTTTATAAGTTTAGATAGTTTATTTTTGAAAATTTAAAATAATAAAAAATAATTATATAACATATATATTTTTTATTAAATAAAGAAAATACATAAATGTTAAGATTTGAACTCATACAAGATAAAGACAATATAAGTATTCTTGATCACTGGAACAATTTAAAATTCTAAACGACTATCTCTGAACAATACCCCAAACTGTACAAAGGGAAGGATTGTCGTGTTCATATCTTTCTATACATCTACCAACAAGCTAAATCCTAACTATCTCTTTAATTAACCAGAAAATTATGTATGATTCCTCTGTTATCAAACTTGATAAATCACAACATTCCATGATAATTTGAGAACAAATGTCAACAATGACTTCCATTTCAAGAAACCGATGGCCCCGACAATGCCCATCCTCGGTAGCATGTCCTTAGTCGAGATCCTGTCAAGAACTGCAAGCAAAACTATGATGACATGTTGTGACAAATAATTATGCATTTGAAGGGATTTTTCTTGAAAACATACCCCACATTTATTCATAAACAAACAGAGAATGAACAAAAAAAATACATGGAGAGAAGTAGATAGCACAACACAGACGTGAAGGAAAACAAGAACAACAGCACATCAGGAACAGTGGAACACAAAGCATAAACACAGCAAGATCGAGGACAGCCAAAACTCAAAACGAAGGGGGAAGCCAAGTCCGATGAGGGAGAGAGTGAGAGACACCACGGTAGCTACCGATCCTGAACCTGCACGGACACTTCCGTGGACACAGAAAGATATGAGCAACGAAGGAAATGCAACAAGAAATCCACCAGAGCCATTACGTCTAGATTTGTAATAGTCGACGATTAGAGAAAGGTGAGACCGATGACTGATCAAGACATCCGCCGTAGAAAGAGCCAAAGAGCAGAACTATCGTCAAAAGAGCCCGACAGAAGCAGAGGCAAGGCACTGAACTCACAATTCATATGCGATCTTAACATCCCCTCACAAAACGAAGACCCGAACCAATGAATACTTATAATTGTGAACTTGCCCCCCCCACCTTTCAAAATTTATGTTTTGCCCCCCAACTTCAAATCCTAGCTTCGTCCCTAACCCGAACAGAGCTTTAGTAGTTAGCACTAAGGGAAAAGGCTCCACTGCAAAATGACTAATGAGTGGTTGGAGAAAACAAACGTCGAAAAGAAAACAAAAAAAGATAAGAGAAATAAAACTAAACGGGAAAAAACGAGGGAGGCAGAGAAATAAAACTAATGAGCGGCACCACCCTAGAAAACCGAAAAATAGATCTAATGTCTTTTAAAAAAGACAATTGAAGGGATTTGAACCTGAAAATATAATAGATCTAATATGTATCCACCAAGACTAATATAAACCTTGTAATATAGTTATTGTGCATTAGATGTTCAAAAACAAATTCCATCTGTTTCAATAAAAAGATATACCCAAAAATAAGCATTCATATATTTCACCAATATCTACACTGAATTATTGGAATCTATGGTTATTTTTTTATTTGGTCATCAAACTATAAACATGGATATTGACCGTGTTTAGCAATTAACGGATAACTGATAACGGATTACATTAGTTGATAGTTGATTGCATTAGCTGATTTGACTAGCAGATTACATTAGTTGATAGCTGATTGCATTAGCTGATTTGACTAGCAGATTGTATTAGCTAATTGTATTAAAGTGTTTGATAAAATTAACTGATAGCTGATAGATTATTTAAACAAGCAAAATGACATATAAGGACATGATTATATCCAATACTTATTTGAATAGTTTATTAATTATCAATTTTTTGTATATAATCAATATTAATTCGATCTATAATTTTTTTAATCTAACTTTTTTAAACATATTCAAATAATTGATATATTAATTTATTATTTATATAATTATTTTAATATAATTTAATTAATTAATAAATTTAAATACACATATAAATATGTGATAATAAAAAGAAAAAAATAAATAAGAATATTTAATTTAGGTTATTTTGAAATTTTTGGTAACTGGTAAGGGTAAAATAGTCTTTAGAACTTTAATATCAAACTTCTAATCTCTAAAAACTTCTATTATGAGATTTTTCAAAATTAACGTTTCACCCCAATCTACTCTTTCAATCCTCTATTCACCAAACAACAATATTAGCATATTTAACTAGTCAAATTTCTAATTATACTTCAAACCTTTAATTTTTGCTCAAACTTCTCTTTACCAAAAAAAAATAGTAATAACACAAATAAACTTATAAAGTAAAGAAAAAATAAAAAAATGCAACATCAAACAATTTGTTAAAATATAAGATTTGGAATATATTGAAAGCGAGATGTGGTGGGGAGGCGAAATTATTGGGAGTAATTGCTCCAACTTTCCATGGGTTCCTCCACCAACTCTGTGATGCTGATTCCAGAGTTTTCAAACTTCAAAATACGTGGCCCATCCTGATTCACTCCCTCACCCCTTTTAAGATTTAACCCCCAACCTACTTTTACCATGTTAAAAACAAAAAATACATATTTTAACTAGGGTAAAAGAAGCTGCTTCTATTTTCATGGGTTGATGTCTCTCACTCTCTTTTCCCCAGCCTATCCTATCACGCCACGTCTCATCCCCTTATCCACCATGCTTGTTGACCTTATTGGATTTAATTAATTTATCTTTTACCCCCAATAATTAAAAATAGAAAAAAAGAATTTCATTGGAATTAAATTACCATTACACAGTTCATATTGGGTTGTCCTACTCTCTCTTTTTCTATATAAACACACACATCGCTGCAGTTTCTGCTACCCCACACATTCAAAATCCTCTTCTTTTTTCTGTTTACAAACATGGGTTCTTCTCTGCGATCAACTACGGCGATTCTCTTGCTGATGATGCTCACTTTAGCATCAGCTCTGGATATGTCCATCATCTCTTACGATGACGCTCATCCCGACCGGTCTAAGTCTAGTTGGAGAACTGACGACGAGGTTATGGCCATGTACGAGCACTGGCTTGTACAACATGGAAAATCATACAACGGTTTGGGAGAGAAAGAGAAGAGGTTCGTGATTTTTAAGGAAAATCTTAGGTTCATCGATGAGCATAACTCGGACGAGAGCCACAGCTTTAAGCTCGGGTTGAATCGGTTCGCGGATCTGACCAACGAGGAGTACCGCTCCACCTACTTGGGGGTTAAGAAACCTAACAGAAAGGTTTCCAGGAGGAGTGATCGCTACGCGCCGCGCGTTGGCGACGCGTTGCCGGATTCCGTTGACTGGAGGAAAAAAGGTGCTGTAGCTCCGGTCAAAGACCAGGGATCTTGTGGTAAGTTGTATTGATTATTATTGTCTTCTGATCTTAATTTTACTGGGGTCAACGCTTTTCTCAACAACCGTCATTCATGGTTGTTTATCTATTTGATGGGTAATCTAATACTATGGCTTCTCTGTTATTATTTTTTCTCATATGTCCTGGTTTGAAGGAATCTTTGCTTTTGTGGATTTGGTTAACTCGGGAGGCATTACATTATTTGTAATTTCATAAACTTTGGTTAGATGGGCCACTCAAACACTGACATTAGTGGAGTAATAATAATGAATATGAATTGCTATGAAGTTCCTTGGTGGGTTGCTTTTCTAACTTTAGTACTTTTCTTGATTCTAATTTCATATAGGGAGTTGTTGGGCCTTTTCAACCATTGCTGCAGTGGAAGGGATAAACCAAATAGTTACAGGCGATCTCATCTCCCTCTCCGAGCAGGAATTGGTGGATTGTGATACATACATGAATGAAGGATGTAATGGAGGCCTCATGGATTATGCCTTTCAGTTCATCATCGATAATGGTGGCATTGACACCGAAGACGATTACCCTTATACAGCTCGTGACGGAAGATGTGACACCAATAGGGTTTGTATTTGATTTCAGTTCATCATCGATAATAATAGAATCTTATTTGTTTTCCTTCCTTGACTTTGGTGTTCTATGCTCTGCAGAAAAATGCAAAGGTTGTTTCAATTAATTCTTATGAGGATGTTCCAGCAAATAACGAGGAAGCATTGAAAAAGGCAGCTTCAAATCAACCAATTAGTGTTGCCATTGAAGCAGGAGGCAGGGCCTTCCAGTTATATCAATCGGTAAGAGTCTGCATCCAATAAAATTACTGGTTTTTGCAAGACCATAAGTTTGATTAATGATGATCCTTGGATAACATATGACTATTATTTATGGAATGTAAGATTCGTGGAGTTGATGTTGCACTTTGTTGTCGAATTGTCCGTTCTTTAGTTATAACTTTGTTCAGAATTCAACAGAATCCTTTGTTAAATTTTGAAGCAACGATGTTTTCTTAAAATTTGAGTTAGAATAATGTTTTGTCTACTGTTCTATTTAGGGTGTGTTTGATGGGAAATGTGGCACAGAATTGGATCATGGTGTGACTCTTGTTGGCTATGGCACTGAAAATGGTAAAGACTATTGGATTGTAAAGAACTCATGGGGTGCAAACTGGGGTGAGGAAGGCTATATCAAGATGGCAAGAAATGTGGCCAATTCTGTTACCGGAAAATGTGGAATTGCAATGGAAGCCTCTTATCCTATCAAAACGGGTCAAAATCCCCCCAATCCTGGACCCTCTCCTCCATCTCCTGTTAAGCCTCCTACCGTTTGCGATAACTATTACACCTGCCCCGAGAGCAATACCTGCTGCTGTCTATACGAGTACTATGGCTACTGCTTTGCTTGGGGATGCTGCCCACTTGAGGCTGCCACTTGCTGTGAAGACAAGTACAGCTGCTGCCCTCATGACTACCCTGTCTGTGACATAAAGGGAGGCACCTGCTTAATGGTACGAATGTTGTTATATTCTAGATTAAGCTATTGACATTTCTGGTTCTATTTCCCCGAAATTGTTGTTATTTGCATGCTCTAGATACCTTTACGCTTGTCCTTATATATCTATAAGTTATTAACGTTGCAATGGCTTGCTTTGAATTTGTTTTGCAGAGCAAGGGCAATCCTTTTGGAGTTAAGGCACTGAAGCGCACTCCTGCTAAACCTTTTTGGGGACATGGTAGTGCTGCGGAAAAGAACAGTGCTTAAATGGAAGACCAGTCCAACATGTACATGCTGACGGGAGGATGAAAGAAGCTTGACATTGCTTAAAGTTCTCCTTCATTTTATCTTATTGCCAACTTCCTTTCATTTTCATACCAACAAATGGAAGGTCTATAGACATTACTCGGATGCCAATTGTGTAGTTATCTTCCATTATTTTATCCATATTGTATTTGGGAACAAACATAATGATGTTAATTTCTATTGATCATCTGTATATCATTTCATCATTTAGCAATGGCTTACAAGAATTGATCATCTGTCAAACCTATCCATCTTTTTAGTTGTGCTTCATATGAATTACCAAAGTTTCTTTCTGCCTATTTGATTAGTTTGGCACTACTATAAAATAGAAGTTGAAGGTATAGCTGCTTTTGAAATCTCTTTGCAGGGGCATGTTCTAAAATTCGATGGATCCAGGTAGATGATACTATTTTTACCCTGTTTTTTAGAGACTTGTGATTAGGTCTACTCATACGTGATTGATGTGTCTTTTTGTTAACAATTTTGGCAGTAAAATTTTAGCTCAAGAACTGAAGATCAAAACTTCAGAAATTGTATGATGTAGCTATTGCCTATCTAAGGCCTTGATTTTAGTATGGAGAAGGCAAGTGCCTTGTTTAAAATACTTTTGTTAGCCCTAAATCTGATTGCTATGGATGGCAAGCAACCTGAACTCGAGTAGGAATATTTCCTTTCCTGCATTATAATCACAGCTAAGACTTCTTTCTTAGCATAAACTAAATTATAACCGAAAACTTACTGGTTCTCACTTATCACATCCTAAGTATTACCTGGACTCGTATTGAGTTGGATATGGATGAGGATATGTATTTGGAATATCTTCCTTATATTTGTTTCCGAATATATTTTGAACGCAAGTGTCTGAAACCAATACTTTAGGAAAAATGGAAACTCCGGGTACCATGGTTAGAAACTTCAAAGGTGAATGGTGTCACAGTCAGTTAGGGCTGCTGTCAAATTGTAAGCTGCAAGTAGGGGAGGCAATCACTGAGTTTTTCTTCAAGCCTGCTACCAAAAGGGACCCTTTGCCAGGGACCTTCATTCACTGTGCCGAGAAGTATAGACCAGATTCCAAATGTTGCAAATAACAACTCAATCATCCATTGTCATTCTTAATTTATCATTTGGTTTTTCTAGGGGACCATTGCTGGAAACGATAAGGAATTAGACCATTGTTCCGAAACCCACCGAGCACAAAGAGAATTAGAATCATAGGCATAGCTTGGCAATTATATGCATCAAGTTACAAGCTTGCATTTTTAAATCTAAAAGTACAATTTTGTTCTGTTCATGTCCTTTCATCAGTCACCACCATCCTACATCAAAGTTTTAATGATAGAAATACAGAATATGGTCTTACTTTGCATGGGATAGATACCTTTATCATTAACTTATCACCCTGCAACTGCACATATAGCTCCAAACCTTTCCTAGTATAAGGCTGTATTTGTCAGTTGATAAGTTAACTAGCTAGCTAATTACCTTTTTATTGAATAATTGTAATTTTTATTGACGGGCATAACAAAGGGTGAAGAAAGACAGTGAACTAAAAATGCAAATCATAGTTTTTTGATAATAAATATTGGTCCAAGTTGAATGTCGAGATGGGGACGGCGGCTTTTCATGGTAGGGGCAGGAAAAAGATTGAAAGCAACAATTGTATGCCATGGCCCTTCCCGACCCTACAATTATCACTTTTGGTTTGGATTATTTTGGGTCTGTCTGCATTGATTTAGATTCACTTTGGGTTTAGTTTGGGTCTATAATAAGTCGGGTCTGGTTTAAATATTGGATCGAGTCAAAATCGAATCAATTGTTTTCAGACCGGGTTAATATCAAATTTGTCGTTTTCGATTCGAGTCTATATCAAGTTGTTCAGATCGGGTCAACTTTTGAATTTTCAGGTAAATTCAGTTTGAGATGGGTATGATTCACAAAGACTTCGTTGATGCAGAAGTTTGTGATGGTGGAGGATGCAAAAGACTTAAAGACGGATGTATGACAAATTAAGCTTAAAAGTGGTTGAAACCCTTAAACTTTTTTTAAAAACTAAATTAAGCTCAATTAAACCACTAAAATCAATATATTGAATCAATTAACCCTTTTGACTATTAAATTTTGATTTTTTGAGATGTTATTGCTACATGACATACTATTAAATTATTTTTACAGAGCTTTCAAAAAATTATTTTTATAAATTTTACGAGATTTTTTATTGAAATTTTAAAATTTTTAAAGAATTTTTTAAATAAGATAAAAAAAAATATAAAAATGTCAACTGACAACATTGTAACACGACACATACAAATTTTTTTTAATTATTATTAAAACAAAAATTAATTTGAGAATAGATGAACTAACTAACAAATTAGATATAATTCTAACACCATTGAATCCGGTTGAATATAATTTTTATGTATAGAATTAGTCATATATTCTTCTAAAAAACGTGCCTCTTATTTATCAAATTAGGGTTTTAATTTTCCTGCTTACTTTTTACTCTCTGTTTATTCACCAAATTAAAGTTAGTATTTGTTGGCCTCAAATTCGATCAACCGAATAAGCCAAGAAGAGAGTGAATTAAATTTTTAAAGTGGTGGATGAAATGCTAAGAAATAAAAATATTGACACAATAATTTATAGTGATTCGACTTTTAAACCAAGTCTACCTCCCCTACCTTAGTTGTTTACACTAAATTTTTTTCACAAATTCAATAATTTGTCTTACCTTTAAGGATAAGGTGTAACCTTACAACTGTTGAGATAAAATCAAAGTTGTATCAAAGATGAGAGGGTTTGAGAATTAACAAGAGAAGTAAGAAGAAGAGAACAATTGATTTGTATTATTGATTCATCCTATTAGGATACAAAACATGCTTTATATAGAGTATAAAACCAACTTAATTAACTTGATATTACTAACTAGGGTAAGGTACAAACTAACTAACTCTATTATATACTTAACACACCCCCTCAAGTTGGAGAGTGAAAAATGTCATTCACACCCAACTTGCCAAGAAGATAATCATGATGTGTTACCCCAAGACCCTTGATAAGAATATCTGCCTATTAATATTTAGTTGATATGTGTTGCGTTTTGACAATTCTCTTCTGATTTTTTTTTCATGAACACAGTGGCAATCGATTTCTATGTGTTTAGTGCGCTCATGGTATACCAGATTGGCAGCTATTTGTAGTGCTTCCTGACTATCACTGAGTAGCAAGGATGGTGTTTCAAGTTTCATTCCTAGCTCCCTTAATAATCCTTGTACCCAAACGATCTCTGCAACTGCAACTGCCATCCCTTTATATTCCCTTAGCTGAGGACCTGGAAACAATATTCTGTTTCTTCGATTTCCAACAGATTACGAATTGTAACCCCCTCGTCTCGGTCCGGACGCTTGACCGATCCGAGTGGGCAACACGAGGATAACGGAGGCGAAACCCGTTAAGGCTCCACTTCGGTTACCGACCCAATAAAAACTTTTCATTTATATTATCTTTTCTAGATGCTATATTAAACCCTATGTGAGAAAAGCAACAGCGGAAGAAACGATGAGGTAAACAACCAACAACCCAATTAAAACAACCCATTTTAATCTTAAACAGCAGGCCGTATCGGAATGCCCATAGGGTGTTTCGATACGCCTTGACCAGGTCAACTGACCAAAGTCAACCCGATGAGACCGTTTCGAAACAGGGGTGGCCCGTATCGAAACGACCTCAACAGTCAACTTCTCGTGGTCAACGATACGAAGGCCGTTCCGAAACACTAAGGCCCGTTTTGATACTTCATTTATCGTCAAATTCTCAGATTTCCAGTAGCAAAAACGTATCGAAACGGCCCCTAGCTACCGAAACGCCTGGCCAAAAACAAAGGGATCGTACCAAAACAGGACCAACCGTTTCGAAACGCCCTCAGTCTGTAGATTGGTTTTAGCTAGTTTATGGCACAAAGCTGTCCCAAAATACAACTAAAACCTCACACAACACACAAGCAACAACACTAAGGCCAAACCAAACATCTACAAACATGCTTAACACTTCAAACATATGTGAACCATACATAGATAAGAGACATCAAAATAACATAAAAATCATACTTGGCATTTAAGACTCATGCTTCAACAACCATACACTTAGGCAAATTAAACATGGTTCACAAACAAGACAAGGCATCCAAAAGCCAAACCAACAACATCATAAAAAGGAGTCTAACATGCTCCTAAACAACAAACAGCAACATACTTCAGAAGCTCAAAGCAACAAATACATATACCATTGCTTGATTATTACATCTTATAACTAAAATGTCCATACTTGATAGCTAAGATAGCACCACAAAGTGCACACTTGGAGGCCCCCTTCTTGCACTAGCAACCCACGAACTACGGATCTGCATTGTCGAACAAAAAAGAGCGTAAGCATAAAGCTTAGTGAGGGTAAGCTCATTAAAACAAACTTCGACAATGCAGGGTCCAAGCACGAGCACAACCAAGGTAGAATGCATGTTCTTACCTTCGATCCACATGAGCCAAATTACACATGATGCATGAACATATATTTAATATTATGACATGCTCAACAAGTCCAATCCACATCATATGTAAAAACATGTATTAAACCATATTGGAAACACATCTCAAATCATATTGGTACACATATCATCTCATATTGGCACCTAGCTATGACTCGAATACGCGGATAACCATTGGAACTCACATCCACCACAATCATTACCTTATAGTGGGATTACACTCATCATCATTCACGCGGAGGGGATTCCACTCATCCTCATGCCCCGTCGATGGGATTACACTCATCACCGACTAACATATATATAAGAAGGTTTTCCAGGTGAACCCGTACTCCATCTTGATGACTACCATCACCAAGACCACGCGCGCATTTGACTCACGTGTGCACACTAAACATCCTAATGATCGATCATTTGTACCCAAGCATACTAGTGCCAATACTAAACACAATCCACAACACCATTACATATCAACTTCCGTGCTTAGCACGTACTCACCATGATCACCATCATGCACAATCCACATGCATATCACAATGCATCAATTCCATACCTCAACATACATGTATAACACATTTATACATAGCCACCATAAACACAATTAATCATGAGGCATAAACAACAATTAGAGTGCAACTAAAGTCTCTAACTAAAGCTTGTGATTAGGCTACTGTTGAGTGTGTAAAAGTTCTATCATTTACACCTTTTTAAACCCATATTTCTGCTGCATTCAAGCATCATTGCATTGCATTTAGGTTAGTTTTCAATAAAACATCACAATTATATAAAAGGCACGGATTCTACTGAAAGATGGTTATTTTTGCAGGTATCTGTCACAGTAGATGTTGAAGGCAGGTGCAGGGCAGACAAGCAGGAAAGACGAACTGGACAAGCAGCTGAAGAAGACGAACCTGTCGCGAACCTGTCGTGACAGCATGATGACAGCAGATTCATGAAGAGGAAAAGTGAAGTGGACCTCGATAGATAGAGAAAAATCTGCTCGTCTGTCGTGTGGAAGCCGAATATTTTTCCAAGCCCCGGATCAAAAGATATGTCAAGCCAAAGCTCAAGGAGAAGAATTCCCATGAAACAAGGAGGCGGCTGAAAAGTAGGAATCCTTAGAGATTTAGTCTTTATTAGAATCTTACTTTTAATTAAAGTTGTAATCCTTGTTACCTTAGATAACTTAAGCCCAAAGCTTATATAAAGGGCATAGATTAACCCTAGGGCATAGCCGACTACCCCATAACCGAAACCTAAACCCTGCCGTTTACCTGTCACCGATATGTTCTAAATTCCCCCTAGGGCTACGGGTTGTTTTGTAAAGTAGTTGCAAGGGTTGCTTTGTTTTAGGATTTTTCAAGTTCAATAAAATAAACTTCAAGTTCTTTTATCTTGGTTTTAACATCTTGCAAGAGCATCGGGAGAGCATTGTGAGGTTATCCATTTACTTAGCATCGGGAGAGTTAAGTATACGAAAGAGATAAAAGCGTGTTCTCTAGTTTATAGTTGAACCATCTCGTGCTTAGGGATAAGGCGAGGTTAAGTGGCTAAGGAAGAATTCATACACATCGGTGTTCATCCTTCGATTCACGCCGGGAGGTATCATCAAAGACGTGATCATCGACAGACTTGTGCCTAGGGATAGGGCAAGGCAGATCTGGGATTCTTGCCAAGCTTGAAGTACGGAGTTAGTGTTCGCTGCCGCGACAGCTAACGGACAGACGTCGCGACAGGTGCTGTCGGCGACGGGTGCGACGACAGAACTGGAGATCCTAAGCAATTCAATACCTACACTACTGAGCAACTCAATACCAGCCCATTCTCTCCATCTTGATATCTCAATCTTTTATTTACGTTTTTAATTTAATATTCGTGACAATTCTCTTAAATATTTCCTTTGCGTTCGTGCAGTGAATCTAGGTGAAGCTATTAGCCCAATCCCTGTGGAGACGATATCCGATACTTCGTATCACTTTACTACTTGCGTCGTGTATACTTGCACTACAATTGCGATAGACTATTTTACACGCAACAAGTTTTTGGCGCCGTTGCCGGGGATTGGCAACATAACTACACCTTTCTTTCCTTGCACTTTTTGTTTTTATTTTCGTTTTTTATTTTTGTTTTTATTTTTTTCTTTAATTTTTCTTTTGTGTTTTTAAACTCTTGCTTTTCACAAGGTTTTCCTGTTTATGCGCAGATCGAAAAGAGGTGAAGATCCTGAGTATAAATTAGATCCGGAGATTGAACGTTCCTTTAATCTCAAGAAACAGATTCGCCACCTCTTAGACCGAAACGAATACCTTGAAGAACAGCTAGAGCAGATGGTCCGTAATCAGCCTGTCGATGATGATATACCGCCTGTCGGTGACCCGCCCGCAGCAGGTGGACGACGGTCATGTCGTGACTACATGCTGAACGATCATGTAGAGCTGGAGACCACGCTGCCGGATATTGACGTTGACAACTTCGAGCTTAAACCTGTCATGTTTAGCATGATCAACAATGCCGGGCAGTTTGGTGGTTCTGCGACAGAAGATGCCAGGGAGCATCTCAAAACGTTCCAGGAGATCTGTGGTTCGTTTAGACTACCAGGAGTTAGTCCGGAGATACTGAGGCTTCGGTTATTCCCCCATTCATTAAGGGACAGAGCTAAAACTTGGTGGAATAAACTTACACCGGGTTCTATCATGACTTGGGCAGATTTAACTCGTGAATTTTTGTCTCGTTTTAATCCTTCACATTTAGCTGAGCGATTACGTAATGAAATTGCTACTTTTCAACAGGAAGATGACGAGCCAATGCACGAGGCCTGGGACAGATTCACAACTCTTCTACGAAACTGCCCAATGCATGGATTCCCCGTCTGGAATCAGGTAACTAAGTTTTATAATGCTGCTAACTTACAAACTCGCATTCGAATTGATTCTGCAGCAAATGGACTACTATTGGACAAAGATCCAGATGAAGCCCTGCAAGTTCTGAAACATCTGGCTAAGAATGAGGAGCAGTTTCCAACCGCTAGAAGAGGGGGTAAACGGGTCCTTACTGTCAAGGATTATGAGGCCGACAGCACTATGAAATCACAGGTAGCATTCCTCACTAAAGCCATGAAACACTTATTGAGTGAAGAGGAAGTACGAGGGTTTGCTGTCGAGGAAGTTTGTGCTACATGTGAGGGAAATCATAGCAGGGATGAGTGCCCTATAAATATAGAAGAAGGAAAATATGTTGGAAATTACAAGCCAAACTACAATTCCAACAATTACAACCCTAATTGGAGGAAAGACCCCAAATTTTCCTGGAGTAACCCCAACAATGCTCTAAATCCGCAAGCATATAATCAGAATCAGGGGGGACCTAGATTGTTGACGCGACAGCAGCCACAGCCGCAAAACCTGCCGCAGAACCTGCCGCCGCAGCAACAACAGCAGCCACCACCTGCCACGAGTAGTATATTGGAGCAGACTCTGGCCACCTTTATGTCTCAGACCGGCACGTATATGGATAACATCAATAAGTTTGTCAAGAAAACGGAAGACTTTATGGATGAGACTAAGATGAGAATGACAAACCATGAGGCCACCTTGAAATCTCTAGAGACACAAATGGGTCAGGTGTCGCAGCATATTAAGCCACGGCAGAATGGAGGATTCCCTAGCAATACTGAAAATGCTAGAACGCCCCCTCATGAGCAATGTAAGGCGATTACTACTAGGAGTGGGAAAAAGTTACCAGGGCCGGAAAAAGAAGCTGAAACAGAAAAGAAACCTGCCTTGGATAAGCCTGCCGAGGAAGCTGCCCCGGCAGGTAATGAACAGACTGCTGCCGATGAGCCTGTCACGACAGCAGAAGCGACAGAGGAGAAAAAAGATGAGTATCGACCTCAGATTCGCATGCAGTGGGAAGGGCGCATTGCTGATTATCGTCCTCCACCACCTTTTCCGCAACGGATACAGCAAGCTAAGCATGAATCTCAACTTAAAAAGATTTATGATATTTTTAAACAGGTTCATATTAACATTCCGTTGTTAGATGCTGTTAGGGAAATGCCCGGTTATGCTAAATTTCTCAAGGATGTCATGTCTAAAAAATCTAAACTTGGGGAATTTGAAACGGTAAGGATGCAAGAAGGTTGCATGAGTATTCTTCATCGGCAACCACCCCAGAAAAAGAAGGATCCAGGGAGCTTCCTCATACCTTGCGTAATCGGCGATAAATTTGTGGGTAAGGCATTATGTGATCTTGGTGCTAGTGTTAATCTAATGCCCAAATCTGTTTTTCAGAAATTAGGTATTGGCAAGGCGCGGCCCACGACAGTTACCCTACAGCTAGCCGACCGCTCTTACGTTCACCCCGAGGGAAAAATTGAAGACATCTTAGTAAGAGTGGATAAACTTATTTTTCCTGCTGACTTTCTTATTTTAGATTGTGAGGCAGATGAGAACGCACCAGTCATCCTAGGGCGACCCTTCTTAGCCACGGGAAGATCATTGATTGATGTGGAAAAAGGAGAACTCACCATGCGCGTAAACGATCAAGAAATTAAGTTGAATGTTCTCCAAGCAATGAAACATGCTGATGTGGATGAAGAATGCAAGGCCATCATTGAGGTGACCTTTGATCAACCCTGCATTAGGTCGGGCTGCCAGGATATAAAATTTGGTCACTGCTGCGACAGCCATTTACAAGCCTGTCACGACAGCACCGACGACAGCGACTCCTCTGAATCCAATTCATCTGATACTGAAGGTCATGAGGAGGTAGACTGGTTAGACCATCGCCCAGGTAAGTTATTCGAACCCTTGAATTACACTTCGGATAACCATTTAATTCAAAAGCCATCTACTGTTGAACCACCTGTCTTAGAACTTAAGCCCCTGCCAGGGCAGCTTAAATATGCTTATCTTGGTAGTGATAAAACACTACCCGTGATCATCTCTGCTAAGCTGCCGCAGGAACAGGAACGACAGCTGATCGACATGTTGAGGCAGCATAAAAGGGCGATAGGATGGACTATAGCAGACATTCAGGGCATTAGTCCGGCAATCTGTATGCACAAAATCCTCCTAGAGGAAGATCATAAGCCGACTATTGATGCCCAAAGGCGGTTGAACCTTGCAATGAAGGAGGTAGTGCGTAAGGAAATAATTAAATGGTTAGACGCTGGTATCATTTACGCCATCTCCGATAGCAAATGGGTAAGCCCGGTGCAATGTGTTCCCAAGAAAGGAGGCATGACTGTGATAACCAACGAAAACAACGAGTTAATCCCAACCAGGACTGTGACCGGTTGGAGGGTTTGTATGGACTATCGGAAGCTTAACAAAGCTACCCGAAAAGACCACTTTCCTTTACCCTTTATTGATCAAATGCTTGATAGATTAGCGGGTAAACCTTACTATTGTTTTCTTGATGGTTATTCAGGATATAATCAAATTGCTATTGCACCAGAGGACCAAGAGAAAACGACTTTCACCTGCCCCTACGGAACATACGCATTTAGGAGGAAGCCGTTTGGACTCTGTAACGTACCTGCCACCTTCCAAAGGTGCATGATGGCAATATTCTCCGACATGGTAGAGGACTTCCTTGAGATCTTCATGGATGATTTTTCTGTCTTTGGAGACGATTTTGAGAGCTGCCTTGGCAACCTTCAAAAGGTACTTGAAAGATGTGAAAAAGCTAATCTTGTTCTTAATTGGGAAAAATGCCATTTTATGGTAGATGAGGGGATAGTCTTAGGCCATAAGATTAGCTGCCGTGGGATAGAAGTCGACAGGGCAAAGATTGAAGTCATAGAGAAGCTGCCGCCGCCAACCACAGTCAAGGGCATTAGGAGTTTCCTAGGGCATGCTGGTTTCTATAGGAGATTTATCGCAAATTTCTCAAAAATCACGAAGCCCTTATGTCATCTCTTAGAGCAGAACCGACCCTTTGACTTTAATGAAGAATGTACTGAAGCATTCAAGGTTCTGAAGGAAAAACTAGTGACAGCCCCCATAGTACAGCCACCAGATTGGACGCAACCATTTGAAATTATGTGTGATGCTAGTGACTATGCTGTCGGGGCAGCACTTGGGCAGCGCAAGGACAGGCTGTTTCATGTCATATATTATGCCAGCAAAACATTGAATGATGCCCAAGTGAATTATACCACCACAGAAAAGGAGCTGTTAGCTGTGGTGTTCTCCATCGACAAGTTTCGTTCTTACATACTTGGAACGAAGGTAATAGTGCATACCGATCATTCTGCCCTCAAATACTTGTTCGCAAAGAAGGATGCAAAGCCTAGGTTGATAAGATGGATCTTGCTATTACAAGAGTTCGACCTTGAAATCAAAGACAAAAAGGGGACAGAAAATCAGGTGGCAGATCACTTGTCGAGGTTAGAGATGGGACAGAGTCTACCTGTAGATGAGACACACATACTAGAGACCTTCCCAGATGAGCAGCTCTTTGCTGCCGCAATAGCTGTCGCGACAGCCATGGCAGCAGATCAGGTTATAAGGAGATGTGTACCACAAGAAGAACAAGAAGACATTCTCCATCACTGTCATGCTTCACAATATGGAGGACATTTAGGAGGCAATAAAATGGCTGCCAAGGTGCTGCAGTCAGGTTTCTACTGGCCGACACTGTATAAGGACGCACAGGAATTTTACAAAAACTGTGACAGGTGCCAGCGGACAGGTAACATCTCAAGGAGAAACGAGATGCCACTGCAGAATATTCTAGAAGTCGAGATCTTCGACGTATGGGGGATTGATTTTATGGGACCTTTTCCATCTTCATGTGGAAATCTTTACATCCTCCTAGCAGTAGATTATGTCTCCAAGTGGGTAGAAGCAATCGCAACTCAAAAGAATGATGCCAAAACAGTCCAAAAGTTTTTGCACAAAAACATCTTTTCTAGATTTGGCATCCCTAGGGCGATTATCAGTGATGAAGGGAGACATTTTGACAACAGGGTAATTGCTGCCGCCTTGAGAAAATATGGTGTCAAGCACAGGATCGCGACAGCATACCACCCACAGACCAATGGACAGGCTGAGATTTCCAACAGGGAAGTGAAGAACATTCTTGAAAAGATGGTTAAACCAACTAGGAAAGATTGGTCTTTACTTCTGAATGATGCATTATGGGCATACAAGACAACTTTCAAGACTCCATTGGGCATGTCTCCATTCCGATTGATCTATGGGAAAACCTGTCACCTGCCTGTCGAGATAGAGCACAAGGCATATTGGGCAATCAAGGCAGTAAACATGGACTTGGACAAGGCAGGTCAGAAAAGGCTGTTAGATTTAAATGAAATCGAGGAAATACGGACAATGGCCTACGACAACGCAAGAATATACAAGGAGAAAACAAAGAAGTGGCATGACAAGAAGTTGCTGCCGCAACAGTTCTGCCCAGGGCAGCTTGTGTTGTTGTTTAATTCGAGGTTGAAACTCTTTCCAGGGAAGCTCAAATCTAGATGGTCTGGGCCATTCCAAGTAATTCAAGTTTTCCCCCATGGTGCCATTACAATTCAATCATTAAAAGACGGGCACCAATTCAAAGTCAATGGACAACGCCTCAAGCATTATCAGGGGACTGAAGCCCCAGGAATTCAGGAAGTGGTTACCTTAGGTGATGCCCCACAAGGCATCCCTAATTTAACCTAGTTTTATTTTTATTTTATTTTATTATTTATTAGGAATTAGATTTATTTTAATAATGTTTTGTTTTTAATTTCAGTTTTTAGGAAATAAAAGAGACAAGTGAGAAAGAAGAAGTGGCCCAAGACCACCGCCCATCCATCAGCCCAACCAAGCCCATCTATGGTAACTTGTCGTTTCGGCTGCCGGCGCAGACGGATTTGACAGGCTGTCAACAGACGCACGGCAGACGAAGAAGCGTGCGGCAGACGCTCCGCAGACGCATTAATGCGTGTCAGACGCGTCAGACACGCCATATCCAATCTGCCGCCCCGTTATTCCCGCCTGCCATTGCGGCATTAAATGGGCAGCTACTCGACAGCTATATAAACCCCTTCTCCCTTTCATTTTTTCCTCACTTCTGATTTTTCTCTCTTGTATTCTCTTCTAGTTTTATCTATTTTCTCTCCTTTTTCAGCCCTTGCAACCAAAAATGTCTTCACGACAGACTCGCCAAAATGCTGCTGCCGCCTCTTCTTCCGCAGCAGCATCCCCGTTCGCCAACAAAGAACTTTGGGAGGAACGGAGCTTCATCTGTAACAGAGATGCTCCTCTTTTTGGACTCCGGCCGTTCATCATGAAGGCCATTACGGTGCAACTTTGGGAAGACTTTGCCGAGCAGCCGGCAGAGCTTAATGACACCCTGGTTAGGGAATTCTATGAGGCGATCGAGAGTAAGTCGGCGACATCTGTCGTCGTCCGAGGAGTGACAGTTCCTTTCACCGCCAGCAGCATCAATCATGTCTTCGGCCTCTTCTTTGGCCCCAATGACGACGCTCATCAACAGTTTTGAGACTCCCTCGACGCTGCCGGCCACGATGCTGTCATGAGGGAATTGACAGAAAAGGGCACAACTTGGAGCACCAGCAAGAAGAACCCCAACTCCGTCAACCGGGCAGAGCTGCTCCCCGAGGCTAAATTATGGAACGCTTTTATTAAAAAGCGTATCCTGCCCTCATCCCACCACACGACAGTCAACAGGCAGCGGCTTGCCCTCATCCACTCTATCATGCATGACAGGCCGATCAACGTGGGCAGGTACATGCGAGAAAGCATTCTCGATTGTGCCTTCAGAACAGATTCACGACTATGCCTGCCCTTCACCATTACGGCCCTCTGCCGCTGCGCTGCCGTACCGGAGGACCCTTCAGACAAAATCAAGAAGGGCAGCGGCTGGACCGACAGCAACATCTCCAGCCTGATGGAGATCATCGTCGTAACGCCCCTCAATGCCTTCGATCCAAACGCCCCACCTGCTGAATCTGATGATGAACCTGCCACCGAGCCTGCCCCAGAAGCTGCGACCAACACCGCTCCGGCAGGTCAGAACGCCGACATCTTAGCTGCCATCTTGAGGATAGAGGAGCGGCAGATGGGTTTAATGACATTCATCCGCGATTTCTCCAACGCAACGGTAAACTTTATTACCAACACTTTGAATTTTTCGGATGTCATTTTCCCCACCTTCCCCGCCCATTACTTTAATATACCCTCCCCCACTCCCACACCACCTGTCTCTCCCCATGGAGAATCTGCCTCCTCCACACCTTCCCCGACAGCAGCCGGCAGCCCACCGGCGGACACTTCCTCTCGAGGCACCAAGCGAGCTGCCACTGATGACAGCCCTCTCGTCCGGAGAAACTTGGACAGCGCCTTTACGCGGGTGAAAAGAATCAAACATGTGGCCAACAAGAGGATGCTGTCCAAAGCCATTACGAGTAACAGCTGGGATAGCAGCGACAGTTCTGATGTCCGACTAGTGGAGCCACCTGCCCTTCAACCTGCTGACGACCCTGTCCCCTAACCGGAGGAAGAACCTGCACCTCAACAGGCTGATGAACCTGTTGACCAACCTGCTCCGGAACCTGCCCAGCCACCTCCCCAACGCAGACGCTACCATCAGATCCGCGTCAGTAGCAGTGATGAGGACAGCGCATAAAATTTAAGTTTTTATTTCTTTTTCTTCTCTTATTGCTGCCTGCCCTTATATATTTGTGATGTACTTTTATTTTTCACGTTTTTCTTTATTCGTTTTAGTGTCATTTTGCATTGAGGGCAATGCAACCCTTGAGTTTGGGGGTGGCAACCCTCCATATTTAATGGAGTCTTTAGCACATCTTTTGTTTAATTATTGTGTCTTATTAGTCATTTACTCTTTTTTTTTTAAAAAAAAAAAATCAGAAAAATCAGAAAATTTAAACTGTTGGCTTAAAACTGTGAAGTTAACTTACCTGTCATGACAGCTCTGTCGTGGCAGCATCTTTAGGACAGGTTAAGGAAAAGTTTAGAGCCTTTCTATAGTTCTGAAAACTTAAACACTTTTGTGACTGTTATAATGCTTAGACTTCTTTTAGCCAAACTAGAATAGGAAGCTTTGAACTTGGATAGCCCCTAGAGGTGCCTAACACTGGCTCTAGGAAAGAAGTTTAGCAAAAGAAAATCAAAAACCTAGAGGTGCCCGAAACCGGCTCTAGGAAGCTAACTAGAGGTGCCCAAAACTGGCTCTAGAAAAACTTAGCTTGAAAATAGAAGAAAAAGCATGAAAAATGTGCCTTCTAAAAGAAAGTAAACTTTGGCATAAAATTCAAGTTAAGGAGTTGAATACTCTAGTGAAACTAAGAGAGTCTTAGCTTATAACTGTTCACAAGCATGCACACACTGCACGAGAGCTATAGGGAGATTCCGGACAGATCCTAACCCTTCCGACAGGTTGCTGCCGCCATAGAGAATGAGCGACAGGTGAGGGACAGTTCACTGTTTGAAGGCCAACACAAAAATTTTCAGTTTTCTTTTAAGTCTTCATTGCTTGAGGGCAAGCAAAAACTTGAGTTTGGGGGTGTGTTGAGTGTGTAAAAGTTCTATCATTTACACCTTTTTAAACCCATATTTCTGCTGCATTCAAGCATCATTGCATTGCATTTAGGTTAGTTTTCAATAAAACATCACAATTATATAAAAGGCACGGATTCTACTGAAAGATGGTTATTTTTGCAGGTATCTGTCACAGTAGATGTTGAAGGCAGGTGCAGGGTAGACAAGCAGGAAAGCTGAACTGGACAAGCAGCTGAAGAAGACGAACCTGTCGCGAACCTGTCGTGACAGCATGATGACAGCAGATTCATGAAGAGGAAAAGTGAAGTGGACCTCGATAGATAGAGAAAAATCTGCTCGTCTGTCGTGTGGAAGCCGAATATTTTTCCAAGCCCCGGATCAAAAGATATGTCAAGCCAAAGCTCAAGGAGAAGAATTCCCATGAAACAAGGAGGCGGCTGAAAAGTAGGAATCCTTAGAGATTTAGTCTTTATTAGAATCTTACTTTTAATTAAAGTTGTAATCCTTGTTACCTTAGATAACTTAAGCCCAAAGCTTATATAAAGGGCATAGATTAACCCTAGGGCATAGCCGACTACCCCATAACCGAAACCTAAACCCTGCCGTTTACCTGTCACCGATATGTTCTAAATTCCCCCTAGGGCTACGGGTTGTTTTGTAAAGTAGTTGCAAGGGTTGCTTTGTTTTAGGATTTTTCAAGTTCAATAAAATAAACTTCAAGTTCTTTTATCTTGGTTTTAACATCTTGCAAGAGCATCGGGAGAGCATTGTGAGGTTATCCATTTACTTAGCATCGGGAGAGTTAAGTATACGAAAGAGATAAAAGCGTGTTCTCTAGTTTATAGTTGAACCATCTCGTGCTTAGGGATAAGGCGAGGTTAAGTGGCTAAGGAAGAATTCATACACATCGGTGTTCATCCTTCGATTCACGCCGGGAGGTATCATCAAAGACGTGATCATCGACAGACTTGTGCCTAGGGATAGGGCAAGGCAGATCTGGGATTCTTGCCAAGCTTGAAGTACGGAGTTAGTGTTCGCTGCCGCGACAGCTAACGGACAGACGCCGCGACAGGTGCTGTCGGCGACGGGTGCGACGACAGAACTGGAGATCCTAAGCAATTCAATACCTACACTACTGAGCAACTCAATACCAGCCCATTCTCTCCATCTTGATATCTCAATCTTTTATTTACGTTTTTAATTTAATATTCGTGACAATTCTCTTAAATATTTCCTTTGCGTTCGTGCAGTGAATCTAGGTGAAGCTATTAGCCCAATCCCTGTGGAGACGATATCCGATACTTCGTATCACTTTACTACTTGCGTCGTGTATACTTGCACTACAATTGCGATAGACTATTTTACACGCAACAGCTACCACACTAATCCCAAATCTAGGTGGGTCTACCAAGCCCGACCTAGTCCACATGCTTGAACAAAATACTCAAAAACCATTTAAAAACATTTAACCACTCACCAACTATTCCAAGCTCAACACACTAGCCGACCAAGCTTCCAACGATTTCGGATTCATTCCCGATGCTTCACCAACACAATTTCTTGCTTCTAATCAACTCAACACAATCAAAACAACCTCAAATCAGTTCACACATCAATGTAGCAAACCCGGAACACTACTCAAGCATAAAACACATGATTTCAAGCTATGAACAACTCCCAAAACCTCAATCCCAAGCAGCCATCAAACCCAGTCCAAAACTCATGATTTCAACCTTTTTAACACACTCAAATGCTTCCAAAACAACCCCTAACTATTACACTAACATCAACACTCAATTTCCAACATCAAACACACCCAAAACCAACCTTTAAACCCTTCAAAAACCCTTCTAAAACCCAAATCCGAGAATCATTGTAAAACTCTTTAAAATTCACATATGTTGGACCTTAAGGGTTGTAAACAACTTATCTAACAACTATAAATCAAAAGCTTTGTTAAAATTTCATAAAGTCACAACCTTTAACAAAATCCTTGAAAAACCCAAAATATGAAATACATAGTTTTAATGAAAGCTAATGGTACCAAAATGAAGAGGGAGATGAGGTCAAGTCAAAAATGCAATTACCTTTTGAAAAACACCAAAGATGAAGATGTAAGGTGATGGAATAGTGAAATGGAGGAGAGAGCTATCTAATGTCGTGGAAATGCAATGGGATAGAGAGGGAAGAAGATGACAAGGGATATTTTAAACAAAAAAGGTTTTAATTGAAAGTCTACTTATTTACAATCTTGCCATTAATGAGATGGCAATCTCAATTATTTGCAAATTCCATGGAAAATGAGTTTCAAATCAATTTAAGTCCAACATAAAATGTTTGTTTTGGAAACCCGAGGCCCAAGGTAATATTTTATTATTTTAATTATAAAACCAAAACCCGAACCATTATTTTAATATTATTTTCACCCGACCCCCAAACCCGGGTGTTACAACTCTCCCCCACTTAAGGAATTTCGTCCCTGAAATTACCTGACGGAAACAAGTACGGAAACTGCTCAAGCATATCAGCTTTCCTCTCCCAAGTGGCCTCTTCCACACCTCTATGTCTCCACAACACCTTGACCAACTCTATGGTCTTGCCACGCAACACCTTGCTATCAGAAGCACATATCTCAACAGGTTCTTCATTATAAGACAAATCCGGATTCAAGTTTATCTCCTCAACAGGCATAACATGAGACGAATCTGATCTATATCTTCTAAGCATCGACACATGAAACACATCATGGATCTTCTCTAACTCAGAAGGCAATCTCAAACGGTAAGCTACAGGCCCAATACGCTCAACTATCTCATACGGACCAATAAACCTCGGACTCAACTTGCCTTTCCGGCCAAATCTCATTACCTTCTTCCACGAAGATACTTTCAGAAACACTTTCTCACCCACGGAGAACACAATCTCTTTTCTCTTCAAATCTGCATAAGACTTCTAATGATCGGAAGCTGCTTTCAAACGGTCACAGATCAACTTCACTTTTTCGGTAGTCCTCTTAAGCAAATCCGACATAGGTAACAATCTCTGACCCGTTTCAGCCCAACTGATCGGAGTCCTACATCGTCTACCATACAAAGCCTCATAAAGATCCATCTGTATATTAGCCTGGTAACTGTTGTTGAAAGCAAACTCAACTAAGGGCAAGTGCTTCTCCCAAGAACCCTGGAAGTCAATCACACAACAACGGAGCATATCCTCTAAAATCTGTATCACTCGCTCTGACTGTCCATCTAACTGCAGATGATAAGAAGTACTGAAATGCAAACGGCTACCTAGAGCACTATGCAAACAACTCCAGAACCTCGAAGTGAATCTCGGATCTCTATCTGAAACAATAGACTTCGGAACTCCATGAAGTCTCACAATCTCACGAATATACAAACTTGCCAACTTTTCTAAAGAATCTGTAGTGTTCACTGCTAAGAAGTGAGCACACTTAGTGAATATATCAACTATCACCCAAACAGAATTCTTCTTCGAAGGAGACAACGGTAACCCCGACACGAAGTTCATAGTGATCCTCTCCCATTTCTATTCCGAAATCTTCAAAGGCTGTAACAAACCTGAAGGAGCTTGATGTTCTACCTTCACTCTCTAACAAACCATACAACGGCTCACATACTCGGCTACATCCTTCTTCAAACCAACCCAAAAATAATCATTCTTCAGGTCACGGTACATCTTGGTACTACCCGGATGCGTAGAAAAAAGACTCGAATGTGCTTCTCTCAGAATCAGACGTCTCAACTCAACATCTTTAGGTACTACAACTCTGTCTCTAAAGCACAACACATTCTCACCACTGAAACTATACTCGGTCGGTTTACCTTCGGCTATGTCCTGAACATGAGGAACTAAAGATACATCTTGCAACTGCTTCTCTCTAATCAACTGAATCAAAGAAGGCTTTACTTGCAACTCTGTGATCAAACCACCATCACTGGATACACTCAATCTAGCAAACATAGCTCGCAACTCAGCTGCACCTTTTCTGCTTAAAGCATCGGCTACTACGTTTGCCTTACCTGGATGGTACTCTATGGTCAAATCATAATCTTTCAATAGTTCAAGCCATCTTCTCTGTCTCAAGTTCAACTCTCTCCGAGTCGTCAAATACTTCAAGCTCTTATGATCGGTGTAAACTATGCACTTCTCACCATACAAGTAATGACGCCAAATCATCAATGCAAACACAACTGCGGCTAGCTCTATATCGTGAGTAGGATAGTTCTTCTCATGCACTTTCAACTGTCTCGAAGCATAGGCAACAACTCTTCTTTCTTGCATTAGGACACACCCTAAACCTATGTAGGAAGCATCACTATAGATCACAAACTCTTTACCTGAAACTTGTTGTACTAACACTAGAGCATTCGTCAAAGCTTCTTTCAATTTCTCAAAAGCCTTCTGTCTCGCATCTGACCACTCGAACTTAACCCCTTTTTGCAACAATTTAGTCAAAGGAGCAGCTACTCCAGAGAAACCATCAACGAATCTCCTATAGTAACCGGCTAATCCTAGGAAACTCCTAATCTTAGTCACTGACTTAGGTTGTTTCCACTCAACAATAGCCTCAATCTTCGTCGGATCAACACGAATGCCTTCAGCTGACACAACATGGCCAAGAAACACAACTTCTCAAATCCAGAACTCACATTTTCTCAACTTCGCATACAACTGGTTACTCATCAATCTCTGTAAAACAAATCTCAAGTGCTTATCATGCTCTTCTTCTGATCTCGAGTACACAAGGATATCATCTATGAAAACAACTAAAAAATGGTCTAGATAGTCTCTGAAAACTCTGCTCATCATATCCATGAATGCTGCAGGTGCATTCGTGAGCCCAAACGGCATCACAAGGAACTCATAGTGACCATATCTAGCCCTAAAAGTTGTCTTCGGAACATCACACTCTTTTACTTTCAACTGACAGTACCCTAATCTCAAATATATCTTTGAGAACACTGAAGCACCCCTCAACTGATCAAACAGATCATCTATACGAGGCAAAGAATACTTGTTCTTCATGGTCGACTGATTCAACTGCCTGTAGTCAATACACATTCTCATGCTGCCATCTTTCTTCTTTACAAACAACACATGAGCACCCCAAGGCGAATTACTAGGCCTAATGAAACCACGATCTAATAACTCATGAAGCTGACTCTTCAATTCTTTCATCTCTTTCGAAGCCATAGGATACGAAGCTAAAGAAACTGGAGTAGACCCAGAAACAGTCTCAATCACAAATTCTACATCTCTGTCAGGAGGAAAACCTGGTAACTCTTCAGGAAACACATTCGGAAAATCACAAACTGTAATAAGAAGATCATCTTCATAGACTAGAATGATCACTATCTTGCCACCTTCTCGCTTTGTAAACAAGGAGTAATCATATAGGCTTTGAGCATAACCATTGGTAACAAGCGCTTCAGACAACTTGAGGTTCCACTGCCTCGAGGCTTGTTTCAAGCCATATAGAGATTTGCGCAATCGACATACTATATTGCCCCCTTGATTGCGAAATCCTTCAGGTAAACTCATGTAGACTTCTTCAAAGAGGTTTCCTTGCAAGAATGCATTGATGACATCCATTGGGTATAAAGACCATCCATACATTGCTGCCAAAGCAATGACAGTACGAACCGTAACTTGTTTGGCAACAGGTAAAAATGTTTCTTGATAATCCACACCTTCACATTGGCTGTATCTTTTGGCAACAAGATGCATCTTAAATCTTGATGATCTACATGAGTTTACCTCTGATACCATGTTGAGATAAGATCGAAGTTGTATCAAGGATGAGAGGGTTTGAGAATTAACAAGAGAAGTAAGAAGAAGAGAAGAATTGATTCGTATTATTGATTCATCCTATTAGGATACAAAACATGCTTTATATAGACTATAAAACCAACTTAACTAACTTGATATTACTAACTAGGGTAAGGTACAAACTAACTAAACTAACTAACTTTATTATATTCTTAACAACAACCCCTCAAGGTTTACCCCAAAACCTTAAGTTACACTCTCCCAAAGAGTAATATTAAAGAAGCAAACAATGAAAAACCTCATTAGGCAAATATGTTTGCAAATTAAGTACTCACACAAATCATAAACACTTGAGTAAATATGACAATTGAGCCCACTAGCGTTTTCTACAAGGAATACGTCAATTTTGACTCAAAAATTAATTTATTTACAATTGAATGTTGGCAATATGTTTCTTAATGTTCCATAGCTGCTCGAAGACCCTTTTATGTTCTTTAATGAGTTCATGATCATTACTAGCTGTTGAGGGATTGTTTAGAGCCGTTTGGGACTTATAAAGTCGAGATTTAAATGCTCACATGCATAGAAGTTTTGAAACCTTTGCAGAGGTTTTGAAACCTTTGGGGGATGCTTGGGGGGGGGGGGTCGAAACCTTATGAAAAGTTTTGAAACCTTTCATGGGGGATCAGAACTTTAAGCCCAGATTTTGATTCCAGACCTCACTGCCCGAATGGTTTGAAACCACCTAAAAGGGGTATCGAAACCTTCATTAAAACATTGAAAAATTTGGTAGATTTTAACTTTTGAAGATATATTCAATATAGGTTTTAGTCAAAACATTTTAAATATATTTTTCAAGTTTTGTGGTCTTTGAAATATTTTTGAAATATGTTTAAGTTCAAAATATTTTTCATAAAATTTATATCAAAATCTTTATCTTAATAATCTCTCATTTTTTATATAACGAAACCGCTTGAAAATGGTTTTGAAAATGCCCCCCTTAGAAAATAAATTTTGAAAAAGAGAATATTTTTAGAAGGATATTTAAGCTTTTTTTTTCTTTTTAAAATTAAAAATTTCAAACATATCTCTCCTTTTTTGTTATATCGAAAATAATTCAAAATTAAGTTTGAAGTCACATGTTGGAACAAGATAATAATAGAGAAAGGACCAAAAAAATTTTAACAAGAAAGAATTAAAAAAATGGCTCTCCCTTAATCAAACATCAACAATAATATTAATCCAAACATTCAAGAGAAACATTGAATTTCAATCAAATAAGTAAATCAAATGAATCAAGAAATTCAATAAATATGCCAAATTCAACTAAATATTTCTCCCTCCGTCCCACAATTTTTGTCCCTTATTGACTTTTTTTGGTTAATTTTTTTCAACTTTGACTCATAATTAGTTAAAATGTATCATTGATAAAAATATGAAAAATATATTTTAAAAACCTCTAATCAAGTAGTTTTCAAATATATATTTTATAAAAATTAATTATTTAAAATATTCAATATAATATTAGTCAAAGTTTAAAATTTTGACTTTCAAAAAGTCAATAAGTGACTTTTTTATAGGATGGAGGGAGTACAAGTTTAAGGCCAAAAACATAGAAACAGACATAATAGGCCAAAAATATGTAACTCATGCAATTGAGACACCCCTATCTATATGCATTTAAGACATCATAGAGTTATTCAAAATATACTAGATCATTACAATATTTCACAATATGGCCATGATCAAGCAATTGCATGAAAATAAATTTTTACCAGTTGAACCAAGGTAGGATGTTAAGTCTCACCCTTTTCAAGTGTTCTTCTCCTTTGTCTGTCTAGAGCTCCCAAAGTTTGATTTTGCTCATCAATGCTCAAGCACACCTACAAAAGGCAATCATTTACATTTTTGTATCCAAATTTCTTTAGGTCCATTAGTGTTAGTCTCATAAACCTTAGTCCCTTTAGGAATCCATTTTTCAATTTCATCTTTTTTCTTTGAAGAAATTAATTCCTTAGGGACCCAAATATTTTATTCATCTTTTCATTTAAAAATCTAGAGGAACTAAATTGACTTTGATAAAAATTTGTTTTAACAAAATTTATTTTGGAGCTACCTCCATTTTTACATCTTTGAAAATTTTTGTTAAACAAATCATTTTTATTTTAAGATCATCGATTTCCTTTTGATGATCTTCTTGAACCTTTGAAAGCAAATTTTACAAGTTTAAGAGACTTCGCTTTGAAAGTATGTTTCGGTTATGGACTAGAGTAATAAAGGCAATGGGAGTGTCCAATGTTTTGGAGTTGGTTGTTTTTGTATTTTCTATTTTGGTATAAGTTTGGTATGCCTATATTGGTTTGTAAATGGCCTTTAACCTTTGGATTGTTTGGCATTATGGTTTTTGATGTTCCAAGTAAATCAAAACTAGGAAGCATGCCTATAGGTTTTTCATATGTTGCTATGCTTGGTGATAAATGTTATGGTTGGTGCCTAGGATGAGTTTTGAAGTACCTTTGTTGCTCCTTGATTTTACCTTGTTTTTGTATGATGAATCGAATCATGTTTGAATGCTCAGTTATGCTGTAGTGAGCCTTTTTCTGGTATGTGTTTCGAAATGCTTGTTGCCGTTTCGATACAATATGCATATTTGGCCTAGGTGGTTCGAAACGCATAAGGGTCGTTCTGAGATCCCAAGGCTATTTTCAGGTCTGTATCGAAACACAGGGTCGTTTCGATACGCCTCTGTATTATATGAGGTAGGGGAATCGTCCCAGGTATGGTTGGTCTCGAAACGGGTGAGACCTGTTTCGGTACGTTTTGCTACTGTAATTCATGGTTTTGAAACAGGGCCTTAGTGTTTCGAAATGAGTGTCAATTATGTTAGTTAATGGAATGTTCTGAAGTTCTGATTCTTTGCATTTTAGTCTCTAAATATTGTGGTTGCAATTGAATGAGCATGAGTGATTATTTTGAGCTGAGTTTTGACTAAGATGCATGCAATGAGACTAATTAAAAGACGATAACACTAAAATGACTTAAGTCCCTACGAATCGAGAAAATTACAAAATGGCCCCTATAAGCCGCAATTGGATGAAATTGATGTATATTTGAGTTGCGAAGGGTCGGCTACAATGTTTAACACATATGAACCTAATTTGCATCTAGTTAAGAATAAAAGAAAAAAATTTATTGAGGTAAATCTTCCCGATTTACTTCAATATTCCCCGGTGCAATGTTTAACACATAGGAACCTATTTTCCTTTTGCTATGCATCCTATTAGTACAAAGATGTATTGTGGGTTGAAAGATGAGTACTATTGGGTTGATGTGAAGAAGGACATTGCTGATTTTGTTAGTAAGTGCAATGTTTGTCAATGAGTTAAAGCTGAGCATCAATTTCCTTCTGGATTGTTGCAACATTTGAAGATTCCAAAAATGAAAATGGAAGAGAATCACCATGGATTTTATGACGGGTTTGCCTTTGACACCGTCCAAGAAGAATTCCATTTGGGTGATTGTTGATCGTTCTTACGAAGTGTGACCATTTTCTGGCACTGCATACTATGTATACGTTAGACAAGTTGGCGGATTTGTACATCTCTGAGATTGTGGGGTTGCATGGGGTGCCTAAGTCCATTGTTTCGGATCGAGATTCACGTTTCACCGTGAGGTTTTAGGAGTGTCTCCATCAAGCGTTGGGTACGTGATACTCGTGTAAAAGTGCCTCGCAATAGTGCAAGTGTACATGTCTCAAGTAATATAATGATTAGTATATCGAGTATCGTCTTCACAAGGATTGGGCTTTGGACCACTTGCTTAAGTTATTGCACTATAGAAAATAAAAAAACACAAATAAGTGATAGGAAGAGTTTTATCTAACTAATAAACTAAAGAACAAAAAATAAAAGATAAATAGGTCAAATAAGAGAGAAGAGTAGGCTGAGTTAAGTTGCATCGTAGTGTGGAAACCAGTTGGCTTGTCTTCGTCTTTGAATGCAAACAACACAAAACTACCTTGCAGTGACCTAAGTCCTTGTCGCAGCCGCAATGGTTGAGTCCCTGCCGCGGCAATCTTTTGCTCTTGGGCAGATGCTGTTAAGGTTCGGCAAAGCGTCCATGAATGACTCCTCTTTATCTATAAGCTCGGAACACTATTGATGGCTGAACTTTGACCATACCTATCGGCGTAAACCAAAGACAAAACAAGAAGAAGAAAAGAAAAAGGTAGGTGAAAACTTGAAAATGCGCCTTTTGAAAAAAATAGAGAAAAAAGAAAAAAAAGGCCAACCTAAAGAGAAAACCCGAAAGGGCGCTTTGAGAAAAGCAACCTAAAGTGGAAACTCGAAAGGGCGCTTTAGAGCAAAGGGTCAGAAACGCAAAAATGAGGTTGCAACGACCAATTCTAATGTTGGATGGGAATTAAAGAAGAAGCATTCAAGAACGGTCCTAAAAGAGCAGAGGCTGATTGATAGATCTCAGTAAATCATGTTTCATGCATCATATAGGACATTGGGATCATGTTAACCTTCATATTTCAATTGTGTTGACATGAAGAAGATAAAGAAGGATTCATAATGAGAAGAGTCCACCCAGAGAAGAAGTATTTATAATGAGAAGAGTCCGCCCAGCGAAGAAGGATTCATAATGAGAAGAGTCCGCCCAGCGAAGAAGGATTCATAATGATAAGAGTCCGCCCAGTTCATAATGAGAAGAGTCCGCCCAGCGAAGAAGGATTCATAATGAGAAGAGTCTGCCCAACAAAGACAAAACTCCTAATGATAAGATTTCGTCGTTTGAAGAATGAGAAAGTTCCTAATGAGAAGAGCATGCTTAATCGACGCCTTTGCCTAGAGGCAAATTCATGTTTTCCAAAAGAATGAAGAACTCTTAATGAGAAGAGTTCGCCCTTTTGAAATAAGGAAGTTCCTAATGAGAAGAGCGTGCTTATTTGGCGCCTTTACAAAAATGTGGACCAGTAAAGAGTGAGGAATGAAGAATTTCATAATAAGAAGAACAACTTCAAACTTCGATGGCCAGACAGTTCAGACAAAATTTGTGTCTTCTTAGTCTTTACCCTATTCATGTTCCACAACAATGAGCAAAAAGGGGTAGTTGTAGAATCCGTATTTTGTCCGAGTATACTTATAGATAAATATATATACTATATTCTCGATATAAAGCCAAATAAATAAATATTAAATAAGTAAATCCCATACATCAGTCCAAAAGTCCTTTCTTACAATCCATTTACATATCAAATGCCCAAAGCCCAAAATTCAATTCTCAAGCCCAAATTACGAATAATAGATCATTTTTTACAACTGTCCAAAACCCATTACAGCTCATACCCAGCCCAACAAACATAAAAAAACCTTTTCAACCCATTTGTGCTTTTATTTCCTGCCCAATGTGCCACGTGGCACAACGCCATTGGTGGAAATAAGTTTCACGCGGATACAACTCGCTTGGAGCTAGTTATCCTCGCCAGCGAGGCCCGCTGACATCATTTTTGGGACAAGCTATAAATAGCTGCAAAAAAAAGCAATTAATAATAATGATGGCAGCAATCATCGCGACATAATTGTAGAGAGAGAGAGAGAGAGAGAATACGAGGAGTCGGAAGCTGAGAGATCACCTGGGATTGAATCGTCACCGAAAGTGTAGATTGGAGTTGCTGTAACTTCACCGAAATACTCCAGAGAGGTAGCTCTCTTCTCTTTCTCTTTATTTCTTGTAACCAACTCACCAAACAATGAGTATATCTAGTTTTTTTTAAGAGAAATCAAAGTTTGAAAGGTCAAAGAAACCTAGATCTTCTAGAATCGAAATCCTTGCCCTAATCCCTAAAATGAATAGTTCGAAGCTTAAATCCAGAATAAAAGTTAAATCTAGCCTAAAACAATGTCTAGATCTCTAAATAAAACTGAGCTTCAAATTAAAAATTGAAAAAATAGAAGAAAGAGGGACTTAGCTTGCTGAGTTTATGATTTCAAAAGGATTCTTCAATATTGATTTACAAATCCTTTTATTTTCCTTTGATTTTTAAAGAAAAACGCATCCAACAATGTAGAGAATTAGCTTACTTGGGCAGCATAGAAGAAAGAAGAAATCCAAGAAGTGTGGTTAAGCTCAAGTATGGTTTTACATTTGCTTATTAGTAATAATAGTTGTCAATGAGAGGATATCATGTGTTTTGGGAGATGTGTTTTGAAACTCCCTAGTTTGTGGCAAGTTTTGAATGCCCTTAATGACTTGCAAAAGGACTTTAATTGTTGGTTTATGCCTTGGTTTGTGTTTTGACTCTTACGTGGCTATTTTTCATAGGTTGCATGCCTATAGATTCCTTTGATGCATATAGACATGTTATGATGTTGTTTCTGCCATTTATGATTGTGAATTGATGTCTTAAATATGTTGTATACACGTGGAATGGTTTAGTATGGACTAAAGTATGAAAAACCAGCAAAAAGTGTCATTACAGGCCCAAGTGTTTTGGTTCACTCGAGCCTGTACCAAAACGGTGAGCCTGAAATGACCTAAGGGTTTTGAAATAGGGAGGTCTGTTTCGGTACATTTTGCCACAAGAAACCTTTGTTCTGAGCCATGTGAACCTATTTTGGTACACCTATTTCGATACAGGGCAACCTATAACGAAACAACTGGTTGTTATGTTAGTTGATGGAATGTTCTGAAGTTTTGATTCTTTACATTTTAGTCCTTGAATGTTGTGGATGCAATTAAACGAGCATAGATGATTATTTTGAGTTGAGTTTTGACAGAGAAGCATGTAATATGTTTAATTAAAGGTTGGTAGTTTTAAAAGTTGATAAGTCCATGTATTTTGTTAAAATTACAAAATGGTCCCTAAAATGTATTTGGTTGCAATTGGGATTCAAATCGTTGATTGATCGAGTTGCAAATTGTTCCGCTGCGATGTTAAAACACTTAGGATCATAATGAACATCTAGACAAGATAAAATGAAAAAAAATAGGATTGTTTATTGAGGTAAACTAGATATTCCCCGTGTGATCCGTTCGGTTTGGTCTTTCGCCCAGATCGAGTCGAGGGGGTTACAAGAAGTATAAATACTAAATTAAGGACTACAAATACTAAAATAGATAGTACATATACTAAACTAGATAGTATCGATACTCTACCGTATGTATCAATACTTAACTAAGAGTATTAATACTAAAAGGTCATGTTAAAATTTACAGCTATTCAATACTGATACCAACCTAGTGAGTAGATAACGGATGAACAATATTGATACCTTATGAAATAGTATTGATACTTTCTTTTGAAAAGTTTAAATTTTAAAGGTGTTATCGAGTATCAATACTAAAACTCAGAAAAAGGAAAAAAATAACATAACTTGTTTCAAGCAATCATATTTAATTTATACAATACCTTATATTAACACATGAATATATTTAGACATTTAGGCATCATTTCAACGTTACAAAACATCATTATAACATACACATAATTATTTTTATGACAATCACCCAAAACACTAAGCATGTATATACACCATAAACTAGACATCACATTTAAGAAAAATATGAAATATTTCAGAGTTGGAGAAACACTAACTTATGCTGAGCAATAATGGAAACTCCATTGTTATTCAACTATATTCTTTTTCGCTTACACCTTGGATGACTCTTTCATTTTTGAAACTATCAATCAACACACAAAAGAGATTTTTACTAACTTAAATGATCAATGAGAAGCTAAATGAAAATTCAAATTTTTAAAATGGAAGTGAAGCGCTATATCAATTATTTAAAGTCTTCTAAAAACTTTTTTCATATCTTTCCCCATGAAATTTAAAAAGATGAACCTTTTCTTGAAGCTTATAATGAGATGACGACAAATCTTACCTTTAGTGATTCTAAATGATGATTTTGAACAGAAAAGTTCACCCTTTTCAATGATAACTCTTAACTTTGAGAGAAAATAAGATGAGAAAAAAGAGAGAGAAAAATGAGTGTAGAAAAGAATAAGCTCACTTCCAGTTTTTGTCCACTTTTCTCTCATGTAAAACAAGTTTAATTTAATGAGATTTACTAATGTTTTCCATAAATGGTAAATTATCTTTAATGTCCTTTCTTATTAATTTTTAATAAAATACCCTTTTTTATATCAAGCCATCAAATCTAATTACACTCACAATATGAATTGCCCACAGCTCAGGTCACCACATAAATGTTGACTTGAGATTTCAAGTCATTATATTTGAAACATGAATAGGCAAATCCCATCGATTCATTATAAAGTCTGAAACATCGATCTTATAGATATTCAATTTTTTAAAGTTCAACTTTAGATTAAATTTTACTTCAAAACATCCTAGAACTCTCTTAATATTCAGTACTTGTGTTTCATTAGTCTAAGGAAAATAATGAGATTATTCGCAAATGGAATATGAGAAACCATTATACCATTGTTACCTATGCCAATTCCCTTGAGAAGACCAATGAGCACAACTTTATACAAAAGAACACCCTTTATAAGATCCTTTTTAATAAAGAACCATTCATTTATGTTAGTTTTGTATAGTTGTATGTTTTGATTATAATTCATATTAGGTATATATTTTATAATTATGATTATTTAAAGTTTAAGTTTAGAACTCTAATTAACAATATCAAATAACTAAAAAATTTATTATATGTAATTGTGAAAATTTTCTTATGATAATAAAATTTATTCGTAACAAAAGAAGGATATTAGTGTCAAAATTTATTCCTGACACCATTAAAATAAGTAATTGTAACTTTTTAATAGTTGGTTACTATTTTAACAATAATTGAAACATTAAAATTTATTTTGTAGTAAAACACTAATATAATTGCATAACTATAACCAAATCAATATGTAACAAAACATCATAATAAAATATGCACCAAGTACATTTCCTCAAAAAATATTGTAGTTGTGACAACATATTAAATAGTCACTATAAATAATAGCGGAGATAAAATCATGTCACTATAAAAAAATTTCAAGACGTTTTAAATTTCTTCACTAGTAAAATCATCATTATATAATCATAACTAAATCAATTCATCAGAGTAAAACGTCACTAATAGAACGATGAAATTTGCTTTTTATATCAAAACTTATTTTGTGTTAAAGAAATTCATCATAATAGATATAATTAAATCAACCATTTTTTCTTATTTTGAATGCTTATGATAATAGTGTCGAATAGATGGACATAAAAATGAATAAATGTGAAAAGAAAATTTGATTTTTTTACTAATATAATAATGACAAAATTGTTAGCAATACCCAAAATGTGTCACTAAGCATTTTTATTGTCACTAAGCATATAATTTTGACACTAATACCTAAAATTGTTAACAATATGTAATGAACGTTCATGCACTTTGCGTGAAATATATAGAAATAATAGAGGAATAGAAGTAGATATTCAGAGAAGAAAAGATATTTGTTTCACAATTATCATGCCTTGTGCCATGTCCTTGTACAATATATAAACTGCTAAAATTGTTTAGTTAATTACAAAAAAAACCTATAATGCTTTAAGTGCCTTTTTCTCCACACATTCTCACATTAGCCTTATTTATTGTTTGTCACTCTTTTAAAACTGATCCATAACATTACCATCCCCTAAGAAAAGAACCTTGTCCTCAAGGTTCAACCGAGAAAATTTTTCATTCTGTATTTTTACAACATATGTGGGTAACACTCTATCATGCTCTGAGCATACTCCCAAGATGTAGTGCAGTTGAACCTTGCAAAGTATATCAGGATATAAAAAGACAAGAGGATCTGCAATCTAAAATTTTCTTTCAGTGACCGCTTCCTTCAGGTAAACAAGCGAGCGAGCATGTCTATAAGGGGCTTGTAAATGATCTCAGTACCTTTTGCCTCATATTTCAATTATTCATGGATAGCTACAACTTTCTCCTCACTTTGGTTAGTAACAACTATCTTGGCGCAACCTTTTGATGTCAAGTACTTGATCACCAACTTTCCCATCTTTCCTGCTCCAATAACCAACATTCGAACAATAGCGTGTGAGGACTTGGAAAGCTTCATTAAAGTCAATTCAACAGCAACAAAGCTAACATAAACAACTCTAGTAGCAATATTAGTCTTAATTCTAACACGTTTGAAACTCTAATTGCATGATGGAACAACCTTGTCATGTTCCTTCCAAAGCTAACAACTCCTTGGGCAACTTTAGCAACTTGTTTAACTTATGGAATAGTTTGACCTTCTCCAAGAACGAGTTGAGACCAGCCAATGTTTCCAATGTGCTCAGGACACCACATACCAATTCTTTCCAACGAGCTGAGTGATTTCCAAAGAAACTTGCTATTTCAAGATAAAAATGGGTATATACAACAATGATGAGCACAACACTTTAGAGCCATTGGTGGTTGTTGCAGACGTGTCATCTTAGAATTGAACTTGAAGTTTTTCGTCCATGTTAGACGTCCAACCATACTCGCTAGAAACTAAACAACAAAAAGAATCAACAACACGGTCAGAAACCACAACCTTCTCGACTTTATCACTCAATACAACCTTTATAACCTTGCATCGACCCTCGAACTTCACTTTCAAAGCTTCATTCTTTTGCTTCTCATCCTCACTCTTATCGAGTTTCGAACCTTCCTTGGTAGCAGACACAAGCTTCTTTCCCTCAAATTCTTTCAAATGTCCAACAATCAAGACAATGCCTTGGTTAAATTCTTCGAATTCTTGAGAAATTGAACCATTCACTTTATACATTATGTGCTATCTAACTTGGTGCTTTGTTGCCTCGCTCATCAAACGATTGGTATCATTAACTCCAACATAAGATGGAGTTGTCCAATTACTTTGCTCATTGACCAGAATCTCTACTCGATCTTGTTGCCCAACACCAACCCAAAAGCAAGTAGTTCCGAGATTACTTCTACCAGAGAAACCTACAAGTATAAAAGCAACATCATACTAATATTTTTCTAACTTATTAGTACTTATATTGTCAATAACTTCAACCTTCATGTTCCTATCACACAACTTCATCATTCTCTCCATCACCAAAAGTCAAAATATGAAAGGGTCACTCACCTTGACAACTTCATTCGCCTTAAACATTTTTTTTAACAATTGATCTAAACAATATGTAGATGATGAATTACTTACGAGCTTATCGATTGTGCTCTATTAATTCTTGAAAATCTTTCCTCGAACACATTCCTCTTGTTGTCATGCAAAATTTTCAAATCAGATCGTACATGTGCTCCTCCACCAATCGTAGCGATTTTCCTCACATCAGTGATTTTTGGTTGGACCTTTGCTATGTATGGAGAGTGCCTTTCATTTGTGAGGTTTTGTACCCCACTTTCCTCATAATTAAACATTGGTTTATCAATAGTGACTAGGAATGAAGGTCTCTCCCCAAAATGATCATGTATCGTTGCTTTATCTTTTTGAGAATCAATTCCCTCACTGTCTTGACTCGGGTAATTGATATTTTCAGTGTGATTTGGTGTTGACAATTTGTCGAACACCTGGGGGGGTCATTGTGCTCTTATCTTCTTGTTCAGCCACAACTTATGTTGATCCATTGATAACCCCACCATTCAACGTACCGGTTTGGGCTGACAAAGATTTTAGTTGCCTAAGAATTTCTTGAAGCATCACAGTTTTCCACTTCATCATTTTTGTATTAGATTCCATGTTTTCGAGGAGACTCGCCATGATTCTCTCAATGAAGCACCAATGTGATGAACCTTCCTACACTTTGCGTGAAATCTGTAGAAATAAGAGAGGAATAGAGAAAGGGAGAGGATAGAAATAGAAGTAGAGATTTGGAGAATAAAAGATATTTGTTTCACAATAATCACGCCTTGTAACATGTCTTTTGTACAATATATAAACTGCTAAAACTGTTTAGCGAATTAAAAATCTCTAATGCTTTAAGTGCCTTTTTTCCCACATTCTCACACGAGCCTTATTTGTTGCTTATCACTCTTTTAACACTGATTCATAACACAATATTGTGGTTGCAACACATTTTGACATTTATTTGTTGCATATACAAATAACTATATTAAACTACAATGAAAATAAATGAATATATATATATATATATAACTGAATTAGAATTTAAGTTTCATGAGTACATTTACAATTAAAATTTTATGTATAAAATTGTATTAAATTAAAGATTTTGTTATGAATATCTTTATTTATGGTGGATATCTATATATTAAATGAGACTTCAATGTACTTTATTATTAAGGTTTAATATCCATTGGAATTAGGGTTTCTATATTATGCCTAAAAATATAAAGTTTTGAGAAAATATTATACACAACCCTACTTTGAGAATATAATACAAGTCTCTCTCTTTGTCTCTTATCTTGTTCTTGTTCATCTATTTTGTTTTTACTCTTTACTTTATTCACAATATGTTATTAGCACGATCTCGCTCAATAACCGTAGTTCTCGTCGACAATTCCTGAAAAGGATCTCAACAAAATATTAGTGACTACATCTACCGTATATTCAACTTAACTTAGAAAGTCTGATATGTTTTCTTATTTATATATCGATATAGTGGTTGGTTAATCACTCTAATATTAAGGTTAGTGTATTTTGATATAATATTTGATTATTATTTTGTTCTAATATTTAATGATGTTTTATTGCACCAAGTTTATATATATATAATTCCAGGAACAAATATCAAGCCTTCAACGAAACCTACGGGATCAACTTAGTTTGAAAATTATGGTGATAGAATGACTAACGCCTACTTTAAGAAATTGAAGAAAGCGGTGGATTGACTATTCCACTTGACAGTGATGTTTTTCGAATTCCCCGGACTATATGAACCTCAACAATTTTTTTCCATTTACTTTTCTTTTTATATATACAAACATAAATTTGAGATTATTTTTTATTATTATTTTTCTGAATTTGACATTTTTATTTTTAAGGTTCACAAAACACTATAAGGAAAATGTGTGATTGTTTTATGGTTCACCGAGGATGAACAATGTTCTAGTGCAGTTCTTTATTGGATTGAAAATCTCAATCAAAAGTAAAAGACTGAAGGCAAATTCAATATATATTTTATTTGTCATCTTGATTTTTAAGTCTGGTAAGTATTATATATATTGGTTGATCAATTATTCTTTAATAGTAAGATTGTTATAAGGTCTATATTTGCTTGAAATCAATAATTCTTTTGTGTCGAAAAACTTGACTATAGACTTCTCCCAAGTTCAAGTTACGAAAATTAATCTTGATCCAATAATTTTTATGGGAGCCATTCCCTAAAGTGAATGCAAGCATGATGTTTATTCCATGCGATTGTTGGATTTGTTTCATTCCCTGGAGTGAATGCAAGCATGATGTTTATTCCATGCGATTATTAGATTTGTTTCATTCCCTAAAGTGAATGCAAGCATGATGTGTTATTCCATGCGATTATTAAATTTGTTTTATTCCCTGAAGTGAAAGCAAACATGATAATTCACTATATGTTTAGCGAATAAAACTTGGATATGCGAATATTTCAAATTAAATTAAAATTTTGTGGTTAGAGCATTACTGATGAAGAAATGTTAGAAAAACATACTCCACTTTTCACACAATTAATGTTGTCCTGTAGACACAGTATCGTGAAAAGGTTTTAAAGACCTATTGGCTCCGCTCCATTGTGTTGAGTTGATCAAACAATGCAATTGGCCAAGAGGGGGTGAATTGACAATTAAAAATTTAATAGGAGAGAAATGGATGAATAAAAAAATTGCACAAGAGATTTATAGTGGTTCAAGTTCTCCAATGAGCTCTACATCCACTACCTTAGCTCCCACTAAGAATTTTCAACCAATCCACTATTGATTCTTCCCCTTTTCTTGGATGAGAATGAAACCTTACGAAGAAATTAAGCTTTCTACCCAAAGCTTAATTTGAAACACTCTTTACAATTTGAGAAAATGGTAAACCTTACAAATTCCTCTAAAAGGATGAATTGTTTACCCAAATACAATTTATCACTCTCAAAACTCACAATACAAATAAGAATGAAACACTAAATAGAGTTGGGTACAAGGATATGAGAATAAGAGGCACAAGGGTTTTGATTTGATGATTGGATGAATCATGTAGGTTCAATAATAGTTGCTGGTGCTCAAAATGCTTGCTTTTATACCATCTCATTGATTTCTAGCCGTTTGGGTGGTTGACATCATAATTATAGCCGTTGGGACTTTATCTTTCCACCATTAATGTTGTTCTGCAACTACCCATACCGAAACGACATCACTTGTATCAAAATGGAGCAAAAACAAAAAGAGTGTTGGGAGCATTTAAGAGACCATATCGAAACGATCGTGGTCGTTCTGATACTGAAAGAGCTCGTTTCGAAACAACACAAGGTCGTATCGAAATATTTTGAAACTGTGAAAACTCATATCAAAACGCACCTAAGGTGTATCGATATGCTTAACTAATTTTCAATAAAGCGGTTATTTCAAGCAACGGTCATATTTTTAAACCAACTTTTAAACTCGTACCAAAACAAGTGAGACCGTTTTCTTTCGTTTCGAGCCCACACTTTACAGTTTCAAATCGTTTCGAAACACCTAAGGGGTGTATCGAAACAGTTAGTCGAAAATCACTGCTTTGGCTTGGAAAACACTTAGAAAAATTTATGGGAACTTGAGTTTTGACTTAAACATTTTGCTTGTCAATTTTGGGAAGTTTGAGGACTTAAAAAATTATCTTCTTTTCAAATTAGTCCTTGAAATATTTGTTATATCGAAATCAAAGTTTTAGTTTTACAATATCCCCTTTTTGATATAACAAAACCAAATATAAATTTTAAAGTTTTGAGAACTTTGTAAAACTTAGTCCCCTTCAATTTAGGATAGGTTTTTAAAATTAAGTTGCAAAGTTTCGAAATTTGGCTCTACTTCTTTCTCCCCCTTTTTGTTAGATCAAAATAGGCATAATTCAATGAGAAATAAAAGGGCAATTAAATCAAAGCAAACAACATAATATATTAAGTTCATAAATCCAAAGCATAGAACATAAATCCAAACTTAATACCTAAAAGCATAACATAGAAAATAAACATAGTTCAAAACACACTAAATAGGTACATAAAAAGAAAGCTAGATAATATGATATGCTATGAGATGCAAACTAGTCTAAGGGTCCATATCACCACCATCTTCATCATCCTCGTCATCTCCATGATCACCATGTTCGTTTTTATCTTCTTCTATACTTCTTCTAAATTGTTTCCATTCTCTATAGAAACCAGTGAAGGAGAGATCCATCGACGCATGTTGATTCTCAAGGGAAGTGAGACGATTTTCCACATTAAGAACATGTTCCTCCAAGGTAGTGAAACGTGTGTCGATGGCAGAAAATCCGAAAGAGATGTCGGTTCGCAAGCCGGTGAATTGCGTGTTGAAATAAGCCATAAGCGCATCATTATTTTGAGGAGAAATGGAAGCTTGAGGAGCTTGAGGTGGAGGATCAACCGGAGGATCTCTTGCCCCTCTATCCACACAAACATATTCACCTAGAACGTAGCGAAACCTGGACTTTATGAAGGTACTTTCATCGAGCTTTTGCTTGAGAGACTTTGGATAGTCACAAGAACAATCAATCCTAGACTTGAATAAAATGTAGCTCAATACAGTCTCATAGGTGAAAGATTGGATGGAGTCGAAACCATGATGCCTAACTAAATGCACCATCTCGGAAATCATGATCTTTACGAGGTTTGGTCGGTTTTCTTGACGGAAGCACTCTAGCCAAAAGTTGTCAGCTTGGCGGATGTGAGAAAACTTGCCTCTGGAGGGATAGAACCACCAAGAGATTATGAGATGCAAGAAACGATCATGAACATCTAAGGAGAGAACCGAGCCGGTCCTAGAGCCCAAAGAGGTCTCATCTTCAATGCCTTCACCCAAAAGGCCTACAAAATTGACCAAAGTCGATGGCTCAATTCAGACCCTTTTCCCCATAAGATAGGACTCTATGGCAATGACTTCAGAATGGTCTTGTTTACTCACTAACCGGGCATTTGCATAAAACAACAAAACAAGGTTGCGGCGAAGAATGTCGGGCATAGTCATGAAAAAGAAAAATCCCCAACGTTGTAAAAGAGGTAGATATTTGAAATAAAAGCGTTCAGAGTCAAGGAAGATCATATCAACCATACGATCACGATGAATGATGGTGTCTTGATAGAGCTTGAAGTTTGTTCGAGCATCGTTGTTTTTAAGACTCTTTGTGAAAAGAAGAGCTAAGTTTGGACAAGAAGAATCGTCAACAGCAGCTTTAGATCCTTCGCCCGTCTCTTCGGTTTTTTGCTTCTTGTGAGCCATTAAAAAGCCTAAAAACTTTCTAAACAAGCAAATAATGTATGCATTAAAATTCACATTCAATCCAATGGATATCCTATAATCAAGGTTTAAATATATTCGATATAATTTTTTTAAGAAGATGATTTGAAAAACAGAGATGAAAAAATATACGGTTAAAATTTTTTATATTCGGATAAAAAATACGAGTTTTGAAGAAGCTTTTGTAATAACTTTAAAACCCATACTATAAATATGTAATATACACAAAAGAAATAATTTTAAACCAAAGAACTCAAACGAAAATTGAAAAGAAAAAGAAAATAGAAAAATACCTTGATTTGGGATTTTGGAGGAATAGATGAATATAGATGCACAAACTTGATGAATCTTGCTTAGATTGGAGTTGAAGACTAAAAACCCTCAAGATTTGAGTGAAACATGTTTAGGGTTGATGGGTATTTAAAGGAAAAATTAGGGTTAGGGTTTTAAGAAGTTTAGGTTTGATAAAAAGATGCTTTAAAGATGGAAACTCTTTAAATAGAGGCTTTTCCAGATACGTGTTTCGATACAGGTAGATTCATATCGAAATAGGCGTATCGAAACGAAATCAACCGTTTTGAAAGCTTATGACCATTTCAATACAGGTTTGACTGTATCGATTCCCACAAAGATGCCCGTATCAAAACAAATTGAGGGTGTTTCGATATAGATTGTTCTAGAACCAAAACATTTCGAAACATTTGTGTCTGTTTCGATACAGTTTGGTTTAATGATCTCTTTTGAGGTAGCCCGTATCGAAACAGGAGTACCTTTTTCGATACACATATGCTAGAATGTGCAGTTTGGGCACAAAGTTGCAGAAAAATTGATTTTTAATTGATTCAAAATGCATTATAAAGATGAATGAACAAAGACTATAGGAAAAAACATTTACATACTCTCCCTAGATGCAAGCACAGAAGGAAAATAATGCAAATTAACATAGGCATGAATGTCAATTAATTTCAAGCAAGATTTTCACCATTTGGCACCTAGAAGGTTCAAGAAAAATTAGTTAAACCTAACTCTCTCTTAAGGGTCCAAAAACACTCTTTATCTAAAGGTTTGGTAAAAATATCTGCTAATTAGTTCAAGGTGTCAACATATTCTAGAACTACATCATTTTTCGTAACATGATCTCTAATAAAATGGTTTGTAATTTCTAAAGGTTTAGTTCTAGAGTGTTGGATGGGATACTTAGTGAGACAAATGGCACTAGTGTTTTCACACTTAAGGGGTATGGTGTCTACTTGGATACCATAATCTAAGAGTTGTTGTTTCATCCAAAGGACTTGAGCACAACAACTCCCTAATGATATGTACTCCGCTTCAGTGGTAGATAAGGCTACACTATTTTGTTTCTTGGAGAACCAAGATATAAGCACACTACCTAAAAGTTGACATGTTCCAGAGGTAATTTTCCTATCAATTTTGCATCCCCCATAATTCGCATCCGAAAAGGCATGAAGGTTAAAGGAAAAAACCTTAGGATACCAAAGGCCTAAGTTAGGTGTGTCTCTAAGGTATCTAAAAATTCTCTTTATGGCTACTAAGTGTGATTCTCTAAGACTAGCTTGGAACCTAGCACACAAGCAAACACTAAACACAATATTCGGTCTACTTGCGGTAAGGTAAAGCAAAGAACCTATCATGGATCTATCAAGCTTAGAATTAACACATTTTCCTTCTTCATCTTTGTCAAGCTTTAAAGAAGAGCTCATAGGAGTGGCTTGAGGTTTTACATTCTCCAGGACAAACTTCTTGAGCATGTCATTCACGTACGTTTGCTTGAAGAATGTAAGAGACAGCATCCAAGCAATATGGTCAAGAGAATTAGAGTCTAAATCCTTATTTTACTATTCTCTTGTACATAGTCTTTAGCGAGTGAGCTTTATTGTAAATCCTTGTACTCTTGTGAGCTTAAATTTGTGTAAACACCCACCTTGTGAGATATTAAGTTTACCAAACAATTCCCTTGTAAAATGAGAGGTTCTAGTTTAGCCTTGAGAGAAAAACTAGAGTTGGTTTTATCTTATCCAAGTCCAAAAGATAGGGTTGTAACAGTTTCCTCTGAAACCCAGAAAAGGGGACGAATCCATTGTTGAGTGAATTGAGAAATCCTTATTGGTGTGCTAAGGTAGTGGATGTAGGTGCTTGTTAAAGGCCGAACCACTCTAAAATCATTGTGTCACTTGTCTACTTTTATTTGGATTTTAGCCAATTCAACCACCAAACATTTACAACCCTCCTTGACGGTGTCGGTGATCGATTCGAGCGTGCTATAAACTCAACATGTACAAACCATCGATCTCGTACTTGTCATACACCAAAGCATTGTGGACCTTTATCGATAATCATAAATGATAAAGGAAAGAAAATATAGACAAATTTTGTTTACGAAAATAGCGAAAATAATTATGACGTTGTTGGTCCAACTCAATTGGATATTGTTGATTTCATCATAATCATTGAAGGGAATAATTCACCATTTATTTTGTTTTCTTATAAACTCTAAAGGAAATAATTGATCTTTTACTTTATTTTGCTTTATGTTAAAATGTTTAAATATTATTTATTTATATATTATATTATATATATGTGTATATTTAAATATTTTAAACGTTTATTTATTATCCTTTGAAGAATATGATTACTTCCGGAATAAAATATGCAATGAATCGTGGCGATTAATGCTTAGCAGACAGTGCAAATACTCATACTATACTTAAGCATGAGAACTATTCTTCTCATTTAAATGCAAGGGGGGAAATGTGAGTACTATATCTCAAAGTAATAAAATATCAATGCTCCGAAAGAGTAATAAGTTCTTGTGTTATTATCTTTGATAGATAATTAATTTGATATGTGCTATATTTAATATTTTTCATTATCTGAAATGAATGGTACAAAGCACATATTTTTCATTCCTCGAAGTGAATGAAACAAAGCAAGTATTGAAAGGTGCATAATTATGCATATTTTACTATTTAAATGCAAGAAAATAATGCGAGTACTATATTAGGAAGTACTAATATCATAGAAGGCTCTGAAAGAGAAAATATGTTATTGTCAAATGGAACTTAATTTCATATTTACAATGCGTTATACTTGTCAAAGTTGCAAAGAGACTTTAATGTACTTTATTATTAGGGTTTAGTACTAATTGGATTTAGTGTTTCCATCTTATGTCTATAAATATAGTGTTTGGAGAAAACATTACACACAATCCTATTTTAAAAATATAATACAAGTCTTTTTTTGTCATTTATTTTGTTCATTTATTTTGTTTTTCCTCTTTAGTTTGTTCACAATAGATTTGTTTAAAATTTCACCGTAAAAGATTCCATCGTGAATTTAATATTTATCCCAGTATAGAGAAATGACAATTAACCTGCATTATTCAAAACATTTAAATATTTATTTTCCAATGATGATTCCTTGATTTTTTTCTTCTAACAATACATGACTTAGGGCTAGTTTAGCATTGCTTTTAAAAAGTGATTTTTAAAAGTCTTGTTAGAAAGAGATTTTGAAAATGGATTTTAAAAGTTGGTTGTAAGATTTTAGTGTTCAACATTGTTGTCAAAAAGAACTTTTAAGAAGATAAATGACCATTTTGAACATGATATTGTAAGTTATATATATAAATGATATTCAAATTCTTTAATGTTATAATATATGAAATATATCAGCTTAAATAATTATAAAAATATAAAAATATTTTTATTAAAAACATATTTTTAACAATTATACGTGTTCCATGAAAATAAAAACAAATCTGAAATATTTTATTTAAAAAATTTGACATGAATAAATATATATCATTTTAAAACTAAAAAATAATTATTAATCATATAATTATATATTCGTAAAGAATTATAAATTCTAAATAAACACAATAGCAAATGAATGTTAAAATTGTAATGTGGCTCTCAAAATCACTTTTACAACCGCAAAAGTTAAAAATTTTAGCTTTTGCGTTTGGGTTGAAAATCACTTTTCAAAAACAATCTTTTCTCCAAAAACTAACTTTTTAACACAACTTTTGGCCTCAAAGCAGCTTTTGGTTTGAGTTCCAAATTCAGATCCCATATCATTATTTAAATGCCTAAACTAAATATTAAATAAAAATCCGCTCAAAAAATATTAAATAAAAGAATAAACTACATAAATGACCACCATACTATTAGAAAAGTCGTGATTTGACCACGTTACTTTTTTTCGAAGCAATTAAACCATCATACTATTAAATTGGATGCAATTTAATAGTATGGTGATTTAATTGCTTCGAAAAAAAGTAAGGTGATCAAATCACGACTTTTTTAATAGTATGATGGTCATTTATGTAGTTTACTCTAAATGAAAATACATAATAATACTAGTTTTTATATTTGGGTACACTATTATTTTCGGGCTTAGCATTAAAGCCCATGTGAGTGACCAGTAAATGTTTCATGTAAACAACTAAATCTAGAACTCTTTTTTCTACTAAGCTACCATAGTCAAGGATTGGGAAGGAAAAAATGTAGTCTTTATTAATTTTTTAACTTTAATCTATTACTATTTAAAATTTATTATTAATAAAAATACAAAAAATATATTTTATAAACTTTAAATAAAGTAGTTTTAAAATATATATTTAATAAAATCTAGTTGTTTAATATATTTAAAATAATTATGATTAAAATTTAAAAATTTAACTTTGAAAAAGTTAATAAAAGATAAAATTATTGTGATGGAGGGAGTATTATATTTAGTTTCCATTCAGGGGCGAATGTGGGCATAGGCCTATCTAGGCCATGGCCCACCCTATGCCCAAATTTTTATTTTTTCTCAAAAAACTTAAAATTAAAATTTTAAAAGTAAAGTTTTATTTTTTATCGTCCTTTTCTTATTATTTTTGTTCTATTGCTCTCGACGGTAAATATCAAAGTTAAAACTTTTTTTTCCTTTTCAATCAGGTAGGTTTTTTTTAATTTTGTTATATATATTTTTTACTTTTATCTCTATTTTTTTCAATTTTGCGAAAAATCAACTTTTGATATTGGGTATTAGATTTGTTTTTATTATATATTTTGAGAGATAACTCCATGATATCGACCCATGAATAAATTGAATTATAAATACTTGTAAAATTTAATTTTCACCGAGAATACTTTTAGAATTATATATATAGTAGATGATAGAATAAAAGGAGAAACAACTATTTCAAAACAAGTTTTTTTTTGACAAATACTACTTCTACCTAGAGGGAAAAGGGGATACTCTAGGGGAAGGAATGCTCCTGCTGGGTCTTAAATTCGAGACCTATGAAAATAAGAATGAAGCAGGTGAACAGCTCTAACCTGCCGATCTCAAAACAAGTTAAAAGAAAATAATATGTATAAAAAATAAAATTTAAGTTTCGTCTAATTATAGATTAAATTTAGCATATAAAAACATTTATAAAGAATTAAATTTATAGTAAAAATTAAGTGAAATAAAATTAGAAGAAAAAAATATGTGTCAAAACTTTATATGTAATCAAATAATAAATACAATTTTAAAAGAAAAAATTGAAGAAATTAAAATCGATAATGCACTCTAAGTTTGTCGGTGGTACTTTTTGAGAATCAAGTGTTTTTTCATTGTGCACTTTGGTAGACAATTTTTATTTCTTAAAACTTTTTTATTTGAATATGTCATTGTCTTCAAATCCGCTTCTGTTGTTTGATGCTTTGATGTTGCAGTTGGTTTATCATTTATGTGCATATTTTTTACTCTTATAGGCTCTCTATCTTTTCATAAATAAAAAAATACATGCTATGAAAAGAGTGGTATTGTAATTAGGAATATTGCTTCCTTAATTTTAGACAACATCCTTCGATCTATTATGGTTCACCTAGCTCTCACAAAAATATTATGGTTCACCCAACTTGATGTTTTAGGATAGTCCATTCGTGCTTCAAGTTTTAGAAATGTTGATAGTTAAGATTTGTTTGGTATTGTTAAAGTTGTGGAATAAAGGCTTAATTTTGTTTGAAAACTTATTTTAAAAATAAAATTTTTAGAATGTTTGTCAACAATCTCTAGATCATGTGGTTTAAAACTCTCGGTTCTAACCCTCACATCTCTCTTAGGTTGTGGATTCAATAGTAGTTAAGAGCAAATTTTTCCTCCCCTATATATGAATTTTCAACAAATTTTTTTTATAATATTTTAATGGCGTGTGCTTTTAAAACATGTAATCATATTATTTTTATTAAGTTATTATATTTTCAATTTAAAAGTTATATATATAAGCTATATTAGATATATTTTTTGTTCTATTTATATTGGCCCAGGTAATAATATATTCCCGGATTCGCCACTATTTTCATGCATGATTATGTCTGCCAAACGAAAGCTCTGGGCAAAAACTTAGATGTTTACCAAGCAACATTTGTGCAGAACGGAATATGTATTAGACAATAAGTAAGATTAACATTTCACCGATTCGAGTAAAATTTTTAAGTTTGTTGAGTTTATAAGTAGTATTTTATAATTTTAATTTTATTTAAAAAATTTCAAGTCGATTTGTTTGAGTTTGTTGACTTTCTATAACTAGATATATATATTTCTTTAATTTTTCATAAGCAATAGTACATATATTAAACAAATATGAGAACTCGAACTTGAAAAAATGATCCACTAATTACTAAAAACTTTTTTAGTCTAAAATATTTAAGAATGAGTCCAAATATTTTTTTTTATAAAATGAGTATGCAATTTTCATTTTTTTTCTTCTTGACACATTAAACTAAAATTTTTAAGAAACATTTAACACTAAACTAAACATATTTTCTAAAAAATTGAGATGCAACTGTTCCCCTATGAGGCTTACTGCATCCGACACTGATTATAAGTTTCATCTTATAATTCAAACTTTATTTGAATGTTTTTAAGTTAAGTTAAATTTATAAAATTAATATTCGAGTTGAGTCGAGTTTTTTTGCATCAAGTCGAGTCGAAAAATTTATTTTTTCAAGTCAATTTTTTTTAACCCTACATTGGAGGGATAAAGTCATCTAATTTTAAATTAATAGAAATCTAATAAATACTTAATTTAAGATGAAAAAAAAACTTAATTTAAAAAATATTTAAACTAATAAAGACTAAAGTGTTGTGAATAAAATAACAAAGAACAATAATAAGAACAAAGAACAAGAATGGAAGAACAAAGAGATGAGAGAAAGAAGAAGATTTGTATTATTCTCAAATATAGAATTGTGTACAATGAGTTCAATGAATTATTTATTTATAGGCATAAGAAGTACATAAAACATTAAACTCTAATTCATAGAGATAATATTCCTAATAATAAATAAATTAAACTCCTTTCATAAAGTTCTAATCATACATCCACATAGATAAATATTCATAACACTCCCCCTTGGATGTCTATGAAGATAATGTGCCTCGTTAAAACCTTGCTAAGATAAAAATTCAGTGGGAAAAAAATTCATTAATGAAGGAAAAATAGTACACACATCTTTAATACGTATAACATGTTGCCTCATTAAAAACCTTACCAGGAAAATCCATTGGGATAAAATCTCGGTTAAGAAAAAAAGAGTGCAACGCGTATTTAAAAAATATTTAAACTAATAAAGACTAAAGTTATTAATAAAAACATTTTGAGCCCCTTTTCTCCTAATAGCCGGGTCTTATTCCTTACCCAATGGGCTAATTTGATTTGAAACAGTCGTCGTGGAAAAAGTTGTTTGAACCAGTTATCGCCTACAAACATCACACGTAAGTCAAAGTTTAAAACCAGAATCGACAAACAAAACTGAGTTAGCATGTTGACAATGTGGCCATTGACTTTTGGAATGAGTTCTAAGTCAACTTTAGAGGAAGTTATCAGGCAATTCACCTGTTTATCTGTCGTTACAAGTTACAACCATAGCCATTGACTTCATCTACTCTGCACATGGATTTGCGAACGCTGCATGAAGAGAAACCTCCCGAATTTAAAATTCCCAGAATGTCAGTTCATGTAAACCCACATCCGTTAACTAAATGTTTGAGAAACAAATAAATTAATATAATATGAGTCATATATGAGTAAAAATTATGTGCCCCTAATTATGCTCCCTTTTATGTTTCCACACTAAAAATAACTTAAAAATTAAATTTTAAACCCTAACCCTAATTTTTACACCATAAATCCTACAGCCTAAAAAAATACACCCTACATCTAATTCTCTAAACCCTAACCACAATTCCTAACCCTAAACCAAATATTTTAAAGTGGGGCATAAAAGGGACATAATAAAGGGGCAGACGATTTACATCCGTGATATATGGCTATTTCAAAACCTTGTTTTGCTTCGAGGGTTAAGTGATAAAATTTAAGGTAAACTACATAAATGACTACTATACTATTGGAAAAGTCGCGATTTGACCACTTTATTTTTTCCGAAGCAATTAAACCACCATACTATTAAATTGGATGCAATTTGACCACCATCCGTTAGAGGTTAACGGAAGGGTGATGTGATAGTTAAAAAAATAAGGGTATAATTACACATTTGGTCCTCGTTACTTATACACTCTATTAATTTGATCCTAATTTTAATTTAATAAAATAAATTAATTATTTAATTATTTGGTGACACGTGTCACCACCTTATTGGAAGACTTTAATTATCATCACCTGATTGGAGGAAAGAAAAATTAAAGACAAAGAGATACATTTGTGGAGACTTGAACCTAAGTCTTGGAGAGCTAAGCCAAACATCTTTTTGTGATATGTGGTACAACCATTAATATATCTATCTACTGACACACATTCTTCCCCTCCATTCCTTTACCATCTCTTTCCTTTATTTTCCACAAAACCACCATTTCTTCTACATGGGTTTCAACACACTGTTGGTCTGTGAATGTTTGTTGGAGTGGGGTCTTTTGACCCGATGTTTTCTATTTCTGCTATATCTAGCCCTCACCCTCTGTGACTCCAATTTATTTTTCGATTTTTGGGTGTTTCCCCCTTCAATTTTTGAGGTTGGAAAAGTTTTAGGGTAAAAAATTATAGTAAAAATTAAGAAACGAACGAATAAGGTTTCTACTTTTCTCACCCACTTCAATTCCCAACAATAATGGCATAGAATCGGAGACCCTGCAACGCCGCCATGAAAACTGTACCTCGCTCTCTCCTCATTTATGAGAAAACCTTGCTTGTACTTCCATCTCTGTTTTAAATTCTAACAAAAAGAACAACTTGCCATAAATCTCCAGTTTTTGTTGAGGATCGTATGCGAGAGAGAGAGACAGAGATATAGAAAAAAGGAAAAAGAAAAGACGAGGATGCAAGAAAATATGTCTTTGGGCCAAAAAGATAATTAAATAATTTATTTATTATATTAAATTAAAATTAGGATCAAATTAATAGAGTGTATAAGTAACGAGGACCAAATGTGTAATTATACTCTTATTTTTTAACTGCCACGTCACTCTTCTGTTAATCTCTAACGTCTGGTGGTCAAATTGCATCCAGTTTAATAGTATGATGATTTAATTGCTTCGAAAAAAGTAAGATGGTCAAATCGCGATTTTTCCAATAGTATGGTGGTCATTTATGAAGTTTACCCATAAAAACAAGCGTGTTGAGATTCAGCAACTTGATCCCATTAATAATTCAAAGCACCCCATGATTGATACAGCTAAGAGGATGACTAAATCAGTTCCCGTCAACCCTTACCAAAGGAGAATATGTGTCCTCCATCCCTATAAGTACTAGTTGTACCAGTTTCTGTATTTTCATCGGTAATATTCAAGCTAAAGTTGTTTTATACTTGCATTCATGTCGATCCACGGTCTGCCTATCGATGTTACAGGTACGATATATATATATGATGGACCTTACTCCTAATTGTGATTGCCATGTTCTTACACCCCTGGCTGAGTTTTATTTGTTTTGCAGTTGTTGGATGTTACAACTTGGAGGACAAGGAATGGATTTCAAGACAAGATCCTTATGTTTGCCTTGAATACGGAAGTGCCAAGTTCAGGACCAGAACCTGCACAGGCATCTCTCTGTCTATATGAAATCGATTTCGACATATATTTTGAAATTCAAAGAAAATGCTCCTAGACTAACACTTCTGTTTCGATCTAATTTTGTTCAGATGGAGGAAAGAATCCTACCTTCCAGGAGAAATTCGTGTTCACCCTTATCGAAGGCCTCAGGGAATTGAATGTAGCTGTTTGGAACAGCAACACTATCACCGCCGACGACCTTATTGGCAGCGGAAGGTGAATGATCTCATGCTGCACTGAAAAAAGAAAAGAAAACCAACTCCAACTCACTGTACGTATAACTGAGTTGTTCTTGAAATGTGGTGCAGGGTTCAACTCCACAAAGTCCTCACCCAAGGTTATGACGATTCTACCTGGCCACTTCAAAGCAAATATGGCAGGTTAGCTAATTAGAAGCTTGTATAATATTTTAATACATTTTACTCCCTCTCTGATAGATTTATTTGGACACAGGCACTCGGGAGAAGTAAGACTCATATTACATTACACTAATGCCATAGCCACAGTAAGTTAATAACTTGCTTACCAAGTTTAGCATATTTTCATACTCCATTAATCCTCAGTGTTGTATATACATGTATAATGAATACGTACATGTCTGACCATTGACAAAGTACCATGGTTTCCAATTGTATAGCAACCACAAAAAGGCAAGACAAAATCAATTTCAGAATATGCACCATCTGCCCCAATCAGCCAGGTCTCTCCATATGGTTACCCACCCGCAGCGCCGCCAACTCCTTACCCGACAATGCCGTATGCAGCTCCATCTCAATACAAGTCATCATATCCTACTGCCACGGCAACGTATCCGCCAACTCCGTACGGTGGTTATCCTCCACAGGTCCCTGCCGCAGGTTACCCTGCACAAGCTCTTCCAGCAGGTTATCCACCACAAACATACCCACCTCACCCTCAGGCCTCAACTATTTATCCACCAGGTACGTTTTTATGATGTATCCTATAATACTCCATGTTTATCAGTTGCTTGATCTGAACTTGTGGTTATCGCTGCAGCTCCAACCGGAATCTATCCTCCACCACCACCACACTACTGAGTTCTTTCAAGCACATCAACAGAAGCCGCAAGAATTCATAGTCTGAGCCACAATGGCTGTGTCTTTTATGATCCATGAAGAAAAAATATGATTGCATTGGATGAATATATTTGCCTCTTTTGATATGTATTTGAAGCATCGTTGGGTTTTTCTTGATGAATTGGTTTCTTGCATTCTACTGCTTCTCTGCAATTCTATATAATAAAAGAGTGGTATTTTCACGTTGGTGGTATTTGTATTACTGTATTCCATTTTTTAAGTATATTTTTTAACCATGTCATCTGAATTTTATTAATTATCATGAAAGATAATACAATAAAAAAAAAAAGACAAGTCCACTAAAAGTCTCTTACAATAATGCAAAGTAAAGTAGAAACTCCCATCAAGATTAGCATACTAAAATCAAGAAACCTTGATGAATCTCTTTATCTCTATTCAAACGAGACGCTTTACGAGGTGAAAAAGGAGTGGTGAGTGAACCAAACTATCAGGCAAATTGCTTCGCTACCCATGTCTGATTATATCGGCAACCAACCATCAACCGAGTTGGGATCCATCTTTCTAAGACTACAAATAGAACCATAATCAGAAATTTGCGTCATAAAGATCTTTATACGAGTACTAACAAACCGTTAAGGTGTACTGAAATTAAGGGTGTCAAAAATACCGACACGATTAATCCGACTCAACGACCCGAACCTAATAATATCGAGTAATCTTATAAAAAAATTACCCAGGTGTTAAATATACTATTGTAACTTAATAATAATTTAATGATTTAAGTCACCTCCTACCGTATCACCAATTTAATCTTAATCATCATCTTTGGTTATACTCAATTTTTATCGGGTGATATAACGTTTAAAGAATTTCGTAACCTTGTATTTAAATAAGTTATGTGTTTATGAGGAATCTGCAATCTTAAAAGAGGGTGGGTTGGTTAAACGAATTAGAAATTATCTGTCTCGAAGTTTAAATATTACGGTGTCTTATATTTCTCGCAAGGTAAATATAATAGCAGATAAATTGGTGGGTTTGGCCATGATCTTCCATTGGGAGAAACAATTTATTTGTGTTCTCCTGTTGAGGTGGAGACGTTATTGATCGTTGATCGGACATGACTCATGTTGTTTACGTGTTTTTGCGCGATTGCGTTTGTTTTTTCTAGTTAATTCTTTGTACATATTACTATGTGTAATATTTTTTCTCATCTAAATTTAATGAGGTTTTTAGTGAGGCACATAGTGATATTCCATTTCCAATCAAAACAAAAATTAAGCTAAGAAAAAAAGCTGGTGACCAATAACTCCCTGGCAATCTTAATCACCTTACATATGGATACGTCGGCCAGCCTAATTGCCTAAATGAGTAAATGGTCATTTAGCTAAAGGCCAAACTCGTTTGGGTTGCCAAAAGTGTTTTCCTACTCATAAATAATGTTAAACACTTAAAATTTTAGTTTAAAATTATAGTTAAAAAATGTTTTTTCACCCCACCTCAAATAATAAAATTTTTTAAATTTTGTTGCGGAAAAATACTTTTGAGGTAAAATTATATTTTTACCCTTACTTATATAATTTTAATTAATTGTTAAAATAATACTTATGTATAGAGATCCATTAGTTGACTGAGTGATCAAGAATGCTCATGTTATCTCATCTTGTGTGACTTCTAATCGTGGTATTTTTCTTTAAAACGTAAAAGTTCTCGATTTAATAAAAAAAGGCATAAAGCCAAAAAATGCCCCCTACGTTTGACCAAATAGTCACTTTGTCCCCTATTCTTTTTTTGGAGCAATTCAACTCTCAACGTTTCATTCTGGGTCAAAATGACCCATGTACGAATGAAAATTGTCGATCAACTGACGATAAATGGCTTGAAATGACATGACAAACTTATATAGCAGTGCACGATGACATGGCAATATCATATAGACAAATATGTTGACTTGAAAAAATGTTACATCAATCAAAATATAATTTTATAAAAGTATATAAAATATAAAATATTTTTTTTGCCGACTTATTATTCTTTCAAGTCTATTCAAACTGTTTACTGTCAGTTTTTTTAACAATTTTCAACCGTAGAGAGATCATTTTGACCCAAAATAAAACGTTGAGGGTTGAATTGCTCCAAAAAGAATATGGGACAAAGTGATTATTTAGTCATAACGTTGGAGGCATTTTTTGACTTTATGCCTAAAAAAAAGTAATGTTCATATATGCATAGTTGTATACTAGTTTTTTTGTTCATTAATATTGATATTGAGTTTTAGACATAAATTTATAGAACTTAATGTATATATATATATATATATATATATATATATAATTATCTAAAGATTTTTATTAATATAAAATAATATATTTTTATAATATTTGTGTTGAGTATACAATTATTTTATGTAATTTATTATAAATTTATATGTAACGACCCATATTTCGAAATCTATGGGACGATTTAACCCGAGCAGTGGGCTTTGCGTGCTGGGCTGAGAGTTTGGGCTCATTGGATGCTTAATAGAGCTTTAGTGGGCATCTAAATTGTTGTTGGGCTAGAGACCTTGGGTTGGGTTGTAGATGGGAGGTTATTGGTGGGGTAAAAAGGTAAATTTTCCTTTTCAAAGAATGAAGGTTGACCCCTTTAATATTTTGCAAAAGCAATGAGAAGATGATCTCATTCTTGTTTCTACACCCTCCCCATCTCTCCCTTCTTCATCTCTTCTAAGAGACCCAAAGAAAAAGGTTAAATCTTTGTCAAATTGAGTGAGAATCCCAAAATTTGGGTTAAGAGTGTTGAAATCATCATTCAAGGATCTATATTTTAAGGTAAGAATCATTAAGTTTGGTGGGAGATGAGTTTTTGGTGGGGGTTGAAGAAGAGAATGGGAATGGAGGTTTTGACTTCATTTCTTGTTGTAGAATCATACCTTTAGTCTCTTTTAATCTCCCAACAATGTTGTAACTCATCTTACAACATTTTTTTGTAGTTAAAGAAGTGGAAAATTCTCCCAAGGATCTTAGGAAGAAGAAGGCTTGAGGAGCTTGGTTTGGAGCTTCTTTTTCAGTTGAAGAATCAAGGTTGGTACACTACTAACTACTATGAATAGATTAGATTGCTTGTTTATTGGTTTGATGTTTTTGTTGCTTGAGTGCTTGAGACCCCTTTAATGGCTAAAACTGAAATTGGTGTTAAATGGTGTAAAAATGGCAAGAAACCACTTAAACTACCTTCCATAACTTGTAGGTTCGGTTTGGAGTTTTTCTATGAAGGTTTAGGGGCATTGAGGATGATTTACGAGCTCCAAAATTCAAATTCTGGGTTCGTGCACCGATACATGATGAACCGATATCGACACCCCATGTAATGAATGATGAACTCAAGCATATTTTGAAGGGTGTATCGATATGGGCTTAGGCCGTATCTGCACCCCCTGTTCTACCAGATTTTTAGTAGCTAAAAAGTCTATCGGCATGCTTAGGGGCGTATCGATACCAATGGGGTATCGCTACACGGTCCCGGTGTACTTGTATGGGGTCGTTGGTTAAACCCCTTCTTCATATGAAGAAGAGTATCGATATGCATGGGGTGGGTATCGGTACCTAGAAAGGGATGTCGATACTCGTGGTTGGGTATTGGTACTTGATCAGTGAATAACTGTCATATTCTAAGTGCAAGCAAACACTGCCGATGTAAGTACAAAAACAAGAAGATCCTGTTAGATATCGATTTCACGAGGATGGGTATTTAGTCGAACTATTATGTGGCCACAGGAAATTCTATAAATAGAAATAATTTGAGTGTAATGGTAGTTGCAACAAAGAAATAAAATAATGTGTGTAGCAACAATTGTGATGGAATTGACAACAAATATAATAAGGTAAAAGAAATATTAAGCAAAGATTTGGATACCCTCATTTCAGCTTGGCAGAATGTCAAGTACATCAAGGAAATACAATACATTGGCTCATTTAACAAATAAAAGGGTTAAGCTCGCTTACTAACTTCCATTCAAATCACAGCTGATGACGCAAAGATGTAGATTAATCATAACTCTCGTTGTTCGTCAAAACTACAACTCCTTGAACAAGTGGTTCAACTCTCGTTGTATCCTCATTCAAATCTTGTTGAAATGGCTTGTTAACCAGATTTGTCACCACATCTCTCAATGTCAGTGACGATGTTTAACACTCTCATACAAACAAAGATCAGATCCAACAACTAAAATATGAAAAAAAGCTAATAAAAATATATTGAACTAAAAAAAAGTTTAAACAAGTTCATACAAAGCATAAAATGGTTGAACCTACGTCGTTAACAGACAAAATCTAATAAACCTCCAATAAACGTCTATCTCTAGAAAAGTTTAAAGAAGATAACAAATATTTCTCCTTGATCTAGCACTTGAATCCTCATCTCCTCGGATATTTGTGCCTTGTTTCACCTTGGATATCCAGAAGTGGAGTTTAAGCCATCATGGAAAGAGAGTGTAGAACTAAGTGTTTTGATATAATAATTGAAAAATGTTTTGGACAAGTTGAAAAGAATTTAAAATATGTCTTTAACTCTAAGCAACTTGAAAATAAGTTTGAGGCTTTTCAAAAGGTTTTTGGCAAAGGTTTTAATGCTTCCAAGTAGTCAAACTTAACTTTTCAGCAAGCCCGTACCGATACGGTATACCCAGTATCGATACCCTTTTGCCCAAGTTTTGAATCTGCCAAAACCCGTACCGATACAGGCTCTGCCATATCAATACAGATAAGGGTCGTTTCGATACACATATTAGGCGCACCGATCCCTGTTTTAACAACCCCAACGACTATTTCCCAACGATTTTTTAAATGACATACCGTACCGATATGCCCTCAAGCGTATCGATACGCATAGGCTGACAAAGAACCCAACGGCTAGTTCTGAAGAAGGGCGTATCGATACGCCTCCACGTGTACCGATACGGTAGGCTGCAGAATTACATTTATTGTGGGAAATAAAGTCTCTAACGGCTACAAACTCATTAAGAAGTATAAAAGGGACCTCCAAGAATCAAGAAAAAATGCTTTATTTGTCAAACATTATATGATCACAAATATGTCTTAGTGCCTAATTGTCAATTTCTTGTATAGACAAACACTAGTCAGCCAAAATTGTTATATTTGCTCAAGTGTTTTAGGATTGGGTGAGAGCTTAATTGTGCAAACAAATACCTATTAGAGGGATTTGAGTTTACTTATTTTTCATCTCTTTGTAAAGAGGGTTTGATCAAGCTTTGGGTAGAAAGCTTGATCGGTTTGTAAGGGTTTCCTCCTAAGCCTAGAAAAGGGGACGAATCAGTAGTGGATTGATTGGAAATCCTTAGTGGGAAGCTAAGGTAGTGGATGTAGACCTTGGTTTGAAGGTTGAACCACTATAATCATCTTGTCTTTATCATTTTTAGCTTCTACATCTCTATCACCCAACATTCCACTTCTCCACCACTTGGCGAGCAAGAACGGTTGAAGGAATCGAGCACCTTAAAACCCAACAGAGAGCTCAGAGGTTGAAGATGATAGAAAGAATGAAAATCATGTGAAATATCTCTCTCTCTCTCTTCCCGAATTTATCCTTTTATAAGCTACCAAAGAAAAGAGATCTATCCTTCAGATGTTTTGTGTGACTCACTGCCGTACCAATTCTGTTATAACAAATAATACAGCTGTCAGAGGCGTCCTTATCTTTTAGCAGAGTGGATATCTAGCCTCTGCAGTGTCGAGCTGACTGCAGTGGTGAAACATCCTTTGCAAGGACATTAGAATTGCAGCGACAATAGAGTAAAAAGGCAGAAATATGTACAATAAGAGAAACAAATACTAGAGTTAGACAAAATACAAAAAAATAAACATGAAAATGCAGAAATAGATGCAATAAACAATGATGTGGGGATAATTAAATCCATAAATCAAGAGGAAATACATGCTCTTTAAAGAGCTATCACACCCCCAAACTTGATTTTTTACTTTTCCTCAAATAAAATTGAATGCAACAAAGTCACAACAAAAGTTCAAAGACATTCTACCCACTTTAATCTTTCCAATCAACCAATGGATCCATGACATCGACACGATAGAGGATTGCATGAACAACTCAAACATCAATATATAAACAAGAATTTCAACAACACCTAGCATCATGTCTATCATCTCAGATTCTTTTCCACATATCAACATTTATTTACTACAACTTATAACAAAATATAAATATCATTATAAATATTTTTCATTTCCATTTTCTTTTTTAATTGTAGAGAATGATATCGAAAAATGAATGCACCCTATACCCTGAGAAGTAAGATGCTGTGCAACGAACCCCCATGAAGTACTTCATTGTTTCGACACACACTCATGTAGCGGCAACCTTTGATCAAATTCAGTTTTCTAACGCATGCATTGGAGTATTCCCCCTTCAAGCTACTTTTATCATACTCACATTGGAATGCCTTTTATTTATACTTAATAATATATACTAGCATATATAACACAAGCTGAACATGGCAGAAATCATCTAAAATCAAAGAGATGATGCCAGATATTTTTTACTCAATTAAGCAAATATATTTATGCAGAGTTATAATGCAATGATCCATCAGGTATATCCAAACAACTCATCAACAATTAGGATGATTCAAGGTTTACACATTGAATGTAAGCAAAATATTTTCAATACGAAAGAACTTTGAATTTGCTTGATTTTTTTTTGAAATGGGGGTGTATTTCAACTCCCAAGTGTATAACCCCAAACTTAAAGATTGCATTGTCCACAATGCAAAAGAAAACATAATGCAAAGATAAAATGTGGTTACAATGCTAGATGCAATGACAATAAAACTAGATGCAATTACAATTACAATTACAATGTAGATGTGATGAAAATACAATAAACAAAATGAAATTACACTACATGGTATGCATGCCTACAAAAACTAAAAACAAACTAACTCTGTCCATTAAGGCTCTTGAGAGGAGAAGGCGGAGCGACGCTTCTTCTTCTTGCTCCTCAATTCTTCTTTGCACTTCTTCTTGTTCTTGTATTTGGATTTTGAGCATTTGCGTTACTTTTCTTTCTTTCAACCCCAAATCACAACCCTTCGTTGGTAAGAACATGAGATGCATCAAGCGAGTGTGATTTTTGCGCCACAATCAGACTGTCAAATCTCATCGCATCAGATGATAAAGATCACGCCTTTTCGTTTCCCTCTTTTCTTCTTCTTTTATTTAATAACTCTGGACACACTGAATTTCTTCATTAAAGCTTCCAATTGTCTTCTTCTTCTTCAAATCTTCCATTTTTCTACAAAAGTTCTTTTCGTTTTTTTTAATTTCTAATGGCAAAGACTAGAGCTGCACGTAAAATTTCCATGGAGATCTCCGCAAAAGAGACACAAGGCTTAGCCTCAAACCCTCCAACAAAGGAGTCTAATGCCTAAGAAGAGAACACTGAGTATGAGGCGTTCCAGACAGGATTAACGGTAGAAGGAACACATCCTCACATGAAGTGTCCACCCAGAACAGGGATTGTACTTTTCCAAGAAAAGGAACCTGGAAAACTAATTCACTAAACCATCGAGTTTCATAAATGGGGAACCTTTTGCGCTCACCCTGATACTTATAGTGTTTCTTTAGTAAAGGATTTTTACGCTTACCTTTACGAGCCTTCATTAAAGCTAGTTTTTGTAAGGGAGAGTTCTATACCATGGAGTGTTGTTTCTATTAATAATGTGATGAAAACTACTGTGAGTGTTGATGAACATGCCTTGTTTATGGATGAGACTAGTGGAGAAAAACTAGATTTGCTAGTTAGGGAGTTATGCATTGCAGACGCATTTTGGTCAGGGACCAATGTGGGAAACTTCATGATGTATAGGAAGTTTCTATTCCTACCAGAAAAAGTATGGTTTTAGTTTATAAATTCTAGGTTTCTGCCTTCGACTTATAGCACGCCAATCTCTTTAGATAGAATGTGTCTGATACATTCTATCGCCAAGGGAAGGAAGATTGATGTGGGCGCAATAATCCACAAGGAGATAATGGGTTGTGCTGAAAAAAAGGATCTTAGAGTTCCCAACGTTGATTATGAAACTATGCAATATAAAAGGAGTCAACCCCCTTAAAAATGAGGAGATGATATCCATCAAGGGGCCACTTAATGAGGTTGCCATTATTGAGAATGGTGAAGGCTTCATAGGTCCCTACACCAAAAGTGGGCACTACAACGAGGGAGAAAAAAAGGAAAAACGAAGTTAGAACCCGCAGTTGAGGATGTCCCAACAAGTAATGAAGTGTGGATGAAAGTTCTGGCCTTTGAAGACAAACTCTATGTTGTGATGAGCACGCTAGGTAGGGTTGCGGTCACAATTCAAACGCTTTACCTAGCACATAATTTATTCTATGCGTATGTCAAGACATGGCACAAGTCTGCTCTCACTGTAATAATCAGAGTCACACAAGTCCAGTTACCAAAATTCCTAGAATTTCCTTCTATCATTCATAGCTATGTTTTTTCTTCTGATGCGACCACAAAGGAAGTCCCAGCCAAATCTATGAATTCTCATGAAAATGTAAGTGAGGCTAAAGACACACAAAAAGAGGAAGCATCAAGCAAGATCATAAAGAACTATCTTTTTGACCTAAATGTCCCTACTGATGTCGATGCAACACCCACCTCAGCTGAAAAAGATGAAGTCATTGCGGAAGATATTGATGAATATGAGGAAGAAAACACCGAATTCAAGAAGTTTGAACCTGAAGAAATTTTTCCTGATGAGAAGTTCGTTGCATCCAAGGTTGTGGATGAAATGAATGAAGGACCAGAGTTTGTGCGAGATTCTACAAGACCGACGGAAGCTGTCTCTACAACGGATGAATAAGAGGACAACCCTTTTGCAATGGTGGTATACAAAGTAACACCCAGTTCATCCCTGTTGTAGTTACAGCCGATGATGCCGACCAAGTAGAGGAGCCAGAGAATGGCGATGAGCATGACCAAGAAGATAAGGCCTCTCTTCGACGGTGTAACTAGATTACCCCCCCCCAAATCATACATATTATGTGATATATTCTTACCGTATAAATCGTTGGAAAAGGATTCCATACAAAAAAAAGGTGGATTTATTCTACAAAAAAGGAATAAAAGGAAATTAAATATAAACAAGGAGAAGAAAAGAAAAACTAAATCTATATCTAATTAAAGCAATAAAGAGAAATATAAAAAAACTGACCAATTTAATGGTATCAACACTCTTAGAATCAAAGTCACCAAAGTAAAATTTGAGTTTTTGTCCATTGACTTTGAATGGGATCCCTTCTTTAGTGTCCTTGATTATGACTGGACCATGTGAAAATACTTCCATAACTTTGAAAGGTCTTGATCAACATGATCACAATTTGCCTAGGTGCAACTTCAGTCTGAATTGAATAGCAAAACCAATTGTCCAACTTCAAATTGTCGCTACAATATGATCTTGTCATGACAACGTTTACTCCTGTCCTTGTAAATAGAGGCATTTTCATAAGCATTACGGTGAATTTCTTCAATCCGATGATGTCCAACAATCGTTTCTTCCCTACAATCTCATAATCCAAATTTAATTATTTCAAAGCCCACATACCCTTATGTTCAAGCTCCACAAGCAAGTGTCAGGGTTTTCCAAAGACAAGTTGATACGGTGACATCCTCAATGGAGTTTTGTATGCAATACGAATAGCACATAATGCATCATTTAAGCGTGATGACCATTATTTCCTAGTGGTATTTACCACTTTCTCTAAGATGCTTTAGATAACCCGATTAGAGATCTTGGCTTGTCCATTGGACTAAGGATGATACGTTATGGTTAGTCTATGATTTACTTCATAACATTTCAATGCAGCAGCCACCTGGCTGCAGTGAAAATGCTTTCTTTGGTCACTGATTAGTGCTCTTGGTGTTCCAAAACGGGTGAGTATATGCTTGTGAAAGAACTTTAAAACCTTTTTGGCATCATCTTTAGGCACCGCCACAACTTCTATCCACTTTAAAATTTAATCCACGGTGACTAAAATATATATATTTCCAAAAGAATTCAAAAAAAGACCTATGAAATTCAATCCCCAAACATCGAATAACTCAATTTCCATTATTGATTGTTGTGACATCTCATTTCTCTTGGATAATGACCATGTGCACTGACATTGATCACAATTTTGGGAAAAATCATGGGTAATGAAGGCCAGTAAAATCCAGATTGAAAGACTTTTGCAATCGTTCTCATGCCACCAAAATGCCCTACATAAGGAGCATTATGAAAATTCTGTAATATCGATGTTATTTCTTTCTCAGAGAGACGTCATTTAATTATATTATCATTACAAACCTTGAACAAATAAGGTCCATTCCAATGATATTTATTTGCATCTCGAAGAAATCTTGCTTTCTTCTATCTAGTAACACCCAAATGAGTTTTTTCCTCATACCAAGTAATTAACAAAATCAGCGTACGATGGTGTTGCATCCACAACAAAAAAGCTTTTCATCAGGAAATGCATTAACAATTTGTAGTTTACTTCCATCTTTGCTGCTTGCTTCCAATCTCGAAAGATGATTGGCAACTTGATTCTCTAACCCTTTTCGGTCTTTTATCTTAATATCAAATTCTTGCAACAGTAAAATCCATCGAATCAATCTTGGTTTTGCATCTTTTTTCACAAAAAGGTATCTCAAGGCAAAATGATTGGTAAAAACTATAATTTTGAACTGACAAGGTAAAAACAAAACTTATCAAAAGCAAAAATTACTGCTAATAACTATTTCTTAGTAGTAGTACAATTAATTTGAGCTTTAGTTAGAATCTTACTAGCGTAGTAGATTGCATGAAATACCTTGTCTCTTCTTCTGCCTAACACTACCCCAACATCGAAATCATTGGTGTTGCACATGAGTTCACAAGCTGCTTTTAAATTTTATTGAATGCATCCAAACATCTATCATCAAAGACAAATTTTATGTTCTGCTCCAACAATAAACATAGTGGTTTTGTGATCTTTGGAAAATCGCGAATGAATCTTCTATAGAATCCAGCATGGCCTAAAAAACTTCGAATGCCCTTTACATTTGTTGTTGGAGGCAATTTTTCAATAACATCCACTTTGGCTTTATCGACCTCAGTTCCTGCTTTAGATATTCGACGACCCAACACTATCCCCTCTATAACCATTAAATGACATTTCTCCCAATTCAGAACTAGATTAATGTCTTCACATCACTGCACTACTTTTTCAAGATTGTCTGCGTAATGGTCAAAGTTATTCCCATAAACCAAAAAAGCATCCATAAAAATTTCAAGGGAATTTTCAATCATATTTGAAAATATTACCATCATGAACCTTTGAATTGTGGCTGGTGCATTGCAAAGACCAAAATGCATGCGACGAAAGACAAATATCATGAATAGGCATGTAAACATAGTCTTTTCTTGGTCCTCAAGTGCAATAGCAATTTGATTGTAGCCAAAATACCCATCTAGAAAACAATAATACTCTTTACCAACAAGTCGATTGAGCATCTGATCAATAAAAGGAAGAGGTAAATGATCTTTCCTTATGGCTACATTTAGTCGCCTGTAATCCATGCAAATACACCAACCCATTGGAACACGATTCAGAATCAACTCGTCGGCATCATTACAGACTACAGTAATGCCACTTTTCTTGGGAACACAAGGGACTGGTCTAACCCAAGCACTATCAGAAATTGCATAGATAATACATGCATCCAACCATTTGAGAATTTATTTCTTGACCATTTCTTCATCTTTTCATTTAGTTGTCGTTGCGGATCAATAGATTGTTTGCTCTCATCATCTAGCTTGATCTTATACATGCAAAAAGATGGAATAATGCCCTTAATCTACGCAATGGTCCATGAAATAGCACGTTTGCACCGCTTCAGAATATTTATCAACTTCTCTTCTTGCATTGCATCTAGAATTGCAGAGACAATTACTGGGAGTGTTTCCGCTTTTCCAAGGAATACATATTTGAGATTATCTAGTAATGGCTTCAGTTCCAAAATAGGAGCTTCTTCAATAGATGGTTTAAAAGTATGAATTGTGTGGTGTGAAAGATCTAAAGATTCAACTTGCCATTTGGGTTGAACAACAACAATGAGCACTTTAACAAATGTGGTCACAATTTGGGAGATCGTCTTCTACCATTGTCAACGTAGTATCTTCAGCAATGAGCATACTACGATGATTCAAATCTTGTTGGATAATATTGTCAAGAACATCAATATGATGACATTCTTTTGTGTGTCTTTCAATACCAGCGTTGAACATTGATACGAATCTGATTGTGTTGTGATCGAATTTGTATGTGTGTTTTCCCAGTCGTGACTCAAGTAAGTGTTTAAAAAAACAAAAATGCAGAAATGGGTTGTTTTTAAAGGATAGGTGATGGTGAATTTTGGTATGATGGCGGATACTTAAGATATGATATGAAGGGGAAAATGATAAGATGAATGGGTGAAATTGATTTGTGTAAATGAAAGATGGAGTGATGGATGATGAATTGAAATGATAGTGTAAGTGTGTTGGCATGAAACAAAGATGAACCAACACTAAAAAGTGATGACCCGAACTTTATAAAATTCACAAACTAGAATTTGTGTGGAAGGAGATGGATTGTGACCCACTAGTTATTAACAACTAAGAGCCAACAATATAACAAAATGAGATGGGTAGAATGCCACAAGAGTCCACTTGAACCCGATAAAGTTCTTGTAGAACAAGAAAAAGAGAACACTCTCAAAGTTTATATTATGATCCAAAAGTCCCTTACAATAGAAAATGGCTGCCTATTTATAGGTGTATGGCAACAACAAATTGAATGGGCTAGACAAATATTAAAGTCTCATTATTATCGTTTTAAAGGCATATAAAGCTTAGGTTACTCGTTCTCCAATTGATAGCTGAAAAGTTGGTGTTGGATGAGGATGAATGTGGACAACCATGTCGTCCAAAGAAAGAAATCCACATGAGCTACCAACTTGAGTAACTTTCCATTCATTCTCCTTTAATGGGATGGTGATGTTAAAGAGGCAAAATGAAAAAAGGATTTGCTTGAAGAATGAATCAACAACATTGAGTTCAGCTTTGAATGACGTTTATTCCCGTATTGAAATTCCAGCCTGCATTGTCTTTAGAAAAACAATCATATCTCAAGCTCCCGATATCAGATTGAGGTGATTCAAAAGGCGTTAGAAAGATAAGAAATAGGGGAATAAGTTGGATGAAGACATAAAAACCCAAATCTGCCTGAATCCAAACCAAAAATGGCGAACAAGTTGACTGATGTTTGATCTTATAAAGAAACAACTTCAAACATGTCTTAACTAGCCATTGAATTCCATCCTTAAGTGTTGTCCCTTAAATGCTGTTTTAATCCATGCCATTACTATCCCTTAAAGGATGACAATGAAAGCCTTAATTGTGTATCTTCCTTGAGCCAATAACCGATCAACTTTAAGAAGGCTTAAATTAGCTCTTTAAGTGGTGTTAAAGCCTTCAAGTGTGGAAACTTGTTCTCTTCAATTGCATGGTAACCGATCAGCCTTGATGTGTCTTCAAGTGCAAAGACAACTGCAGCGAACTCAAAGTCATGAGTAGGGTAATTCATCTCGTGCGGCTTAAGTTGTCTCGAAGCATAAGTGATGACTTTGCCCTTTTGCATCAATACACATCCTAACCTGAGATGTGATGCATCACTGTAAACTGTTTATTCTTTTCCAGACTCGGGTTGGGTCAGGACTGGTGCATGAGTCAAGACTTGTTTCAACTTATCGAATTTTTGTTGTTGATCCTTGGTCCAAACAAATGGAGCTTCTTTCCTCAACAACTTAGTCAATGGAACCACTATCATAGAGAACCCTTTTATGAATCTTTTGTAATAGCTAGCGAGCACAAGAAAGCTTCTGACTTCTCTAATATTCTTTGGTGGATGCCAATCTACAATAGCTTGAATTTTCTTGGATTCACATGGATACCCAAAGCCGAAACAATATGTCCAAGGAAGGCAACCTCGATGAGCCAAAACTCACACTTAGAGAATTTTACATACAGTTGCTTCTCCCGTAAGGTTTGAAGCACGATGCGAAGATGATCTTGGTGTTCCATGACATTCTTGGAATAGATTAATATGTCATCTATGAACACCACTACGAATTTATCAAGATATGGCCTAAAGACCCGATTCATCAAATCCATAAAAGCTATCAGTGCATTGGTTAACCCAAAGGGCATCACCAAGAATTCGTAGTGTCCATATCTCGTACAGAAAACAGTCTTTGATACATCACATTCTTTAACTCTCATTTGGTAGTAGCTTGACCTCAGATCCATCTCGAAAAACACGGAGGCATCCTTTAGTTGATCAAACATGTCATCTATTCTGGGTAATGAATACATATTCTTGATGGTCACTTTGTTTAACTATCGATAATCAATGCATAATCGCATGGATCCATCTTTCTTCTTTACAAAGAGAACCAGAGCTCCCCAAGGCGAAGAACTCAGTTGAATAAAGCCTTTACTTAACAATTCTTGAATTTGAGCTTTCAACTCTTTTAATTCAACGATTGTCATTCGATATGGTGCAATGGAAACTGGAGTAGTCCCAGGTTGCACCTCAATGCCAAACTCCACTTCACGGGTTGGGGGTAATCTTGGAAGTTCATCAGGAAAGATATTATGGAATTCACATACAATGTCAATGTCTTGTAATTGAGATTCATCTTTGGCTTCTAACAATAAAGCACACAATGAAGGATTCCTCGCATTCATCAAAACAACTCTTTCTTTGCAAAGACCCGAAGATAAAACTTCCTCTTACAACAATCTACCCAGGCTTGATGCTCACTAAGCCAGTCTAAACCTAGGATGACGTCAAACTCGTAGATCGTAAAGCCAACAAATTGACGGAGAAAGGAATCTCTTAGATCATTAAGGGACAGTTCTTGCATACTACCCTCACGGTGACACAATCTCCTAAAAGATTTGTTACAAAGATTCTCGATGCTATTGGCTCAAAAAACATGCTATACTTTTTTGACTATTATGGTGCTTATAAAAGAGTGAGTAGAACCGGGATCAATCAATGTATATAAAGGATGCGAATATAACTCAATGGCACCTGCAATGACATCAAGCTCGTCCTCCTCTTCCCTACTTCTCACATGATACATATGGACAAGGGCTTTAGTGTCTTGCTTGTTAAATGGTTTCCCCAAACCACTTGATCTCCCAAAAGTTCCCGATGATCCTTGCTTTGATCTCTTACCTCGAAATGATTGAGCAAGAGAGGCAACAATAGTCGGGGTAGTAGTAGACTTGGTTGCATTCAGTGGACAGTTATGAATGAAGTGACCTTGCTCACCACACAAATATCAAGCTCTAGTATGGTTACGGCATTGACCCGCTGGATGCTTATTCTGGAAGTAGTTGCAAACTAGATGTTGGGTGCTTCGATTCGAACCTCCGGTGCTATCAATAGATGCTGCCTTATGAAAGGATTGAGTCACAGATTGAGACCTATCAATATTTCTAGAACAGGAGGTCGAGAATCATCCCTAAACCTCTTCTTGTTCCACTTGGGAGGTCGAGAATCATCCCTAAACCTCTTCTTTGATTTACCGGACCTACCGGCCCATTGAGCTTTCTGTGCAACTTCGGTGGCCTTAACTGGGTTCACCAGGTCTTGAAAATCAACAATGCTTAATGCAGTAAACATAGGGTGTAACTCATCATTAAGCCCCACAATGAACATTCAACACTTCTCCTCCTACTTCTTGATATATTTAGCACCATATCTACAGTACTTACAGAAGTCATGGATCTACTACTCGATCGTCCGTCCGCCTTCCTTGAGGCGGAGGAAAATACTTCGCCTTTCAGCGAGATAGAACTCACTTATGTACTTCTTACGAAATTCTTTAAGGAAGAACTCACAGGTTATAGCATCCTTGGAGACCGTCAATGTAGTAGTCTCCCACAAATGGAGTGCCTCGTCAACCAACAACGCAAGGGCACACTCGAGTTTGTGCTCGTCCGAGCACTGCAACTTATTGTTCAAGATTCGAAGAGTGTTATCCAACCAATACTCAACAACTTCAGGGTTGTCATCATCTTAACCGGTAAAGGTGTAAGCTCGATACTGAGATAATTTATCGACAGGAGCCCGAGTATGTTAAATGACATGAACGATGGGTTGTGTAACCCGCTCAGCCCTCATTGTAGTCATAAACTGCTTGAACATATCAGCCATGTTCTTATAACATTCAGCATGAGTAGTAGGTGGTGCGGGCTCAACATTCTGAATAGGAGGGTTCTGAGGATTCAGAGGGTGTAGCGCTTGAGTTTTGGGCCTAGAAGCTTTTAGCTTTGGTTTGGGGTTAGTAGAACCTAAACTAGATATCCGACTTATCAAGGGTGGTTCGAGGAAAACATAGTTCGGGGTATGATAAAATTAAGGTAAAAATTCTTAAAATCCTCTAAAAGTATATAGAAAGGTTTGGTAAAGGCAATTTTAGAAAATGGTTTTTTGAAGATCGAGATTTCGGTCTAGTGACCATTTTGTAAATAATGAAAAATATGTTTTAAGGACTGTATTGAAAGGGGCCAAAACTTAGAATCTTTAGGGAGCTACAATTTAATTAAGAAACCTTTCCCTTTAATTTGAACATTTTTAAATGATTTAATAAAAATGAATTTAAAAGAGAATTTTTAATAAAAAGGGATTTTATCATCCAAAAAAGATTTAACGTAAACTTCATTTCTCTCATTTTCCCACATAGCCGAACACTCTATTTTCTCTCTAAAGTTCCAAAGATCTTTATCTTCTCATTTCTTTTAATTTTACAAATGGTTTCCCTAGTTTTCTCATCATCTACCTTAAAGCAATCTTGAAGAGCTTTCATCAAATCTTGTCATTTGAAGGAAAATGGCAAAGGTTAGAGGTAATATCATTCAAATCCTCTAATCAAGGTTCTTTAATGAAATTCTCAAGTCTTTGGCTCTCTAAATATGTTTAATAATAATGTTTTGAGTTTTAATTGATGAAAATGGGTAAATCTAGCTTTAAATGATGATTTCTCAAGATTTTCGAATGAGTACTATTTTGAGTGATTTGAGATTGATTTTAATCAAGATTTGGATGTTAAATGATGTTGAAACAAAGGTTTTATCATAACAATCTTGAAATAGGTTGGATCTCTAGTTGTTTAGGTTATTAGATTTGGGTTTTTGGCTTGATAATGTGGTTTTGTTGTTGCTTTAGGTTTATGGATGAAATTAGGTTGTTTTTAGATGTTAATTGATAATTAAAATTGGATGAAAGTGTTAGATTTTGGCTTGGTAAAGTTTAGGAAGCAATCGAAGGTGTTTTCGGTTGTTTCGGATATGTATTTTGGTGTTCTTGGGCAGTGCAGTGAGATAGCATGGGTTTCTGGTGGTTTTAATGCATTGAGATGCATTAATCCTCTATTTCTGTATGGTATAAACATGGGAATTTGTATCAGACACGATAGGTGAAGTTTTAGAAGCTTAAATTCGCTTCGGTAAAGCAAGCAAGACGTTATCGGTGAGTGGATTTGGTTTTAAAGTGTTGTCAAAGACTTGAAAGAAAGGTTTGGGGGTTTAGCTTGAGTTGAAAGACTAATCCAAACCCGAAAGTAAGTTTGAGTTGTTTCACTCTCATTTCTCGGCTTTTGTCCCATTAATTTTCATGTTCATGCTCTTGTTTTAAAGATAGATGGTAATCCACTGTTTATGCATGATTTGAGAAATGTTTTGATGTCTTAATTAATCACATGAGATAGAATGTTGATTTCAAAGAGATAGAGTTGTTGTGATAATGATATGCTTTAAATATGCATTTGATATGGGATGAAGTTGGTTTATGTTGATGCATTGAAAACAGTGGGTATTTGATGTTTAAAATGTTATATATTGGCATAAAATGAGATTATTGTTACCGAATATAATTGGCCGACCAATAGAATGAGAAGTGCACTATAAGATACAAAATTCGTACGTGCTCTTTGGTTCATCAATGGGGGTAGTGCCATCCCGTTCCAAAGTGAGAGTGTGGTGATGTGAGATTCCACCACGGTAGGTCTTGGTGAAACACCCAAGCTTTGTGGCGATGAGAGATGCCGCCATGAGAGTCCGATGATGTGAGATTCCACTCGGGTAGGACTTGACATTTAGTCAAGCTATCCGCATATCTGAGTAATGTTGCTAAAATGCCAATATATGAGATTAATTATGAGATTCACATGTACCTTAATATAAATGCTTTTATAAAATGAAATGCATATGAGATTATGTATTGAGAAATGCTTTTGATGAAACAAGCATGTAAGGCTTTGCCTTGAGACTTTGCATTCTGGCTAATGCATGAGATAGATGGTACACGTGGTGTTTAAATAATGTGGACTATGCTTTGAAAATGATTTCGAGCATGAGATAGAAAGAGAATGATGAGTAGAGATTTCTAAATGAGAAATGGTTTTAAAATGCATTGTTGTGTTGGTTTGTTTTGAGCATCCCTCACTAAGCATTGTAGCTTACACTTTGTTTTTCAACCAATGCAGAGAAATAGCATTTGGGGCAACAAGAAAGCAAGGAAGAATTACCAAGGAGTGATTCTTTGCTCAAGTATGATTTTACGTTAATACATTAGTAATAAATTGGTAATGGGAGGATACTTTGTGTTTGGGAGATTGTGTTTTGGAACTCCCTACTTTTGGCAAGTTTGGGATGTCGTTTATGACTTGTAAATGGCCTTTGCTTTATGGCTTTTGCCTTGGTTTGTGTTTTGACTCTTAAGTGACTATTTTGCTTAGGTTGCATGCCTATAGACTCCTTTGATTCATATGGATACGATGTGTTGATGTTTCTGCCAAGTATATTTGTGGTTTGATGTCTTAAATATGTTGTATGCATGCTGGAATGATTTAGTATGGATTAAAATGTGGAAAAACATCAAAAAGCGTCATTACAGGCCCAACTATTTCGATACACTCGAGCCTGTACCGAAACGGTGAGCCTGAAATGGCCTATGGGTTTCGAAATAGGGAGGTCTGTTTCGATACATTTTGCCACTAGAAACCTCTGTTCCGAAACACCTCAAAGTGTGTTTCGATATGAGCCCATGTTCCGAGCCATGTGAACCTATTTCGGCACGCATGTTTCGATATAGGGCCAATCTGTACTGAAACAACAAGTCGTTATATTAGTTGATGGGATATTTTGAAGTTCCAATTCTTTACGTTTTAGTCCCTGAATATTGTGTATGCAATTAAATGAACATAAATGATTTTTTTGAGTCGAGTTTTGACAGAGAAGCATGAAATATATTTTATTAAAGGATAGTAACTTTAAAAGTGGATAAGTCCCTATATTTTGTTAAAATTACAAAATGGTCCCTAAATGTATTTGAATGCAATTGAGTTTCAAATCGTTGATTGATTGAGCTGCAAATTTTTCCGCTGTGATGTTAAACACTTAGGATCATAATGAGCATCTAGACAAGATAAAAATAAAAAATAGGGTTGTTATTGAGATAAACCTTCCAGTTTACTTCAATATTCCCCGTGTGATCCGTTCGGTTCAGTCTTTCGCCCAGACCGTGTCAAGGGGGTTATAGATGGTCTGCTCCTCTTATCTCCTCGCCATGAGTCGAGGAGCTGGTGGCAAAGTATACACAATATATCTATATTACAAAGAGATCGGATTAGTCGACAAGTCATAATATACAAAATATATAACTCCTAGGTGGCAAAGTAACACAATAATAATTCAATAAGCTTCACTTTAGTCCTAGAATTGACTAAACTCTAGCTTTAATACCACAAATGTAACACCCCCTTCCCGGCCTGGACGAGAACCGAGTCGGAAAGTGTTACTGATGAACAGTACGATGATCAGTGCGATAAAATTCTAATCAATAACTACCCATAATCAAATCTTTGCGTAACAAACGTTACAACCATATATCTTAGTCTAAATTATTCACTTCGTAACGATGATTTCTCAATTCGAATAATATTTTTTTTATTTTTTTAAGCTTTAGGGACTAAATTGTAATTTCAGTAAATTAAAGGTGCTTTATTGCATTTGACCACATCACAATGGAACTTAACTTAATATCAGCAAGCCTGTAAATTTTCATATTATTCGGAGTTCATTTACCCATCCAATTAAGTCATCTAAAATTTAGTGATCAATCTATAAACAATGTAAAACTTCAATCTATTTCTTTTAACCAACTTAACTAACCATGTATCGAAACACCCTAAGCCGTTTCGAAATGGGTGTACGAGAGTTCAACCTAGATTGATTCTGCCCTTACCTCGTATCGAAACGTGTAAGTCTTGTTCCGATACGGGTTGACCTTCGTTAACCTTGACTATTGACTCGATACAGGTTAGGCTCGTATCGAAATGAGCTTTGACAATAGAAAATCGTATCGAAACGGCTCTAAACCATATCGATACGCCTTGCTTTACCCTGTTTTCCAGTAGTCTTATTAAAGAGGCTATATCGAAACACCATCACCTGTTTCGATACGCCTGACCTGTAATGACAAATTTTAGCTGGTTTTTAGATAAATTAACCTACCAACATATGTCCAAATGCAATGGAACTTTATACACAATATTTCAATACTATAAACTATTGGCATGCCAAATTTCATGATCATTTAGGGTCATTTTTACCAATTTTAAGCACCAAAAGCAGTCATGTTTAGGCGTTTAACCATATTACATTTCATACACATCAAAACATACCAAAAAATGCACAAAACACTAGTTCGACTACTTTGCCACACTCTTAGGAGTTCATAAGGACAAAATGCATTGCTTTAGGCTTGTAGTGACTTGTCTTGCCTTGACTTTATGATCTTCAACCACAACGAACTTTCAACCTGAAAGGCATGGAAGATGAATGCATAAGGCATACATTGCCTAGTGATGTAGTCATATACAATGTAAATATCAAAGAATGGTACATGTACATCTTATCATGCTCAATAACATCAATGTTATGCTTCAATATTCAATGATTAACATATCATATTAATTATTATCCCTTAGATTGAATCAAGATAGTGGATATGTGAATTCCTACGCCTCGCCAAAACAATGAATGGTCTAGTCCCTCCGCCTTGCTAATGACCAATAACAATACACATCCCTCCGCCTTGCCAAATCAATATAGGCCAAAGCCTTAGGAATGTAGTACACCCATACACTAAGCTCATGAATTCTATGGCATGCCAATTGTATCCAATGTCCGTCCAAATCCAAGGTTTCAGTGACAATATCCATATTCTATATTCAATGATAATTCCAATGACCAATATCTTCAATGTTATTATTAGTACCATGTTTCGATATTAATGTTTCATGACCTTAACAATAACTATGATAATGTTTCATAATTTCAATGTCAATATTAATGTCCGATGATTCGTTTACAATGTTTCAATAACAATAATTACGTCGATATCAATGCATGATGAAAATGTCAATATCAATGTCCGATGTTCATAATCTAACTTACCGATGCTTACCAATAGGTCCATTTAACAATAAGATGCAATATCCTTAAAAGAAATGTTAGCTATTTGATCGAAATCAACAATAATGAATTCCGGAAGGCTCCTTGCCTAATCCCGAGATTTCGACTACACTTACCTTGATAACCCGAAGCTTTCAAGGCTCTCGGATGACAAACCCCTTGTTCCTAGCCTTCGGTGAGGTTGATGGATGCTCTTTATAAAACTCTTGAGCTAGGAAATCAAAAGGAGTGTGTTAGAAATGATACTACGATATCGTAATCAATATAATGATATCGAAATTGATATCTAAGCTCAAAAAAGCTATTAACCAAGAATTTCCATGGATGGCCAAAATCTAATTTGAGATTACTCTCATAAACACCATGGATTTACGATAATAGTTTGAGGGGAATAGCTTACCCGATCACCAACAATGATTCGATACCAATAAACTGAAGAAAAATGAAACTTGAAGCTAACTCCAATGGAGGTGCTTGCTTGAGTAGGAGACGATGGATTAGAGAGGTGCTTGCTTAAGTTTCGTTTCAGGTGAGACTTGTACTTTGGCTATTCATTTGTTTTAATTTAGGAAGATTTCCTTCCAATGAAGGAAGCTTTCCTAATTATTCCACGTATGGGAATTATAATTAGAGAGGGGTTAATTACAAGGTTAGCCCCTCAACTTACCATAGTCTTGATATTTACCCTCAAACTTTTGTTTCCTATAATTTAGTCACTAAAAGGTTTTCGATATTATTCATTAAGGTCCATGTTCAATAAATTGACTCAATTAGAGTCCAATGTCAATATAATTGACTACATGGTCAAAGTCAATACAACATTTGGACTTTTACGGTGTAGGGTTTCTGATTGCCGGAACCTAATTCCAACTAGATTGGATTTGGAGGTGTTACAGAAAACGTGTCCAAGATAACGTTTCGTACTCGATATTGCCACTATGAATTCCTTGTAATACCATCGGGTTAACCAATGCTCCGGCTGCTTTCATGGATATCATGAACCGAGTATTCAAACTCTATCTTGACAAATTTGTGGTTGTATTTATCGATGACATATTGTTCTACTCTCTTAACAAGGAGGAACATGCTAAACACCTCCGAATTGTCTTACAGATTCTCCGAGAACGTTAGTTGTTCGCCAAAATTTCCAATTGCGAATTCTGGCTATCGAAAGTTTCATTTCTTGGTCATGTAATATTAGCAGAAGGAATCAAAGCAGATCCGAAGAAAATACAATCCATTCTCGATTGGAGACCTTCGAGGAATGTAAGTGAAGTCTGAAGCTTTCTCGGTTTAGCCGAGTACTATCGAAGATTTTTTAACGATTTCTCCACTATTGCCTTGCCTCTAACTAAAATTTTTCGAATGGATCAACCATTCGAGTGGTCTAAAAACCAGCATCGAAGTTTTGACCAACTTAAGCAAGGTCTGACTCATGCCCCGGTCCTTATCAAACCAGAATCGGGAAAGGAGTTCACAATTTATAGCCATGCATCTCATTCGGGTCTTGGATGCATCTTGATGAAATGAGATAATGTAAATGCTTATGCCTCGTGCGAATTGAAGCCTCACGAACTCAATTATCCGACACACGACCTAGAAACTTTTTGTGATCGTGTCCACTCTTAAAATTTGGAGGCATTACTTGTACAGTGAAAAGTGCTATCTATTTACCGATCACAAGAGTCTCAAATACCTTCTAACTCAAAAAGAATTGAATCTAAGGCAAAGAAGATGGCTAGAATTGCTTAGAGAGTCTGATTTGGTTATCGACTATCATCCCAGGAAAGCAAATGTGGTTGTTGATGCCCTTAGTCGAAGACCACACTCGGGAAATCATTTTTAAATCTAAATCCTTGAATTTTCGAATAGAAATTGAATCTTTCTTACTATACGAGAAACCATTTGAACACTTGCTTTTTTTCATGTAACCATTCAAATTCCACCTAATAGATTTGTTTAATCTTGTAGCTTCAAATGCTATTAACGCTCATCTTCAAGTGTACCAAAAACACAAGTAATGGTTTGGTCGAGATAACAACTAAAATAAAGAAAGCAAGTAAATTAAGAGATTGATTAAATATGATGATATTGCAGGCCGAATTATGTTGCGTCGTAGTGTGGAAGTTGAATGAAACTGTCTCAGTTTTGAATGCAAATGTCAACTTGATTGCCTCGGCAATGGGAAAAACTATTGTTGTGGTAAGGAACACAGCTACTGCCTGGGCAATTGAGCGACAACCTTCAAGGTTCGGCAAAGTGTTCTTCAATGGTTCCTTCTTATCCCAAAGTTGAAAATCTATTGATGTGCAGGCCTTGGCAATACCTCATAGCGTGAACCAATGGTGAAAACCAACTATTCTTTACGCTTCTATTAGCCGTTGAAACTCGTATTTATCCCAAAGTCGAATTAGTTTTCACCGATTGGGATAAAGACCATGCTTATTCGTTTCGCGAGTCTAACTCTCCTGATATTAGACAAATAGATGCGAATATCCTCTCCCGATTCAATTGCAAGAAAAAGTAAATACCAAGAATAAGCAAACCTTGAACTTAATTGCATTATAAAAAACCTAAACAAATTACATTCGTCTTCTCACAACTACTAAACAAAATAACCCTATCCTAAGAAAGAATCAGTTCATAATGGTGATAACAAAACACTCTAAATTCTCTACCGAATCTCTCTCTCTACTTCTTCGATGTCCCCTTTATGGTGGCTAGGTCTTGTCGTTTATAGAGCATGGTCTTGTCGACTTCTTCTAGGAATAGGATGATAAGTTGGAGTTGGACATAACTTCATAAAAGAAATAAATCTCTTTTAATTCGTTATTTTATTCATTCTTATCGTTTCCTTATCCTTGACCTTCCTTTGGCTTTTTCATGGTCTGCCTAAGCTCCGATCTTCATGCAAAGTATCTCTTAAAATTCGGCATTTTACGCGCTTCAAGTCGCATACCACTTTGCATATTTTCTCCCTTGTCGAAAAATGTCTGGGCATTGCCTCGGGACTGATTTAGTCATTGCCTCGGCAACTGTTTGTCAGTCTTTTCTTCTTGGCAGGATCATCCTCTTTATTTATTGTTCCTCAGTTAGGCTTGACATCAAAGAGTGGCCCTATCTGGATCGTCAAGTGATGGTTCCGCACCGTTAATTCTCCTTCCTTTACTATCGTGGCAATGCTTGCCTGGGCAGTGGGTAATCAAATATGCACATGCAAAAAACACATACCACAACCGTACCTTTTCCACCAAATATATTCAAGTAAAGTTGATCAAGCATGTTAATGATAAGAACAATGAAATTGTGTATGTATGGCTAGTAATGCATCCAAAATGAGCTTAAGTTTAACAATAATTGAGTCACAGAAGGTCCTGAAATGAGTACTTATGCACACCTAACACACCCCCAAACTCGAACTATTGTTTATCCTAAAGCAATGCAAAACTAACAGTCAATCGCCAAAGATTTAATTTTCATGAAATTAGCTTTCGGTCTTACCTTTTCTTCTCTTCTCTAGACCGTGAATATGAACGTGCTTAGCCTTCAATTCTTCGAATGTCGAGAATTTCCCTAGAATCAAACTATAAGACTTGTGAGTGTGTGCGTGATTGTGAACAAGATGATTTTTCGGGTTCTAAGTAAACACTTAAGCAATTAACCTACTTTCCTTGGGTTTCTATTTCAACTAGAGCCAATTTTCGGCACCTCTAGTGTTTCCTTTTTTTAAAGATTCAATCTACTAGATCCAATTTCGGGCACCTATAGTGAGTTTTATGATTTTCCTTAAGCTAGAGTCAGTTTTAGGCACCTCTAACTTTTTACCCAATTTTTTTTCTAAGTAAGTAAATGTCCTAAGTGTCCTAGAACTCCTTCAATCATTCAAGTCACAAAAGTGTACCTTTTCATTTTCAGCCTCTTAGTGTGATTCTAAGTATTCTTCCATAGACATCCTAAAATTAAAAGTTTTCTAGAAAAAAATTGAAGGATACGGTAAGAGAGAGACAATTATTGTCGAGGCAACAATTACATTGAATTAAATTCTAAGGCAATCGATAGGCATGCATTCTTATAGTAGATATGATAACAAGAACTAACAACTACTCCCCCCCAAAACTCAAGAGAAGCATTACCCCCAATGCATGCACATACACAAAATACAAAGAGAAAATTGGAGGCAAGAGAATAAAATTACAACGATGGGGACATGGATGAGTCATTATCGTCGTCTTGGATGATCAACTTCCTTCTTGGTGTTTGCTTGATCCTCTTGGTTGCCCGTGGTGGTTGGTGACGTGTAGGAGGTGTCAGTTCAGTTTTCATGGTCACTTCTTCCTCATCGTCACTGTCGAGGCATATCTCTTCGGTTGATGAGGCTTTACGCTTCTTGGGTGATGGAACCAGAATGGTCTTGGCTTGAGGAGCAACTAACTTGTCAGAGTCGGAGAAGTCATACCATGTCTCGGTTTGGGTTGGCTCGACTACTGGTGCTTTGCCCTTGACTTATCGGGTTGATGGGGCATCATCATTCTCCGTTGCCCCAGCAGAGGCAACTAGGATTGCCGAGGCAATGTCTCCATGGGTTGCCGAGGAAGTGGCTGTCTTCATTGCTGAGACAGAGTCTCTATGTGTTGCCGCGACAAAGGCTCTAGGTGTTGCCAAGGCAAGGATGTCAGCATGGAAGGATGAGAATTGCACCGTATTTTTTGAAACAGAATGCCATAGCAAAACTTTTGTCTAATTTTACGATGCAAATGTTATGGTCCTAGACTAAGCGAAGGCGAAACACCCCCAAACTTGGTGATGCATCGTCCGCGATGCATAAAAAAATGTTATGCAAAATGCTGATGCAAAAATTAACTAAAAAGAACGAAAACTAAAAAAACTTTAAAAAAATTGTACCTCATGGGTGTCGAGGTCAATTGCCATTTGTGTCGTCTGTAGAGTGGTCCTTGTGCGCCATCGGAACTGTTGAGGTCGCACTATCGTCAGATTGAACAAGGGTTGGATCGGTTGGTTTGACGGTGCACCCGACTGTGCTTTTATAACGTTTCGGCTTGGATGTTGTAGCATCCTCAGATGGTAACACAACTGGGTTGGGTTCAGTGGTAGGGGCGGCCTCAGCCATAAGCTGATCATCTTCACTCAAAGTGGTGGCTGGCTCCCTTTGCGATTCAGGTGGCTGTGATGGTGTTGTAGCAGGCTTCTTGTTGCTTCGTGTTCTCTTCCTTGTGGGTGTGGAAGTAGGATCGATTTGTTGTGACTTTTGGGCAGGGGTCTGTTCTTCTTAGGTTGAGGGGTCTCGAGTGTCTAATTCATGGGCTGGGACCGAGTTGACTTTCTTCCTAGCCGTCAACTTTCTCTTTTGGGTTGGTGGTCGGGGCGTGCTTGCAGTAACATTTTGATCTTGAGGCTCAGGAGTGATGAGAAGTTCCTTAAAGAATGAAGGGGACGGAATTTCTATGTTTGGCAAGACCTCGGAGACGCATTGTGAGATGGCCACATCCCTCTGGTTGGCATATTTGAAATAGGTGCTCAACTGCACCTTAGGACTGCGAAGCTCTGTGGCTAGGTGGGTTGCTTTAGCAACCAATACTGCGGTCCTTGCTGCAGCAAAGCTCTTGGCTCCTCCTTCCAGGGTCTTGTTTGGAGCATCCTCATCAAATCCCTTTAGTTGAGGAAATTGGGCATGTGTTAACCCCTTTTTGCCTTTCATTTGTTCGTCCTTGGCCAGGTTTTCAAAAACATCCTTCCTCCGGCACAGGGAGGTTATCAAATTTGGAAAGATCAGTGGGCTCTTGCTCCTCTTGAGGCACGCGTAGACCTCGTCCACCACCAGTTTCCCTACATCAATTTTTCGCCCATTAGTTATAGAGTGAATAACCAGCAAACAAGATAGGTGTACCATAGTTGTGTGCAATGTTGGCATCAATCGAGTTCAGAGTAGATGATTCCATAATTTCACTTCAGGCTTTAGTCTCCCTCTCTCGACTGTCATGGTATTCTGGTTAAGCTCTGTCCCTCGAAAGCATAATTCTTTCACGATTTCTTCTTGGGCCTTGTCATCTAGCCCATCGACAAAGCTTCCATGCTCATCTACCACATTCTCGAGGCCATAGAATTTGTTCACTGCTGCAGCAATGAATTTCACTTGTTCTCCTCGAACGTGGACGCTTGACTGTGTTGGGCTCGTCAAGTGCGCATAGAATTCCTTCACCAATGGAACACATATGTTTTGGGGATGCTCAGCTAGCTTCCTCAAGTCGTGCTTAGCTATGACATCTAGAAGGGCTGACTCGAAGTTCTCCTTATATTTCTCGGGGAATCGGAGTCCTTGCTCTGGAAGTAGTTTCCTATCCTTTAGGTTTAGCCATCTCTCTCGAGCTGCTTCGTCGTAGAAAAGTTTGATCTTGACGGCCGGTGGGTTCTGCGAACTTGATGATGCGCTAGAGACATTTTTGCATTGAACCATGGTTGGTGGCTTGAAGGTAAGTCTTTTGATCTTTTTAGGGAACAAAGGCTTTTGTGGGAAGAAAAGAAAAATAAAAGATGAACGGTCTTAGGTTGAGTGAGGAAGATGAAGAATGAGGACGGTTTGAGGGGAAAGTGGGGGGGAGATGTGTGGGAGGTTTCCTTGGGAAACAACTAACCACTGACTCTTCTTAATGAGGAGAGAGGTTTGAGGTTGATGGGAGCCGTCTTTTGTCAGGAAAGAGAAAAGGCGCTCTTAATTGCTCAAAGAAAAAGTAGGAGAGAGAACTAGGTTATGTGTGGCTAGGGTTTAATCTTCAAATATTCTCTCTATTAATTCCCCTTTTTATAGTGCCCTTTTTATTCCCATCCTTTTCCTACGTCGTTCTAACTCCAGATTCAAGACAAATTGTGTTCCCTAGAAACTCTTATTTCCTTCATCAACCAATAAAGTGATCCCCTTTTTGTTGTACCACTTGCACGACTGATTAATACTATAGAGGACATGTACTATTATACGGAATTTGCAAGATAAAAAAATTAGCTGAAAGGACAAACAGCAAATAAGAACAAAGTTAAAAACACACAAAAACAAACTAACTATTGTTTATTGAAAATGCTAAAGCAAAAAGAAAAAGGTTAGGAGGTGTACTATCAAGGGTCAAGATGGCTGGGGTGAGATGTGGCTAGCCCCACCTCGTTTGAGTGATTTTCAGCATCTGGGTTCCCTTCCCTAGTCAGGTCCTCAAATTCTTTCTCTTGAACTGGTCCAACAAAGGCTTTCTTCTAAATGTTGATGCTACAACAAAGTTCTTGTAGCTCATCTCATGCTATAGCATTGTAGTGCCTATCTTCCATTGACCTATCATGAATAGTGTTATGTATGTTGATGGTGTCTATCTCTTCACCCACTCTCATTGTGAATTCACCCTTCTCACAGTCAATCAAGGCTCGACCTATACCTAAAAATGACATTCCTAGAATAATAGGACCATCGTTGTCTTCCTCGCAATCCAGGATCAAGAAATCAACTGGGAAAGCAAAACGATCCACTTTTACTACAACATTTTCAATATTTCCTTCTGGTCGGACTTCAGAGTGATCAGCAAGCTGTAGCGTAACCCTAGTAGTCTTGACATCCCTTAACCCTAGTTTCTGGAATATGGATTTAGGCATCAGGTTCACACTCGATCCCAAATCACACAATGCTTTTCCAACGAACTCATCTCCAATAGAGCGGGGGATAATAAAGCTTCCTGGGTCCTTTCTTTTTGGTGGGAGTTTTCTCCAAATGTAGTAGCATTCCTTTGCTGTAGCAACTGTCTCATGCTTTTCTACCTTTCTCTTCTTTGTGATGATATCCTTGGGAAACTTAGCATTTATGGGTATCTGGTCACTGGCTCCCAGAAATGGCATATTGATATGCAACTGAGCAAGGATATCTACAAACTTTTCAAATTGGAGATCTTCTTGCGGTCGCAGTAAGCTGGGTTGGGTTTCGTCCTTCTCTCCACCCCTAAACTTATCACCTTGGTTAATCTCCGTGCCACTCCTTAGTGTGAGTGCACTGCATTGTTCCTTGCCATTTTGCTTAGTGGCTTCAGTGTCACTAGGCAAAGTTCCTTGTGATCGTACGTGCAAGGTTTGAGCTATCTGACCCACTTGAGTTTCTAAGGCTCGTAAGGATGCACTATGAATTTGTAGAAGGGCTCCCTAATTTTTTATGTGTGCTGCTTGATCATGTAGCACAACTTTAGCGGTCCTCATGAAGTCCTTTTTCATAGCCATGTACTCCTTAAAAGTAGACTCCAATGAACTGCTTAATCAAGGTGTTGTTCCCTTTTTGATTTTGCCATGGCTTATTCTGGCGGGAATGGTGTACCTCTTGCGGATTTTGCTGTGGCATTTGATTGGCCGAATTGTTACTGTGCCTCTGATTATCCCAACTCATGTTTGGTTGCTGACACCATCCTGGGTTGTAGGAGTTAGAATAAGGGTTGTTGTTGCTATGGTTGTAGTTCCCCACATAGTTTGCAGATTCCGGATCGTCAGGGCAATTGTAACCCCCTTAACCCGGCCTAGACGGTTGACCCGAATTAAGAAAGTCACACGGGGAAAACCAAAGTCAACCCGAAAGTCAACCTTGATTAACGACCCTTTTTTTTCTTTTTAATCTTGTCTAGATGCACATTAGCCCTAATTGTGATCACACAAACATCATACTCAAAGATCACAAACATCAGAGATCAAACAGGGACCCAATTGAACGAATTACAACTTTAGGGACCAAATTGTAATTTCCGATAAATATGAGGACTTAACCCAAAATAAAGTTATCAGCTTGTAATTAGTCAGGTTTCATGCTTCACTGTGAAATTTCAGCTCAAAAGGACTTCCCAAGCTCAAACAATTGCACAAACAAGATTCAGGACCAAAATGCAAACAATTCAAAACATTTAACTGCCAATGTCAGCCCCTAACGGTCACCCGTTCCGAAACAGGCACAGCCCGTTTCGAAACGCGGGCCATTCCGCAACACGTACCGCAACACGGGCTGGCAGTAGCCAAACCATTTCGGAACGGTCCCTCCCGTTTCGGACGCCTGGGCTTGTTTAAGGCACCTGTTCCGAAACGGGTGATACTGTTCCGAAACACCTTGCACGGATTGCTCCAAAATGCATTCTTAAACATGCAATTAAACATCCAATCATGCTCCAAATGCTACCAAACTTTACCAGCATGCAATTCAACATATATAAGACATACTTGCATCAACAATTCATCAAAACAACATCACATATGAAAAGCCCCAAATCTATAGGCATGCTTCCTACACAAGCAAGCCATACAAGCATAAACTTCCAATTCAAGCATATAAAGGCCAAACACTAAAACCAGCATTCTCATCAACATTCAACATACTTAGGGAGTTCAAAACCTCTCCAAAAACATACACATAGGTCCCCCATTGCCAAATTACCAAAAGCTAAAAATGTACTTAAGAAACCTTCCATACTTTGAGCTTTACTTTCACTTGATTGCTTGCCCTTCTTGCTGCCCTCAAGATACTCTAATGTTCTGCATTATTGAATTAAGAAAACAAAAGAGAGCGTAAGCAAAAGCTTAGTGAGGAATGCTCATAAAACCATTCAATAATGCATTTATAAAACATTTATAAATCATGCTTCAAATCAACATTTGCACATGCTCAAAAGCATACTTTAAACAAGCATCTCATGCTTCACATCATAACATGTCATATTGGCCACAAGTGATAAGTTCCATTTCTTTAAAAACAAGTTCATCAACTTTCACCCCAAGGACTTTTAAACACCTTGGCCCCAAGGACTTTTAAACACCTTGGCCCATGGACTTTTAAACACCATGGAAGAGGACCACACAAGGACTTTTAACCACCTTTGTGTCCGTATCAAGTATCACCCCCAAGGACTTTTAAACACCTTGGCCCCAAGGACTTTTAAACACCTTGGCCCCATGGACTTTTAAACACCATGGAAAGGATCACACAAGGACTTTTAACCACCTTTGTGTCCGTATCAAGTATCACCCCAAGGACTTTTAAACACCTTGGCCCCAAGGACTTTTAAACACCTTGGCCCCATGGACTTTTAAACACCATGGAAAGGATCACACAAGGACTTTTAACCACCTTTGTGTCCATAGCAAGAACCATCCAAGGACTTTTAACCACCTTGATGTTCTTAAGTAAACAAGGCTCACTCAAGGACTTTTAACAACCTTAGTGACCTTAACCTTTTCAAAACATCACTTGCCAATATACATCATTATCATCAATTTATCCACTGTTTGAAAGCATCAAACCAAGCCATATACATCATGCATTTTAAAGCATCAAACCACATTTAATCAATGTACAAAAACAAGGAAATCTTACCTTGAGCTTCCTTCAACATATGGCTTACAAAAACAGCAAATACCATGCTAAATCATGCTTTCAAAACAGTATTTAAATCATGCAATAAACCACATTGCATCACAACAAAATCATGGCCACCACTAGAGAGTACTTTCCGAAAACTTACACTTGAGCTTAGCAAAGTTGTTTAGACTTAAACTAAGCTCCCAAGACATTGGTTTCAAAGCCGAAAACCCAATTTCACTCACCGATTCCACTTCGCCTCTTGCCGAAGCACCAAAACAAGCTTCCGGATCAACAACTCTTGGATCCAAAGATGCCTCCCCTGTTTTAACACATCAAAGCAGAGGATTAATGCATCATCATGCATTAATTGCTTCAATGAAAGCACCTAAACTCACTGCTCTCATCCACACTCCATTTTCGGCTACCAAACACAACCGAAAATGCATCCAAACCACTTCTCAACAAAGCCCAGCCATAAACCATGAAAACCTAACATCCTTTAACATCATATAACATCTAAAAAGAGCCTAATAACATCCTTATACCTCCAGCAACACCAGATCCACAAGATCACCTCAAAAACATTCAAGAATCACAAGCTAAACTTAGGAAACTCAACCTATCCGGGATTGCATTAATCAAAACTCAATTCCTTATCAATTTAGTGTTCAATTAACATCAAAAACACATCTCAAATCACAGATTAATCAGATCAAACGAAAATCATCAAAAATCACCAAATCTTGCATTATAAGCCAAGATCCAATTCACATCTTAAAAGCCTTTAATAAAACATCAATTAAGGATTGAAAACTTAGGAATTTCAGTAAAGAACTGATAGTTTAGAGGAGAAGGACGTTCTTACCTCCAAACTTGAGTTTCTCCTCTTTTTGGAATCAAAAACCTTGATGAATCAAGTAGCAAATGATGAGGTTTTGTAGATATGATGATTAGGAATCAAAAGAGAGTTGAAAGGAGAGATTTAGGAGAGAAAATCAGAAACAATTCTCTGGAAAGAAGGTGTTTGGGTTGAAAGAAAATGAGAGAAAGAAAATTGGAAAGTTAGTTAACAAAATAGCCAAATGGCTTTCCCTCCTCTTTTGACATCTTTTAAAATCAGAATATATCACTAAAATATCTTAGAAAAATCTGGAGAAACTACTTTTGGATCAATAGTTCCTTAAAGATTCAAAGTTTCAACCCTTTCGAAAACAGTCACCAAACTTTCAAAAATTACATTTTGGTCACTAGCCAAAATGTTACCCTTCCAAAACTCATTTTCCAAAATTGATTTCACAGTTCACTTAATTATATTAAAAGATGATTTTAGAACATTTTTCCATATTTTTAATGCAACCCGAACTAGGCTTTCCTAATTTCACCTCTTTAGATTCGAACAGCACTTTGACCAAACCGGTCAACGCCCAAAACTACTAAGCCCAAAACCGGGGCGTTACAACTCTCCCCCCTTAAGAAATTTCGCCCTCGAAATTTACCTGAAGGAAAGAGATAAGGAAACTGCTTCAGCATGTCTTCCTTCCGCTCCCACGTGGCTTCCTCAACACCTCGATGCTTCCACAGCACCTTCACCAACTCAATGGTCTTGCCACGAAGAACCTTGCTATCTGAATCCAGAACCTTCACCGGTTCCTCATCATAGGTCAAATCCGGATTCAAAACCACTTCCTCCACAGGCATCACATGCGAAGGATCAGATCTATACTTCCGGAGCATAGAAACATGGAACACGTCATGAATCTTCTCCAACTCCTGAGGTAACCTCAACCGATACGCAACAGGACCCACACGCTCAACAACCTCATATGGTCCAATGTACCTAGGGCTCAACTTACCCTTCCGGCCAAACCTCATCACCTTCTTCCAAGGCGAAACCTTCAAGAACACACGGTCACCCACCGCATACTCTATCTCCTTACGCTTCAAATCCGTGTATGACTTTTGCCGATCAGAGGCAGCCTTCAACCGCTCACAGATAAGCTTCACCTTCTCAGTGGTCCCTTTCAACAAAGCCGGCATCGAAACCAACTTTTGACCAGTTTCAGCCCAACAAAGAGGAGTCCTACACTTCCTCCCGTACAAAGCCTCATAAGGTGCCATCTGTATACTCGCCTGATAACTATTGTTATAAGCGAACTCAACCAAAGGAAGATGCTTCTCCCAAGAACCTTGAAACTCAATCACGCAACATCTCAACATATCCTCCAAAATCTGAATAACTCGCTCAGACTGACCATCCGACTGAGGATGATAGGATGTACTGAAATGCAACCTTGTACCCAGAGCTTGATGCAAACACTGCCAGAAACGCGATGTGAACCTCGGATCCCTATCCGACACAATCGACTTAGGCACACCATGCAGCCTCACAATCTCAGCAATGTACAGCTCTGCCAGCTTATCCAAAGAAAACGTAGTATGCACAGGCAAGAAATGCGCACACTTCGTCAGGCGATCCACAATCACCCAAACCGAATTCTTCTTCGAAGGAGACAAAGGTAAACCAGATACAAAATCCATGGTAACCCTTTCCCACTTCCATTCAGGGATTTTCAACGGTTGCAACAACCCAGAAGGAACCTGATGTTCAGCCTTAACTCGCTGACACACCAAACACTTGCTCACAAACTCTGCAACATCCTTCTTCAAACCCACCCAATAGTACTCATCACGAAGATCACGATACATCTTAGTACTACCAGGGTGCATAGCAAAAGGACTACTATGGCCTTCAGTCAGAATAGCACGCCTCAACTCAGCATCATTGGGCACTACTATCCGACTCCCAAAACACAACACACCATCATCATTAAAATAGAAATCCGAAGGTCTACCCTCCGCGATATCCTGAACATGAGACACCAAGGAATCATCTAGCAACTGCTTATCCTTGATCAACTGAACCAACGATGGTTTCACCTGCAACTCAGCAACAAGACCACAATCTTGCGACATGCTCAAGCTAGCAAACACAGCCCTCAGCTCAACAGCTACTTTCCTACTCAAGGCATCCGCAACAACATTAGCCTTTCCAGGATGATACTCAATCGTCAGATCATAATCCTTGAGCAACTCCAACCAACGCCGCTGCCTAAGATTCAACTCCTTCTGTGACATCAAATACCTCAAGCTCTTGTGATCCGTGTACACCGTACACTTCTCACCATACAGATAATGCCTCCAGATCTTCAGAGCAAAAACCACTGCAGCCAGCTCAATATCATGCGTAGGGTAATTGCGCTCATGCACTTTCAACTGCCGCGATGCATAATCCACCACCTTACCCTCTTGCATCAGCACACACCCTAAACCAACATAGAATGCATCACTGTAGACCACAAACTCTTTCCCTGATTCAGGCTGAACCAAGATAGGAGCTTGCGTCAAAGCTGCCTTCAGCTTCTCAAAAGCCTGCTGTCTCACTTCCGTCCGCTCATACTTAACATCCTTTTGCAACAGCTTCGTCAAAGGAGCAGCAATCTTGGAAAAACCATCCACAAACCTTCGGTAGTATCCCGCCAAACCAAGGAAACTACGGACCTCATGAACAGACTTAGGAACCTTCCAGTTCATCACTACCTCAACCTTCTGAGGATCAACACGAATCCCTTCAGCTGAGACCACATGCCCAAGAAACACCACCTCCTTAAGCCAGAACTCACACTTGCTCAGCTTAGCATAAAGCTGATTCTCCAACAAAGCTTGCAGCACAATCCTCAAATGCTCTTCATGCTCCTCCTCAGTACGCGAGTACACAAGGATATCATCAATGAACACCACAACGAACTTGTCCAGGTATTCATGAAACACACGGTTCATCATGTCCATAAAAGCAGCAGGAGCATTTGTCAAACCAAACGGCATCACAAGGAACTCATAATGCCCATACCTTGTCCTGAAAGATGTCTTAGGCACATCCACATCCTTCACCTTCAACTGGTAATACCCTGACCTCAAGTCAATCTTAGAGAACACAGCAGCTCCCCGAAATTGATCAAAGAGATCATCAATCCTCGGCAAAGGATACCGATTCTTGATAGTCAACTTGTTCAGCTGACGGTAATCAATGCACATTCTCATAGTGCCATCTTTCTTCTTCACAAACAAGACCGGTGCTCCCCAAGGCGACACACTCGGCCGGATGAAACCACGATCAAGCAGCTCTTGCAACTGCGTCTTCAGCTCCTTCAGCTCCTTAGGTGCCATTCTATAGGGAGTAATGGACACAGGAGTTGTATTCTCATACAGCTCAATTCCAAACTCCACCTCGCGATTAGGAGGTAAACCAGGCAACTCCTCAGGAAAAACACCAGGAAACTCCTTCACAACTCTGATATCTTGCACCCTCAACTCCTTAGAGCTAGGATTCATCACAAAAGCTAGATAAGCTTCACAACCTTGCCTCAGCATCCTACTCGCCTCCAAGGTAGACACCACATTGGCAAGAAACTTCACATTCTCACCAACTACAACAACTTCATAATCATCCGCAAGCTTAAGCGAAACTCGCTTATTTTCACAATCCACAACAGCACGATGCTCAGCAAGCCAATCCATACCAAGGATCACATCAAAACCATAAAAGGGCAACTCCATAAGATCAACATGAAAAACATGCTCTTGAACAACCAAGGGACACCTTCTATAAAGCTTTCGAGTCACAACAGTTTCACCAAAAGAACTAGTGACACGAACACCAACATCCAAAGACTCAACAGGCAAACCAAGCAATTCAGCATGATCACACAAAATGTATGAATGCGTAGATCCAGAATCAATCAAAGAAAGCAATGTCAAGGATTGCAAAGTAAAGGTACCTGCAATCACATCCGCATCATTCCTCCCTTCACGCTGAGCATACACCCTCGCTTGGCCTCCACCTTCAGGCTGAATAGCCACAACATGGGCTACTCCACGACCACCTTCCTCATGCCTCTGGAAATTACCACGGCCGCGCCCACGACCTCTCTGTGGTGCAGCAACAACAGGAGCACGCACTTGATCACCAGCTTAGTGAGGAATGCTCATAAAACCATTCAATAATGCATTTATAAAACATTTATAAATCATGCTTCAAATCAACATTTGCACATGCTCAAAAGCATACTTTAAACAAGCATCTCGTGCTTCACATCATAACATGTCATAATGGCCACAAGTGATAAGTTCCATTTCTTTAAAAACAAGTTCATCAACTTTCACCCCAAGGACTTTTAAACACCTTGGCCCATGGACTTTTAAACACCATGGAAGAGGACCACACAAGGACTTTTAACCACCTTTGTGTCCGTATCAAGTATCACCCCAAGGACTTTTAAACACCTTGGCCCCAAGGACTTTTAAACACCTTGGCCCCATGGACTTTTAAACACCATGGAAAGGATCACACAAGGACTTTTAACCACCTTTGTGTCCGTATCAAGTATCACCCCAAGGACTTTTAAACACCTTGGCCCCATGGACTTTTAAACACCATGGAAAGGATCACACAAGGACTTTTAACCACCTTTGTGTCCATAGCAAGAACCATCCAAGGACTTTTAACCACCTTGATGTTCTTAAGTAAACAAGGCTCACTCAAGGACTTTTAACCACCTTAGTGACCTTAACCTTTTCAAAACATCACTTGCCAATATACATCATTATCATCAATTTATCCACTGTTTGAAAGCATTAAACCAAGCCATATACATCATGCATTTTAAAGCATCAAACCACATTTAATCAATGTAGAAAAACAAGGAACTCTTACCTTGAGCTTCCTTCAACATATGGCTTACAAAAACAGCAAATACCATGCTAAATCATGCAATAAACCACATTGCATCACAACAAAATCATGGCCACCACTAGAGAGTACTTTCCGAAAACTTACACTTGAGCTTAGCAAAGTTGTTTAGACTTAAACTAAGCTCCCAAGACATTGGTTTCAAAGCCGAAAACCCAATTTCACTCACCGATTCCACTTCGCCTCTTGCCGAAGCACCAAAACAAGCTTCCGGATCAACAACTCTTGGATCCAAAGATGCCTCCCCTGTTTTAACACATCAAAGCAGAGGTTTAATGCATCATCATGCATTAATTGCTTCAATGAAAGCACCTAAACTCGCTGCTCTCATCCACACTCCATTTTCGGCTACCAAACACAACCGAAAATGCATCAAAACCACTTCTCAACAAAGCCCAGCCATAAACCATGAAAACCTAACATCCTTTAACATCATATAACATCTAAAAAGAGCCTAATAACATCCTTATACCTCCAGCAACACCAGATCCACAAGATCACCTCAAAAACATTCAAGAATCACAAGCTAAACTTAGGAAACTCAACCTATCCGGGATTGCATTAATCAAAACCCAATTCCTTATCAATTTAGTGTTCAATTAACATCAAAAACACATCTCAAATCACAGATTAATCAGATCAAACGAAAATCATCAAAAATCACCAAATCTTGCATTATAAGCCAAGATCCAATTCACATCTTAAAAGCCTTTAATAAAACATCAATTAAGGATTGAAAACTTAGGAATTTCAGTAAAGAACTGATAGTTTAGAGGAGAAGGACGTTCTTACCTCCAAACTTGAGTTTCTCCTCTTTTTGGAATCAAAAACCTTGATGAATCAAGTAGCAAATGATGAGGTTTTGTAGATATGATGATTAGGAATCAAAAGAGAGTTGAAAGGAGAGATTTAGGAGAGAAAATCAGAAACAATTCTCTGGAAAGAAGGTGTTTGGGTAGAAAGAAAATGAGAGAAAGAAAATTGGAAAGTTAGTTAACAAAATAGCCAAATGGCTTTCCCTCCTCTTTTGACATCTTTTAAAATCAGAATATATCACTAAAATATCTTAGAAAAATCTGGAGAAACTACTTTTGGATTAATAGCTCCTTAAAGATTCAAAGTTTCAACCCTTTTGAAAACAGTCACCAAACTTTCAAAAATTACATTTTGGTCACTAGCCAAAATGTCACCCTTCCAAAACTCATTTTCCAAAATTGATTTCACAGTTCACTTAATTATATTAAAAGATGATTTTAGAACATTTTTCCATATTTTTAATGCAACCCGAACTAGGCTTTCCTAATTTCACCTCTTTAGATTCGAACAGCACTTTGACCAAACCGGTCAACGCCCAAAACTGCTAAGCCCAAAACCGGGGCGTTACAGCAATCTTTGAGGTGGTGGTTGCCATCGCGTCTCATGCATGACCTTATTGCCTTAACTTCCTTCACTTCGTTGGAACGTTGGAGATTCTTTAACAAATCGGTGATGTTGGCCAACTGATTTAGTATTGAGTTGTTAACTTCACTCCCCTTGGCAAATTGATTTCTCCTCCCCGTTCCAAGCCTTGTTGTTGGGAACTGATAATCATTGTTGGCTACTTTGTCGAGGATGTCAAATGCTTCTTCCGGTGACTTGTCCAACAGTGCCCCATTTGCTGCAGCATCTATCACCATCCTTGTGGGCATATTGACACCATTATAAAACATAACCACTTGGGTCCACTCATGATACCCATGGTTAGAGCATTTCCTCAACATTCCCTTAAATCGGTCCCAACACTCATACATAGATTCGTCATCAGCTTGATGGAAGGAAGCGATATTCTTCCTCAACTGAGTGTTTATTACCAGCCGACTATGCAATAGCAAAAAGTTCTTGAATAAATCGGTCGAACTTTGAATTGATCCGGGTGGCACCATTTAGCCATGCTCTGGCACGATCTCTTAACGAATACGGAAACAACTTTAATTTCAACACATCCTCATGCACCCCTTGTTGCTTGAAAGAATCACAAACACCCAAGAAAAAACGGATATGTTGTCTAGCATCTTCATGAGGCAAGCCACCATATTGTCCAATGTTGCTCAACATGTTGAACATGAAGGGTTTAAGTTCGATCTGGGCTGCCTGAATTTCTGGAGCTACTATTCCAGGATGGAGATCATCGAGACTAGGAGTTAAATGATCCCTAGTGGCTCGTGGTCGAGTTGCTTCTCTCTGACCATTTGTCGTAGCATCTGCGTTAATAGGTGCCGGTTCCATGACTCTAGCTTCTACTTGCTCCTGTCTTCACAAACGAAATAAATGATCTACTTCTGGAACAATGGCCTGAATAGGTCCTCATGGTCTTCTTCTTCTGGTCATAAACTAGAAAAATACCTGAAAAGTAAAACGACCCAAAAACAAAACTAGTGAATATTTACAATGTGGAAATAGAAAGCAAAATGAAAATAAAAACTATGGACAACCAATTGCCAATCCCCGGCAACGGCGCCAAAAACTTGTTGTGTGGTCTTGCAATACTATAAATGATACGCAATTGGTGCAAGTATACACGTCAAACGAGTAATAAAGTGATGAGTGAGTATCGTCTCCACAGGGATTAGAGGTGAACACAGTTTCGTTTCCAAATTGCTATAGTAACCAAATTGTAATGTGAGTATGTTGAGGCAGAATGAATGAAGGAAAAATGCTGTAGCAAAACAAGCAAAAAGAGAAGAGATAATCAAATGACAGATAGGTCCTCTCTCGGATACGAAGCTCTCTACGGAATGGCTGGCTAGCTCCTGAATGAAAATTCTCTGAAGTTTCTTAACACTGCCAACGAATCCTAGTTCTCTCCACTATGCTCGGCGGGATTTACTAAGGCTGCTTCTAAACTATCTCTAGCAAGAAGACTGGGAAACTAAAATGCTACAGCAATACCTCTCGGCGTAAACTCTAAACACTCTACTCTCCTAATCTCTATCCCTCTTAGCCGTTCAAACCTATCACTTATCTCTAAGGCAGGTTGGAGTCCTTCCTCTTGGTGGTTACTCCATTGTTTATGAGATCCAAGGCTAGCTCTCTCGTTCACTCCCCCAAGCTAATGCTAAAGCAATGACCCTCTTTCGAAGGTTATCACGCACTACTCTAGCTGTCACTATTAGCTAAGGTTTGCTCCCTCGATCACTACCCCCATCTGTACCTAGGGAACGACCATCACTCGAAAGCATCATAGGGAATGGCGTGTTTCTCGAGGCACTAACATCCCTAATCTCTTACAACCCTGGGTTGTTCCTAAAGAAAGGCCAACTCTCAAAGGCGCTTAAGGTAGGGCCTATATCTCAAAGCACTGACAACCCTAAGGTCTTACAACGTTAGGAAATTAAGCACACCACAAACAAAACAAAGATCAAGAGAGAACAGTAAATATTAACACGAGATTAAGAAAATAAACAGAGTATCATCCAACAAAACCCACGCCATCTAAAACAGTTCATGGTTGGGCAATAAACAAACATATCATTGTCATACAACCCTCTAGGTAAACAATTTCTATAGCAAAAAGGAAAGATAAACTCCAAGTTCGCAAATGGACTGCCATGACCGCCTTAGGCTCACCGCCTCAAAAGAGGACGGTGAGGCCACGCCTCGAGCTTCCCGATGAAGGACACCAAGTCTGGTCAACGATGAAGTGCTCCACTCCTCCTGTTGTGCTTCTTTTTGCACACTCTCACTTTTTCTCTTCACCTTCGCCACTTTTGCCTTTGAAGAGATGAAGTCTTTATATAGTGGGGGGTCTTCTAGGGTTTTAGTGCCTTGGTATCTCTTTGGGGATCCCAACGAATATTCTCTGACAAGCTCTGTCCACCAGGGGACAAAAGGGACGGTCTGCAGATGGAGTGCGGCTGCTGCATAAAGCTGTCTGACAGTGCTACGGTAAATTTCATTAAAAATGAGCTTAATTTTCTCAACGTGCAGTTCCCTCTTTTTTCCAGAAAACCTTCTCTCTGCCCCAACACGTGTCACTACCCCCAAGACGGCCACACCGATAGCTGCTTCCGCCTCGCCATCTGCCACGGCAGGACCTGGCGACAGAAGGTCTGCATCACCCCAGGTTACTCCTCGAGGAGCCAAGAGAAAGAAACCACTACCAGAAATTGATCCTAAATATTTCGAAGGTTTCTCCTCCTCTTCAGCCTGGCAGGATGACTCAGACACTAAACCTTCTGTCGCCCGCATAATAGCAAAGGACTTCCCTCCGATGAAGAAAAATAAGCTTAACATCGGTGTAAAGGGACCATGCCACGACAGTGGAGACGGCAGCGGAAGCAACAACAAAAGTGACAGTGAGCTTGAGATTCTGGACAAGGCTCCAAAAGTTTCCCGTACCAGAATCCAGCCACCTCGAGAGGCAAAGAAGAAGGTAGCCTCATTCTCTCCAACCACAAAGCCAGCCTCCGCTACAAAAGTGACTGCCCACCGACAACTCCGCATAGACGACAGAAGTGACGACAACACTTCAACTTAAGTTTTTTTACGCTCTCTGTTGTTTGTGCTTCTATTTGAAATTTGTGATGTTTTTATATTTTTGTTTGTCATGCATTGAGGACAATGCAACCCTTGAGTTTGGGGGTAGGCGGTCCTCCTTTTATTAATGAACTTATCATATTTTGTGTTTCATTACTATTTATTTTTTTGTCTAAAAAAATTGGCTTAAGGTTTTGAACTTCTTTTATCTGTTGTGGTATTCACTGTCGTGACAATACCTTTAGAATGTTTTAGGAAGCATTTGGAGCCTTACTATAGTTCTGAACTCTTAAAACATCTTTGTGACTTATATGTTGTTAAGACTCTGTTAGCAAACTTAGAATAGGAAACTTAGTGAGTTAAGTAATTTTTCTGGTTGTTAAAGATTCTAAGCTCATATTTGTTTAGAAAACCTGCACACACTCATACAAGAATTATAGTATTGCTCCAGATAAATCCATAAACATTCGAAAAGGTATTGATCTTGATGGTGAAGGTGTTGTAGGTAATAGTTTTTCATTGAGTTAAGCTAAAGCCAAAAAAAAGTTTCATTCTTAGTTAGATTACATTCGCTTGAGGACAAGCAATAACTTGAGTTTGGGGGTGTGTTGAGTGCATAAATGTTCTGTATTTTAGCCCTCATTTATTCATATTATTGATGCACTCAGGCATGTTTAGTTGCATTTTAGGATAGATTTTACATAAATATCACAGATGGATAATTTTACACAGATGCTGCTGATTTTGGTTAATTCTTGCAAGTACCTGTCATGGCAGCATCCAAGGCAGCAGAGGAACTGAAGATAACTGCAAAGCTGGAGTAAAAGGTTGAAGCAAACTGCCTTATAAATCGTTATCGTGATATCTGCCGTGATAGAGGTGGCGACAGTGATGAAGAAGAGATGGAAAATGCGAAGTGGAGTTCGACTGATAGAGGATTTCAAGCCTAATTTTTAGAGACCGTTTTCATTATTTTTGGAGTCCAGAAGCACAAAGAAGGCCTTGCCCAAATTTTGAGGAGAAAAGTCAAAGCAAGAAGATATGGCAAATTAAAGGAAGTATGCTCAAAGATTTAGTCTTTAAAAAAATTGTACTTTAATTCGAACTAGTATTCTTGGCCATTAAGAAAACTTACACCCAAGGCCTATATATTTGTTCTAAACTTCCCCCGGGGATAAGGGTTGATCTTGTAAAGTAGTTGTAAGAGTTAAACTGTTTCTTAGGATTTTCTGTTCAATTCAATAAAACTTCAAGTTTATTTACTCTAGTTTTCATATCTCATAAGAGTATCGGGAGAGTATTGTGAGGTTATTTATTTACTTAATATCGGGAGAGTTAAGTATACGAAAGGAGTAAATACAAGTTTTCCATTTTATGGTTAAACTATCTTGGCCTAGGGATAGGTACAAGGTTAAGTGGCTAAAGAAGAATTAACAAACATCGGTGTTCATCCTTCGGTTCATGTCGAGAGGTATCATCCAAGACATGTTCATCAATAGAACTTGGACCTAGGGATAGGACAAGTCACAACATGGGTTCTTGCCAAACATGAAGTAATAAAGTTGTTGATCGCTGTCGTGACATCAACAGACCTCTGCCACGAGAGGCTCGACGACATACACAACAGAAGTCCTCTGAACAGTGCAACACCTGCACTACTGAACAAATCAATACCAGCCTACTTTCTCAATCAGATTTCTTCATCTATTTTAGTTTATCTTCAAGATTTCTCAAAACACTTTATTAAATTTATCTTTTTTTCTTGTGCAGGCTTTTAATGTTAGAAGTATTTCTAGTCCCCCTTGAGACGATATTTGATACTTCGTATTACTATATTACTTGTGTCGTGTATACTTGCACTTAATTGTGATAGCCTTATTTACACGCAACAGCATCTCATCAGCCAACTCCACTGCTTATGGAGATCTAAGGTTAGCTCTCTCGATTACCAACCTGATTCTACACCTAGGGAACGACAAACTCTCGAAGTCTCTTACAACCTTAAGGAAATGAAAGCACATAAGCAAAGCATAGACAACAATTAAAGCTAAAAATCATAGGCATGCATTAAAAACACTTAAATAAAAATCATCCATCAAACCCAAGCCACCAAAAATCAGTTCATGGCTGGGTGAACATTCAACGTATCATCAAACATTACAACCCTTTCCAAATGAAATAAAGAAATGCTAAAGCAAACAGAAGGGTAAAAGAATTCCCGATCCACCATGGACTGCCACAAACTGTCTTAGGCCTGCCACCTCTCTGGAGGACGGCGAGGCTACTCCTTGGAGCTTCAACGATGGAGGACACCAAGTTGAGGAAGAAGAAGGAAAAAACTGCCTTTCTCTCTCCAACCCTAGCCTTGCTTATCACCTTTTTTTCCACGTGTCTCTAAATAAAGGAAATGCACACTTTATATAGTGAAGGCTCCTAGGGTTTGGTGCCCTGAAGATTCCTTTGGTGATCCTAAGGAATATCCATCGACAATGCTCTGCCCAAAGGGACAAGGAGGGCAATCTGCAGGTGGTACTAGCGGCTGCGCATGTCAAATCTGTCTTTTCTGCACTTCACGTGTTTTCTGCAGCTCGTGTGTCAGCCAGTTCTTTCAGTCCTCAAATGCTATCTCATTTTCCAGCTCTCCTGCTTTCCTGCACTCTGTATTCATGTGTCATGCACACCAAACAACCAAACCACCCTTCTCAAGCAGAACCTTTCCACCACCATACCAAACAAAAGATAAAACTACACCCAAATGAACAAAAATGCAACCTAAATGTTATGACATGAACTTTAGAGTAGGCAATTGCTAAGGCAAAAAGGTAAGAAAACAAGGATATTTATGCAGTTATCACACCCCCAAACTTAAGCTATTTCTTGTCATCAAGCAATAAGTAGAACAGAACAAAAGAAATACTATGGCAAAGATTTAACTCAAAGAAATGCTATGGGGAAGCTTCAGCCATCGAAAATGTAACCCCCTAAACCCGACCTAGAAGAAATAGTCGAATTTAGGAAGTCACAATTGAAAACTTTTCCCTCAAGAAATCAAATTTTAAAAATTATACTTTAATTAAAATAAAATAACATAAATTTAGTAATAAATAAAAAAAATAAATATCATAATAAATATTCGAATGATTATATAAATCTCTAAATTAAAATAACAGTAAATGAATGCTAAAAATAATCCCAAAACATAAATAGTCTAAAATTACACTTATGTCCAAAAATAATAAATAAAAATATGATTAAACTAAAATAGTTTCGTATTGTATAATAAAATAACCGAATAAAATCTGAGATCCTCCAAGTACCACGTCGCCTAAGTTCGAAGATATCTGTAAGAAAAAACTATGGGGGAGTAAGCTAAAGAGCTTAGCGTGTCTCTAAAGTGCAGGCAATCACAAACTCAGTTTCACAACAATAAATTTTCACAAAAATATTTAAAAGACACAAAATAAGATTAAACACGGTTTTATGAAATCACAATGCAATGCACCCATACTCCATAGTCACCAAAAAGAGAAGGTTCCCCAGAACCTCTCGCTACATAGTCACCAACACAAGTGGTATAAACCACTAACTTCCTTCGTACAATCCCAACCCATGATAACACAGTAAAAAGATATCACATTTTTCACAGTCTCAACACATTCCGATAATAAATCTGAGATTCTCAGTTCATTTATTTTAAATCACAATCCGAAAATAAAATGCACTGAAAACATAATGTAAAATCATAGAACATCTGAAAATCATTGAAGTGTAAAATCACAGTAACAAAATCAAAGTATGTAGCACATGAAAAGAACACACATAAAATCATTTATTTATAGCACCGGAAGAAACACACCTTAAGCAGACAATAGCTCAAACATCGAAGATGGAACACTGATTGGAATTAAACCCACAAATCATTGATGTAAAGGAAAAAGACGAATAAAGGGCAATGAAACATTCGATTGAATGTGAACCAACAAAAACCAAAACGTTTTGGGGGCAAATAGGTTGTGACTGGATTCTATTAAGGTAATAGGATTATATATATATATATATAGGCGGTTGAAAGAGTATAAAAAATATAGGTTTCGGTGATATCTACATAGAGTAGTGGATTTTGGAATATAATAATAATAATAATAATAATAATAATAATAATAATAATAATAATAATAATAATAATAATAATAATAATAATAATAATAATAATAATAATAATAATAATAATAATAATAATAATAATAATTATAATAATAATAATAATAATAATAATAAAGAAAGAGACCGGCGGTAGAAATCAATTAGAATTCAATTTCATAAAAAACGGTTATTTACATAATCAATCCTTAACTTTTCAAGAATTTCAAATTAATATTTAAGTTTCATAAAAATTCTTATTTAGTCTCTTATAGAAAATTAGGATTTAGAATAAAAATTTTAAATTGTTAGGATAGGGATTTCAAAATTAGGTTTCTAAATTAGGGTTTTTTTTTCAAATCTAGGGTTTATAATTTGGGCATAATTTTGGGGTGTTACAACTCTCACACCCTTAAAAGAAATTTTGTCCCCAAAATTTTCAAACTAACGACATACTTTAAAAAAAAGTTTTGATAACAATTTTAAAAAGACATTTTAGATCATGTCACAAATGACAACACAGGGCTTTCAGATAGATTTTGATCTCAATTTCATAAGAACGAGTATCATCACGATCAATCGCTAACTAGAGATTTTACGAGAAGATATAACAATCTATCTACAAAAGGGACAATCCTAGAATTAGAGTTGGTACTTGGAGTCTCTATTCAAAACATATTTTTAATTCTTTAAAATAATAAATTTATCAGAAAATCTCATTTTTCCCAAAAAATATTTAATATGCATGCAAAAATCATTTTCGGCTTTAAAATTTTAAGTGAGCCTCACAGTCCGAGGGTTGAACGTAGCTCTGATACCACTAAATGTAACCCCCTAAACCCGACCTAGAAGAAATAGTCGAATTTAGGAAGTCACAATTGAAAACTTTTCCCTCAAGAAATCAAATTTTAAAAATTATACTTTAATTAAAATAAAATAACATAAATTTAGTAATAAATAAAAAAAAATAAATATCGTAATAAATATTCGAATGATTATATAAATCTCTAAATTAAAATAACAGTAAATGAATGCTAAAAATAATCCCAAAACATAAATAGTCTAAAATTACACTTATGTCCAAAAATAATAAATAAAAATATGATTAAACTAAAATAGTTTCGTATTGTATAATAAAATAACCGAATAAAATCTGAGATCCTCCAAGTACCACGTCGCCTAAGTTCGAAGATATCTGTAAGAGAAAACTATGGGGGAGTAAGCTAAAGAGCTTAGTGTGTCTCTAAAGTGCAGGCAATCACAAACTCAGTTTCACAACAATAATTTTTCACAAAAATATTTAAAAGACACAAAATAAGATTAAACACGGTTTTATGAAATCACAATGCAATGCACCCATACTCCATAGTCACCAAAAAGAGAAGGTTCCCCAGAACCTCTCGCTACATAGTCACCAACACAAGTGGTATAAACCACTAACTTCCTTCGTACAATCCCAACCCATGATAACACAGTAAAAAGATATCACAGTTTTCACAGTCTCAACACATTCCGATAATAAATCTGAGATTCTCAGTTCATTTATTTTAAATCACAATCCGAAAATAAAATGCACTGAAAACATAATGTAAAATCATAGAACATCCGAAAATCATTGAAGTGTAAAATCACAGTAACAAAATCAAAGTATGTAGCACATGAAAAGAACACACATAAAAATCATTTATTTATAGCACCGGAAGAAACACACCTTAAGCAGACAATAGCTCAAACATCGAAGATGGAACACTGATTGGAATGAAACCCACAAATCATTGATGTAAAGGAAAAAGACGAATAAAGGGCAATGAAACATTCGATTGAATGTGAACCAACAAAAACCAAAACGTTTTGGGGGCAAATAGGTTGTGACTGGATTCTATTAAGGTAATAGGAGTATATATATATATATATATATATATATAGGCGGTTGAAAGAGTATAAAAAATATAGGTTTCGGTGATATCTACATAGAGTAGTGGATTTTGGAATATAATAATAATAATAATAATAATAATAATAATAATAATAATAATAATAATAATAATAATAATAATAATAATAATAATAATAATAATAATAATAATAATAATAATAATAATAATAATAATAAAGAAAGAGACCGGCGGTAGAAATCAATTAGAATTCAATTTCATAAAAAAACGGTTATTTACATAATCAATCCTTAACTTTTCAAGAATTTCAAATTAATATTTAAATTTCATAAAAATTCTTATTTAGTCTCTTATAGAAAATTAGGGTTTAGAATAAAAATTTTAAATTGTTAGGATAGGGATTTCAAAATTAGGTTTCTAAATTAGGTTTTTTTTTCAAATCTAGGGTTTATAATTTGGGCATAATTTTGGGGTGTTACAGAAAAGCTACTGGCAACTGTTAAGAACAACTACGCTTGAGATTTTTAAGAATTTTTCTTAGGGCTAGGATGCATGTGTGTGTGCGAAATTTCTCTCAGCCTATACTTAATTCGCTTAAAAGAAATTTTCAAGGAAGCTCTCAATCATGCCTTAGCTATGGTCCCTCTATTTTTACTCATAGTGTTCAGACTTCCTAAAATTCAAAAGGGGGACTGCTACAAAGGGTGTCGGCTCATCACACATACCGTCCATAACTCTAGATGAGCAGGGAGCATATCTCTCAGCCCCGAGCTAGTAGGTAGAGTCATTGTAACACCCCAATTTTGGGCTTAGAAGTTTAGGGTCTGAACCGGACCGGTCTGAGAGGCGGTTTGAATATAAAAGGAGGTTTTAGGGAAAGCCTAGTTCGGGATGCTTTAAAAATATATAAAAATATCTAAAATTTATCATTAAATATATATAAGAGAGTGGTGAAATCAATTTTACAAAATTAGTTTTGGAATACTACATTTCAGTGTAGTGACCAAAATGTGATTTTTGCAAAGTTTAGTATTGACTGTTTTGTAAAGGATTGAAACTTCGAATCTTTAAGGAGCTAATTTACCCAAAATGTTTTCTCCAGATTTTTCCTTAATTTGGGTGATTTAATTAATGTTTTAATGAAATAAAAGAAAAGGAAAACTACTTTTTGGATTTTCATAACTACCTTTTCCTAATTTTCTCTCATTCCTTTTTCTCTCAAAATCCCATCATCCAAGCACATTTTCTCCAGCAAAATTCACATGGATCTTCACTTCAATTGATGAGATTTCTATCATCTATTGGTTCCCAATCAAGCTTGCACCAAATCCTTTTGATTTCTACATTGAATTTTCATGGAATTTGGCCCAAATCAAGGAGAAATCATCATTAAGAGGTAAGAATGTTCTTCTCCTCTAAATACTCGGTTCTTTACTGAAATTCCCAAGTTGTCAATCCTTTATTAAAGTTTTATAAATGGATTTAATGTTAGAAACTTGATTTTGGCTTAAAACTCAAGATTTGGAAGAGATCTTGAAGATTTTCGTTGTAATTGATTGGGCTCTGTTTTGAGATAGTTCTTTAATGTATTTTAGATGTCTAATGATGTTAGAAATGAGGTTTTACCAATCTAATCCCGAATATGTTGTATTTCCTAAGTTTTTGCTTATGAAAATGGTGGTTTTTGAGATGTTCTTGGTGTTCTGTTATAGCTGGAGGTATAAGGACGAGTTTAGATTTATTTGGATGTTATTTGATGTTTAGAAATGGTTAGAAGTGATGGATCTTGGCTGGGTTAAGTTTTGGAAGAGTTTGGAGGTGTTTCCGGTTGTGTTTGGTAGCCGAAATCTTGGTTTTGGGTAGAACATCAAGTTTAGGAGTGTTGGTTGAAGATTTTAATGGATGATGATGCATTAGTCCTCTGCTTTGATGTGTCTAAAACATGGGAGACATCTTCGGACACTTTTGGAGTTGATCCTGAAGCTTAATTGGCGTTTCGGCAAGCTAGCGAAAAGAAATTGGTGAGTGGAGTTGGTTTTCCAGCTTGAAACGATTATTTGGAGGTTTTGGTAGCTTAGTTTAAGTCTAAACAACTTAGCTAAGCTCAAGAGTAAGTTTTCGGAAAATCTCCCTCGGATGTGCTAGGTTATGGTTTGATGCATTGGTTATGAAGTGCATGTTTAATTACTATTTTGAAAGCATGTTTTAGCATGATTAATGCTGGTTTTGAAAGTCATGTATTGAAGGATGCTCAAGGTAAGAGATCCTTGGTTTGTCATGTTATTAATATGGTTATGATGCATGGAGATGCATGATGATAAGTGGCTTTGATTAATGCTTTAAAACAATGAATTGATGATGGTATTTGATGTATATTGGCAAGTGATGAAATGGTTTTAAAGTACTTGAATCGAATATAGTTAGCCGACTATAGGATTGGGTGCACCGTAAGTAAAGTCGCCTTGGATGTTGAGGGGTTGTGATTCTACCATAAACTCCATCCAAGTACCCTAACGGTTGAGGTAAGATCACAACGGTGGTTGTAAATTCCGTGTGTGGATCTTGTATTATGTGTCCCTTACTCTCGTTATTGGAATTATACAACTACCGATGAGTGGTGTTGAGGGGTTGAGATTATACCGTTATACTCCACCACGGGTGTCACATCAATGGAGGGATTGCTCTTGAGTGTGAACCTTGTAGTGTGTATGAAGTGTGTGGGACAACGCTTGTAACCCGCGTATCTGATTGTGTCTTGTGTTGAAATGGTTATGAACTATCACTTGAAAGCCAATATAATGTATTTAAATGTAACTAGCATGAGATGCTTGAAAAGGATGCAAGGTAGCATGAGAAAGAGATGAGCATGTGGTTTAAAAGCTTTGTTAAAAGTGTTTTCTAAAAATGCATTATTGTATTGGTCTTATTTAGAGCATGCCTCACTAAGCATTTGTGTACTTATGCTCTCGTTTACCAATAATGCAGATAATTGAGGGGCTTTGGGCATCAAGGAAGCTAAGTTCATCCAAGGAAGTCCAAGCTCACGTATGGTGAAGTTTTCAAACACAATTAGTGTTGATAAAATTGGCAATGGGAACCTAAGTTTTGTTTTGGGGGATGTGTTGAACTCCCTAAGGTTGTGGCATGTTTGCCTTTGCTGGTTTGAATTGTAACTGGCCTTTAAATGCTTGTTTTGAAATTTGTTTGTCTATTGGGTTTTTGATAATAGGAAGCATGCCTCTTGAAATGTGAGATTTCTTGTTTGATGATATGAATGTGTTAGGGTGATCTAAATGTGTACCATTTATGTATGATGACTTGCTGGAATGATTAGAGAGTCATTAGATTGAGTTTGATTGGGTTTATGCATGAAAAACCAGATTTTGCTGCTGAATCTGGGCAAACCATATCGAAAGACCCTCTAGTGTTTCGAAACGGGGGCCTGAAATGGCCTTCCTATTTCGAAACGTTAAGGGATGTTTCGAAACGATTTGGCTACTAGAAGGCCTCGTTTCGGAACCAGTCTCGGAACCAACCCGCGTATCGGAACGGTCAACGCCGTTTTGGTCCTCGTTTCGATACAGAAGGTGGAAGTTCCGAAACAAGTGACTGTTGGGCACTGATTTGAATGGTGCTGAAGTTTGCAAGCTTTAAATTTTAGTCCCGAATGTTGAAGTTGAAATTGCTTGAGTTGAAGACGTCCTTTAAAGATTAAATTTGACGGAGAAGCATGTAATATGACTAATTTCATATTGGTAACATTAAAATCAATAAAGACCCTCTAATTTACAGAAATTACATTTTGGTCCCTAAACTTATATTATGTGCAATTGAGTCCGTGTTTGTTATCCGATCGTTGTGCCTTTCTCAAATAAGTTTTACGGGAACTCACTTAGGGTTAATGTGCATCTAGACAAGATTAAAAGAAAAAAAGGGTTGTGAATCAAGGTTGACTTTCGGGTTGTCTTTGGTTTTCCCTGTGTAATCTTCGTAGTTCGGGTCAACCGTCTAGGTCGGGCTAAGGGGGTTACATTTGTTGGTATCAGAGCTTGGTTTTCGTGTAATTGGGATTAGTGATGTGGATGTTGTATGTGTAATTGTATGATGTGCCTTTTGAGTAAAAGAATGTTTTGTGCATCTTGATGCATGGTTTCAATTGTGATGTTATGATATGTTGGAGTGTATTAGGGGATCCCATTGCCAAGTCAAAACTAATGAAAGGAACTTGTTTTCGAAAAAGAGCTTGAGTACTTGGATTACTTACTTTATTGAGCCTAATTGTGTTTATTGCATTTGTGTCAGTGCATTGTTTTCTTGTAAAATAGGGCCACGTAGAGAGGTGAGAATGAATACAAGAGCTATGGCTCAAAATGAAAATGAAGAGAATGCAGAGAATGATGTGGATTTACCTCCTCCTCCTGGTGATGGACCACCCGGTGGTGAGGGTGCTGGAGCTGGTAATGTTGGTGCTGATGTTGGGATCACTAGACCTGAAGGTGTGCAGGGGCAAGCTACTCCTGACATGACTATGTTGATTCAGGCTATTGCTGGAGCCTTTCAGGCAACAGTAGCTGGAGCTCATGGAGCTGCGCATCAGGATGATACTAATGTGAGATTGCCTTTGGAGCGTCTTTGCAGTCTGGGAGGGACTGAGTTCAGCGGTTTGTCTCCGGAGGGATCTGAGTCTTGGTTGGAGAGTACCAAGTGGATTTTGGGGCAAATGAACTGCAATAATGTGCAGAAGTTGGGTTGTGTGGTGTCACTGCTGCATGGTGATGCTTATACGTGGTGGACGACCACTATCTCTGGAATGGAGGACAATGATGTAACTTGGACGTTTTTCCTGAACGCGTTCAAGCGGAAGTATCTGGGTGTGCGATACCTAGATGAGAAGAAAAGAGAATTTATTTGTCTTGTGCAAGGTAGTATGGCGGTAGCTGAGTATGAGATCCAGTTTGTCCGCCTTAGTCAGTATGCGCCTGAGCTAATCCTTGATGAGCGGGAGAGGTGTGAACGCTTCCGTTATGGATTGGTAGCGGATGTGAAGACTTTTATGCTTGCAGCTGATTATACAGATTTTGATGTGCTTGTGTGTCGAGCAAAGGACATCGAGCAGAATTTGGGTTTGTCTTCCAGAAGCGTTAGTTCTAGCTCGGGAAAAAGAGCTGTTGATCATAGTTCTGGTGGTGGACGGAACAAGAGAGGACGAGATAGGAGGTATCAGTCTACCGCTAGGCGTGGTAATGAAGGACATGGTATGCCTGTTCAGAAAGATAAGATGAGGGCTGATCAGAACACGTGCTGGACGTGTGGATCTCGTGGCCATTTGAGGCGAGATTGTCCTCGAGCAGCGAGGGAGGTTCAAGCTCCTGTTGCAGCGACAGGTAACTCATGTTGGAATTGTGGTTCGGCAGACCACATGAGGAGGGTGTGTGCTTTGTTGGCCGGTGGTGGTCAGGGACGTGCTCCTGGGGTAGTTGCACCTCAGAGAGGTCGTGGGGCGTGATCGAGGGAATTTCCAGAGAAGAGAGGAGGGACAGCGAGGTATTGCTCACGTGGTAGCTGTTCGACCTGAGGGAGGAGGACCGGCGAGGGTGTATGCTCAGCGCGAGGAGCATAACGACACCGATGTGATCGTAGGTAATTTTGCTCTTCAGTATTTATCCTTGCTGGCTTTGATTGATTCTGGATCTACACACTCATACATATTGCGTGAACATGCTCAAATGCTTGGTTTACCTGTTGAGTCTTTGGATGTTGGTATGCGTGTGACTAGTTCCTTTGGTGAGAAAGTTGTAACACGAAAGTTGTATAGAAGATGTCCCTTGAAAGTGCAAAACCATGTTTTTCTTATTGATCTCATGGAGTTGCCATTCTATGGTTTTTATGTAATCCTTGGTATGGATTGGCTTGTTGAGCATCGAGCTGTAGTAGATTTTGAAAGTAAGTGAGTTTCGCTGAAACTTGCGGATGATTACGAAGTGGTGGTGGTTGGTGAGAATGTGAAGTTTCTTGCCAATGTGGTGTCGACGTTGGAAGTAAGTCGAATGCTGAGGCAAGGTTGCGAGGCTTACCTAGCCTTTGTGATGAATCCTAGTTCAAAGGAATTGCGTGTTCAGGATATCAGAACCGTACGAGAGTTTCCTGGAGTGTTTCCAGAGAAGTTACCTGGATTGCCGCCTAGTCGAGAGGTGGAGTTTGGAATTGAGCTGTATGAAAACACAACTCCAGTGTCCCTTGCTCCCTATCGCATGGCACCTAAGGAGTTGAAGGAGTTGAAGACGCAGCTTCAGGAGTTGCTTGACCGTGGTTTTATTCGGCCTAGTGTGTCACCAAGGAAATTTGATTCGAGGGGTGGAAATTTCCTCAAGACGATTTTCCTCATCTTTGGCCAGTTCAGATGCGTCAGGAGTTGCCGTAGTATTAGGACTTGTCGTACCATCCTTCTCGGTGGGCATTGAATATTGGGTCGATTGCTCCATTGGTGCTCTCCCCTTTGTTGCCTGGCCCTTCGGTTCTTGCAAGCAAAGTCCACTTCTGGTGTCGATTGCTTTACATTGTGTAGAGAGATTAGGTGTTCTCTAAATATGAGCGTAAGTGCACACTCTTGTAAAGTTACAGTATAAAAGATATCGTCTCCCACGAGGATTGGACAGCTAATTCAAATGTCATTTCCTGCACACACAAAAATGCACAAGTTAATTTTAGTTTGTTTAAGAGAAAAGTAAATAAACACAAGTAAATAGAAGAAAAGATCAGAGTAATAGAATGGGTAAAGTTATGCTGCTTCGTAGTGTGAAACTGCGTTGAATAGGTTAAGTTGTATTGCGCTGCCAGACTTTGCTGCCTCGGCGGGAGATGGCAGATTGATGCTTCGACGCTTTCACTGCCTCGACAGTGGAACGGAAAATTGGCTTTGCGGTAAACTCGGCAGACCTTTAAGGCTCGGCAGAACGCTTTGATAATGGTTCAGCATATGTCTAAGTCTGTAACGCCCTGATTTTGGGCCTAGAAGTTTTAGAGTTTGAATCGGGCCGGTCGAGAACAGTTCGAATCTTTAAGGGATATTTAGGGAACACCTAGTTCGGGATGCTTTAAAAATATGGAAAATTTTCTAAAAATCCTCATTTATTATATGAATGATTATGGTGAAAACAATTTTACAAAATATGGTTTGGAAATGCTACATTTCGGTGTAGTGACCAAATCGCAATTTTTGCAAAAGTTGACTAGTGACTGTTTTGTAAAGGATTGAAACTTTGAATCTTTAAGGAGCTAATTTTACCAAAATGTTTTTATCAGATTTCTCTCTAATTTTGGGTGTTTTAATAAAGGGAATTAAAAGAGAAAATCCTATTTTGACTTTCATAACTACTTTACGATCTTTTTCCCTCTTTTCATTTTCTCTCAACTTCCACTCAACCAAACACATTTCCTTCATCAATTAGCCTCTGATTTTCATTCCTTTTGATAATATTTCAATATCCTATGGATTCCTAATCTTTTCCTCATAAAATCCTTTTGTTTTCATTTTCACTTTGTATTTTCAAGAAAACTTGCCCAAATTAAGGAGAAATCATCCATTAGAGGTAAGTTTCGTCCTTCTCCTCTAATGATCAGTTCTTTACTGAAATTCCCAAGTTATCAATCCTTTGTTAATGATTTTTGAGTTGCTTTAATGTTAGAAACATGAAATTGTGTCAAAACTCAAGATTCTTGGAGAGATCTTGATGCTTTTCGTAACTATTGGTTAGGCTCTATTTTGAGGTTGATTTATAATGTGATTTAGATGGTAATTGATGTTATAAATGAGGTTTTATCAAACAAATCCCGAATAGGTTTGGATTCCTAAGTTTTACATGCTAGATTGGTGGTTTTTGGGGTGGTTTTGGTGTTCTGTTGTAGCTGGAGGTTTGAGGACGAGTTTATGGTGATTTTTGGTGTTGATTGAGGTTTAGAAATGATTAGAAGTGATAGATCTTGGTTGGCTTTGTTTTGAAAGCGTCCGAAATGGTGCTTTTGAGTATAGCAGCGAGTTTGTTTAGTTGGCTGGTGATTTCAATGCATGATGATGTATTAATCCTCTGCTCTTATGTGTAATAAATAGGGGAGACATCTTCGGACGCTTTTGGTGTTGATCCGGAAGTGCAGGGAGCTTAGATATCGTTTCAGTGAGCAAGCGAAATGTAATTGGTGAGTGCAAATGGTTTTAGAAGTCCTTGAGGGACAAAGAAACAATGTCTGGGGATTTAGGATTGGTTTGAAACACCATCCTAAGTCCGGAAGTAAGTATGGCTAGATTTGGTCTCAAATATGTGGTTATTGCACCTAAAATGCTTTACATGCTCTTGTTTTGAGATAAAAATATTCCTACTGTTTTATGCATGATTTATAGAATGAGATGATGCTTTGAAGAGATTTCATGAGGTAGCATGTTGCATTAAAGATTTTTGAGATTTTGATTTAATGCAAAGCATGAGTTATGATATTGAAATGAGATGAGAAAGATTTGAGAAATGTTCATTAAAAACAGTATGTGAGATGATGTTTTGACATAATGTATTGGCATAGAAGATGAGATACTTACCGGATATAATTGATCGATCAATAGGATGAGAGTGCACTATAAACTAAAATTCGTACGTGCTCTTTGGTGTCGGGCAATGGGGGTAGTGCCATCCCGATCCAAAGTGAGAATCCGATGATGAGAGATACCATCGGGGTAGGACTTGGTGAAATACCCAAGCTTTGTGGCGATGAGAGATACCGCCATGAGAGTCCGGTGATGAGAGATTCCACCGGGGTAGGACTTGACCTTGAGTCAAGCTAATCCGCATATCTGAGTAAAGATGAAATGTGAAATGTCAATATAATATATGAAAATGTATTTGATTCACATGTACCAAATGTTGAGATGATTTATGCTATGAGAAATGCATATGAGATTTGAATATGAAATGCTTTAGTTTTCACAAGCATGTGTATGGCTTTGCCATGAGATTTGCATTGGTTTAAATGCATGAGATAGAATAAGGGTACATGTGTTTTCAAATGAAGATTTGCTTTGAAATGGTTTTCAAGCATGAGATAGAATGAGCATGTTGATGAAAATGGCTTTTGAGAAAGAGTTTTGAATAATGCATTGTTGTGTTGGTTTTCTTTGAGCTTGCCTCACTAAGAAAATGTGTTTACGCTCTCTTTTACCAACAATACAGATAATTGAGGTGAATTTTGGCAGCAAGAAGGTTAAAAACATCCAAGGAAGAAAAAAAGCTCATGTATGGTGATGTTTTTACACACTTAGTATTGATATTTGGCAATGGGGCTTCAAGGTTGTTTTGGGGAGATGTATTTGGAACTCCCTATGTTTGTAGCAAGTTTGTTATGGCTTTTGAAGTTTGTAAATGGTCTTATATGGTTTGGTTTGAGGTTTGAGGTCCATATTTGGTTCATGTAGTTAGGAAGCATGCCTATAGACTAATGTTCATGTGTTCGGTGCCATGTTTTAGCTTAAGCTTCTTAAATATGTTCTTTTATATCTAATCATGTTGCTGGTATGTTATGGTATGATTTGGGATATGTTTGAGTGTGAAAAGATGTGAAAAACCAGAAAACTATGTTGTTGCAGGGCAGGGTGTATCGAAACACCCTTATCTGTTTCGAAACAGGGGCCCGAAATGGCCAGAGTGTTTCAGAACGGATGAAGGTGTTTCGGAACACTTTGGCTACTGGAGAGGCCTGTTTCGATACTGATCTCAGAACGCACCCGAGTACTGAAACGGTCAACATCGTTTCGATACAAGGGTCAGCGTTTCGAAACGGATGACCGTTAGGCTGTATTTTTGAATTGTTTCAAGTTCTCATGTTTTACATTTTAGTCCTGGATGTTGTGCATGCAATCGATTGAGCTTGGAATGTCCTTTTAAGCTGAGTTTTGACAGAGATGCATGTAAAATGTTTAATTACATATTGGTAAGCTTAAAATCTACAAATTTCTTATATTTTCCGAATTTTATGTTTTGGCCCCTAAAAGTGTAATTCTTACAATTTAATCCCTAAATGTTTTCTGATCGATGTGCCTTTCTCCCTCATGATTCTTGAAGTAATCACATAGGCTTAATGTGCATCTAGGAAAGATAAAAAGGAAAAAAAAGGTCGTTAATCAAGGTTGACTTTCGGGTTGACTTTGGTTTTCCCTGTGTAATCTTCGTAGTTCGAGTCAAGCGTCTAGGCCGGGTTAAGGGGGTTACATTTTTTGGTATCAGAGCCAGCCTAGCGAATGTTTGGGGCTTGGTAAGTGGTTAATGTATGTGATTATGAATGTTAGTGACTTTTCAGTGGAAGTATGATGTATGATTGTTGATGTTTGGTTCTATTGAGATGAGTTTGAGATGCTATGATGTGTTTGGGGTATAGTTGGGGATCCCATTGCCATATCATTACTATTGAGAAGAATTGTTTTCAAAAATGAGCTTGAGTACTTGGATTACTTGCCTTATTGTGCCTAATTGAATTTATTGTATTTTGCCAGTTGCATTGTTTTATTATAGGGCCACGTAGAGAGCTTAGAATCAATACCCGTGCTACGGTTGAGAATGAGAATGTTGAGAATGTTGTGGATATACCTCTTCCTCCCCCTGGTGGACCACCCGGTGGTGGTGGAGCTGGGGTTGATGCTGCTGGAGCTTGTGATGGGGTTGTTGGACCCGAGGGAGATTAGGGGCAAGCTGCTCCTGATATGTCTGTGTTGATACAAGCTATTGCTGGAGCTTTTTAGGCAGCAGTAGCTGGAGCTTATGGAGCTGCACCACAGGATGGTGCTAATGTGAGGTTGCCGTTGGAGCGACTCCGCAGTCTAGGAGGGACGGAGTTTAGAGGGTTGACCCCGGAAGGTTCCGAGTCTTGGCTAGAGCGTACCAAGAGGATACTTGGACAGTTGAACTGCAATAATATTCAGAAGTTGGGATGTATTTTGTCCCTGTTGCATGGTGATGCATACACGTGGTGGACGACCACAATAGCGAGAATGGAAGATGATGATGTGACTTGGACATTCTTCTTGAATGCGTTGAAGCGAAAGTACTTGGGAGTTCGTTACCTTGATGAGAAAAAGAGGGAATTCATGTCCCTGGTGCAAGAGAGCATGACGGTGGCAGAATATGAGGTGCAGTTTGTACGCCTTAGCCAATATGCACCTGAGCAGATTCCTAGCGAGCGAGAAAGATGTGAATTATTCTGTTACGGGCTGGTGGCAGATGTGAAAACCTATATTCTTGCAGCAGACTATACTGATTTCGATGTCTTGGTCACCAGAGCCAAGGACATTGAGCTGAATCTTGGTCTGACAAGTCGAGCGGGAGGATGTAGCTCAGAGAAGCAAGCTGCAGAGTGTGATCTTGGTAGAGATTGCTATAAGAGGCATAAGGATAGAAGGCCACATGTTGATGCTAGACGTGGGGGTGGTAACCCTGGGAGAGGTCAGCAAGGACCAAATGCTTTCATGCGGACTCCTGAGTGCAACCGGTGTGGTAGGAGGCACACTGGTGAGTGTTGGGGCAATCTTGGTACATGCTGGAACTATGGTAATCAAGGGCACGTGAAGAAAGATTTTCTGCAGTCGTTGAGAGAAGGTCAGGCTCCGGTGAGAGCAGCTGAGCCACAGAGAGGTCGTGGGCGCGGCCGTGGTAACTTCCAGCGCAAAGTTGAGGGTGAAAGGAATGTAGCACATGTGGTGGTTGTTCAGCCTGAAGGTGGTGGCCAGGCTTGAGTGTATGCCCATCGAGAAGGGAGGAATGACACGGATGTGATCACAGGTACCTTTACTTTGCAATCCTTGTCATTACTTTCTTTGATTGATTCTGGATCTACACACTCGTACATATTGCGTGAACATGCTCAAATGCTTGGTTTGCCTGTTGAGTCTTTGGATGTGGGTATGCGTGTGACTAGTTCCTTTGGAGGGACAGTTGTAACAAGAAGATTGTATAGGAGATGCCCCTTAATGGTGCAAGATCATGTGTTTCTTGTCAATCTTATGGAATTACCATTCTATGGTTTTGACGTAATTCTTGGCATGGATTGGCTTGTTGAGCATAGAGCCGTTGTGGATTTTGAAAGCAAGCGAGTTTCGCTGAAACTTGCGGATGATTATGAGGTTGTGGTGGTGGGAGAAAATGTGAAGTTTCTATCTAATGTGGTGACGACGCTTGAAGCAAGCTGGATGTTGCGTCAAGGATGTGAGGCATACCTAGCTTTTTGTTATGAATCCTAGTACAAAGGAGGTTCGCGTACAGGATATAAGGACCGTGTGTGAGTTTTATGGAGTTTTTCTAGAGGAATTACCTGGTTTGCCGCCTAGTCGGGAGGTTGAATTTGGAATTGAGTTGTATGAGAACACAACTCTGGTGTCCATTGCTCCCTATCGTATGGCACCCAAAGAGTTGAAGGAGTTGAAGATGCAAATTCAAGAGTTGTTTGACTGAGGCTTTATTCAGCCTAGTGTGTCACCTTGGGGTGCACCGATCTTGTTTGTTAAAAAGAAAGATGGCATGATGAGGATGTGCATTGATTATCGTCAGCTAAATAAGTTGACCATCAAGAACAAATATCCTTTACCGAGGATTGATGATCTTTTTGATCAATTTCGAGGAGCGGCTGTGTTTTCAAAGATAGATTTGAGGTCAGGGTACTATCAGCTAAAGGTGAAGGATGTGGATGTGCCGAAAACAGCCTTTCGAACGAGATATGGGCATTATGAATTTCTGGAGATGTCGTTTGCATTGACGAATGCTCTCGCTGCTTTCATGGACATGATGAATAGGGTGTTCCATGAATTCTTAGATAAGTTTGTTGTGGTGTTCATCGATGATATCCTTGTGTACTCTCGTACTGAGGAGGAGCATGAGGGTCATTTGAGGATCGTATTGCAAGCGCTGTTAGAAAATCAGCTTTATGCTAAGTTGAGCAAATGTGAGTCCTGGCTAAAGGAAGTTGTTTTTCTTGGCCATGTGGTTTCGGCTGAAGAGATTCGAGTTGATCCTCAGAAGATTGAGGCGGTGATGAGTTGGAAGCCTCCTAGATCTGTTCATGAGGTTCATAGTTTCCTTGGGTTGGCAGGTTACTATCGGAGGTTTGTGGATGGATTTTCTAAGATTGCTGCCCCTTTAACGAAGTTGTTGCGGAAGGATGTTAAGTATGAATGGACGGAAGTGAGACAACAAGCTTTTGAGAAGTTAAAGGCAGCTTTGACGCAAGCTCCTATCTTGGTTCAACCTGAATCAGGGAAATAGTTTGTGGTGTATAGTGACGCATCCTATGTTGGTTTGGGGTGTGTGTTGGATGCAAGAGGGTAGGGTAGTGGCTTATGCATCGCGACAGTTGAAAGTGCATGAGCGCAATTACCCTGCGCATGATATTGAGTTAGCAGCAGTGGTCTTTGCTCTAAAGATCTGGAGACATTATCTCTATGGTGAGAAGTGTATTGTGTACACGGATCATAAAAGTTTGAAGTATCTGATGTCTCAGAAAGAGTTGAATCTTAGGCAACAATGTTGTGTTGTGTTGCTTAAGGATTACGATCTAACGATCGAGTATCATTCGGGAAAGGCCAATGTTGTGGTTGATGCTTTGAGCAGGAAAGTGGCGGTGGAATTAAGGGTGATGTTTGCTAGCTTGAGCATATAACGGGATGGTGGTCTTGTTGCTGAATTGCAAGTGAAAACATCTCTAGTTCAGTTGATAAAGGACAAACAATTGCTGGATAGTGGTGCCGAATGATGTTGAATTGAGGCACACTATTCTGACTAAAGCTCATAGTAGTCCCTTTGCTACGCACCCTGGTAGTACAAAGATGTATCGTGATCTGAAGGATGAGTACTATTGGGTGGGATTGAAGAAAGATGTCGCTGAGTATGTTAGCAAATGCATGGTTTGTCAGCGGGTTAAGACTGAGCATCAATTTCCATCAGGGTTGTTGCAGCCGTTAAGGATCCCTAAATGGAAGTGGGAGAGGATCACCGTGAACTCTTTGTCCGGTTTGCCTTTATCGCCATCGAAGAAGAATTCTGTTTGGGTGATTGTTGATTGTCTTACGAAGTGTGCGCATTTCTTGCCTCTGCATACTACGTATACCTTGGATAAGCTTGCAGAGTTGTACATTGCTGAGATTGTACGGTTGCATGGAGTGCCAAAATCTATAGTGTCGGATAGAGATCCGAGGTTCACCGCAAGGTTTTGGGAGTGTTTGCATCAAGCATTGGGTACGCGGCTGAACTTCAGTACTTCTTATCATCCGCAGACAGATGGACAGTCGGAGCGGGTTACCCAAGTGCTTGAGGATATGTTGAGGTGTTGTGTTATTGAATTTCAAGGCTCTTGGGAGAAGCACTTGCCTTTGGTGGAGTTTGCTTATAATAACAACTACCAGGCAAGTATTCAAATGGCACCTTCTAAAGCTTTATACGGGAGGAAGTGCAGAACTCCTCTTTATTGGGCTGAAACGGGTCAAAAGTTGGTCTCGATACCGGCTTTGTTAAAAGGAACCATCGAGAAGGTGAAGCTCATTTGTGAGCGGTTGAAGGCAGCATCGGATCGGCAAAAGTCTTACGCGGATTTGAAGCGCAAGGAGATAGAATTTATTGTGGGCGAGCGTGTGTTTTTGAAAGTTTCACCTTGGAAGAAGGTGATGAGATTTGGCCGGAAGGGCAAATTGAGCCCAAGGTTCATTGGATCATACGAGGTGATAGAACGTGTAGGTCATGTTGCCTATAAGTTGAGACTACCTCAAGAGTTAGAAAAGATATATAATGCGTTTCATGTATCCATGCTTCGGAGGTATAGATCGGATCCGTCGCATGTTATGCTTGTGGAAGAGGTTGAGTTGAATCCAGACTTGACGTATGATGAGGAACTTGTTGAGATTCTGGATTCAGATAGTAAAGTTCTCCGAGGTAAGACCGTCGAACTGGTCAAAGTCTTGTGGAGACATCGTGGTGTTGAGGAAGCCCCGTGGGAAAGGAAGGAAGACATGAAGAAGCAATTTTCTTACCTTTTTCCTCCAGGCAAATTTCGAGGATGAAATTTCTTAAGAGGGGGAAAGTTGTAACGCCCTGATTTTGGGCCTAGAAGTTTTAGAGTTTGAATCGGGCCAGTCTAGAACGGTTTGAATTTTTAAGGGAGATTTAAGGAACGCCTAGTTCGGGATGCTTTAAAAATATGGAAAATTTTCTAAAAATCCTCATTTATTATATGAATGATTATGGTGAAAACAATTTTACAAAATATAGTTTGGAAATGCTACATTTCGGTGTAGTGACCAAATCGTAGTTTTTGCAAAAGTTGACTAGTGACTGTTTTGTAAAGGATTGAAACTTTGAATCTTTAAGGAGCTAATTTTACCAAAATGTTTTTATCAGATTTCTCTCTAATTTTGGGTGTTTTAATAATGATTTAATAAAGGGAATTAAAAGAGAAAATCCTATTTTGACTTTTATAACTATTTTACGATCGTTTTCCCTCTTTTCATTTTCTCTCAACTTCCACTCAGCCAAACACATTTCTTTCATCAATTAACCTCTGATTTTCATTCCTTTATATAAGATTTCAATCTCATATGGATTCCTAATCTTTTCCTCATCAAATCCTCTTGTTTTTACTTTAGATTTTCAAAAAAACTTGCCCAAATTAAGGAGAAATCAGCAATTAGAGGTAAGCTTCGTCCTTCTCCTCTAATGATCAGTTCTTTACTGAAATTCTCAAGTTATCAATCCTTTGTTAACGATTTTTGAGTTACTTTAATGTTAGAAACATGAAATTGTGTCAAAACTCAAGATTCTTGGAGAGATCTTGATGATTTTCGTAACTATTGGTTAGGCTCTATTTTGAGGTTGATTTCTAATGTATTTTGGATGGTAATTGATGTTATAAATGGGGTTTTATCAAACAAATCCCGAATAGGTTTGGATTCCTATGTTTTACAAGCTAGATTTGTGGTTTTTGGGGTGGTTTTGGTGTTCTGTTGTAGCTGGAGGTTTAAGGACGAGTTTATGGTGATTTTTGGTGTTGATTGAGTTTTAGAAATGATTAGAAGTGATAGATCTTGGCTGGGCTTTGTTTTGAAAGAGTTTAGAGATGATTTCGGTTGTTTTGGGTAGCCGAAATGGTGCTTTTGAGTAGAGCAGCGAGTTTGTTTAGTTGGCTGGTGATTTCAATGCATGATGATGCATTAATCCTCTGCTCTTATGTGTAATAAACAGGGGAGACATCTTCGGACGCTTTTGGTGTTGATCCGGAAGTGTCGGGAGCTTAGATATCGTTTCGGCGAGAAAGCGAAATGTAATTGGTGAGTACGAATGGTTTTAGAAGTCCTTGAGGGAAAAAGAAACAAGGTTTGGGGATTTAGGATTGGTTTGAAACACCATCCTAATCCGGAAGTAAGTATGGCTAGATTTGCTCTCAAATATGTGGTTGTTGCCCCTAAAATGCTTTTACATGCTCTTGTTTTGAGATAGACAAATCCCTACTGTTTTATGCATGATTTGTAGCATGAGATGATGCTTTGAAGAGATTCCATGAGATAGCATGTTGCATTGAAGAGTTTGAGATTTTGATTTAATGCAAAGCATGTGTTATGATTTTGAAATGATATGAGAAAGATTTGAGAAATGATGTATTAAAAACAGTAGGTGAGATGATGTTTTGACATAATGTATTGGCATAGAAGATGAGATACTTACCGGATATAATTAATCGATCAATAGGATGAGAGTGCACTATAAACTAAAATTCGTACGTGCTCTTTGGAGTCGGGCAATGGGGGTAGTGCCATCCCGATCCAAATTGAGAATCCGATGATGAGAGATACCATCGATGTAGGACTTGGTTAAATACCCAAGTTTTGTGGCGATGAGAGATACCGCCATGAGAGTCCGGTGATGAGAGATTCCACCGGGGTAGGACTTGACCTTGAGTCAAGCTAATCCGCATATCCGAGTAAAGATGAAATGTAAAATGCCAATATAATATATGAAAATGTATTTGATTCACATGTACCAAATGTTTAGATGATTTATGCTATGAGAAATGCATATGAGATTTGAATATGAAATGCTTTAGTTTTCACAAGCATGTGTATGGCTTTGCCATGAGATTTGCATTGGTTTAAATGCATGAGATAGAATAAGGGTACATGTGTTTTCAAATGGAGATTTGCTTTGAAATGGTTTTCAAGCATGAGATAGAATGAGCATGTTGTTGAAAATGGCTTTTGAGAAAGAGTTTTGAATAATGCATTGTTGTGTTGGTTTTCTTTGAGCTTGCCTCACTAAGCAAATGTGCTTACGCTCTATTTTACCAAAAATGCAGATAATTGAGGTGAATTTGGGTAGCAAGAAGGTTTAGAACATCCAAGAAAGTGAAAAGCTCATGTATGGTGATGTTTTGACACACTTAGTATTGATATTTGGCAATGGGGCTTCAAGGTTGTTTTTGGGAGATGTATTTGGAACTCCCTATGTTTGTAGCAAGTTTGTTATGGCTTTTGAAGTTTGTAAATGGTCTTATATGGTTTGGTTTTAGGTTTTAGGTCCATATTTGGTTCATGTGGTTAGGAAGCATGCCTATAGACTAATGTTCATGTGTTCGATTCCATGTTTTAGCTTAAGCTTCTTAAATATGTTTTTTTAATCTAATCATGTTGCTAGTATGTTATGGTATGATTTGGGATATGTTTGAGTGTGAAAAGATGTGAAAAAAAAACAGAAAATTATGTTGTTGCAAGGTAGGGTGTATCGAAACACCCTTATCTGTTTCGAAACAGGGGCCCGAAATGGCCATAGTTTTTCGGAACGGATGAAGGTGTTTCAGAACACTTTGGCTACTGGAGAGGCATGTTTCGATACTGGTCTCGGAACGCACCCAAGTACCGAAACGGTCAACATCGTTTTGGTACGACCGTTTCAATACCAGGGTCAGCGTTTCGAAACGGATGACTGTTAGGCTGTGTTTTTGAATTGTTTCAAGTTCTCATGTTTTACATTTTAGTCCTGGATGTTGTGCATACAATCGATTGAGCTTGGAATGTCCTTTTAAGCTGATTTTTGACAGAGATGCATGTAAAATGTTTAATTACATATTGGTCAGCTTAAAATTTGCAAAGTCTTTATATTTTCCAAAATTTACGTTTTGGTCCCTAAAAGTGTAATTCTTACAATTTAATCCCTAAATGTTTTCTAATCGCTGTGCCTTTCTCCCTCATGATTCTTGAAGTAATCACGTAGGCTTAATGTGCATCTAGGAAAGATAAAAATGAAAAAAGGGTCATTAATCAAGGTTGACTTTCAGGTTGACTTTGGTTTTCCCCGTGTAATCTTCGTAGTTCGGGTCAAGCGTCTAGGTCGGGCTAAGGGGGTTACAAAGTCAGAATATTGTTTCTCCCGCTGTAGATAATACTCGTCGGCGTGAATCTTGCAATGAACAACAACTTTTGGTTCATCCTCTTTTAGCCGCCATAACCCTAACCTTTGTCTAGGCTGGATGGATCAACACCTAGTATTGATGATATCGTGCTTACTTCTTTCGTGAGTTTGACTCTCTTGATGCCAAACAAATTAATTGCTCAAAATCGATCTCTCGACTCAATTGAAAACAATGAAGAACATGAAATAAGAAAACCTTAAATTTATTGCAAAAACAAACTTAAACCTAAACAACCATTCTCACAACTACTTTACAACATAACCCAAACCCTAGAGAATTTAGAACATGGTGGCGGCAAGAAAACACAAGAGAAACCTAAGCTATGCCGACTTGTCTACCTGTCTAAAATACAAAATATGATGGGTTATATATATGGCATGCCCTAGGTTAAGTACTCCTTGGAGTAGAAGTCTTCTTTATGATAAAGTATTTTTTGCATTGAATGCATCCTTTAAATTCTGACTTCATTGACTTGAAGTTTGACTCCTTGTGCCACAAGTAAGCTTAAGTCGCCTTGGATAATTTCCCCTTGAGCGGCTCTGTCTGTTGTTTCCGATATCAATAATTTGCATGGATGGGCTCATTGGACTCAGAAAATTATGCTCTTCCAATTGCACTCCAATTCACCAATCCTCAAGTTGTTGCCCTAGGCGGCAGATATGGCGGCGGCAGCTCCTCGGTAGCATCTCTCTCTGTGTTGAGCTACTTCAGTACAACTCCTTGACTTGCTGCCTCAGCATCATCTCCTCAGCTTTCTTCTCCTTCTGATAGCTTCTAGCACCTGAAACTAAAACTAAACTAAAACAGTATCTTTTCTCACCAATTTGAATATATTCAATAGAAACAAGGCAAAGCAAATTGTAAATAATGCATGCATGCACCTAATTATGCCTAAAATGTACTTAAGAACAGCAATAATATGAGATGGAATGCATACAAAATATAGGACTTATGATCACTTTACACATTGCTCGTGGGTTTTTCCTCTAGCAACCTCAGTATCACTAAGTAAACCTCCTACTGGTCGTGTATTTAGAATATGTGCAAATTGACCCACCTGAGTTTCCATTGTTTTCAATGATGCTTCTTGGTTCTGCATCCGCATTTCAATCATGTCCATGAAAGCATTAACCTTATTAACAAACTTATCATAATTGGCAATATAAGCACTAGTATGAGACATAAAAGTATTCAAAGAAGCCTCTAAAGAATTGTTTGTTGTAAGTTGTTGTTCTTGCATCTGCTGCCGAGGCGGGTTCTTTTGATAGCCTGTGTTCTGATTGGTAGGGTTTTCTACAGTGTTAAGGTTACTCCATGAGAAGTTTGGATGTTTCTTCCAGTCCAGATTGTATGTGTTCGTGTTGGGAGTACTATTCCGGTTGTAGGTTCCCATGAAATTGCCATATTATATACATTCTGTAGAGTCATTGTCACCACCACATTCATCACATAAGGCTTCTACTGCTTTTACCTCGTATCATTTTCCTATTAGTTTGATCATGTTTTCAACCAATCTGGTCAGCTTGTCTATACGGGTATTAACGGACTTTGTTGCTTCCAACTTATTCATAGTGCCCTATCGTCTAATGCCGCCTCAACGAGCGGACGTAAACTACTAATCATTTTTGGCCAACTGGTTCAGAATCCTCATTCCCTTCTCTGGTGCCTTATCAAGGAGTATGTCATTTGTTAACGCATCTAGCATCATCCTGGTGGGTTGATTAACACCATTGTAGAACATAGATACTTGCTTCCACGGCGGTAGTCCTTGGAGCGGGCATTTGTGTAGAAGTTCTCGGTAGCGTTTGCATGCTTCGTACAACGCCTCATCATCAGCCTGGCGGAAAGAGGTAATCTTACTTCGTATACGATCAGTGACATTTGATGGATTGAAACGAGCCAGAAAATCTCGACACAGGTCTGTCCATGACTCAATAGAACCAGTGGTCTAGCTATTCAACCAAGTTTCGCCCTATCCCTCAGTGAATAGGGGAATAACCGCAATTTCAGAACATCCAGGGGTAATCCTTGAATTCTAAAAGAATTGCAAATCTCTAAGAATGACTTCATGTGCTACCGAGCATTCTCATTTACTGTGCCCCCAAACTGTCCCAGTTTATCAATCATATTGAACATGACTAGCTTGAGTTCAAAATGATTTGTATTGATGTCCGGTTCTACGACTGCAGAGTCAAGGTTGTCTATGTCTTCCTCCATATAGTCTCAAGTGGTACGGACTCGTCTTTGCTGACTAGGAGGGAGAAGTGGTGGTTGCTCATTTTTCCGCCCACCATCTACCGCAGGGTCTACCACGGCGGCATTATTGGCATCATTGTCGTTATGTATTGTTGCTCCTGCTGCTTTTGCTGCTGCTAATGCTTCTCGTGCTTCTCTTCTGATTTTTCTTGCTTCTCGTTCGATCTCGTCAATAAACAGGTGTTTAGACGACGGATTTGCTATGTTCATAAACTAGAACAAAGAAGTTGTGAAATTTTTTTATGATGATAAAGAAAAACTAAACTAGAAATTAAATGCAATAAATGAGAAGTGCAAGAAAGTAAAGACGAAGTTGTTGTTGCCAATCCCTGGCAACGGCGCCAAAACCTTGTAGAGTGTAAATGTGTCCTCTAAATTGAGTGCAAGTGTACACTACTGCCAAGTTGTAGTAATTCAGATATCGTCTCCACGGGGATTGGAAGCTGCTTCAATGATTAAATTCCTGCACGATGAAAAGTAAAAACACAATTTGAGTTGGGATTTGAATTGACTTGATTAAAATTAAAAACAAGTAATTTAAAGGATTGAGAATTTAGATTTAGAGAATGGGTCGGTATTGGAATGCTTTGTAGTGTGGATTTTGAATGTTTCTTCTTGGTTCAAGTGCTGCAAAAATCGACTCCACTGCCAAGGTGATGCCTTGGTAGATGACCCGCCGCGGAAAAGACTGATGTGTTGCCCGGGTGGCTGAGTGATGCTTCAAAGTTCGGCAAGGCTTCCTTCAATGACTCCTCCTTATCCCTAAGTCAAAATACTATTGGCAAACACGTCTTGATAATACCTCCTAGCGTGAATCTAAGGATGAACACCAACCAATTCTTAAGCCTCCTTTAGCCGCTGAACTTCTAACTTATCCCTAAGACAAAGTAACTTCACCCTAAGTTGGATAAAAACGTGTTTACTCGTTTTCTGAGTCTAACTCTCTCGATGTTAGGCAAATTGATAATTGCTCTCTCCTCTCCCGATTTGATTGCAAACAAGAACAATGCCAAGAGTAAACAAACTTTAAATTTTTATTGCAACACTTAAAAACCTAAACAAATGCAAACAATCTTTCACAACTACTCAACAAATCCAACTCTTTGCATGTAAGTGGCTTTTCTTGGGCTTTTGGACTCCGATTTGCATGCAAGTGGTCTCTAAAAATCAGGCTGGATGTGTTCTTCTTGTCGCATACCACTTTTCATGTTTTCAGCTGCCTTGGGTTGCTGCCTTGGCGGCACACCATCTGTTGCCCCGACAGAGGTCTGGCTCAGCAAGACTCCTTAGTCTGGGTTTCTCCCCTGTAGCTTTGTCTGATCAGCGTCTTCAGCAGGTACACCAGCATCGTTCATCAAATGTTCATCTCCTTCATTCTGCCCTCTTTGCTGCCGCGACATCGTCTGTCTAGGCGGGTATCTGCGTGCAATGAAACATATACCAGAGCAGTATCTTTTATAGATAAAAACAGTGAATTTTATCAAGTAGGGCAGAATATCTAATCTATGCAGTTTGTGAGTATGTTTACCTAATTATGCAACTAAAATGGGCTTAAGTCTAACAATAATTGAGCTATCCTAGGGCTAAAATCTAGTACTTTTTCACAGTTAACATATTACTTTCATGAATAATAAATTTCATCATTACAAACTAAATTGTTTGCTGTAATATTGGAATTTAGAGTTGTTAGCTATACGAGAAAGCCAATATCTACACTTGCTTAGAGTAAATTTCAAATTTTATTTAATTCCCCTATCATTTTCCTTAATTTTTCTAGTATAATTGTGTGGATGATTTAAATAATTTGGTGTTGCTCATTGGTGTTTGGTTTTAAGACTTTACGCTTGGAGGCATCTATTTCAGATGCATTTCTTCGGTTGTTGCATTATATTGATGGGAAGGAGGTGAATAAATTGCAGCAAAAGTGTAAAATTCGAAGAAGAAGGAGAAGAAGAATGGTTAAAAACAACCCTTATCAAATTATAACTAATAAAGAAGTTTGGCTTAGTGGCAATGCCATAGGTTTTTTCTTTCAAAGACTTGGGTTCGATTCTAAACAAATATGATACTACCACCTGTTAGCATTTGATTGGTTGAAATTAATTTAATAAAATACAATTATTTAAAACTATTTTAAAAAAGAGATGACGATGTGGCATGCCATGTCATCATTAAGTGTCATGTTGATATGCTACATCATCATTATGATTCATGTGTAATTATCTAACCAGCGGGATGTGTTGACCGTTAGTCAACTAACAGTTTTCATCCGACGAATGAAACTTTTGCCCAAAAATAAAATGTTAAAGGCTAAAATACTTAAAAAACACAGAATATGGGTGAAAGTGACAAAATTGTTAAACGTTAGGGGTATATTACAATGACTTCTTTTATGATTATATGATTTTTCCTAGTCAAACTTATGTTAACTGTGTTCTTTTATGCCAATGGATTTCGAATGTACAAAGTCCGGATGCGACTATATTTGTCATGTTTCATGTTCATGATAATAATTTAACATGTTCATATATGACACACAGAGGTGTTGTTGGTCAAACTTGTAATGTTGCTTGTGTTTACTATATAGACTTAGCTTTTCTATTTTAAGTTTCCTTGTGAATGTTGGATTTTCCTTTGATTATTTAAACTTTTTTTTTATACTTTTCAATTATGCATCTCTTATTTTTATTTTTTTAGATTAGCAAAATATATTATTTTACAATGAATCCAAAATGAATCAGGATCTCAACTCAATAAATTTTAAACAAAACAACATAGCCTCATTAAAAAGGGAAAAAAACAAAACTGCAAGAGAATCAACAAAATAAGAGAACTAAAGCATGATATATTAATATTTGGATTAAGAACATGTCAAAACACCAACCCGTCAACTAAAAACAAAATAATTTAGTGTATATATTGTTATTTGTATAATCAACATGAACTTTTATTCGTTCACTGTATACATAAAATTTCGATTTGATTTAATTTTCACAAATAAATAAAGTCATTATCGATTAGTATCATTTTACAATAACATATTGTAAAAACAATTCATTGTATTTATCTTATATAAAAATAAAATGATACATTTTTTTTAAAATTTCTACAATTAAATCAAAATTTTATATGTACAATTGAACTAAACTTGAAGTTCTACATACATAAATTTTAGATTTATCCCCGCTAAAAAAAATATTATCACTACAATTATTACATAAAATTAATTAATTTAGTGTTGTTTTTAAAAGAGAAAAAAAAGTCTATTTTGAGTGGAAGGAATCTAAAGTCCAACCCAAGGAGAATGGTTAAGAACTTAAGATTTGCGAGTAAACTGGAGCAAGTTAATCTAAACTTCCTTCTGCTAAAGCCCATCTTGAAATACAAGGTTTCAGGCTGAATGGATGAACCGAATGAAGTTTGGTAGCATCAGGTGCAGCAATCCTTGAAGGGCAAAAGTTGCAGAAACAGCCCAATAACCATTTTTTCAAACATTTCTGAACTAACAACCAATGCCTAAAATTCAAACACTTATCTAATCAGTACCATTGTTAAAAACTTTCGACAATAAAATTTATTAATTGATCAAGTGGTCAAGAATGCTCATGTTATCTCATTAAAGGGATGAGAAATTAAGTCCCTTAAGCAAGGTGAGGAGTTCGAAATCTGATATTGTGAATAGACAAAATTAGGTTGAAAGAGTCTCCCCAATTGGACTTTTATAAAATTTAATTCAAATTACTCAGCCAATAAATCATATACCGATGTCCGGTGCTAAACAAAATTAATCGGTTAAAGGTACTTGCAACGCGTAAACCTCAGTTGGGGCTGCAACGGGTATTTTCAAAAGTAAAAAAATTCTGTTACAAACAATCGCCCATTTAAATACTAAAAATGATAGACAAACTGCCGTTTAATGGTCAATCGTTGACTGTTTGAAAAAAAAAAACTTGAACAAATACATATCTAAACTACTAAACTCAACCAAAAATGCAATATTAATTTGTGATGCAACCGTCGTCCCCAAGAATGATTGGACAACATTGGAACCTCCCTCTCTCTCTCTAGTCTCTCCCCATGTTTGTAACGGAGAAAACCCCAAAAAGACACATCCCGAGACGTTTTGTGTTGGGCTTTCACATCGTCGCATGTGAAATAGCAACAGGAAACGCACCAGCAATTACAATAAAAAATTAGGATTTGACGAGCACCGATTAACACTATTAATTTAATTTATAAAGATTAAAAATTTAAAAAATTGACCGTATAATTATAAATTATTTAAAAATAAAAAAATAACTTAATTAAAATATATTATTTTTTTAATTTTTTTTAAACATATATCAAAATATCTACCTTATCCCTAAATTACAAAACTTTAATTTTTGTTCAGTTGAAATTCAAATCGTCGCCACCGTTGTTGCCGCTGCCGCTGCCGTCACCATCGTTGTGTATGGTCCAAACTCAAATGAAGTCGTTACTCCAGCCCAAAACCCCGATGTCCCTATGATCCGACCATCGATGACCACCGTGGAACCCTTGCCTTTATTCCGTGACATCTCCGTTTCCATGAGACAAAACTTGTTCATGAGATAATTACAGATTTGTTGCTTCCAATTCGATTTTTTCAATACCTTAAAATCGTCCCATGAAAAAGAAATCAAGCATCAAGCGGCAAGTGGCGACGGTGGAAAACAGCGGCGGCGGCGACTTAAATTTCAAATGAACAAAAATTAGAGTTTTGTTTTTTAGGGGTAGATAGCTATTTTGATCTATGTTTAAAAAAAATAAAAAAATTATTTTAATTAATTTACCTTTTAATTTTTAAATAAATTATAATTATATGGTGAGTCTTTTAAATTTTTAACATTTATAAATTAAATTAATGATGTTTATCGGTGCTCGTCGTTAGTGGTGCTCATCGATGCTCGTCGAGCGTAATAGAATTTTTCAAACAAAAATAAGGTATTCTAACATGACTCACTCAATAACCCGAACTACTGTAGCTCTGCTCCAGAATGATTAAACCAAATTTGATTTTTTCTTTTACATTCGAATTAACTCGAATGGCTTTATTTCGATTTTAAAACTGAAATTACTGTTGGAAAATTGACTGTGAGCGATTTTTCAGGCTGTACTGTAAAGGGGTGGAAGCGGGAAAGGGGAAGATTCCGACTAACAACCAAGCAATGAATCGAATCTTTTTGGACCACACAACGTTTGTCTTTTCCATGGGAGTGATAAAAGAAGACGGAGAAAGAAAAACAAAGTAGGTTAATGATTGCATGAGTTCGTGCCTTGCAGCAAAATGTGACCTTAAACCGATTAAAGGTGTCGTAATTTGTTTCATGTTTTAAAATATAAGAATGAAGCACACTTAATCCACCAACAATTATGATTGATGAATCATCTTTTATTTTAGAAAAAGTTGGTGAAGACTTTGAGTTATTTGATTTTAAAATTAATTTGTTGTGACTTGCAGTACTAACTCATTAAAGTTTCATTTACCTTATGTTTGTTAAAGATGTATCTTTAGAACTTTAATGGTTTATTTTTATGTACTTACTAAACTTTAATGATATATTACTATGTTCTCGATTATCAAAAAAAAAATCATATGTTTTGAATAATGTTGGAACTTTAAACTAAGTATCAAGTTTGTGTATTTCGTGTTGTGTTAGAACTCTATAGTATATAGATATTTTTTTAACTAAGTATGAAGTTTGTGTTTAAAATATTTATATTTAAGTATTTTCAAAAAATTCTAGTGTAATATTTGTCGGAGAAATAATTTTATTATTCTCAAAAAAAGCAGTGAACATATATAAAAAAATTGTAATAGATTGCAAGTTAACAAGTAACCAAACAGTTAATAACTCTTAACGGTTAGATTACAATTAATAAAATATAATAATTATAATATAACGGTTAACCGACTATGAATACTCCTAAATTGTGTTGTTAGTCATATCCATCTCATTCGAGGGGTTTGTCCTCCTTGTTACAATCGCATGCATACTTGTGAGCCACCGTACTCTCAAGTTTAAGAATTATTGAACTCCAACAACACTGAGAATCTATTTGGAATTTCAATCAGCCTCTCAAAATCATGGGGTTTCTTGAATTGGTTTGAACTCCATTATTTGAGGGGTTTCCGTAAAGAAAAGGACATGTACTCGAAAGTTAAAAATAAATTATTGAATACGGAAGGCAATAATGTCCTTCTCCAACTAATTATGAGGCCTTCAACCCAAGGATGGACCATATCAAATGTCAAGTGTACATCACCATCCAACTTTACACATTACACCTCTCCATCAAGTTAATTTGTACTTATGTCTGTCTAGCACTATATATGTTTTTCTTTATCCAAGTCTAGCACTATATATGTTTTCTCTCCCCATTTCAATGCATTTAATTCTTCCCATATGCACATCTTTTTCTTTCTTTCTTTTTTGGTGAAAAGTAAAATGCCTTTTCCGTTGCCATGGTTCGCCTCACCACTCCTCACAATGACCTTTGCATCAAGTTTTTAGAACTGCAAAACTTGACAATAGCTTTAGAACTGCAAAACTTGGCACGTCAACCTACTTATTTTGAGGTCCTAATGTTTTTAAGTTGAAGGCATGGCCCCCAAATGAAATACAAACATGGAACTGTGATTCGAGTCGTCCACCCGAATACTCCAATGACTATACAGTAGTCAGTATACAGTGCCACTAGGGGCTCAAATTTCACGCCACACCCTCCATTAATGCTACCTTCCTAATCATATTGAATGATGCATGGTTACGGTCAATTTGATATTGTTTTTGGAAAGTATTTTTGAAAAATAGTTTTGAAAATTTTAGTATTGTTGTCAAGAAGTGTTTTTAAGGAGATACAATATTCATTTTAGACATTATATTTTCAAATATAAAAGAATTAGTGCATAAACGAGGATAAATGAATAATTTTGTTCAAATGCACTTTTGAAAAAGCTAAAATCTAAGATTCTTCAGCTTTGAAATTGCACTTTTTCAAATCAGGTTGAAAAAGAGATTTCTACCACCCTTAATCCTAAATACAAGTACAAAATTGATTCCTCAATATAAAATGGGTAAACCAAATGTTTAGTCACTCAGTTTTCAAATTGTTTCTGTTTTTGTCTTTCAACTATTTAAATTTTAAATTTGATCTCTAAACTTCTAAATTTCGTTCATTTAAGTCACTCGATCTTAGTTCTTGAACCACATCTAAATATATTATAAATGATAATCTCAAATTTTCGAGGAAATGAGATGAGTGTGATAATATCAATTAAACTCTCGTTTTGTTTTTTTTTTTATTTTACTTTTTTTAAATATTACCCGTTTGTTATAAAAATAAAGTACATCTTAATTAGTTACAAATAAGATCATGTTTTAAATGTAAGGAGTGACAAAAACAAAATAGCCTCTCCAATTATCAAAATAACAATTGGCAAGGCTATTTTGTTTTTGCCACTCCTTACATTTGAAACAAGTCTTATCTGTAACTAATTAAGATGTACTTATTATTTTTATTTCCAGTAATAGTTTTTTTTTTGTGAGATATGGATAAGGAAGATGAATACAAAAGTTTAGAACCTCATTCTTAACTAGAGCTGTGGATTGGTTTCATTCCCACACCACAAAGTTGTGAAATCCAATCCATGAGTAGCTGAAATACTTGTGGCTTATGAGGGTTAGTGCGGATTCATAATATATTCCATACGAAGTGGACAGCAATAATAAAAACAAACAAAATTGCTCAAATGGCTTACTGGAAAAAGGCATGCGAAACTGATCTTTCAAAATCAAGGGACCCTATCTTGTTTCATTGTCAATAAATATAAATGTGGTCACAAATAGAATCTTCAGAACCCAACAAATTGCGCCATCGACTCCTTGGCAATGATAGCAAAGGTTGAGTTTTTCCAGAATTTGAAGTTTTGGATTCGAGTCTCACTTAGACTTTGATTGGTTGGGTAAAAAAGTGGAAGGGAAGATGAATGGAAGAAAGTTGAAAAGAAAATAAATTTAATGGTTGATTGATAGAGTGGAGAATTGGAAGCAAAGAAAATAGAAGGGGAAGTAGTTTTTTTTTTACTCCTATACAAATAATTTTTTCTTCCAAATTTAGTGGAAAATAGGAAAGAAAAAGTGGAAGCTATCATGCTTTACTAATAAAATTGTCAAATTATATTTAAAATAGTTTCATCAATATTTTTGTTATGATTTTATTTTTATTCAATTTAGTCCCTAAAAATTTTATTTGATCTTATTTGTTTTAAATTTTATTATTAAATTCAATATTATTAATATAATATTATTTTGTTCACTTTAGTACATAAAATATTTATTTAATCCAAAATTGACTCATATTTGTTTCTAATTTTTATAATTTTATCTAATATTTTTCCTATGGTTTTATTTTTGTTAAATTTAATCCTTCAAATTTTATTCCATTCTATATTTATTTCTATTTTATAATTTAATCCAATACCTTATAATTGCAAACTAAACGTTTCAGTCACTATTTTTATAATTACGATTAAGGACTCGTTTTAGCTCTGATTAACCTGAAGCTTGATTTATATGTTAATGATGATTTTGATTTCATAAAGGAAGGTTTAGTTTCAATTTTTTGAAAAATTTCTCCCTGTATTTATGAATGTTTACAAAATGGCCCATAAACTACTCATTTTTGCAATTTACACTCTATTTCAAATTCGATTTCAACAAGAATTTACCATTAAGTCTAATTGGAATTAATGAGTCTAAAACATACCTTAAACTGAGTTTTTAACTTAAAATACAACTTATGAATTATTTACATTTTAGTCCCTAAACCTTGATTTGGTTAAGTTTACTTCGATTTGAACTTCTTTTTATTATCAAAACAGAGGTATACGTTGTTTCTACATATATTAAAATTATATTTAAGTTTTGCGTGTTTTTTGGGTTTAAATCTTGTAAAATTACAAAAAATTGTTTTTGTTATATCGTTTATTTTCTAAATTTTTTAAAAGTTTATTTTCTAGGGTGACTTTAGTTAATCGTTTCCTCTTTATGTTCATGTTGGTTGTTTACTTTCATGTAATTGAATATGCTTGCTTTTTACAATTTGATTTTAGGCCACAAATGGGTCATTTGTAGCATTCGATATTTGAGTTTGATACGTTTGTACCGAGTATTAGGTGTTGCATTAATAGTGAAACTCTTAAGATGAAATTATGAAAATTAGAAATAAATAGAGGTTAATTTCGGATTAAATAAAAATTATATGGACTAAACTGGACAAATATAAAACCATATTAAAAATATTGGACTCAACTATAAAAATAAAATTACATATAGGTCAATTTTGAATTAAAGAAAAGTTTAGGGATTGAATTAAACAAGAATAAAACTACATTAAAAATATTTGATTGAATTATAAAAATTAGAAACAAATAGGGATCAATTTTAGATGAAATAAAATTTCAGGGCTTGAATTAAATACAAAAAACCATATTAAAAAATTTGACTAAATTAGAAAAATTAAAAATAAATTATAGTTTTCAAAGCTTACTTTTTTCCTCTCACTTTTCTATTGTACCAAGCAATAGAGAGGAAAGAAACATATTTTCTTTCTAATTTACCATCCTCTCAGCCAAGCACACCGATAGAAATGAAAACAAATAAAATTTTCATCCTTCTATTTTCCATCAATTTAGTTTTTCATCTTTCTAATTTTCTTTTCTCTCTACCAAGCAAAACTTTGCTTAGTTGGGTGGAAAAGTAGAAGGGAGGAAGAAGGGAAGAGAAAAACTAGAAAGAAAATAAATTTAAAGTTTGCTTGGTAGAGTGTAAAACTAGAAGGAGAAAAAAAATAGGAGGAAAGGTAGTTTTTCTTGGTCTCATACAAATAGTTTTCTCTCCAAAATTAGGTGGAAAATAGGAAAGAAAAATGAAAACTATCACACTTTAATAATAAAATTATCAAAATATGTTTCAAAATTTCTAATTTTATTTTCACCATATTTATAATTAATTTTTTAGAGTTTCATCCAATGTTTTTATTATGATTTTATTTTTGTTCACTTTAGTCCATAAATTTTTTAATGTTTATCGTTATTTTTTTAATTTTATTTTTAAATTCAATATTCTTAATATAATAACATTTTTTCACTGTAGTCCATAAAATATTTATTTAATCCAAAATTGACCCATATTTGTTTCTAATTTTAATAATTTTATCTAATAGTTTTACTAATGTTTTATTTTTTTCAATTTAATCCCTTAAAATTTATTTAATTTGGAATTAACCTCTATTTATTCTTATTTTACAATTTAGTCCAATATCTTATAATTGCAAACTTTATGTTTTATTCACTAATTTAATAATTGTAATTAAGGACTCGTTTTAGCTTGGACTAACCTGAAATTTGATCTATATGTCAACGATGATATTGATTTCATAAAGGAAGGTTTAATTTCACTTTTTAAAAACTTGCCTATGTATTTTATGAATGTTTTCAAAAAATACCCACAAACTACTTATTTTTTTCAATTAAAATTATTTCAAATCTAATTACAATACAAAATTTACCATTAAGTTTAATTGGAATTAATGAGTCTAAAACAGTCATGAAACCAAGATTTTCAATTAACATCCAACTTATGAATTTTAGTCCCAAACCTCAATTCCATTAAACTTACTTCGATTTGAACCTTTTTTTTTAGCAAAATAGGGGTATAAGATGTTTCTACTTATATTAAACTTGTATTTAATTTTTGAATGTTTTTTATTTAAATTTTGCAAAATTACCAAAATGCCTTTTTGTTAAATCGTTTCTTTTCTAATTTTTTTAAAGTTTTATTTTCTCGGATGACTTTAGTTAATTGTTGTCTTTTTATTTTTTAAAAAAATTATAGTTTATTATAGTATAAGAAACCATTAGCAAGAGCATCGTTAAAAAAACCTCCCTATACCTAGTTGGAAGAAAAAGAGTGCACCTTACTAATGGGGCAATCAAGCCAAACCTTACAAAAGTCCAAAAAAACACACAGTTACAAAAGCAGTAGGATAAAACACCCCATATTCACATAATCTAACAATTTCAGTGAGCCCCCTAAAATTTCAAACACACTCCAAGAACGTACAAAGTTTCTAGAAAAGGAACATCAAACAATCCAGCCGGATACTACATTTCAGATTGCCCAAGTCCATGCTTGCTTTCTGCAGGGTTAATCCAAACAAAAAGAGCAGTCCTATGAATCCTATTATTTTCTAATTTATCTACAGTAACATTCGTAGCCCCTCGAAATCACTGATATGGACCATTTCAAGTCTGCACACCATTTCAAACAATCTTCGATAACCTCTTTGAAGATACTAGGAACATCATTAAGACTTATGAACCATTCAAAACATACCGCACAATCGATTTCCAATATTAGTTTACATGAACGAGACCACACCCATTCTCTAAATAGGAGGATAACCTCTTTCAAAGCGAGTATTTCTGCCGAAGTAGCATCAATGCAATCAACTAACTTCGCGAACATCATGAGAGTGACGTTGTCTGCGTTCCTCAAAATGCCTTCAATCCCCGCTCTTCCAAACCCCATTCTACAACACCATCAACATTGAACTTCAAAGAGTTCAACGATGGTTTTACCTAAAGGTTTTTCACGTTGCCCAACCGATCAACATTTACACATTTAACCATTTGGGGAAATCGTAAAAAAACTTCATTGGAAACTAAAGAAAGTGGCCACTTAGCTTTACACCACCACTCTAATCTCAATAGAAAACTATCATGTAACACCCCCTCCCGGCCTGATCGAGAGTCGAGTCGGAAGGTGCTACCTATGAATAGTACGATAATCGGTGCGATAAAATTTCAGTCAATAACAACATAAGATCGATATTATACTAATAAAACATTACCGAATATACATCTTAGACCAATTCATCCATTATGAAACAATAATTAATCATTTAGGACCAATTCTTGACTATTACAAGTTTTAGGGACTAAACTATAAATCTTATACATTAGAGGTCCTTCGATACAATTGATTATACCACAATGAAATTCAATACAATAATAGCAAGTTTGTAAATTTTCATACTATTCAGAGTTCATTTACTCATCCAATTGAATCAACCTAAATTCAGTGACCAATCTGTGTACATTGTAAACTTTCAATTTATACCTTTTAACCAACATAACTAACCATGTATCGGAACACCATGATGCTATTTTGATACGGGTGTACGATGGTCAACCTGGGTTAACTTTGTCGATTACCCGTATCGATATAGGTAATCCACCATTTCGGTACGAGTTGACTTTCATTGACTTTGACCCGTTCCGATACAGGTTAGACCCATATCGAAACAAGGGATTCCAGTAGCAAAATGTTTCGATACATCTCCAAACTGTATCGATACATCCTGCTCCTCAGGTTCAATTATGCTTAACTATATCGATACGACATTACCCCGTATCGATACAGCCTGACCTGTAATGACATATTTTTATTTGGTTTTTAATCAAATTGACCTACCAAACGATGTTAAAATGCAATGAAACTTTACACACAATATTACTATGCTATAAATTATTGGAATGCCAAATTTCATGATCATTAGAATATGTTTACTAGATTTTCACCTATGTGAGCCATATATGCCATTTTTACCATCTTTTAGCCATACCAAAAGTCATTTTTGGGCCTTTAATAACATTACAACTTATACACATTACAAGCATACCAACATTGGCACAAAAGACTAGTTCAACTACTTTGCCACCTTCCTAGAAGTTCATAGAGTCCAAATACATTACTCTTGGCTTGTAGTGACTTGTCTTGCCTCAACTTTTCTAATCTTCTACAACGATCGATCCCTTAACCTGAAATGCATGAGATGAGACACGTTATGCATACAAAGCCTAGTGAGGTAGTCATAAATAATGTAAATATCAATGATGATGCATGAACATGTTCTCATGCTTATCGATATCAAAATCATGTTCTAACGTACAATATTTAACATATCAAATTCTCTATTAAGCCTTGGATTGAATCAAGATAGTGAATACACGAATTCCTATGCCTCACCAAATCAATAAATGGTCTAGTCCCTCCGCCTCTCTAATGACCAAGTATAATACACATCCCTCTACCTCGCCAAATCAATATAGGCAGCAGCCTTAGGACCGTAGTCCACCAAGTACTCTGAGCTCATAAATTCTATGGCATGCCAATTGTTTCCAATGTCTATCCAAATCCAAGGTTTCAATGACAATATCCATATTCAATATTCAATGACAACTCCAATGATCAATGTCTTTAATGTCATTAATAGTAAACGTGTCACAATATCAATATTCCATGATTTCAATGTTAATGTTAATATCAATAACCAATGGTTCATTTACAATATTTCAATAACAATAACTATATAGATGACAATGCACGATGATGATGCCAATGACTATGTCCGATGTTCCTTACTAAACTTACAGATGCTTACCAATAGTTCTATTTAACAATCCGATGGAAGAATTTCCCCAACCTCGATTATCATACGTGCATTCACATTCATACTATGTCCCTGCTAGATTATCATACACCATTTCCCCAACCTCGATTCTTCCAATAAAATTAGATCTTCTTCTTGCCAAAGCAGCCAAATGGAAGAATTTCGTATTTTTATCACCTGCAACAACCCATGTTAAACATGATTTTTGAATCCACTCTCGCTCTTCTTTTCTAACAACCTCCCATAATCTTCTTCTAGTTGTATTTAGCTCCTCTCTGAGTAACTGATCATGAGAACCATATTAAATTCTACCTTCTAACTCAGAGCACTTTTGCTCTAAATCTTAGATTGATTCTGAGGTGTTTCCCAACTTTTTCGAAACACACTCTTTAGATACCAGCTTACACAATTTTAGCAAAGGTCCAATACCAACCCCTCTCGTGCTGCTTAGTTCTTCATTCATTTTCTTGACATAGGCTTTATCATCACTGAGATATTCGAACCATTTGAATGGCCTAGGTCCCCAAGAGTTAACCATAGTTTCCAAGCTTATTGGGTTATGATCAGAGATGTTTTTATGATGTAAAATCTGGATTAAATCTGGCCAAACTCTCAATAAATCTAGAGACAATAGAAATTTTTCCAACCAACTAAATGAGGAAGATTATCTGAAATTGGACCAGGTAAATCGACCACCATGAAGAGGAAGATCGAAGAGAGAGAATCCTTCAATGAAATCAGCGAACTTATCCATGCCACCTCTATTTAAGCTAACTCCAATTTTTTCCTCTAGGACCCTAACAATGTTGAAATCCCCCAATAAGATCGACATATTACGACTACTCATCAAACTACTTAGATCATTTAGGAAACCCAGTCTATCTCTTGCATCATTAGGGCCATAGACGTTTATTAAAGTACACTAGAACTTGGGCATAATTGTTGTCACTGAATTTTCACATCTTTTTACTTTTTTTGTTATTATTATATTTATTATTATGTATATGTTATAGTGTTATTATTATTATTATTATTGTTGTTGTTATTATTATTATTATTATTTAGTGTTATTAGTCTTATTATAAAAAAACTAAAATAATAATAATAATGATAATAAAAGTGTACTTTCAAATAAAATAAAGAACCCATAGGGACCATTTAATTTTAAATAAGAGTCCAATACAATAAATTATCCGTTAGGCCCAAAATAAAACCCAACTAACCCATTCCCCCTCCCCCAACATATGTGTAGGTTTAATAGGAGCCTTTGGATCTAGAGCAAGGGAATCTGATAGACTAGATTGAACCAACCAAAATGAGGGGGAGAAGGATCACCTGCGCCGCCACGCGTCTGGTGCGTGCAGCCCACGCACGCGGGTTGGTTCTCCCTCCCAGCCCCGATCGCGGCTCTTCCATGACGGCAATTGCCACGATTATCGTTCCAGCATCATCACTGGCTGGCAGTAGCAGCGACCATCTCGCCCGATCGCGTCGAACCCGACCAGCCCCCCGCTTGACTAGTGTTGCCGCGAAGCCCTTCTTCCATCGTTTGAATCTTCAGCAAAAATAAAGAATATTGAGACTCAAAAATGACTCCAAATCTGCATCAAATCGGCCCCAAATCAGAGCATGACAAGAATCAAGCTAGGATTAACATGAAATCCGTTCGAATTCAAATCAAAGGGGAAGAAAGCTGGGATTTATGCTTGAGATTCAAGCATTTTTGTAACTATAAAATGTAACCCCCTCGTCCCGGTCCGGACGCTTGACCGGTCCGAGTGGGCCACACGGGGAAAACCGAAGCGAAACCCATTAAGGTTCCCCCTCGGTTAACGACCCTAGAAAATTTCTTTTATTTATCTTGTCTATATGCATTATTGTTGTCCTATGTGAGAGACGTCAGCGGAGCACAAGCATTCATAAAATGATCATTCGAACAACAGACGCAAAACAGTCCATTTTAGATTATTAGGCAGGCCGTTTCGAAACACCCTCAAGGTGTATCGAAACGCCTTGACTTGGTCAACGGCCCCAAGCCCACACGAGGAGGCTGTATCGGAATGGAGGTCAACCGTTCCGAAACACCCTCAACGGTCAACTTCTCGTGGTCAACGAGATATTGACCGTTCTGAAACACTTAGACCCGTTTTGAAACCCCATCATCTCGGCAAATTCTCAGATTTCCAGTAGCCAAAGTGTTCCGATACCCGTTTCGGAACAGGGGTTCACAATGGCCAAACCGTATCGAAACGAGTTCCGATACGGGGTCCCTGAAGCCAAACCCGTTCCGAAACAGCCCAGCCCGTTTCGAAACACTAGCTGTCTGTAAAATCTCAAAATATGTTTTAGACAACTCCTAGAGGTTCCTAACGTCCGAAGCAACTTCACGAAGCAACCAAATCATACAATTACACTCTAGAGGCATGCTCCCTAGCAACCACACTCGACAAACACAAGATATACAAGAAGACATCCATACCGAGGACCAAACATGGCATTACATTTAGACAAATTAAGGTAGATAAATTAAGGTAGATAAAACCAATACGATTACAAGCAAGGCATACATCTCAAAAGCCAAGTTAACAAACACATACGAGGAGTCTAACATGCTCCTAAACAACAACAACATACTCTAAAAGCATCATAACACTAACACATGTCACATTGCTTGACCATTACATCATAATTAAAAAGTTCATACTCGGTAGCTAAACAAGCACCACAAAGCACACTTGGAGGCCCCCTTCTTGCACTTAGCAACCCCCGAACTAAGGATCTACATTGTCAAACAAAGAGAGAGCGTAAGCAATAAAGCTTAGTGAGGGTAAGCTCTTTAAAAACAAACCTCGACAATGCAAGGTCCAAGCACGTACTCAACTAAGGTAAATGCATGATTATACATTCGATTCTCAAGAGCTAAAATGTTAATGATGCATGAACAATATTCAATTTTATGTCATGCTTAACAAGCTCATTTCCACAACATATGTAAGCACATATAAACATCCAAGTAGGAATCACATTCCACATCACATTGATACACATGTCAATCAATATTGGCACCTAGCTATGACTCGAATACGCGGATAAACACGTTGGAACTCACATCCAACAACCACTTTACCTCACGGTGAGATTACAGTCATCACTGGTCTCACGGAGGGGATTCCACTCATCCTCACGCCCCGTCGATGGGATTCCACTCATCATCGACTATATATAAATAACAATTTCCGGGCGAACCCGTACTCCTCCTTGGTGACTCAACGCCACCAAGGCCACGCGCGAATTTGACTCATGTGTGCACACTAACATCCTAATGATCGATCATTTTTACTTAAGCATACTAGTGCCAACATTTAACTCATTCCACATTATCAAGTACAAATAATTCCATGCCTAGCACGTACTCACCATGATCACAATCATGAACCATTCACATGCATATCATAATGCATCACAAATCATGCCTCATCTCACATGTATAGCACAATATACATTAATCATCATATCACAAATATTACGAGGCATAAACATCAATTACAAGTTCAACCAACGTCTCTAGTTTAAGTTTAGGATTAGGCTACCACCCTAATCCTAACTCTAGGTGGGTCTACCAAGCCCGACCTAGTCCACATGCTCGAACCAAACACTTAGAAAACCACTTTGAAAACATTAACCACTCACATATACTTCCAAGCTCAAATACCAAGCAAGCAACCACCCTCAAGCTTTCGGATTTCCTCCCGATGCTTCACCAACACAAGTTCTCGCCTCTAAACAACCTCAACACAAACCAAACAACTTCCAATCAGCCCAAGCATCAAACTAGTTAACCCTGAATACAATTCAAACATTAAACTCAACATTTCAAGCCATGAACAAACCCCACTTTTAACCAATTCGAGCAGCCCAATAACCTTGTTCAAAACTCATGTTTCCAACACCTTTTATACCCACAAATGATCCCAAAGCAACCCCCAACCATAGTACTAACATTAGCCTACCAATTCCAACCTAAAACAACCCCAAAAACTCATCCAAAACCCTTCAAAAACCCCCTTTAAACCCAATTTCGGGAATGTGCTCAAAACCAAGTAAAACTCATATATGTTGCATCATTTGACTCATAGACTTCATAACTAACAACATTAAATCGAAATATTAAGTTTAACAACATAAAGTTGTCATTTTTAATCAAAATCTCCAAAAACTCAATTTCTAAAACATTGAGGAAAATGAAAACCATTTGTACTTTTGAAGAGAGGAAGTTGAGGAGAAGTCAAAAATGATATTACCTTTCAAAAACGAGTTAAAATGAAGGAGAAATGTGATGGAATAGTGGAAGGAGGGTTGGAGCTCTCTTTCACGTTGATTCTTGTTTTGGAGAAGAGAATGAATAGTAAAAGATGATAGAAAGGGGATTTAAAATTAAAAGTTGGGCTAATTACAATATTGCCATTAATGAATGGCTATTCTCCAATTTCTTTAAAATCCCTCCAAATTGTATTTCATTCATTTTAGTTCAACCCAAAAATATTTGTTTTTGAAACCTGAGGCCCAAAAGATTATTTTAATTATAGAACCGAACCTCAAATAATAATAAAATATTATTTTCCCCCGACCCCCAAACCCGGGTGTTACAACTCTCCCCCACTTAAGGAATTTCGTCCCCGAAATTACCTCACAGAAACAAATACGGAAACTGCTCAAGCATATCAGGTTTCCTCTCCCACGTGGCCTCTTCCATACCTCTATGTCTCCACAACACCTTGACCAACTCTATGGTCTTGCCACGCAACACCTTGCTATCAAAAGCAAGTATCTCAACAAGCTCTTCATTATAAGACAAATCCAGATTCAACTCTATCTCCTCAACGGGCATAACATGAGAAGGATCTGATCTATATCTCCTAAGCATCGACACATGAAAGACATCATGGATCTTCTCTAACTCAGAAGGTAACCTCAAACGGTAAGCTACAGGCCCAATCCGCTCAACTATCTCATACGGACCAATGAACCTCGGACTCAACTTGCCCTTCCGGCCAAATCTCATTACCTTCTTCCACGGAGATACTTTCAGAAACACTTTCTCACCCACGGAGAACTCAATGTCTTTCCTCTTCAAATCTGCATAAGACTTCTGAAGATCGGAAGCTGCTTTCAAACGGTCACAAATCAACTTCACCTTGTCGGTAGTCCCCTTAAGCAAATCCGGCATAGGTAGCAATCTCTGACCTGTTTCAGCCCAACAAATCGGAGTCCTACATCGTCTACCATACAAAGCCTCATAGCGAGCCATCTGAATACTAGACTGATAACTGTTGTTGTAAGCAAACTCAACCAAAGGTAAGTGCTTCTCCCAAGAACCCTAGAAGTCAATCATACAACAACGAAGCATATCCTCTAGAATCTGTATCACTCGCTCTGACTGCCCATCGGACTGCGGATGATAAGAAGTACTAAAATGCAAACGGCTACCTAGTGCACTATGCAAGCAACCCAGAACCTCGAAGTAAATCTAGGATCCCTATCTGAAACAATAGACTTCGGAACCCCATGAAGTCTCACAATCTCACGGATGTACAAGTTTGCCAACTTGTCTAAAGAATCCGTAGTGTTCACCGCCAAGAAGTGAGCACACTTAGTGAACCTATCAACAATCACCCATATAGAATTCTTCTTCGAAGGAGACAACGGTAACCCCGACACAAAGTCCATGGTGATCCTCTCCCATTTCCATTCCGGAATCTTCAAAGGCTGTAACAAACCTGAAGGAACCTGATGTTCTGCCTTCACTCTCTGGCACACCATACAACGGCTCACGTACTCGGCTACATCCTTCTTCAAACCAACCCATAAGTAATCATTCTTCAAATCACGATACATCTTGGTACTACCCGGATGCATAGAAAAAGGACTCGAATGTGCTTCACTCAGAATCTGACGTCTCAACTCAACATCTTCTGGTACTACAATTCTATCTCTAAAGCACAACAAGTTCTCACCACTGAAACTATACTCGGTCGGTCTTCCTTCGGCTAAGTCCTAAACATGGGAAACTAGTGTCACATCTTGCAACTGCTTCTCTCTAATCAACTGAATCAAGGAAGGCTTCACTTGCAACTCGGTGATCAAACCACCATCATCAGACACACTCAATCTAGCAAACATAGCTCTCAACTCGACTACAACATTTCTACTCAGAGCCTCGGCTACTACATTTGCTTTACCCGGATGGTACTCGATGGTCAAATCATAATCTTTTAACAACTCAAGCCATCTTCTTTGTCTCAAGTTCAACTCTCTCCGTGTCATCAAGTACTTCAAACTCTTGTGATCGGTGTAAACTATACACTTCTCACCATACAAGTAATGACGCCAAATCTTCAATGCAAACACAACTACGGCTAACTCTATATCGTGAGTAGGGTAGTTCTTCTCATGAACCTTCAACTGTCTAGAAGCATAAGCAACAACTCTTCTTTCTTGCATCAAAACACATCCTAAACCTATGTAGGAGGCATCACTATAAATCACAAATTCTTTACCTGAAACAGGTTGTACTAACACTGGAGCATTTGTCAAAGCTTCTTTCAATTTCTCAACGGCCTTCTATCTTGCATCTGACCACTCGAACTTAACTCCTTTTTGCAAAAATTTTGTCAAAGGAGCAGCTACCCTAGAGAAACCATCAACAAATCTCCTATAGTAACCGACTAATCCTAGGAAACTCCTAATCTCAGTCACAGACTTAGGTTGTTTCCACTCAACAATAGCCTCAATCTTCGATGGGTCAACATGGATACCTTCGGCCGAAATAACATGGCCAAGAAATACAACCTCTGGAATCCAGAACTCACATTTACTAAGCTTCGCATAGAACTGATTGCTCAACAATCTCTGTAAAACAAATCTCAAGCGCTCATCATGCTCTTCTTCTGTCTTCGAGTACACAAGTATATCATCAATAAAAACAACTACAAAACGATCTAGATAGTCTCTAAAAATCCTGTTCATCATATCCATGAATGCTGCAGGTGCATTCGTGAGCCCAAACGGCATCACAAGAAACTCATAGTGACCATATCTAGTCCTAAAAGCTGTCTTAGGAACATCACACTCTTTCACTTTCAACTGATAGTACCCTGACCTCAAGTCTATCTTCGAGAACACTGTAGCACCTCTCAACTGATCAAACAAATCATCTATGCGAGGCAGCGGATACTTGTTCTTCACCGTCAACTGGTTCAACTGCCTGTAGTCAATACACATACGCATACTACCATATTTCTTTTTTCACGAACAACACGGGAGCACCCTAAGACCAATTTCAATGTCAAGAATAAGAACTAAATAGCTCATAAAGCGTCACCATAAATCAATTCGAGATAGAGCAAAAGAAGAAGAATGTTACCTTCCTCGTGAAACAATCCCCCCATCATCATGTAACCACTCGGCTTAAATCTCTAAAAGTTTCCATGTAAATTTCCCTTACAACTTCTCCCTCTAAAAACTCAATTCCCTTTTAAGGAAGATAGCCACCTGGCCGAGAGCTCCCTCTCCTAGACCATCCATATCTCAACCATTCCAACATGTGTTTAACTTATGCAAATGACACATAATGTAGTTGCCAAATAAATTTTACTTTACATGCAAGACCCTTAAAATGAAGTCTTGTCGAGGTCCTTCTAAAATGGCCATTGAATTGCACAAAGTTTTATTCATGTCCTTAATTAATTTGCCTTAACTTTCATCCACTTAAAATTATACAAGTTTATTTTATCACAAGAAACTATTTTAAAAATACAAGAATCACTAAATATGGTTAACCCGATTTTAGGGATATTACAAAAATACATTTGGGTAATTTTACAATATTTAAACCCAAAACATTCAAAACTTAAATATAAGTAGAAGCATCTTATACCTCTGTTTTACTAATAAAAACAAGTTCAAATCGAAGTAATTTACCGAATTGAGGTTTAGGGGACTAAAATATAAATATTTCGTAAGTTGGATTTTAACTTAAAAATTTAGTTCCAGGACCGTTTTAGACTCATTAATTCCAATTAGACGTAATGATAAATTCTTGGTAGAGTGTAAAATTAAAAGGAAAACAATTGGACGAGAGATAGTTTTCATTGCTCTTATTGAAATAGTTTTCTCTTCAAATTAGGTAGAAAATTGGAAGCTATCATACATTAACAATAAAATCATCAAATTATGTTAAAAAATTCTAATTTTATTTTTACCATATTTATAATTAATTTTTATAGTTTCATCCAATGTTTTTATTATGATTTTATTTTTGTTCTCTTTAGTCCCTAAAAATTTTATTTAATCTAAAATTTATCATGATTTGTTTTGAATTTTACTATTAAATTCAATATTAATAATATAATAATATTTTTTCACTTTAGTCCATAAAAATTTATTTAATCCGAAATTGACCCATATTTGATTTTAATTTTTATAATTTTATCTAATAGTTTTACTATGGTTTTATTTTTGTTCAATTTAATTCCACAAATTTTATTTAATTTCGAATTGACCACCATTTATTCCTATTTTATAATTTACTCCAATATCTTATAATTGCAAAATTTATGTTTTAGTCACTAGTTTTATAATTCTAATTAAGGACTCGTTTTAGCACAGATTAACTGAAAACTTTGTCTATATGTCAACGATGATATTGTCTAAAACCAAAATTGATTTTGATATAATAATATTTTTCAAGGACTTAATTGCAAAAGGAAATAAATTTTTAAATACTCAAAAGACTCACAAAATGACAAGGATTGGAACTTTAAGTATTTCTAAATCAAAAGTCAAGTATCCAAAATATTCTCTAACTATTTTAGAACTAAAATTTTCAAGTTTGTTCCAGCCATACCGATACGGTTACATCTGTATCGATACGGTTTGGCTACTGGAAAACGAGTTAAGAAAAGTGAATCGATACCCTCCTTTTCGTATCGATATAGTTTTAGACTCGATGTAAACCTGGAAACTAAAAACTACTTATCGTATCGATACGCTCCCTATCGCACTGATACGAGTTGGTAAGTTTTGATAAATCTTACCATTTAATTTTTGACCGTTGCCTTGTCAGTTTATTGGAACCAAAAACTTTGAAAATTGGTTAATTGTATCGATATGCTTAACTATCGTACCGATACACTTTTTGGTTAACCAATTCTCCAGATTTCGGTGAGCAAAATCGCTACCGGAACGCACTATGTCGTACCGACCCTCTTTGTAAAATATGGTTTTCGTACCGATACGCATCTTTGCGTATCGATACGCTATTTATATACAACGACTCTTTCTTCTTTTGACAGGTACTGATACGGTGATGCGAGTACCGATACGGTAGGTTAAAGAAGTGCATTTATGGTGAGAAAAAGAGAGCCCAACGGCTTTATTAATGATGCTAACCACCCAAACGGATAGAATTCAATGAAGAGGTATAAAAGCAAACCATTAAAGCTACAACAACAACTATTCATCAAGTCAAGCACATTCAAGCAAAAATCCAATCCAATTTGAGCCAAATAGAGTCAAACCCTTGTAACCATCTTATGTAATCCATTTGTATTTCTTTAATTCAAGATTGGGGAGAGTGTACTTGTGATATGGGGCAAACGTTTTACCTTTGTGAGGTTTATTTTCATTTTCCAACAACTTCTCTTCTTAAAAGTGATCTTTGATTAAGCTTTGGGTAGAAAGCTTAATCGGTTTGTAAGGTTTCCTCCTAATTCGAGAAAAGGGGAAGATTTTCTAGTAAAATTGGTTGAAAATCCTTAATGGGAGCTAAGGTAGTGGATGTAGAGTTTGTTCTAAGCTTGAACAACTATAAATCTCTTATGCCTTCATTTTTAATTTACCAATTTCATCCCTCAAACTTTTAATAGCCAATTCACCTCCCCTCTTGGCCATTTATTCATTGATTGATACACACAACAATTGGTATTAGAGCCTAACTCTTTGAGAGATTAACATCTACAAGAGGCGATCCTTGAAGCAATCCAATCAATTGACAACAAAGAAATGGCATCTATTTCCACCAACTTGTATAAGAGTCAATCAACCACCAAACCTCACTTCTTCAATGGGGACAACTACCCATATTGGAAGAACCGGATGAGGCTATTCATTAAATCCAACGATTTCCTCCTTTGGGATGTAACCAAAGATTGACCATCCATTCCAATGAAGCAAGAAGGTGATAGACAAGTTCACAATTCCAAACAAGAAATGACGGATGAAGAAAGAAATAAGCTACAAGTCAATGACAAGGCCTTGCACATGCTCTTTTATGCACTCAAATCAGATATGTATTCGAAGATGTCTTCTTGTACAAGTGCAAAAGAGGTGTGGGACACGCTTGAGATGACCTACAAGGGCATCAACAATGTTAAGGAGACTAAGATGGGACTTCTCAACTTAAGCTACGAGAATTTTAAAATGGAGACCGATGAGAGTGTCACAAAGATGTGTGATCGGTTCTCGGTCATTGTCAATGGTCTCAAAGGTTTTGGAGAAGTCATCCCCGAAGACAAGCTTATTCGAGAACTACTTTACTCTCTTTTCGAGTCATGGGATGGGAAGAGAACTGCCATCATCGAGGTAAAAGACTTGAAGACATTGAAGCTCGATGCACTCATGTGTTCTCTCCTTACTCATGAGATCAATGAGCAAGGAAGAGAAGAAGAAAAGAAAAGAAAAGAGAAGAAGATGGAGAAGAAGGAAGTGGAGAATAAAAAAAATCGGAATTAGTCTCAAAGCTTCACAAGAAGAGAGCGATTCAAGCAAGGAGGAGCTTGAAGAGATGGCTATTCTAGCCAAAATATTCACTCGGTTCATGAAGTCCAATCGGGGAAGAAAGTTCTTTAGAAAAATGACACTTCAAGAACAAGAACAAGGAAAAAGAGAAGGATCAACTCATACGCTATGAGTGCAAGAAGTCGGGGCACATTAGAGCCGAATGCCCCCAACTCAAAAAGAAGAGCTTTGAGAAGAAGAAGAAGCTCAAGGCCAACGCTGCTACTTGGAGTGATGAGGAATCATCATCTGACGAAGAGGAGAAAGAAGTTGTCAACCTTTGTCTAATGGATTTTGAGGAAGATCCTAAGGTAAACCCCAACTCATCTACTTTTGATTTTACTTTTGATGATCTTCAAGAAGCTTATGATAAGTTGCAAGAGGTTTACGATGAGTTGGTAGAAAAAGTGTAAGGAATCGATTTTGAAAAACAAGAAAACTATTTCTGTTTTGAAAAATCAAAACGATTCTTTATCTAAAACCAACTCCGAACTTGAAAAGAAGATTTGTGTTTTAAAAGAAAATTTAACTTGTTTTGAAAAAGAAAATATTGATTTAAACAACCTTCTTTCCGAGCTTAATGATCATCACTATAAGGAGGTGAATAATCTCAAAGCTTCTTTGAACAAAGTTGGTAACTCAAGTTTTGAAAAAGGTAAATCTTCAAAACCCAACTATGTAAAAAGAAACTTTGTTGACCACAAACAAAGAGGTTTCCAAAGGCCCTCTAGAGGTAAGAGGATTAGGAGTGTTTGGGTTCCTAAGAACCTAATTACTTCTAATGATTTGCATGCTATTACTTCTTGGATTCCCAAGGGAACCAAGATTTTGGGAGCTAATGTCCATGGACCCAAAATGATTTGGGTACCAAAAATCAAGACATAATCTTTGTTTGTAGGGGGAGCATTGCTACAAGGTCAAAGCTTCAAGTCAAAAAATATGGTACCTTGATAGTGGATGCTCAAGACACATGGCCGGGGACAAGAGTAGATTCTTCAAACTAAAGCCCAAAAGTGGAGGAGTTGTGATGTTTAGTGACAACTCCAAAGGCTACATTGAAGGAATTGGTTCCATTGGTAATCACTCTTCCATTCTCATTGAAAATGCCTTTTATGTCAATGGTCTAAAACATAATTTACTGAGCATTAGTCAATTATGTGATAAAGGTTTTTATGTTCTCTTTGATGTTAGTGGTTGCAAAGTTATAAACATTGAAACAAATAAGATAATACTCATAGGTCATCACATAGGTAATATATATGGTTCATCTAGATGACATTCACATTTCTAATGCATGCTTTGTAGCTAAGGATGAACATGATTCATGGTTATGACATAGAAAACTAGGACATACTAGCATGAGTGTTTTAGAAAAATTGGTTTCCCAAGATCTAGTAAGAGGTTTACTTCAGCTAAAATTTTATGTAGATAAAATTTGTGATGCTTGTGCTAAGGGTAAACATAAAAGGGTATCTTTTAAACCTATTAATGATGTTTCAACTAGTAGAGTATTACAATTGATCCATATAGATTTCTTTGGACCTATTAGGACAATGAGCTTGGGTGGAAAATCATATGTTTTTGTGTTAGTAGATGATTACTCTAGATACACTTGGGTTATATTCTTAAGTTCTAAGGCTGAGGCTTTAGAAAAGTTCATCACATTTTCAAAATTTTCTCAAAATGATCTTGGTCAACAAATTTCTCATATTATGAGTGACCATAGAACTGAATTTCAAAATTTAGGATTTGAGGATTTTTGTAACACCAATGGTATAAGCCACAATTTTTCCGCACCTCGCACTCCTCAACAAAGTGGGGTAGTTGAGAGGAAAAACTAAACATTAGAAGAAATGACTAGAACCATGCTTTGTGAAAATAATTTACCTAAATATTTTTGGGAGGAAGCCACAAACATCGCTTGTTATATCATTAATCAAGTAATGATTACGCATATTTTAAAGAAAACTCCTTATGAGATTTTAAAATCAAAGAAGCCTAACATTAGCTATTTTCATCCTTTTGGATGCAAGTGCTTTGTTTTAAATAATGGAAAATATAATTTAGGTAAATTTGATGCCAAAAGTGATGAAGATATTTTCTAGGTTACTCTTCAAACTCTAAAGCCTATCGTGTATTTAACAAAAGAACTTTAGTTGTTGAAGATTCTATTCATGTGGTTTTCGATGATAACCTCCTTCCGAGGAAGGATTCTTATGATGATGATGATGATGATATAGTAATCATTGAAGCTAGTGATGGTGGACAATTATCAAAGGTCGATGAGGTTCCAACCAAGGAAGAAGAAGCACAAGATCCACCTCTAGAAGCCTTGAAGGACATGACTCTAGAGGAGAATGAAGTGAGCTACCCAAGGGAGTTCAACTATGTCAAAGCTAGTGAGCTTTTGGGTGATCCATCCAAAGGAGCAACCACTAGATCCTCTCTTATACTTATGAATAATGTTGCATTCATTTCAAGCATAGAGCCTAAAAATATCAAAGAAGCATTAAAAGATGATTTTTGAATATTGGCCATGCAAGAAGAATTAAATCAATTTGAGATGAGTCAAGTTTGGACATTAGTTGATAGGCCTAGTAGTAAATCTACTATAGGAAGTAAATGGATTTTTTAGAAACAAACTAGATGAGAGTGGTACCATAGTGAGGAGCAAGGTTACACTCAAGAACAGGGAATTGATTTTGATGAAACATATGCACCCGTAGCTAGAATGGAAGCTATTAGGGTGCTTCTTGCATTTTCATGTTATCATGAATTCAAGCTTTTCCAAATTGATGTCAAAAGTGTTTTTCTAAATGGTTTTATTAATGAAGAAGTGTATGTAGAACAATCACCCGATTTTGAAAATCTAAAATTCTTAAACCATGTTTTTAAACTCACTAAAGCTTTATATGGTTTAAAACAAGCTCCAAGAGCTTGGTATGAAAGGCTTTCAAAATTTTTTGATTGAAAAAGGTTTTGAAAAAGAGAAGGTATATACTACACTTTTTATTAAAAGAAAGGGCAAAGACATGTTAGTAGTTCAAATATATGTTGATGATATCATTTTTGGTTCTACTAATGAATTGTTTTGCCGAGAGTTTACTAAGTTAATGCAATGTGAGTTTGAGATGAGCATGATGGGGGGGGGGGATCTCATTCTTCTTGGGACTCCAAATCAATCAAAGGAAGGATGACACCTTCATTAATCAAGCTATGTACATCAAGGACACACTCAAGAAGTTTGTCTTGAAGAATATGAAGCTTCAAGCCACTCTAATGAGTTCTTTTATAAAGTTTGACAAAGATAAAGGAGGTAAGTGTGTAGATTCAAAGTTTTATCGTTCTATGATTGGATCTTTGCTTTACCTTATCGCAAGTAGACCATATATTATGCTTAGTGTTTGCTTGTGTGCTAGGTTTCAAGCTAGTCTTAGAGAATCACACTTTATAGCTATTAAGAGAATCTTTAGATACCTTAGAGACACACCTTGTTTAGGACTTTGGTATCCTTGATATTCCTCATTTGATTTGCATGCTTTCTCGAATGCGGATTATGAGGGATGTAAGATAGATAGAAAAAGTACCTCTGGAACTTGTCAATTCCTAGGTAGTATGCTCATATCTTGGTTCTCTAAGAAACAAAATAGTTTAGCCTTATCTACCACCGAAGCGGAGTACATATCGACCGAAAATTGTTGTGCTAAAGTCCTTTGGATGAAGAAACAACTTTTAGATTATGGAGTTGATGTAGGTACCATACCTCTTAGGTGTGACAATACTAGTGACATTTGTCTCACTAAAAATCCCATCCAACATTCTTGAACCAAGAACATAGAGATAAGAAATCATTTCATCAAGGATCATGTCTTGAAAAAGGATGTAGTTCTAGAGTATGTTGACACCTTGAACCAATTAACGGACATTTTTACTAAAGCTTTAGACAAAGAGCATTTTTGGACTCTTAGGAGAGAGTTAGGTTTAACTAGCCTTTCTTGACCTCTTAGTGCATCTTAAGGTCAAAAACTTGCTTGAATTTGAATGATGTATGTGCTTATGTGATTTTGCTTCTTTATGCATCTATGCTTGTTGCTAGGGGAGGTATGCACCTTTCTATGCTCATTCATGATTATGTCATATCACATACATGCATATTGATTTGATTAAAATCGAATTTCTAAGCACTTTGCTGCCAAAAATGTCATTTCTGGCAATGGGGTACTGATACAATTAATTGCGTATCGGTACGTGTTCATGAGGATTCTGGTACAGGTAAAATTGTACCGGTACGGGTGTTCATAAGGGAACCGGTACAAGTAGAATTGTACCGGTACATTTTGCGAGTTTGGTACCCATACGGCTATTAGTGTATCGGTACACGTTAATGCTGGAGTGTTTAAATGTCATTAAATAAAGGTTTGCTACTTTAATTAAAACTCAACCACTTTTTTTCTCTCCAAACGCTAATTTCTAATCTATAAAAATCTATCAAATTCTCTTGATTCCTCACACAATTCTTCCAATCTTTTGAAGATTTTTGTTTTACAAATCAAGCTTAAGCTATATCATCAAGTTTGTGCATTATCATCTCCTCATTCATCCCAAATCCCATATTAAAGGTAAAAACTATTTTTCTTATATTTTTCAAATTCATTTCAATTTATATATTGTTTTTAATTTGTTTTTGTTTATATATACATATAGTATGGGTTTTAAAGATTTTGCAAAAACTCCTTCAAAACTAAAAATGTTTTATTCAAATATAAAAATATACCATATAGTTATATAAATTGTTTTTCGAAATTTTTCTTGCCAAAAATTCGTTTTATGTTTGTATATGTTTTAAAACTATATTTTATACTTTTTTAACAAAAACCTTGAATTTTGGATTAATTATTGGATCGAATATGGTGATTTATGCATGCATTGTTTTTGTGCTTTGATTTTGATTTCAAGATATGGCTCCTAAGAAACGTATGAGAAAATATATTGCATCCTCTTCTAACATTGACACCAATGGCACCAAACCAAACTTGTCATATATTTTACAACATAGTGTCAATGAGCCTGGTTACACTCGAGCGATGGATCGTTTTAAATTCTTTCAGAACTATAAAATATGTCGTGAGCGTAAGGCTTGTATTCCCTATTTAACTTTCCATGAATTTAACTTTCGTTATCTTGATTTACTTACCCAATGGAAGTTCATGCCCTTTTTAAGTATACTCGTGGTATCTTATAAAATCCTTGTTTTAATCTTTTACTCCAATGCCCGGTGTATTGTGGACAAAAACAAAAATGAAGTTATAGTCGTTGAGTCATACCTCATGGGACAAACTTTTTGAATTGATTCTAAGGTTATAGTTAATTGTTTGGGTGTTGAGGATATTGGGATAAATGATGAACACTCTTTGGGCAATATTCAACGCGGCTCCGTCTCCACCCTTGATGCTCATGACCGCTTCCTTCACTTCCTTATAACTTGGTGGTTTCGTCCATCAGGTGGTAAATGGTCCACTATTCGTCAAGTTGATAGCTTTTAGATATGATGCTTTCGGGAAGGCAAGCGCCCAAACTTTGCTCAGATTATGTTTGCGAAGATCGTCTACCTTGTTCAGAACCGCCATTCGACCTTTGTCTCATCTTTAACCTATGGCAGCGCCTTGAGTTGCATCTTTCACAAGATTGGGATTGATTGCTCCTATGATCTTGAAATTCCTCTCACCAATCCTAATGACGACAAATCCCTTCGCAAGGCTAAATTCACTTGGTATACAACCAATGGGTTCGGAATGTGGATCTATCTCAACATGTTCATCCCGAAGATGAAGAGAATGTTCCAGTGGCGCCTCCTCCAGTTTCTCCTCCACTGTCTTCCTCTGATTCTCTTATGACCATTCTTAAAGGGCAATTTTCTTCGATGAGTGCGAGCATGAATGTTGGTTTCTCCTCTATTGACACTCGTCTCACGGCTTTGGATGCTAGAGTCACCTGTATGGAGGCTAGCCAAGCCTCAATGGATATGACTCTCACAACCTTTCGGGGAGAATGGCGTGGACATACCTTTGGTGATGATGCCATGTAAGAAGAAGATCATGTTAAGGACGATGATGAAGGCGATGATGAAGCTTCTTAGACATATCATATCGTGTCTTCTCATTTAGGATTTTCTTTTATGCCTCTATCTATGTTATTTCCTTTTGAACCTATGTTTTGATTATTTGTTTTTGAATTATGTTTTTAGGATTTTAGTTTGGATTTTATTTTGCTTTGAATTATTATGCTTTAAGTGCATAATGAAGTTTATGTTGCCTAATGTTGCTTTGCATTTCTTATATTACTTTCTATCATTGATTTTGATATACAAAAAGGGGTGAAGTAACAAGAGCCTTAAAATTTTTCAAAGATACATCTTTTAGTCTTAAAGTAAGGCGAGAAATTTTAAAAATTTCTTTGGGTTTTGTTATATTAAAAAGGGGGAGATTGTAAAACCAAAATTGATTTTGATATAACAATATTTTTCAAGAAATTAATTGCAAAATGAAATAAATTTTTAAATACTCAAAAGACTCATAAAATGACAAGGATTCGAACTTTAAGTATTTCTAAATTAAAAGCCAAGTATCCAAAATAATTTATAAGTATTTTTGAACTAAAAATTTCAAGTTTGGTCCAGGCGTACCGTTATGGTTACATCCGTATCGATACGATTTTTGGCTATTGGAAAATGAGTTAAGAAAAGTGTATCGATACAATTTTTAGACTCGATGTAATGCTGGAAAACAAAAACTACTTACCGTATCGATACGCTCCCTACCGTACCGATACGAGTTGGTAAGATTTGATATGTAACCCCCTCGTCCCGATCCGGACGCTTGACCGGTCCGAGTGGGCCACACGGGGAAAACCGAAGCGAAACCCGTTAAGGTTCCCCCTCGGTTAGCAACCATAGAAAATTTCTTTTATTTATCTTGTCTAAATGCATTACCATGTCCTATGTGAAACACGTCAGCGGAAACACAAGCAATCATAAAAAACGATCATTCGAACATCACTTGCAAAACAGTCCATTTTAGATTATTAGGCATGCCGTTTCGAAACACCCTTAAGGTGTATCGAAACACCTTGACTTGGTCAACAGCCCCAAGCCCACACGAGAAGGCCGTATCGGAACGGAGGTCGACCGTTCCGAAACACCCCCAACGGTCAACTTCTCGTGGTCAACGAGACATTGATCGTTCCGAAACACCCAGACCCGTTTCGAAACCCCAATATCTCGGCAATTTCTCAGATTTCCAATAGCCAAAGTGTTCCGAAACCTGTTTCGAAACAAGGGTTCACAGTGGCCAAACCGTATCAAAACTCGTTTCGATACGGGGTCCTGAAGCCATACTCGTTCCGAAACAGCTCAGCCCGTTTCGAAACACTGGCTGTCTGCAACATCCCAAAGCCAACTTAAACATCTCCAACCAACCCCAAAAGCCCTAAACAACTCCAAGAAGCACACATCACTTACAAGCATAATCTAAAGGCATGGATACTATGGCAAAACATACTCAAATCACACAAGGCATAAGATGAGACATCCATACATGGAATTCACACAAAAGGGCAATAAGCTTCAACAAGGCCAACACTTAGATAATTAAGAGAGGCTAAACCAACATGGTTTACAAGCAAGGCATTCATCCAAGAGCGAAATTAACAAACATATAAAAGGAGTCTAACATGCTCCTAAACATCAACATCATCTTACTTCAAAAGACATCACACCATAATCACATGTCCCATTGCTTGACCATTACATCATAAATAAAATACCCATACCTGATAGCTAACTAGCAATACGAAGCACACTTGGAGGCCCCCTTCTTGCACTTAGAACCCACGAGCTACTGATCTGCATTGTCGAACAAAGAGTGCGTAAGCAATAAAGCTTAGTGAGGGTAAGCTCTTTAAAAACAAACCTCGACAATGCAGGGTCCAAGCACGAACTCAACCAAGGTAAATGCATGATCATACCTTCGATCCTCAAGAGCCAAAATGTCAATGATGTATGAACAAATATCCAATAATATGCCATGCGCAACAAGCTCATTTCCACAACATATGTAAGCACATATAATCATCCAAAAAGGAAACACATTTCCACATCACATTGATACACATATCAATTTATATCGGCACCTAGCTATGACACGAATACGCGGATAAACACGTTGGAACTCACATCCAACAACCACTTTACCTCACGGTGGGATTACACTCATCACCGGTCTCGCGGAGGGGATTCCACTCATCCTCACGCCCCGTCGATGGGATTCCACTCATCATCGACTAATATATATATAACAATTTCCGGGCGAACCCGTACTCCTCCTTGGTGACTCAACGCCACCAAGGCCACGCGCGAATTTGATTCATGTGTGCACACTAACATCCTAATGATCGATCATTTGTACCCAAGCATACTAGTGACAACATTTAACTCAATCCACATTATCAATTACAACCAATTCCGTGCTTAGCACGTACTCACCATGATCACAATCATGAACAATCCACATGCATATCACAATGCATGACAACCATGCCTCATCATACATGTATAACACATTATACATAAATCACCATATCATAAACATCACGAGGCATAAACATCAATTAAAAGTTCAACCAATGTCTCTAGTTTAAGCTTAGGATTAGGCCACCACCCTAATCCTAACTCTAGGTGGGTCTACCAAGCCCGACCTAGTCCACATGCTCGAACCAAACACTCAGAAAACACTTAGAAACATTAACCACTCACCTTCACTTCCAAGCTCAACTACCAAGCAAGCAATCACCTTCAAGCTCCCGGATTCGCTCCCGATGCTTCACCAACACAAGTTCTTGCCTCTAAAGAACCTCAACACAAACCAAACAACTTTCAATCAGCCCAAGCATCAAAGTAGCTAACCCGGAATACAATTCAAACATCAAACTCAACATTTCAAGCCATGAACAAACCCCAAATTTACCAAACTCGTGCAGCCCATAAACCTCAATCAAAACCCATATTTCCAACACTTTTTATACCCCCAAATGATCCCAAAGCAACCCCCAACCATAGCACTAACGTTAGCCCTCAAATTCCAACCTAAAACAACTCCAAAAACCATTCTAAAACCCTTCAAAAACCCTCACAAAACCCAAATCCGGGAATGAGCTTAGAACCATGTAAAATTCATATATGTTGCATCATTTGACTCATAGACTTCATAACTAACAACATTAAACCAAAATTTTAAGTTAAACATCACAATGTTATCATTTTTAACCAAATCCTCTAAAAACTCAATTTCCAAAACCTTAATGAAAATAAAAACTATTTGTACTTTTGAAGAGAGGAGGTTGAGGGTAAGTCAAAAATGATATTACCTCTCAAAACCGAGTTGAAATGAAGAAGCAATGTGATGGAATAGTGGAAGGAGGGTGAGAGCTCTCTTTCACGTTGGTTTTTGTTTTGGAGAAGAGAATGAATAGTGAAAAGATGATAAAAGGGGATTTAAATTGAAAATTGCATTATTTACAAGTTTGCCATTAATGAATGGCTATTTTTCATTTTCTTTAAAATCTCTTCAAATTGTATTTCATTCAATTTAGTCCAACACAAAAATATTTGTTTTTGAAACCCGAGGCCCAAAAGATTATTTTAATTATAAAACCGAACCCAAAATAATATTAAAATATTATTTTCATCCGACCCCTAAACCCGGGTGTTACATGATAAATCTTGGCATTTAATTTTGATTGTTGCCTTGACAGTTTATTGGACCCAAACACTTTGAAAATTGATTAAATGTACCGATAGTTTAACTATCGTACTGATACACTTTATTCTCCAAATTCCAGCGAGCTAAATCGGTACTAATATGCACTATGTCGAACCGATCCCTTTGGTAAAATATGGTTTTCGTACCGATATGCCTCTTCGCGTATCAGTACGCTTTTTTTATACAACGACTCTTTCTTCTTTTGATAGGTACTGATACGGTGACGCGAGTACCGATACAGTGACACGAGTACCGATACGGTGACGCGAGTACCGATACGGTGATGCGAGTATCGATACGGTAAATTGCACAAGTGCATTTATGGTAGGAAAAAGAGAGCGCAACGACTCTATTGATGATGCAAACGACCCAAACGGTTAAAATTCAATAAAAATGAATGAAAGCAAGCCATTAAAGTTACAACAATAACTATTCATCAAGTCAATCACATTCAAGCAAAAATTAAATCCAGTTTGAGCCAAATAGAGTCAAACCCTTGTACCCATCTTGTGTAATCCATTTGTAATTTTTTATTTCAAGATTGGAGAGAGTGTACTTGTAATTTGGGGTAAATATTTTACCTTTGTGAGGTTTATTTTCATTTGCCAACATCTACTTTTGTTAAGAGTGATCTTTGATTAAGCTTTGGGTAGAAAGCTTAATCGGTTTATAAGTTTTCCTCTTAATTCGAGAAAATGGGAAGAATTTCTAGTGAAATTGGTTGAAAATCCTTAGTGAGAGCTAAGGTAGTGGATGTATAGCTTGTTCTAAGCTTCAACCATTATAAATCTAGTGTGCCTTCATTTTTAATTTACCAATTTCATTCCTCGAATTTTTAAAAGCCAATTCACCCCCTCTTGGGCTTTTATTCATCGATTGATCCACACAACATATTTATTTCATAAAAGAAGGTTTAATTTCACTTTTTTAAACTTTCCCTTATATTTAATGAATATTTTCAAAAAGGCTCATAAACAACTTGTTTTTGCAATTAACACTCTATTTCAAATCTGATTTCAACAAAAATTTACCATTAATTTAACTGGAATATATGAGTCTAAAACAGTCCTGAAACTAATATATTAAATTAAATTCCAAATTATGAATTATTTATATTTTAGTCCCTAACCTCGATTCGATTAAATTTACTTCGATTTGAACTTTTTTTTAGCAAAATAGTGGTATAAGATGTTTCTACTTGTATTTAATTTTGAATGTTTTTGGATTTAAATTTTGTAAAATTACCAAAATGCCTTTTTGTTAAATCGTTTATTTTCTAAAGTTTTTAAAGGTTTATTTTCTCGGGTGACTTTAGTTAATTTTTTTCGTTTTATTTTCATGTTGGTTGTTTACTTTCATGTAATTGAATATGCTTGTTTTTTTAAATAGTTTTCAAATGAGCCATTTGTAAGATTTGATTTTCGAGCTAGATTCGTATGGACCGGGTATTAGGTGTTACATTGACAATCAAACTTTCAAGATTAAATTATACAAATATTAGACTAAATTATAAAAATTAGAAATAAATAGAGGTCAATTTTGGATTAAATAAAAATTTTATAGACTGGATTGGACAAAAATAAGACCATATTAAAGATATTAGACTCGATTATAAAAAAATAGAAATACATATGGGACAACTTGAATTAAAGGAAAATATTAGGAATTAATTTAAACAAAAATAAAACTATATTAAAAATATTAGATTAAATTATAAAAATTAGAAACAAATGAGGTCAATTTTTGATTAAATAAAAATTGTTGGCACTAAATTAAATAAAAATAATCATTTTAAAAATATTGGACGAAATCATAAAAATAAAAATTAATTTATAGTTTTCAAAGCTCAATTTTCTTTCCTCTCACTTTTCCATTGAATCAAGTAATACAGAAAAAAGAAACTTATTGTTTCTAATTTTTCATCCTCTCAACCAAGCACACCTGTAGAAAAAAAATACACTTTTCATCCTTTTATTTTTCCATCGACTCAAATTTTCTTTCTTCTCTATCAAGAAAAAGCTTAGTCAAGTCTTGTCCTCTGCGTCTGTGAAAATTGCCAAGCTGAGCTGAATCACGTTTAATATCCTGTGTATATGATATATGTCAATAACATTAGGCATAACTAGAGTCGTCCTTTGGCAGAGGCGAGAGAGGCGCCCGCCCAGGGCCCATTTTTTAATAATATTAATGTTATAGTTTATTTTTTTATATTTATTAAAATTTTCATTTTCAATTCTTGTTATTAGGGTCCAATTTTTAACACTTATTATTAGGGGCTCAATTTTTCTTAATTTTTTTATTAGGTGTCTACTCTTAAAATTCAATTTTTGTAATGTCTGTTATTAGGTGTCTAATTTTTTCCCAATACTTATTATTATGGGTTCATTTTTTAACATTTGTTATTGTGATCTCAATTTTTATCAATACTTGTCATTAGGGGTTTACTCTTAAAATTAATTTTTTTCAAATATTTGTCATTAGGGTCTAATTTTTCCCTAATACTTACATTAGAAGTGTAATTTTTTTCAACAGTTGTTATTATGACCCTAATATTTTCAATATTTGTTATTAGAGGCTCAAATTTTCCCAATATTTATTACTAAGGTTCTACTCTTAAAATTAATTTTCCCAATATTTATTATCAGGGGTTTAAATTTTTCCCCAATGCTGGTTATTGGGTGCCTAATTTTTTTAATATTTGTTATTAGGCATAATCTTAAATTTTTTCCAATATTTGTTATTAGAACTCATTTTTCTCTCTAATACTTGGTTTTAGAAGCCCTTTTTGGATGATTATATTTTAAAAAAATATATTATTAAAGATCTATTTTTCTAATATTTAATTTTATGAACCCACTTTTAAAATTTAATTTTTACAATAATTATTATTAGGGCCCTAATTTTTAAGTTCGCCCTAGTGATATTAAAATATCAGTAATGGCTCTCGAGCAACTATGGAATATTAGAAAATGTGGAATGGGTTTCAGATATTTACCGTATGCAAATGTTTGGTCCTCGCAAAACCACCGGTTTCGCCTCGTAATTTTTGTATTGCGGCATCCCTTTGGCTTTCATCAATGCTTACGCTTGAGTTTGACTTGCGTGCATTCATTACTCTCTCTACCATCTTACTCCCTAAGATTTGTGTTCCTCTGCCTTCTTTCTTGGCTTCTTCTACTCTCCGGCCCCTTGTCACACAAGGTGAACACGACTGCCTTGGTGTCTTTGGAGTAGTCGAACAAGCATTTCGATGAACTAACCGCCCTCGGGCAGCGGAAGAAGAGCGCATTTCGACCGGAATCATTGGTCTTGCCAATGGTGACACACCTCTACTCCTGGGATTCGTCTTATTAGTGGGGTTTGGGTTTTTAGAGAGGTTTGCCGGAAGAAAGTGTATAGGGCCATCTTTGTTGTTGGCCTGTTTTGATGTTCGTTTACTTTTCATAGGATCGTAGTTGGTTGGCTGAATCAAGGTGGGCGATGCTTTGAGGTTAGTTTTCGGTACTAGTTGAGTTGTTGGCCTATTATAACTAGGAGGATTTGAAGGGCATTTTGGTTTGAAATTTGGAGATTTTGGTCTGTAGTTAGCGGGCTCTTTCTCGCCATTGCCTACAAACTGATCATGTAATTTTAGTCATATATTGGATTCCCGTATAAATGAAAACAATTGTATAGTCAGGCATGGTAATTTTCGAATTTCAAGTTAATGCGTGGATAACTGTCGTATCAAAATAAGTTAGCAAATAGAGAAAATGTAAATCACCCTTGAAAGAGGCTGAATGATTGGTAACTCCCGTTGGAAGACAGGTTGAGCGGCGTTTGCTTCCATTTCAAGAGACGGAAAGAGAGGGGTTGCGGGTGGTGTTTTTAACCTATCCAGATTCCAGAAATGAATGATTCATTCAAATTAGACTCGAATTTCTCTTGTAATTTAATTTAAAGATGGATGGATAAATAAACAGTTAGGAAGCAGATTACCAATCATAATCATTTTTGTTATTATCGGGGAAAAACTGGAATCCGGATCCTTTCTTCCCAGATGATATTCTATAGAGTGCAAAATTTCCTGCAATATTAGGTACCTAAGTAATGAGTACATAGCGATAGAGGAGAAGAACTAATATATACTCCAAGCCAAGAAGATACCTGGAGCAGGTTCAAACTCATCGGAAACCGGCTGAAGGAGGGTGGCGATTCTATCCGTTTCGCGTTTATGCAATTCTCGAAACAGAAGAAGATCTTCATCTCTCTCTAACATGCGTCCATTCATCCTTACTCAATCTGTAATATGTAATCTATAACTTTGGAATCTTGATCCATATATATTTTCTTGTGTAGGCCGGTTGTATTATTAATATGCCAAATAGCAAAGGTTATCTTGGTATCCAAAACAAGAGAATCTTGGAAACCTTACATTTGGCATTCAATAACAGTAATTTCCATACACATGCCGTCCTCCCAAACAAACTTTAATATATAAAAATTAGTTTTATGTTTGTTTTAGCCAAAGGTGACATAGTGGTTACATTTTGAAAATGTGTAAATTACAGTTTCCCCACAAAAGGAATTTGTCTTGACAATAGCTTTAGAACTGCAAAACTTGGCACGTCAACCTACTTGTTTTGAGGTCGTAATGTTTTTGAGTTGATGGCCTGGCCCTACATGAAGTTCAAACATTGAAGAATCTTGAGTGTGCTTCGAGTCGTCCACCCGAATACTCCAATGTCTATACAAATTTCACGCCACACTCTCCATTAAAGCTATCTTCCTAATCATGTTAAACGATGTTCGCAAGTTTGATATTGTTTTTAAAAAGTGATTTTAATAAGTGCTTTTAGATCGTCTGATTTAAGATTTGATTGTTTGATATTGTTGTTAAAAATTAGTTTAAGTACATAAAATATATATTTTGGACATTTTTAAAAAATATAAAATAATTTATGATATAAACAAAGATAAATGAGTAATTTTGTTCAAATGTGTTTTAAAAAAAGTTAAATCTAAGATTTCAACTTTTGAAAAGCGATTTTCAAACGAAGTTGAAAAACATTTTTAACCTACAAAAAAAACTCTATATTTTTCATTATTTTTACTCTAAAAGCACTTTTAACTTAAAACACTTTTGAAAATCAATAAGGAGCAGGGTCTTAGAATAGTCTTTATCCCATAATGAACATTTTGGTGACAAATATTCAACGAAAGAAATGTGGATGTGGGCAAGAATTTTAAAAGTGCTTCGTATTTGTTGGAATTCCATATTATATCAGAAAAAGAATTTGATTTATACATTTATATGAAGTATAATGGAGAATTGAATGTCAGATTTAAGGTTGTAAAAACAATCAACTACAATACTAATTTGTTATATCTAATTATACTTTTAAACTAAAAAAATTAATTCAATTAAATTCTCAAAACAAAAAATTAAATCAATTAAACCATTTAACTAATTTTGATTGTTCAATGTTAACGGTTTTTTCTGAGATACTACTATTATGTGACATATTATAATTTTATCATGTGACATTTATAATTTTTAAAGAAAAATTTTAAAATAATATTAAATTTCTAAGGAAACATTTAAAAAGATTAAATTTCTAGAAATATCATATGAAAATATCATGATGCAACATCTGACACCATTAACATTAAAATCGTTAAATTTAACGGTCACTGCTGATCAGATGAATATATTAATGAAATTTTATACTACAAAAATTTAATTGAACACACAAAATTTAGTAACTTAGTTAATTTTTTTATTAAAAAAACTCGAGGTTTCCACCACCCATATGCCTAAATGCAAGTACAAAATCGATTCCTTGATATAAAATTGGTAAACTAAATGTTTATTCACTAATTTTCAACTTGTTTTTGTTTTTCTCTTTAAACTATATAAATTTTAAATTTGATCACTAAACTTTCAAATTTAGCTTGTTTAAGTCACTCGATCTTAATTCTTAACCTCATCTAATTATATTATAAACGATAATCTCAATTTCATTAGGAAATGAGATAAAAGTGTGATAATCTCAACTAAACGGTCGTTCTGTTTTTTCTTTTTTTTTTTCTTTACTTTTTTTGTCACAAATATATTAGAAATTAGGGGGGGGGGGGCAGGTGAGATCATAAATATGAAGAAGAGTCTATGAAACTAAACTGAACCCAAACTGTTCAAAAAAAAAAATTGAACCCAGTGGTCATAGGGGAAAAGAGTTTATGTTTGTCAATGACGATGATTAAATATAAGTAACAATCTGAATTTTGTTAATTCAAAAAAAAATTATTACCCTCTTGTTATAAAAATAATAAGTACATCTTAATTAGTTACGAATAAAACCATGTTTTAAATGGAAGGAATGACAAAAAAAATAGCCTTGCCGATTATCAAAATAATATTTGGTAAGGTTTTTTTTTGCCACTCCTTGCATTTGAAACAAGGTCTTATCTGTAACTAATTAAGATTCGCTTATTATTTTTTTTATAACAAAAGGGTAATAATTTTTTTGTGAGATATAGATAAGAAAGATGAATACAAAAATATCGAACCTCGTTCTTAACTAGGTCTGTGTTGATCACAAATGTGTGCAACACTCTTTGGTGGAGGAGCCCGGTAGTTCAAATGGTGGTGAGGGAGTGTCTTTTTTTTTGTGGAGACTAGAAGGATCTGGTGATCTATGCCTCTTAGTTGTCTTTTGGACCAATTGTTTTAGAAGTGAATGATTCCTTATAAGGGATTAGAAAGGGTATGGCCACGTGTCAATTGAGGAGTACAAGTGTCTTAGTGAGTCGAGTTGAGTTGTCGTGACTCGGGTATCGGTGTAGACCACATGCATCGTCACACGGTTTGGGGTAGCGTTCTCATGTCGAGTCCACGATGAGTCATAGCTGGTTGTTCGCATGGTCATGGCTTGTTAGTACCTTCTTAGGTAGTTTGTTGATTGGATGTTCGCGTGGTGTCGGTTTGCAGATACTAACAATTGTCCCCCATGTGAGGGAAGGTTATAAAGTAAATTTTGCAAGCCTAGAAATGCAAACCAATGAATTTAAACTATGCTGACAAATTATATGGGGAAATATGTGTTTGCTTGTGTAGTGAATTTTGAATAATGAAATACGATATAAAGTTTAAAGTATGTTGCTCGAGATGACATAATGTAGATTATTAAGTGGTATTTTGTGTACGTTCGTTCTCTTGTGCCAATTTTCTGGGAGCGAGGGACATCATTCATTAAGGTTCACTGCAAAACTTATGAGATTGGTTTAATAGTAGACTCCATTAAATGTATTTGTGTGGCTCTGTGGCTGAATGGTCATTTATGAAGTTTCTCGTGTTTTTATATTTATTGGTCTTTGGCAGCAGTGTGACAAGTTTTTCTTTTTGGCAGTAAATAGTTGTGTCATTATCAATATGATTAGACAATTCGAAACAGTCTGTAAGGAGAGAAAAATAATAGGAGAAAATTTAGCAACTGCACGCTTTGCATTCGTGCATTTACTAATTGGCGGTTTGAATGTTGCGTGATTGTAGGTGTCTGCTGAAAGTTTTGAAATCTCGAAATTAACTACATGTCAGAATTTAATCGTCGAGTCATGGTATATTTCTTTCTTTTTTCTGCTATGAATAGTTCTTTTTTTAGGTTGTCTTTTCATAACTCAATGTATTCTTTCCTTTGTGAGTTTCATCCTTGATGGAATTTTTATGTTATGATGGATAGTATACGCAAGCTTCACATGACAGACCCTATGAGATTCATGTTATTTACCGGGATTGTTTATGTAGACAAACAATAGAATTTGGAAGGCTATGATTAGCCATTTGTAGTTATGAACATCAACGAATAGAGTATTTAGAAAACCTTGCTCTCAAGATTTTCTAAATACTATTGTTTGTTGTTGTTTGTGCCTAAATTAGGGGCAGTCACTACTAAGCAGTTTATCTGAAGCCGTTGATTTGAGCTTGGTTTGTGGCCACTTCTCATATCTATCATCAATGTGGTTGTTCATTTGATAATTGCGTGCGTTCGTGGCGATGGCGGGCATCATGCCGACGAATAGCTTGGTCGCAAGGACTCACAAGGCTAAACCATGGAATAAGAAAATAAAGGTGGGTTTGCCATTTTACGTGTTCAGCCTAACACTGATACGAAGATCAGGCGAAGTGTGGCCAGAATGACCTTGAGACGATGTTTGCACTCGAAATATTTACAGATTTACTGGAAAAAGATTTTTCTTATAGTTTTCTTTGATTGCTATGCGCTTTGTTCGCGTATTAATATTTGCACATGTTATCATGTTCTAATTGTACTTATGTTGAAATCTTGCCCCTCGGGTGCGATAATCTAGTATATTGTGCGCTGATTCGCGAGATTAAAATACCATCAAATATTATTATGTACTGATTAGACTTGTATTGAAATCTTGCCCCTATGTGCGATAATCTGGACTATTATGCTTTTGTTTGCGCGCTTAAATACCTTCAAATATTATTATGCTCTTAAAGCAAACTGTTCGAATACTTGCACTTCCTGATTTATATTTCGTTTAGATATTGTACGCCCTTGCTTGCAAACGACAATGATTTAGGCGATTTGGTCCTTCTATGTTACGTATGTTCGGAGAACTTGGATGTCTTTATGCTTGCTCAGCTTAGTAATGTAGTGGTTTTTCACTTGACTTGGGAGTGATTGGACTACGCGTGCGTGATGTCACACCCCACCAGGTCGCGACCCAGCCAACCGAGGGGCACACCCGCCAGGGTGCACCGAGCAGCATCGAGGTGCCCCAACTAGGTGCGCTGCGCGCGCCCAAGGAGCCCCACCTAGGTGCTCACGAGCCAAGAAAGACAAAATGAGAGGCCTTGAACCTTTTAAGGCCAAGGAAGATCCCAAGAAGGATCTAGAACGTCCCAGTGAGCTCCAAACGTTTCCACACCAATCAGAGGGGTTTCCAGAACGTTCCACACACATCTAGGCTCATCCGGAGGGACCTAGAAGACCCGTGAGACTCGGGAAGACTCAGGACAAGTCCGGAAGACTCGGGATAACTCCGGACATCTCTGGAACAATCTAGAATACTTTAGATAAGGGTAGATCTATAAGGACCACCCTAGAATATTCTAGAATTCCTTAGAATATGGTAGAGCTTTTAGACCATTTAGGATATAACTAGATATGTATAGAATTATCTAGAGATATCTAGGTTTAGAAGATACTTTGGGAGGCAACATTGTAGCCGTTGGATCAAAACGATCCTAACCGTCCATTGAGGAGGTGGATGCCTATAAATAGGGCCACCCCTCTCATTTGTAAATCACCTAAGAAGTCTCTCACACTTGTAAAGTTATCTTGTAAAGCTTCTGTTGCTTAATACAAGGTTCTTTCCTTGTAAACACTCTTGCTCCTTGTGTTTTTCCATATCGTTGCGTGAGTAAGGCTGACTAGCATCGTGCCGAGAGTGCTAGTGCCGCACAGATTTGAGCTTGAAAGAATAAGTTCGTGACAGTTGGTATCAGAGCATGTTACGATCGCTCGGAAGTATGGCCAAGACCGCCAAGAACCAAGTAGCTAGCCCGTCTGAGACCGATGTCACGCATGACCAAGGTGGGCATCAAGTAAAGGCCGACCTTGTGGAGATAAGGCCCCTTGCCAAATCCAAAGACCAACTCTCTAGCTTTGAATCGCGCTTGACTCGCGTGGAGGAAAGCTTCTCGGGCATGGGTGCCCAAGTGGACGACCTTCATGAGCGGATTGAAGGCCTTGAGGCGGGGGATGCCGAGATCCACACTGCCGTGAGGGCAATGAAGATCAAGCTAGAGGAGTCCCTGCGCGCGGAAATGGGTGAAGTACGTGACGCACTCTTGGGAGAGCTCACAAAGGTACGTAAGTCTTTCCAACATGAACTAGACACCATGCATGCTAAGCTTGAGGAACTACAAGGCGACCTAGCCTTGTGCAAACGTGCTATGGCAGCCGAGCCAAGCACCACCATGGAGGCTAGAAGGGTCGAGGTGCCCAAGCCTCAAACCTTTTTATGGACATGCAACGCCAAAGAAATGGAAAACTTCTTGCATGGCTTGGAGTAATACCTAGAAGCCGTTGGCATCAGAGAGGATGCCTCTAGGATCCAAACCGCGACCTTATACATCACCGACACCGCCATGCTTTGGTGGAGGAGAAGGCGTCTCGATGTCGAGAGAGGTACGTGCACCATCTCTACCTTCAATGATTTCAAAAGGGAGCTCAAAAGGCAATTCTATCCGGAGAATGACGAGGATGAGGTAAGAGCTCACCTACGAAGGTTGAAGCAGTCGAGGAGCATCCAAGACTACGTGAGGGAGTTTACTAGTTTGGTGCTCGAGATCCCTGATCTGTCCGAGAAAGACTCGCTCTTCTACTTCTTAGATGGTCTCCAAAGTTGGGCCAAAACCGAGCTAAGGCGAAGGGGAGTCCAAACCCTTGCCGACGCAATTGCCGTGGCCGAGAGCCTCATCGACTACTCGAGCCACAAGGAGACCACCCCTAAGCCGAGGGATGAGAAGGGCAGTCATGTTAAAGAAGGAGAAGACAAGGGCCAACATAAGCAGGGCCATCGAGAAGGCCACTCACCAAGGCATCGAGACTCGTCCCCTTGGAAAAGAAGGGACAAGGGTAAGTCCAAGGAGTTCCAAGGTGCGAGGAAGTCGCCACCAAGCAGTTGCTTCATTTGTGATGATGACCATTGGACACGTGAATGCCTACAACGCCAAGCCCTTAATTCATTCCTAGCCAAGCACCGAGAAGGTAGTGACACCGACAGTGGCGACGAGGGTGCACAAATGGGATCCATACAACTCATTTTAGCACTTCAATCAGAAGGGGACACCAAGAGGGATGAGGGAAGTTCCATCCTCAAGGGACAAGACACCGAGGGACTTAAGCCAAGGTCAATGCTCGACGTGGAGCACAAGGGCAACCAACCAACTTCAAAGGCCAAGGGTAAGGCCGAGTCACTGACAAAGCTTGCACGGGGTAAGCCAGGTGGCGTCACTAAGGACAAGTCCATGAAAGGGAATCGTGTCAACGCAAAGGCTAAGTCCGCGACAAAGGCTAGCACGAGGGTAAAGTGCTACCTATGTGAAGGACCTCATGTGATGAGGTCATGTCCGATACGAAAGCGTCTTGTTGCCTTCATCAAAGGGGTTGATGGCAAGCCACAACCTGATTTGATAGCCTAGGATCGAGCTGCTAAGCCGAGGGTGAAGACGAGGAAAGCTAGGAGCCGAGGGAGGCACACCAACAACACCTCAGCAGCTCAACCAAGACGCGACGAGGGCGTCGCAAGATCGGGCGGGGAGGATGTCACGCCCCACCAGGTCGTGACCCAGCCAACCGAGGGGCACACCCGCCAGGGTGCACTGAGCAGCACTGAGGTGCCCCAACTAGGTGCGATGCGCGCGCCCAAGGAGCCCCACCCAGGTGCTCACGAGCCAAGCAAGACAAAATGAGAGGCCTTGAACCTTTTAAGGCCAAGGAAGATCACAAGAAGGATCTAGAACGTCCCAGTGAGCTCCAAACGTTCCACACACATCTAGGCTCATCTGGAGGGACCTAGAAGACCAGTGAGACTCGGGAAGACTCGGGACAAGTATGGAAGGCTCGGGATAACTCTGGACATCTCTGGAACAATCTAGAATACTTTAGATAAGGGTAGATCTATAAGGACCACCCTAGAATATTCTAGAATTCCTTAGAATATGGTAGAGCTTTTAGACCATTTAGGATATAACTAGATATGTATAGAATTATCTAGAGATATCTAGGTTTATAAGATATTTTGGGAGGCAAAATTGTAGCCATTGGATCAAAACGATCCTAACCGTCCATTGAGGAGGTGGATGCCTATAAATAGGGCCACCCCTCTCATTTGTAAATCACCTAAGAAGTCTCTCACACTTGTAAAGCTATCTTGTAAAGCTTCCGTTGCTTAATATAAGGTTCTTTCCTTGTAAACACTCTTGCTCCTTGTGTTTTGCCATATCGTTGCGTGAGTAAGGCTGACTAGCATCGTGCCGAGAGTGCTAGTGCCGCACTGATTTGAGCTTGAAAGAATAAGTCCGTGACAGTGAGCTCTTGGAGAGAGAGAATTGGATTGGTTGTAATAGGTTCACGTTTTAACTACTGTATTTATTGATTGGATGTGTCGAGGTTGCGTGTTTTCAGGCGTTAGTTGAGGATTTCGAGATCTTGGAATTAATATCCAGTCTCGGCGATTTTTGAGATTTTGAATTTGAAACATCTGCATTTTGTATTTCTTTCTTCTATTATAAATAGGAGTTGTTTAGTTCTAGAGTTTTCATAACCGACGTACGGAGTAGAGTATTATTTTCTTAGTAGGCTTTGTTTTTCTAGCTTATATATGCGTCAGTTGGGATCTTTACTTGTAATGATGAGTAGCATATGGAGACGTCGTTTTGAAAATCTGGAAGCGGTGCTAATTTTTTATTTGAATTGTCTATATCGACAAACAATTGTATTTGGAAGGCTACGATTTAGCCATTTGTCGTGATGGGAATCGACATGTAGTGAGTGCTTGGGTGTGTAACACCCCAAAATTCAGTCTTGTCGGAATTGGGTTCCGGTGATCGGAAATTTCACATCGATAAAGTCTAGACATAGTACCGAGGAGATAATTATTAACATTGGACTCTAATTGAGTTAATTTATCGAGTATTAGCCTTATCGAATTTGTTAAAAAGCTTTATAGTGACCACATTATAGCTATCAGAAAGTTTAAGGGTAAAAGCGTAAACAACGAAGATTCGTGGGACCTCCTTCATAATTATTCCTTTTTGTGTATGAGTCACCTACTTGCTTGGGATACTCCCACGTAAACCTAGTCATCTTGTTATGAAAAGATGATAAAAAAATTCTATCACATTGTTTAATTGGAATATAGAAATAATATTGATAATTAAAGCTTACCCTTTTGTGAAGGGAAACCTTCCTATCAACTATTGGAAAGGTGGGAATGGGGTAAACTTTATGTGAAAAGAAGGAAAGCCTTTCTTTGTTTGAGATAACCAAAACTGATTCTCTACCAAAATATTTATCTCTTGCTTTGGAACAAGCAAGCACCTCCCCTTCTCCTATCAATCACAAACCTCCATTTGAGGATAATGCAAACTTTGATTTTTCATAGTTCTCTTATCTTAAATTCTAGCTATCATTCGGGTAAGCTATATTCCTCAACCAATTATTGAATTCCATGGATAAATCAAACTTAATCTTAAGCTAGGGTTTTGATCAACCATGGATAATTCATCATTGTTGTCTATATTGAAATCAGATATCGATTTTGATATTGCTATATTGATTTTGATATCGTATTATCGACCCTAATAATCTCCTTATTGTTTTCCTAGCTCAAGATAACGAAAAGGAGTGTCCATCGAATTCACCAAAGGCTAGGAACAAGGGAGTTATCATCCGAGATCCTTGAAAGCTTTGGATTGTCAAGGTGAGTGTAGTCGGAGTCTCGGAAATAGGTGAAGGGCCTTTTCGAATCTATTATTGTTGATTTCCATTTAATAGCTAACATTCCTTTTAAGGAAGTTGCATCGGATTGATAGTCGGATCCATTGGTAAGCATATGTAAGTTATTATTGAATATCAGACATAGTCATTGGCATTGTCATTCTGCATTGTTATCGATATAACTATTGATATGGAAACGCTGTGAATGAACCATCGGATAATGACATTGACATTGAAATTATGAAATACTGATATTTAGTCATGTTCACTATTAGTAACTTTAAAGACATTGGTGATTGGAGTTATTATTGATTATTGACATTGGTATTGCAACCTAGGATTTGAATGGACTTTGAATAAAATTGGCATGCCATAGAATTCATGAGATCAGTGTACGGGTGGACTACGGTCTTAAGGCTACGACCTATATTGATTTAGCGAGGCGGAGGGATGTGTTTTGTATTGGTCATATTGGTGAGGCGGAGGGATTGGACCATTCATTGATTTGGTGAGGCGTAGGAATTCGCGTATCCACTATCTTGATTCAATCCAAGGATTAATAATGAATTTGATATGTTAAACATTGTATATTGAGACATTGCATTGATATTGATGAGCACGAGATTAAGTAAAACTTCATACATTGTTATTCATATTATTGTGACTACCTCAATAGGAAATGTATGCCTAACATGTCTCATCCTATGCATTTCAGGTTGAGGAATCGACCCCTTTTGAAGATCGGACAAGTCGCGGCAAGGCAAGTCACTACAAGCCAAGTAATGTAAATTGTCCTTAAGAACTCCTAGGATGGTGGAAAAGTAGTTGAACTAGTCTCATATTCCTATTTTGTTATGTCTAATATGAGTAATAGATGAAAAGTTGTTAAGTGCCTAAAAAGGACTTTTGGTTTAGCTATAACTTGACAAAAATGGTATATTTGGCTCATAAAGGTCAAAACCTAGTAAACATATCCATATGATGATGAAATTTGGCATGCCAGTATTTATAACATTAAAAAGTTGTGTGTAAAGTTTCATTGCATTTGAACACTGTTTTGTAAGTTAATTCGATTAAAAACAAGCAAAATCTGTCAATACAGGTCAGGCCGTATTGACACGGGTAATGGCGTATCGATACGATTAAGCATTATTGGACCTTGGGAACAAAGTGTATCGATACGCTTTGAGGCCATATCAAAACATTTTTCTATTGGAATTCACTGTTCCAATATGAGTCTATAGCGTATCGAAACGAGTCAAAGTCAAGGTCAAAGGGAGTCAACCTGTACCGATATAGGGCTTGCCCGTATCGATACGGTCTAAACGATAAAGTCAACTTAGGTTAACCATCGTACACCCGTTTCGAAATAGTCTTAAGGTGTTTCGATACATGGTTAGTTAAGTTAGTTAAAATGCATAATCTAGCAGTTTGCAAAGTTTACAATTTGATCACTGAATTTTGAGCAAACCAATTGTATTAGTAAATGAACTCCAAATTGTATGAAATTTTACAGGCTTGTTAATATTGTATTGAATATCACTGTAGTATAATCAATTTCATCGAAGGACATATAATTTATCGGATTTTTAGTTTGGTCCCTAAAACTTTTAATAGTTAAGAAATAGTCCTAAATGATTAATTATTACTTCATAAGGATTAATTGGACTAAAATGCATTGTAGTAAGGTCTTTTTGTACATTATCTTGTTAAATGTCGATTATAAAATGAAATTTTATTGCACCGATCGCTGCATTGTTTATCAGTAGCACCTTCCGATCCAGTTCTCGACCAGGCCGGGAAGAGGTGTTACATTTGTGGTATCAGAGCTAGAGTTTAGTCGATTCTAGGACTAAACTGAAATTGTTGCATTGTTGTTATGTTACTTTGCCACGTAGGAGTTATATATATTGTGTATATTGTGACTTGTCGACTAATCCGATCTTTCATATAGATATGTCTGAAACTAATGAAGCTCACATCGACGAGCTTGCCACCGACTCCTCGACACATGGCGAGGAGATTATATGAGGAAATTCTCCGAATACACCGTACCCTCAAGATCCTTCTACTTAGGGTACCGAGCCTGTAACACCTACTGCTCAGGTTGAATGTTACAAGAACATGGTTGACATGTTCAAGCAGTTTATGACTGCTATGTGGGCTGAGAAAGTTGTGCAACCTATCGCTCATGCTGCCTAACACACCCGAGAACCCATTGATAAGCTCTTATAGTATGAAGTTTACACTTTTACTGGACAAGATGACGACAACCCTAAAGTTTCCGAATATTGGTTGGACAACACCCCACGAATTTTGAACAAGCAGTTACAGTGCTCGAACGAGCACAAACTTGAGTGTGCCATCGCATTGTTAGCTGACGAGGCACTCCACTGGTAGGAGACTACTATATTGACGGTCTCCGAGGACATGGTAACTTGGGAGTTATTCCTTAAAGAATTCCATAAGATGTACATCAATGAGTTTTATCTTGCTGAAAGATGAAACATCTTCCTCCATCTCAAGCAGGGTGGACGACCGATCGAGCAGTATATCCATGATTTCTGCAAGTAATGTAGATACAATGCTGAGTATATAAAGAAAGAGGAAGATAAGTGCCGAATGTTCATTGCAGGGCTCAATGGTGAGTTACGCCATATGTTTACTGCATTGAGCATCACTGATTTTCAAGACTTGGTGAACTAAGTTAAGGCCACTGAAGCTGCACAGAGGGCTCAATGAGCCGGCGGGTTTGGAAAATCTGAAAAGAGGTTTAGGGATGATTCTTGACCTCCAAGATGGTATAAGAAAGGGAGATATTAAGGCCCCAAGCAGAATGTCTATCCACAACCCTCCCATTCTGGAAATATTGAAAGGCCTCAGTCTGTAACGCAGTCCTTTGCTAAGGCATCGTCTATTGATAGCATCGGAGGTTCAAATAGAGGCAACCCACATCCAGTTTGAAATTATTGTCAGAATAGGGACTCGGTGGGTCAATGTCGTAAGCAAATTGGAGCTTGTTACTACTTTGATGAGCAGGGTCACTTTATCCGTGATTTCTCTTTGAATGCAACCAAATCTAATGCTACACCGACTACTGCTGCCTCTCCTCCACAATCCTTTCGAGGTAAAGGATTGAAGCAAGGATCATCGGGAACCTATGGAAGATCGAGTGGTTCGGGGAAACCATTCAATAAGCAAGATTCTAAAGCCCCTTCCCAAATGTATCATGTGAGGAGCAGAGAAGAGAAGGATGAACATGACGTCATTGCAGGTACCATTGAGCTATATTCATATCCTTTGTATGCATTGATTGACCCTGGTTCTACTCACTTTTTTATAAGCACCATTATAGTTAAGAAGTATAGTATGTCTTCTGAACCAATAGCATCAAAAATCTCTGTAACCAATCCCTTAGGTGATTGTGTCACCGTTAGGGTAGTGTGCAAGAACTGCCTCTTATTGATTCAAGGGATTCATTTTCCATCCAATATGTTGGCCTTACCAATCCACGAGTTCGATGTTATCTTAGGCTTAGATTGACTTAGCGAGTATCATGCATGGGTAGACTGTTGTAAAAGGAAGTTGTACCTTCGAGGTCTCAACAAAGAAAGTGTTGTTTTGATGAACGCGATAAATCCTTCATTGTGTGCATTGACGTTAGAAGCTAAAGATGAATCACAATTGCGGGACATTGACACCATATGTGAATTCCCTGATGTCTTCCTTGATGAACTTCTGGGTTTTCCCCCAACCCGTGAAGTGGAGTTTGGCATCGAGGTGCAACCTGGAACTGTTCCAGTTTCTATTTCACCATATCGTATGACAGCTGTTGAATTAAAGGATTTGAATGCTCAAATTTAGGAATTATTGAGCAAAGGTTTCATTCAACCAAGCTCTTCACCTTGGGGAGCACCGATTCTCTTTGTAAAGAAGAAGGATGTAACACCCGAGTTTGGGGGCCGAGTGAAATTAAAATAATAAAATATTATGTTGGACCTCGTATTTTCAAAACAAGTAAATTTGTGTTGGGCTTGTGTAGAAATAAACCCAATGGCCATGTATTTTACACTATTGTAATATTCCATGTTAATTAAGGGTAAATGGGTCTTTTGGTTTTTATTTAAAACAAAACATTTAAAAATTGCTTTTTCACTCATCTTCTTCCCCCTTCTCTTCCCATTTTCACGACAACCTCCCCTCTCCAATGTGGTTTACTATTCCATCACCATTCTTCCTCATCTTTGAAGGTTTTTAAAAGGTAATCGTATTTTTGAGTTGTCCTTATCATTCTCTACATGTCTATACCCTTAGTTTTCATTAAAACCCATGGTTTTACATTTTGAAGTTTTGAGGTTTTAGATTAAAAATGTTAACTTTGTTTGCTTTTAATTGAGCTTTTGATTTGTTGAGGTTAGATGAGTTGTTTGCTATCTAAAAGGTCCAACATTACTAATTTTTACAAGGTTTTATAATGATTCCCAGATTTGGGTTTTACAGAGGTTTTAGGGAGTTCAAAGGTTGAGTTTTGGGGCTGTTTGGGGTTGGAAATTGTTGGCTGATGGTTGGTTGATAGTTAGGGGTTGTTTTTGAAGCTATTAGGTGTGTTAAAAGTGTTGGAATCAATGGTTTTTGTCTGTTCTATAGGGCTGCTCGAAAATGTGGGGTTTGGGAGTGTCTTGGCTTGATTTTGATGCTTGGTTTGTATTCTGGGTTTGCTACAGTGTTTGTGGACTGAAATGTGGTTGTTTTGATTGTGTTGAATTGTTTAGAGACAAAAGATTCTGTTGGTGAAGCCTCAGGAATGAATCCGGGTAGCTTGGTGGATTGATCGGCTAGAGTTGTAGAGCTTTGAGTAGTCGGTGAGTGGTTAATGTTTTCAACTTGGTTTAATTGGTTTTCAAACGTTGGTTTAAGCATGTGGACCTAGGCCGGGCTTCGTAAACCCACCTAGAGTTGGGATTAGATTGGTAGTCTAATCTCAAGCTTAGTTTAGGAGACCTTTGGTTGAACTCCTAAATGTTGATATGCCTCTTGATTCATTATTAATTGTGATAAATGTTGTATTGTATATTGTGATATACATGTGTGTTGAGGCATGATTTGTGATGCATTGTGATATGCATGTGGTTGTGGAATGTGGTTTATGCATGATGGTAAATCATTGTGAGTACGCGCTAAGCCCGAAAATTGGTAAGAAAGTTGTGTGGTTGATCAATGAAATGAGTTAAGTATTGCCACTAGTATGCTTGGGTACAATGATCGATCATTAGGATGTTTAGTGTGCACACGAGATTCGAAATGCGCGCGTGGTCTTGATGATGGTAGTCATCAAGATGGAGTACGAGTACGCCCGAAAATCTTCTTTTATTTGTTAGTCGGTGATGAGTGGAATCCCATCGACGGGGCGTGAGGATGAGTGGAATCCCCTCCGCGTGAAACGGTGATGAATGTAATCCCACCATAAGGTAATGGTTGAGTTGTTGGATGTGAGTTCCAACGGTTGTTATCCGCGCATGCGGGTCATAGCTAGGTGCCAGTACGTGTTGTTAAATGTGTTTCCATATGGTTGTGTTTATGGACATTTTGAGCATGGTACGACATTTGATATTATGTTCATGCATCATATATATTTGACTCTTGTGGCTTTGAAGGTAAGAAATCATGCATTCAACCTTGGCTGTGTTGTTCGTTCTTGGACCCTGCATTGTCGAGGTTTGTTTTATGAGCTTACCCTCACTAAGCTTTATGCTTACGCTCTCTTTTGTTCAACAATGCAGATCCTTAGTTTGTGGGTTGCTTGTGCAAGGAGAGGGCCTCCAAGTGTGCTAGTTGTGCTATCTTAATCCTCAAGTATGAATTTTTAAGTTATGAGATGTAATAGACAAGTAGTGGGATTTGTGTGGTTATTTTGTGTTAGGAGCTTGTTTAGAGTCCTTTGCTATGTTGATGTATGGGGTGGCTTGTTGATGCCTTGTTTTGGTTTGTAAACCATGTTTAAGTTGCATGTCGTGAATGCTTATGTGTTTTGTTTCTAAGGCATGAAACCTTGAATGCTATGTATGTCTCTTTTTGGTAAATGTTTGAATCCTTTGAATGTATGATCCTTGTTCTTTTCAAATGTCTCGTATGATGTAATCTTGGTTGCTATATGTTGTATGTATGCTTTCTCGTGTTTAGGCGAGTCTTAAATTGCATCTAGCGTTGTGTTTTGGAGTCTTTGGCTGCAAATTTGAGTATTGCAGTGCAGGGCATATCGGTACGCCCAAGGGTCGTATCGATACGGTCCTCCACTTTGGGACTCAAGTTTGGCTTAGCGTACCGGTACAAAGGGGTGTATCGGTACGCCAAAACCTCTATGGAAATCTGAGAATTTGACGAGATTTTGGCGTATCGGTACGAGTCTTGGGTGTATCGGTACAGTCTTGTATCGTTGATCGTGAGAAGTTGACCAATGAGGGCGTATCGGTACGATCAACCAGTGTACCGATACGGTCTCCCTGAGTTGACTTTGGGCTGTTGACCTAGTCAAGGCGTATCGGTACCCTCTTCAAGTGTATCGATACGGCATGCTGTGAAAATTAAAAATGGGTTGTTTTAAGTTGTTTGTTCGTTTGGTTCGCCTCGCTTGTTGCTTCCGCTGTCGTTGTTTCACATAGGGTGTATTAAAGTATCTAGACAAGATAATAATAAATGAAAAGTTTTCTCGGGTTGTTAACCGAAGTGGAGCCTTAACGGGTTTTGCCTCGGTTATCACCGTGTGACCCGCTCGGACCGGTCAGTCGCCTGGACCGGGACGAGGGGGTTACACTTGTTGGTATCAGAGCCTGAGGTTTCCGAGACCTTAGGCAGGTAAGTGAGGTAAGTTAAATTCTTGTATTGCAATTGCATGGTATTTGCTTGCCATGTAAGTATGTTAGTTTGATTGATAGTATATTTGTGTTGTTTGAAGCATGTTGAGCAGAGTCTCATTGCTTCTATTACATCTGAAAAAGGATTTTTAAGTGAGGGAAACATACTTGAGCCACTTGGACCCTTGCCCTTTCTAACCCAAATTTTTGTATGTTGTTGTTGTAGTAGTTGTTATCTGTGAGCGATTATGTCGAGGCCTAGAGGTAGACCGAGGTTGGTTCGTCAGGAACCCCGTGTTGCGGCTCCTTTTAATGAGCCGATGGTTGGAGTAGAGGCTCATGTGGAAGAGCCTGTTGTTGGAGTCGGAGCTCCTCCACCACCACCTCCTTAGCCTAATGTGAAAGGCGAGGCTGGAGTTGAGGGAGCGGGACCTTAGGTTGGTCAGGGTGGCAAAGGTCCTGTGGGAATAGATATGGCTCCGCTAGTTCAAGCTATAGTGGGAGCATTTCAGGCTACAGTTGCCGGAGCTCAGGCTGCAACTCAATCGAGAGGTGATGATGCTAGCTTACCATTCGAGAGACACCGTAGCCTAGGAGCAGATGAGTTCAGAGGATCTACGCCTGAGAGATCAGTGTTGTGGTTGGAGAAGACTGTCCATATTTTGGCTCAGATGGGATGTGTTGGGGCTCGTATGTTAGGCTGTGTAGTCTCGTTGCTTCAGGGTGATGCCTACACCTGGTGGGTCACCATTACTACCGACGTGCCTAAGGCCGAGATCAGTTGGAATTTCTTTGAGACTGCTTTTAGGAAGAGGTATTTGGGCCCGGGATATTTAGATGAGAAGAAGCGGGAGTTCATGGCTCTTGTTCAGGGAGACGCATCAGTAACAGACTACAAGATCTGCTTTGTCCGACTGAGTCAGTATGCTCCGGAGTTGGTTCCTACTGAGAGGGACCGTTGTGATCGGTTCAGCTATGGGCTTCATGAGGAAGTCAAGAGGTACACCTTAGCTTCAGATTATTCTGATTTTGATGTCTTGGTCGCTAGGGCCAAGGACATCGAGCATAGCTTGAGGCTGCCCAAGTGTTCAGGAGGATCCAGTTCAAGGAAGATGCACAACAACTTTGATCGTGGTGATGCCAAGAGGCATCGGGGCAGTGGACATCAGTTTGATCATAAGCGTGGCGGTGGCCACCACGGTAGAGGCCATCAGGGCCATAGAGCTGGAGGGCGTTTTCCCGAGTGTGCCCGTTGTGGGAGACATCATTCAGAAGAGTGCTGGGGGAAATTTCATGCTTGCTGGAACTGTGGATCGAGAGACCACTTATGAGAGAGTGTCCGCATTAGGCGGCATAGGCTCCTGCGAGAGCGATTGACTACCAGATAGGTCGTGAGTGCGGTCGTGGTTACTTCCAGCCGAGGTGTAACGCCCCGGTTTTGGGCTTAGTAGTTTTGGGCGTTGACCGGTTTGGTCAAAGTGCTGTTCGAATCTAAAGAGGTGAAATTAGGAAAGCCTAGTTCGGGTTGCATTAAAAATATGGAAAAATGTTCTAAAATAATCTTTTAATATAATTAAGTGAACTGTGAAATCAATTTTGGAAAATGAGTTTTGGAAGGGTGACATTTTGGCTAGTGACCAAAATGTAATTTTTGAAAGTTTAGTGACTGTTTTCGAAAGGGTTGAAACTTTGAATCTTTAAGGAGCTATTAATCCAAAAGTAGTTTCTCCAGATTTTTCTAAGATATTTTGTGATATATTCTGATTTTAAAAGATGTCAAAAGAGGAGGGAAAAGCCATTTGGCTATTTTGTTAACTAACTTTCCAATTTTCTTTCTCTCATTTTCTCTCAACCCAAACACCTTATCTCCAGAGAATTGTTTCTGATTTTCTCACCTAAATCTCTCCTTTCAACTCTCTTTTGATTCCTAATCAACATATCTACAAAACCTCATCATTTGCTACTTGATTCATCAAGGTTTTTGATTCCAAAAAGAGGAGAAACTCAAGTTTGGAGGTAAGAACGTCCTTCTCCTCTAAACTATCAGTTCTTTACTGAAATTCTTAAGTTTTCAATCCTTAATTGATGTTTTATTAAAGGCTTTTGAGTTGTGAAATGGATCTTGGCTTATAATGCAAGATTTGGTGATTTTTGATGATTTTCGTTTGATCTGATTAATCTGTGATTTGAGATGTGTTTTTGATGATATTTGAACTCTAAATTGATAAGGAATTGAGTTTTGATTAATGCAATCCAGGATAGGTTGAGTTTCCTAAGTTTAGCTTGTGTTTCTTGTATGTTTTTGAGGTGATCTTGTGGATCTGATGTTGCTGGAGGTATAAGGATGTTTGTAGGTTCTTTTTAGATGTTAAATGATGTTAAAGGATGTTAGGTTTTGATGGTTTATGGCTGGGCTTTGTTGAGAAGTGGTTTGGATGCATTTTCGGTTGTGTTTGGTAGCCGAAAATGGAGTGTGGATGAGAGCAGCGAGTTTAGGTGCTTTCATTGAAGCAATTAATGCATGATGATGCATTAATCCTCTGCTTTGATGTGTTAAAAAAGGGGAGGCATCTTTGGATCCAAGAGTTGTTGATCCGGAAGCTTGATTTGGTGCTTCGGCAAGAGGCGAAGTGGAATCGGTGAGTGAAAATGGTTTTCGGCTTTGAAACCAATGTCTTGGGAGCTTAGTTTAAGTCTAAACAACTTTGCTAAGCTCAAGTGTAAGTTTTCGGAAAGTACTCTCTAGTGGTGGCCATGATTTTGTTGTGATGCAATGTGGTTTATTGCATGATTTAAATACTGTTTTGAAAGCATGATTTAGCATGGTATTTGCTGTTTTTGTAAGCCATATGTTGAAGGAAGCTCAAGGTAAGAGTTCCTTGTTTTTGTACATTGATTAAATGTGGTTTGATGCTTTTAAATGCATGATGAATATGGCTTGGTTTAATGCTTTAAAACAGTGGATAAATTGATGATAATGATGTATATTGGCAAGTGATGTTTTGAAAAGGTTAAGGTCACTAAGGTGGTTAAAAGTCCTTGAGTGAGCCTTGTTTACTTAAGAACATCAAGGTGGTTAAAAGTCCTTGGATGGTTCTTGCTATGGACACAAAGGTGGTTAAAAGTCCTTGTGTGATCCTTTCCATGGCGTTTAAAAGTCCATGGGGCCATGGTGTTTAAAAGTCCATGGGGCCAAGGTGTTTAAAATTCCTTGGGGCCAAGGTGTTTAAAAGTCCTTGGGGTGAAACTTGATACGGACACAAAGGTTGTTAAAAGTCCTTGTGTGGTCCTTTCCATGGTGGTTAAAAGTCCATGGGCCAAGGTGTTTAAAAGTCCTTGGGGCCAAGGTGTTTAAAAGTTCTTGGGGTGAAAGTTGATGAACTTGTTTTTAAAGAAATGGAACTTATCACTTGTGGCCAATATGACATGTTATGATATGAAGCATGAGATGCTTGTTTTAAGTATGCTTTTGAGCATGTGCAATTGGTGATTTGAAGCATGATTTATAAATGTTTTATAAATGCATTATTGAATGGTTTTATGAGCATTCCTCACTAAGCTTTTGCTTACGCTCTCTTTCGTTTTCTTAATTCAATAATGCAGAACATTAGAGTACCTTGAGGGCAGCAAGAAGGGCAAGCAATCAAGTGCAAGTAAAGCTCAAAGTATGGAAGGTTTCTTAAGTACATTTTTAGCTTTTGGTAATTTGGCAATGGGGGACCTATGTGTATGTTTTGGGAGAGGTTTTGAACTCCCTAAGTATGTTGAATGTTGATGAGAATGCTGGTTTTAGTGTTTGGCCTTTATATGCTTGTATTGGAAGTTTATGCTTGAATGGCTTGCTTGTGTAGGAAGCATGCCTATAGATTTGGGGCTTTTCTCATGTGATGTTGTTTTGATGAATTGTTGATGCAAGTATGTCTTATATATGTTGAATTGCATGTTGGTAAAGTTTGGTAGCATTTGGAGCATGATTGGATGTTTAATTGCATGTTTAAGAATGCATTTTGGGGCAATCTGTGCAGGGCGTTTCGGAACAGTGCCACCCGTTTCGGAACAGGTGCCTTAAACAAGCCCAGGCGTCCGAAACGGGAGAGACCGTTCTGAAACGGTTTGGCTACTGCCAGCCCGTGTTGCGGTACGCGTTGCGGAACGGCCCCGCGTTTCGAAACGGGCTCTGCTTGTTTCGGAACGGGTGACCGTTAGGGGCTGACATTGGCAGTTAAATGTTTTGTATTGTTTGCATTTTGGTCCTGAATCTTGTTTGTGCAATTGTATGAGTTTGGGATGTCCTTTTGAGCTGAAATTTCACAGTGAAGCATGAAACCTGATTAATTACAAGCTGGTAACTTTAATTTGGGTTAAGTCCTCATATTTATCAGAAATTACAATTTGGTCCCTAAAGTTGTAATTTGTTCAATTGGGTCCCTGTTTGATCTCTGATGTTTGTGATCTTTGAATATGATGTTTGTGTGATCACAATTAGGGCTAATGTGCATCTAGACAAGATTAAAAAGAAAAAAAAGGGGTCGTTAATCAAGGTTGACTTTCGGGTTGACTTTGGTTTTCCCCGTGTGACTTTCTTAATTCGGGTCAACCGTCTAGGCCGGGTTAAGGGGGTTACATTTGGTGGTATCAGAGCTGAGTTCTCGAGTAATTGGGAATGAATGTGTGTATGATTGAAGTATGTATGCCTTGTATGCTTGTTGTTTGAAAGCATGTTTAGTGGCTTGTGATTTGGATGCCATTGAGATGTATGCTGTGATGTAGCATGTTGTAGGTACCCATTGCCAAATAAAAGCTAATGAAATGATGTTGATTTTGAATGAAATTGAGCTTGAATACTTGGATTGCTTACCTTGCTGGGCCTGACTTTGTTTTATTTGCATTGATGTTGCATGGTAAAAGTATGGCACCACGTAGAGAGTTACGAGGTAGTGTGCGAGCTACGGCTCCTAATGAGAATGAGAACGAGGAAAACACGGGTAGTGCGGTGTTACCTCCTCCTCCACCTGGTGGTGGTGGTGCTGAGGGAGGAAGAGCTGAAGCTGCAGCTGGTGCTGGAGCTGCTGGACCAGAGGTTGGTCAGGGGCAAGCTATGCCTGATATGACGATGTTGGTACAAGCTATTGCGGGTGCTTTTCGAGCAGCAGTAGCTGGAGCTCAAGGAGCTGGGCATCAGGGAGATGCTGGAGTTAGACTACCTTTGGAGCGTCTGCGCAGTCTTGGTGGGACTGAGTTCAGGGGTATGTCTGCTGAGAGTTCGGAGGCTTGGCTTGAGAGTACCAAGCGAATCTTGGGACAGATGAGCTGCACGGATGTGCAAAAGCTGGGTTGTGTTGTGTCCTTGCTGCAGGACGATGCGTATACGTGGTGGATGACCACCATAGCTGGGATGGCTGAAGCTGATGTGACTTGGACATTCTTTCAGAATGTGTTCAAGAGGAGATATCTTGGTGTGAGATATCTTGATGAGAAGAAGCGTGAGTTCATGACTCTTACCCAGGGGAGTATGACAGTGGCTGAGTATGAGGTGTAGTTTGTGCGACTCAGTCAGTATGCACCTGAGCTTGTTCCTGATGAACGGGAGAGGTGCGAAAGGTTTCGTTATGGTCTTGTAACGGAGGTAAAGATGTATGTGCTGGCCACCGAGTATGATGATATTGATGTGTTGGTGGGCCGAGCCAAGGACATAGAGATGAACTTGGGTTTATCTGCGAAAGGTGCTGGAGCAAGTTCTGGTAAGAGAGCTGCTGAGTATAGTTCCGGAGGTGGACGGAACAAGAGGGGACGTGATCAGAAGTATCAGTCCTCAGCTAAGAGAGGTGGTGGTGCACCTGCTAGAGGAGGCAATGCTAGAGCTGACCCTAGTGCTTGTTGGATCTGTGGTTCACGTGGTCACATGAAGCGTGACTGTCCTCGTGCTGTGAGGGAGGTGCAAGCTCCTGTTGTGGCAGCTGGTTATGGGTGCTGGAATTGTAGTTCTGCAGACCACTTGAGGAGAGATTGTCCCAGGTTGGCTGGTGAGCAGATGCGTGCTCCTGTTGTTGCTGCACCGCAGAGAGGTCGTGGGCGCGGCCGTGGTAATTTCCAGAGGCGTGAGGAAGGTGGTCGTGGAGTGGCCCATGTTGTGGCTATTCAGCCTGAAGGTGGAGGCCAAGCGAGGGTGTATGCTCAGCGTGAAGGAAGGAATGATGCGGATGTGATTGCAGGTACCTTTACTTTGCAATCCTTGTCATTGCTTTCTTTGATTGATTCTGGATCTACGCATTCATACATTTTGCGTGAGCATGCTGAATTGCTTGGTTTGCCTGTTGAGTCTTTGGATGTTGGTGTTCGTGTCACTAGTTCTTTTGGTGAAACTGTTGTGACTCGGAAGCTTTATAGAAGGTGTCCCTTGGTTGTTCAAGAACATGTTTTTCATGTTGATCTTATGGAGTTGCCCTTTTATGGTTTTGATGTGATCCTTGGTATGGATTGGCTTGCTGAGCATCGTGCTGTTGTGGATTGTGAAAATAAGCGTGTTTCGCTTAAGCTTGCGGATGATTATGAAGTGGTTGTGGTTGGTGAGAATGTGAAGTTTCTTGCCATTGTTGTTTCTACCTTGGAGGCGAGCAGGATGCTGAGGCAAGGTTGCGAGGCTTATCTAGCTTTTGTGATGAATCCTAGCTCTAAGGAGTTGAGGGTGCAAGATATCAGGGTTGTGAAGGAGTTTCCTGGAGTTTTTCCTGAGGAGTTGCCTGGTTTACCTCCTAATCGCGAGGTGGAGTTTGGAATTGAGCTGTATGAGAATACAACTCCTGTGTCCATTACTGCCTATAGAATGGCACCTAAGGAGCTGAAGGAGCTGAAGACGCAGTTGCAAGAGCTGCTTGATCGTGGTTTCATCCGGCCGAGCGTGTCACCTTGGGGAGCACCGGTCTTGTTTGTGAAGAAGAAAGATGGCACTATGAGAATGTGCATTGATTACCGTCAGATGAACAAGTTGACTATCAAGAATCGGTATCCTTTGCCGAGGATTGATGATCTCTTTGATCAATTTCGGGGAGCTGCTGTGTTCTCTAAGATTGACTTGAGGTCAGGGTATTACCAGTTGAAGGTGAAGGATGTGGATGTGCCTAAGACAGCTTTCAGGACAAGGTATGGGCATTATGAGTTCCTTGTGATGCCGTTTGGTTTGACAAATGCTCCTGCTGCTTTCATGGACATGATGAACTGTGTGTTTCATGAATACCTGGACAAGTTCGTTGTGGTGTTCATTGATGATATCCTTGTGTACTCGCGTACTGAGGAGGAGCATGAAGAGCATTTGAGGGTTGTGCTGCAAGCTTTGTTGGAGAATCATCTTTATGCTAAGCTGAGCAAGTGTGAGTTCTGGTTGAAGGAGGTGGTGTTTCTTGGGCATGTGGTCTCAGCTGAGGGGATTCGAGTTGATCCTCAGAAGATCGAGGCGGTGATGAACTGGAAGGTTCCTAAGTTTGTTCACGAGGTCCGTAGTTTCCTTGGTTTGGCAGGATACTACCGAAGGTTTGTGGATGGTTTTTCCAAGATTGCTGCTCCTTTGACAAAGCTGTTGCAAAAGGATGTTAAATATGAGTGGACGGAAGCGAGACAACTGGCTTTTGAGAAGCTGAAGGCGGCTTTGACGCAAGCTCCTATCTTGGTTCAGCCTGAATCAGGGAAAGAGTTTGTGGTCTATAGTGATGCATCCTATGTTGGTTTGGGGTGTGTGCTGATGCAAGAGGGTAAGGTGGTGGCTTATGCATCGCGGCAGTTGAAAGTGCATGAGCGCAATTACCCTACGCATGATATTGAGCTGGCTGCAGTGGTTTTTGCTCTGAAGATCTGGAGGCATTATCTGTATGGTGAGAAGTGTACTGTGTACACGGATCACTAGAGTTTGAGGTATCTGATGTCTCAGAAGGAGTTGAATCTTAGGCAGCATCGTTGGTTGGAGTTGCTCAAGGATTATGATCTGACGATTGAGTATCATCCTGGAAAAGCTAATGTTGTTGCGGATGCCTTGAGTAGGAAGGTAGCTGTTGAGCTGAGGGCTATGTTTGCTAGCTTGAGCATATCGCGAGATGGTGGTCTTGTTGCTGAGTTGCAGGTGAAACCATCGTTGGTTCAGTTGATCAAGGATAAGCAGTTGCTGGATGATTCCTTGGTGTCTCATGTTCAGGATATCGCGGAGGGTAGACCTCGGATTTCTGCTTTAATGATGATGGTGTGTTGTGTTTTGGGAGTCGGATAGTAGTGCCCAATGATGCTGAGTTGAGGCGTGCTATTCTGACTGAAGGCCATAGTAGTCCTTTTGCTATGCACCCTGGTAGTACTAAGATGTATCGTGATCTTCGTGATGAGTACTATTGGGTGGGTTTGAAGAAGGATGTTGTGGAGTTTGTGAGCAAGTGTTTGGTGTGTCAGCGAGTTAAGGCTGAACATCAGGTTCCTTCTGGGTTGTTGCAACCGTTGAAAATCCCTGAATGGAAGTGGGAAAGGGTTACCATGGATTTTGTATCTGGTTTACCTTTGTCTCCTTCGAAGAAGAATTCTGTTTGGGTGATTGTGGATCGCCTGACGAAGTGTGCGCATTTCTTGCCTGTGCATACTACGTTTTCTTTGGATAAGCTGGCAGAACTGTACATTGCTAAGATTGTGAGGCTGCATGGTGTGCCTAAGTCGATTGTGTCGGATAGAGATCCGAGGTTCACATCGCGTTTCTGGCAGTGTTTGCATCAAGCTTTGGGTACAAGGTTGCATTTCAGTACATCCTATCATCCTCAGTCGGATGGTCAGTCTGAGCGAGTTATTCAGATCTTGGAGGATATGTTGAGGTGCTGCGTGATTGAGTTCCAAGGTTCTTGGGAGAAGCATCTGCCTTTGGTTGAGTTCGCTTATAACAATAGTTATCAGGCGAGTATACAGATGGCACCTTATGAGGCTCTGTATGGGAGGAAGTGTAGGACTCCTCTTTGTTGGGCTGAAACTGGTCAAAAGTTGGTTTCGATGCCGGCTTTGTTGAAAGGGACCACTGAGAAGGTGAAGCTTATCTGTGAGCGGTTGAAGGCTGCCTCTGATCGGCAAAAGTCTTACGCGGATTTGAAGCGTAAGGAGATAGAGTATGCGGTGGGTGACCGTGTGTTCTTGAAGGTTTCGCCTTGGAAGAAGGTGATGAGGTTTGGCCGGAAGGGTAAGTTGAGCCCTAGGTACATTGGACCATATGAGGTTGTTGAGCGTGTGGGTCCTGTTGCGTATCGGTTGAGGTTACCTCAGGAGTTGGAGAAGATTCATGATGTGTTCCATGTTTCTATGGTCCGGAAGTATAGATCTGATCCTTCGCATGTGATGCCTGTGGAGGAAGTGGAATTGAATCCGGATTTGACCTATGATGAGGAACCGGTGAAGGTTCTGGATTCGGATAGCAAGGTTCTTCGTGGCAAGACCATTGAGTTGGTGAAGGTGCTGTGGAAGCATCGAGGTGTTGAGGAAGCCACGTGGGAGCGGAAGGAAGACATGCTGAAGCAGTTTCCTTATCTCTTTCCTTCAGGTAAATTTCGAGGAAGAAATTTCTTAAGGGGGGGAGAGTTGTAACGCCCCGGTTTTGGGCTTAGTAGTTTTGGGCGTTGACCGGTTTGGTCAAAGTGCTGTTCGAATCTAAAGAGGTGAAATTAGGAAAGCCTAGTTCGGGTTGCATTAAAAATATGGAAAAATGTTCTAAAATAATCTTTTAATATAATTAAGTGAACTGTGAAATCAATTTTGGAAAATGAGTTTTGGAAGGGTGACATTTTGGCTAGTGACCAAAATGTAATTTTTGAAAGTTTGGTGACTGTTTTCGAAAGGGTTGAAACTTTGAATCTTTAAGGAGCTATTAATCCAAAAGTAGTTTCTCCAGATTTTTCTAAGATATTTTGTGATATATTCTGATTTTAAAAGATGTCAAAAGAGGAGGGAAAAGCCATTTGGCTATTTTGTTAACTAACTTTCCAATTTTCTTTCTCTCATTTTCTCTCAACCCAAACACCTTATCTCCAGAGAATTGTTTCTGATTTTCTCACCTAAATCTCTCCTTTCAACTCTCTTTTGATTCCTAATCAACATATCTACAAAACCTCATCATTTGCTACTTGATTCATCAAGGTTTTTGATTCCAAAAAGAGGAGAAACTCAAGTTTGGAGGTAAGAACGTCCTTCTCCTCTAAACTATCAGTTCTTTACTGAAATTCCTAAGTTTTCAATCCTTAATTGATGTTTTATTAAAGGCTTTTGAGTTGTGAAATGGATCTTGGCTTATAATGCAAGATTTGGTGATTTTTGATGATTTTCGTTTGATCTGATTAATCTGTGATTTGAGATGTGTTTTTGATGATATTTGAACTCTAAATTGATAAGGAATTGAGTTTTGATTAATGCAATCCCGGATAGGTTGAGTTTCCTAAGTTTAGCTTGTGTTTCTTGTATGTTTTTGAGGTGATCTTGTGGATCTGATGTTGCTGGAGGTATAAGGATGTTTGTAGGTTCTTTTTAGATGTTAAATGATGTTAAAGGATGTTAGGTTTTGATGGTTTATGGCTGGGCTTTGTTGAGAAGTGGTTTGGATGCATTTTCGGTTGTGTTTGGTAGCCGAAAATGGAGTGTGGATGAGAGCAACGAGTTTAGGTGCTTTCATTGAAGCAATTAATGCATGATGATGCATTAATCCTCTGCTTTGATGTGTTAAAAAAGGGGAGGCATCTTTGGATCCAAGAGTTGTTGATCCGGAAGCTTGATTTGGTGCTTCGGCAAGAGGCGAAGTGGAATCGGTGAGTGAAAATGGTTTTCGGCTTTGAAACCAATGTCTTGGGACCTTAGTTTAAGTCTAAACAACTTTGCTAAGCTCAAGTGTAAGTTTTCGGAAAGTACTCTCTAGTGGTGGCCATGATTTTGTTGTGATGCAATGTGGTTTATTGCATGATTTAAATACTGTTTTGAAAGCATGATTTAGCATGGTATTTGTTGTTTTTGTAAGCCATATGTTGAAGGAAGCTCAAGGTAAGAGTTCCTTGTTTTTGTACATTGATTAAATGTGGTTTGATGCTTTTAAATGCATGATGAATATGGCTTGGTTTAATGCTTTAAAACAGTGGATAAATTGATGATAATGATGTATATTGGCAAGTGATGTTTTGAAAAGGTTAAGGTCACTAAGGTGGTTAAAAGTCCTTGAGTGAGCCTTGTTTACTTAAGAACATCAAGGTGGTTAAAAGTCCTTGGATGGTTCTTGCTATGGACACAAAGGTGGTTAAAAGACCTTGTGTGATCCTTTCCATGGTGTTTAAAAGTCCATGGGGCCATGGTGTTTAAAAGTCCATGGGGCCAAGGTGTTTAAAAGTCCTTGGGGCCAAGGTGTTTAAAAGTCCTTGGGGTGAAACTTGATACGGACACAAAGGTGGTTAAAAGTCCTTGTGTGGTCCTTTCCATGGTGGTTAAAAGTCCATGGGCCAAGGTGTTTAAAAGTCCTTGGGGCCAAGGTGTTTAAAAGTCCTTGGGGTGAAAGTTGATGAACTTGTTTTTAAAGAAATGGAACTTATCACTTGTGGCCAATATGACATGTTATGATATGAAGCATGAGATGCTTGTTTTAAGTATGCTTTTGAGCATGTGCAATTGGTGATTTGAAGCATGATTTATAAATGTTTTATAAATGCATTATTGAATGGTTTTATGAGCATTCCTCACTAAGCTTTTGCTTACGCTCTCTTTCGTTTTCTTAATTCAATAATTCAGAACATTAGAGTACCTTGAGGGCAGCAAGAAGGGCAAGCAATCAAGTGCAAGTAAAGCTCAAAGTATGGAAGGTTTCTTAAGTACATTTTTAGCTTTTGGTAATTTGGCAATGGGGGACCTATGTGTATGTTTTGGGAGAGGTTTTGAACTCCCTAAGTATGTTGAATGTTGATGAGAATGCTGGTTTTAGTGTTTGGCCTTTATATGCTTGTATTGGAAGTTTATGCTTGAATGGCTTGCTTGTGTAGGAAGCATGCCTATAGATTTGGGGCTTTTCTCATGTGATGTTGTTTTGATGAATTGTTGATGCAAGTATGTCTTATATATGTTGAATTGCATGTTGGTAAAGTTTGGTAGCATTTGGAGCATGATTGGATGTTTAATTGCATGTTTAAGAATGCATTTTGGGGCAATCTGTGCAGGGCGTTTCAGAACAGTGCCACCCGTTTCGAAACAGGTGCCTTAAACAAGCCTAGGCGTCCGAAACGGGAGAGACCGTTCCGAAACGGTTTGGCTACTGCCAGCCCGTGTTGCGGTACGCGTTGCGGAACGGCCCCGCGTTTCAAAACGGGCTCTGCCTGTTTCGGAACGGGTGACCGTTAGGGGCTGACATTGGCAGTTAAATGTTTTGTATTGTTTGCATTTTGGTCCTGAATCTTGTTTGTGCAATTGTATGAGTTTGGGATGTCCTTTTGAGCTGAAATTTCACAGTGAAGCATGAAACCTGATTAATTACAAGCTGGTAACTTTAATTGGGGTTAAGTCCTCATATTTATCAGAAATTACAATTTGGTCCCTAAAGTTGTAATTTGTTCAATTGGGTCCCTATTTGATCTCTGATGTTTGTGATCTTTGAATATGATGTTTGTGTGATCACAATTAGGGCTAATGTGCATCTAGACAAGATTAAAAAGAAAAAAAAAGGATCGTTAATCAAGGTTGACTTTCGGGTTGACTTTGGTTTTCCCCGTGTGACTTTCTTAATTCGGGTCAACCGTCTAGGCCGGGTTAAGGGGGTTACACGAGGGTTGATGCACCTAGGATAGAGGCACGAGGAATCTTGCTCATGTTGTTGCAGTACAGCCAGAGGCCGGTGGACCAGCTAGAGTCTATGCACAAAGAGAGGCAGGGAATGACACATATGTGATAGCATGTAATTTTGAGTTACAGTCCATGTCTTTGCTTTCCTTAGTTGATTCGGGTTCCACGCATTCTTATATTTTGAGTGAGCATGCAAAGAAGTTAGACATACCAGTTGAGATTTTAGACGTAGGGATGCATGCGACTTGTTCCTTCGGTGATACAGTTGTAGTTAGACGGATGTATAGGAGGTGCCCGTTGAAGATTCAAGGTCATGTGTTTTCGGTTGATATGATGGAGCTTCTGTTCTATGACTTTGATATTATTTTGGGTATAGATTGGTTGGTTGAGCACAGAGCTAGTGTAGATTTTGAGACAAAGAGAATTTCGTTGAAGCTTTTTGATGACTACGAGGTAGTGGTAGTAGGCGAGAACGTTAAGTTTTTGTCGAATGTTGTGTCGGCTTTAGAGGCTCATAGGTTGATGGATTCTGGTTGTGGGGCTTATTTAGCGTATGTGATGAATCTGAATATGAGTGAGGTCAGACCGAAATATATCAGAACAATTTGTGATTTTCCAGATGTGTTTCCAGAAGAGTTACCAGGTTTGCCTCTTGACAGAGATGTAGAGTTTGTGATTGAAACTGTTTCAGGGTCTACTCCAGTTTCTATTGCTCCGTACTGTATGGCTCTGAAAGAGTTGAAAGAATTGAAAATTCAGCTTCAGAAGTTGTTAGACCGTGGTTTTATTAGGCCTAGTAGTTCACCTTGGGGTGCTCTTGTGTTGTTTGTGAAGAAGAAGGATGACAGTATGAGGATGTGTATCGACTACAAACAGTTGAACCAGTTGACAGTGAAGAACAAGTATATGTTGCCTCGTATAGATGACTTGTTAGTTGAGGGGTGCATTAGTGTTTTTGAAGATAGATTTGAGATCAGGGTACTCTCAGTTGAAGGTAAAGGAGTGTGATGTTCCGAAGACAACTTTTAGGACTAGATATGGTACTTATGAGTTCCTTGTGATGCTGTTTGGGCTCACGAATGCACCAGTAGCTTTCATGGACATGATGAACAGAGTTTTCTAAGACTATCTAGAGCGATTTGTAGTTGTTTTCATAGACAACATCCTTGTGTACTCGAGATCAGAAGAAGAACATGATGAGTATTTGAGACTTGTTTTTCAGAGATTGATGAGTAATCAGTTGTATGCTAAGTTGAGCAAATGTGAGTTCTAGATTAGAGAGGTTGTGTTTCTTGGCCATGTGGTATCAGCTGAAGGTATTCGTGTTGATCCGACGAAGATTGAAGCTATTGTTGAGTGGAAACAACCTAAGTCAGTGACAGAGGTCAGGAGTTTCCTAGGACAAGCTGGTTACTATAGGAGGTTCGTTGATGGTTTCTCTAGAGTAGCTGCTCCGTTGACTAAACTGTTGCATAATAGAGTGAAGTTTGAGTGGTCAGATGCGAGACAGAAGGCATTTGAGAAATTGAAAGAGGCTTTGACGAATGCTCTAGTGTTAGTACAGCCAGTTTCAGGAAAATAGTTCATGATCTATAGTGATGCTTCCTACGTGGTTTAGGTTGTGTTCTGATGCAAGAAAGGATAGTTGTTGCTTATGCTTCGAGACAGTTGAAGGTGCACAAGAAGAACTACTATACGCACGATATTGAGTTAGCCACAGTTGTGTTTGCATTGAAGATTTGGCATCACTACTTGTATGGTGAGAAGTGCACGGTTTACACTGATCATAAAAGCTTGAAGTATCTGTTGACTCAAAGAGAGCTGAACTTGAGAGAAAGAAGATGGCTTGAATTGTTGAAAGACTATGATTTGACTATTGAGTACCATCCGGGTAAGGCAAACGTAGTGGCCGATGCGTTGAGCAGAAAAGTTGCAGTTGAGTTGCGAACTATGTTTGCTAGACTGAGTGTATCACGGGACGGTGGTTTGATTACTGAGTTGCAAGTGAAGCCTTCGTTGATTCAGATGATCAGTGAGAAACATTTGCGAGACGTATCTTTAGTTTCACATGTTCAGGACATTGTAGAAGGTAGACCGACAGAGTACCGTTTCAGTGATGAGAATGTGTTGTGTTTTAGAGACAGAGTTGTAGTACCTGAAGATGTCAAGTTGAGACGTATGCTTCTGAGCGAAGCACATTCGAGTCCTTTTTCTATGCATCCGAGCAGTACTAAGGTGTACCGAGATCTAAAGAATGATTATTTCTGGGTTGGTTTGAAGAAGGATGTAGCCAAGTATGCGAGCAGTTGCATGGTTTGTCAGAGAGTAAAAGCAGAACATCAGGTTCTTTTAAGTTTGTTACAACCTTTGAAGATCCCGGAATGGAAGTGGGAGAGAATCACTATGGACTTTGTGTCAGGGTTGCGGTTGTCTCCTTCGAAGAAGAATTATGTTTGGGTGATAGTTGATAGATTCACTAAGTGTACTCATTTCGTAGCAGTGAACACCACAGATTCTCTAGACAAGTTGGCAGATTTGTACATCCGCGAGATTGTGAGGTTGTATGGAGTTCCGAAGTCTATTGTATCAGACAGAGATCCGAGATTCACAGCGAGGTTCTAGAGTTGTTTGCATAGTGCCCTAGGTAGTCGTTTGCATTTCAGTACTTCGTATCATCCGTAGTCAGATGGTCAGTCAGAGCGAGTGATACAAGTATTAGAACATATGCTCCGTTGCTGTGTGATTGACTTCCAGGGTTCTTGGGAGAAGCATTTACCCTTAGATGAGTTTGCTTACAACAACAGTTACCAAGCTAGTATACAAATGGCTCCTTATGAGGCATTATATGGTAGGCGATGTAGGACTCCGATCTGTTGGGCCGAAATGGGTCAGAAATTGTTATCTATGCCAGATTTGCTTAAGGGGACTACTGATAAAGTGAAGTTGATTTGTGATCGTTTGAAAGCAGCTTCCGATTTTCAGAAATCTTATGCTGATTTGAAGAGAGAAGAGATTGAGTTTTCAGTGGGTGAGAAAGTGTTTTTGAAAGTATCTTCGTGGAAGAAGGTAATGCGATTTGGTCGGAAAGGCAAGTTGAGTCCAAGGTTTATTGGTCTGTATGAGATAGTTGAGCGGATTGGGCCAGTAGCTTACGGTTTGAGATTGCCTTCAGAGTTAGAGAAGATCCATGATGTTTTCCATGTGTCGATGCTTAAGAGATATAAATCACATCCGTTTCATGTTATGCCCGTTGAAGAGATAGAACTGAATCTGGATTTGTCTTACAATGAAGAACCTGTTGAGATACTTTCCACTGATAACAAGGTGTTGCATGGTAAGACCGTAGAGTTGGTCAAGGTGTTGTGGAGACACAGAGGTGTGGAAGAGGCCACGTGGGAGAGGAAAGCTGATATGCTTGAGCAGTTTCCGTACTTGATTCCGTCAGGTAATTCTGGGGACGAAATTTCTTAAGTGGAGGAGGGTTGTAACACCCAGATTTAGGGGCCGGGTGAAATTAAAATAATAAAATATTATGTTGGGCCTCATATTTTCAAAACAAGTAAATTTGTGTTGGGCTTGTGTAGAAATAAACCCAATGGCCATGGATTTTACACTATTGTAATAATCCATGTTCATTAAGGGTAAATGGGTCTTTTGGTTTTAAATTAAAGCAAAACATTTAAAAATTGCTTCTTCACTCATCTTCTTCCCCCTTCTCTTCCCATTTTCACGACAACCTCCCCTCTCCAATGTGGTTTACTATTCCATCACCATTCTTCCTCATCTTTGAAGGTTTTTGAAAGGTAAACGTATTTTTGAGTTGTCATTATCGTTCTCTACATGTCTATACCCTTAGTTTTCATTAAAACCCATGGTTTGACATTTTGAGGTTTTGAGGTTTTAGATTAAAAATGTTAACTTTGTTTGCTTTTAATTGAGCTTTTGATTTGTTGATGTTAGATGAGTTGTTTGCTATCTAAAAGGTCCAACATAACTAATTTTTACAAGGTTTTATAATGATTCCCGGATTTGGGTTTTAGGGAGGTTTTAGGGAGTTCAAAGGTTGAGTTTTGGGGCTGTTTGGGGTTGGAAATTGTTGGCTAATGGTTGGTTGATAGTTAGGGGTTGTTTTGGAAGCTATTAGGTGTGTTAAAAGTGTTGGAATCGATGGGTTTTGGCTGTGCTATAGGACTGCTCGAAAATGTGGGTTTTGGGAGTGTCTTGGCTTGATTTTGATGCTTGGTTTGTGTTCCGGGTTTGCTACAGTGTTTGTGGACTGAAATGTGGTTGTTTTGATTGTGTTAGATTGTTTAGAGACAAGGAATTGTGTTGGTGAAGCCTCGGGAACGAATCCGGATAGCTTGGTGGATTGATCGACTATAGTTGTAGAGCTTGGAGTAGTCGGTGAGTGGTTAATGCTTTCAACTTGGTTTAATTGATTTTCAAACGTTGGTTCAAGCATGTGGACCTAGGTCGGGCTTGGTAAACCCACCTAAAGTTGGGATTAGATTGGTAGTTTAATCTCAAGCTTAGTTTAGGAGATCTTTGGTTGAACTTCTAAAAGATGATATGCCTCTTGATTCATTATTAATTGTGATAAATGTTGTATTGTATACTGTGATATACATGTGTGTTGAGGCATGATGTGTGATGCATTGTGATATGCATGTGGTTGTGGAATGTGGTTTATGCATGATGGTAAATCATGGTGAGTACGTGCTAAGCACGTAAATTTGTAAGAAAGTTGTGTGGTTGATCAATGAAATGAGTTAATTATTGGCACTAGTATGCTTGGGTACAATGATCGATCATTAGGATGTTTAGTGTGCACATGAGAGTCAAAATGCACGCGTGGTCTTGATGATGGTAGTCATCAAGATGGAGTACGAGTACGCCCGTAAATCTTCTTTTATTTGTTAGTCGGTGATTAGTGGAATCCCATCGAAGGGGCGTGAGGGTGAATGGAATCCCCTATGCGTGAAACAGTGATGAATGTAATCCCACCGTAAGGTAATGGTTGAGTTGTTGGATGTGAGTTCCAACGGTTGTTATCCGCGTATTCGGGTCATAGCTAGGTGCCAATACATATTGTTAAATGTGTTTCCATGTGGTTGTGTTTATGGACATGCTGAGCATGGTATGCCATTTGATATTATGTTCATGCATCATATATATTTGACTCTTGTGGATTCGAAGGTACGCCCAAGGGCCGTATCGATACGGTCCTACACTTTGCGACTCAAGTTTGGCTTAGAGTACCGGTACACGGGGGTGTATCGATACGCCAAAACCTCTTTGGAAATCTAAGAATTTGACGTGATTTTGGCGTACCGGTACGGGTCTTGGGTGTATCGGTACGGTCTTGTATCGTTGACCGTGAGAAGTTGACCAGTGAGGGCGTATCGGTACGGTCAACCAGTGTACCGATACAGTCTCCCTCAGTTGACTTTGGGCTGTTATTTTAGTCAAGGCGTATCGATACCCTCTTCAAGTGTATCGAAACAGCCTGCTGTGAAAATTAAAAATGGGCTGTTTTAAGTTGTTTGTTCATTTGTTTCGCCTCGCTTGTTCCTTTCGCTGTCGTTGTTTCACATAGGGTGTATTAAAGCATCTAAACAAGATAATAATAAATGAAAAAGTTTTCTCAGGTTGTTAACCGAAGTGGAGCCTTAACGGGTTTCGCCTCGGTTATCCTCGTGTGACCCGCTCGGACCGGTTGGTCGCCCGAACCGGGACGAGAGAGTTACAAAGGATGATTCTATGCGATTGTGCATTGACTACCGACAGCTGAACAAGGTAACCATCAAGAACAAATATCCATTGCCTAGAATAGACGACTTGTCGATCAACTAAAGGATGCCTCAGTGTTTTCCAATATCGATTTAAGGTCGGGTAATGCTCGCGTGAAAATGCCCCGCAATAGTGCAAGTTTACACGTCAAGTAATATAGTGATAAATATATCGAGTATCGTCTCCACATGGATTGAGCTAGCCTTTTGGTCCTACTTCCTCACACTGCAAAATAATTAAAGTAAAAACACAAATGAGTTGGGTTGTTGAGTAATCTAAAAATACTAAAACTAAAATAATCCAGATAATAAAGTAAATAGAAGATCAGGCTTGAGAGAATAGGTCGGATTAGAATGCTTCGTAGTGTGGAATTCTATTAGCTTTTCTCTGTTCTTGAATGCTGCAACACAATACTGCCTTGGTAATCTCCTACTCTTGGGCAAATGCTGTTAAGGCTCGACAAAGCTTTCTTGAATGACTCCTCCTTATCTCTAAGCTCGGAACACTATTGATGGCTGAACTCTGACCATAACTCTTGGCGTAAACAAAAGACAAACACCAGCCAATCACACGACGTTTAACTGCCACACAAAGTGTGTAAAAAAATATAGTGTTTAAAGCTCTTCTAATCAGTTACCACTTTACCTGATTTGCCCTCCGGCAGGTAGAGTAGTACACGACCACGACATGGCTTTATACTGCCTCAACATGGGTCTGTTAATGGTTCTGCTCCGCAAGGCTTCATCATAAATCAGCTTCCCTCAGTATAAGGTATCTATTGTGGCTTGGCTCGATCAGGGTCTGCTACTAGCTGGTTCTGTGTCATTCTTCTCTTGTCCTCCACAGCCGTCACGACATCATCCTGCCCACGCATCGTTCAAATCTGCAAAAGCACAAAACATGCATCAAATAGTACCATTTCTATAGAATAAACAAAATATAAGGATCAAAGGCATAAATGATGAAATCCATGCATGAAGGGCCACAATGCAACTCAAATGGGTGTAGGTTGAGTGATAATTGCCATGTAAAAGGGGTCAAAATATAAGACTTTTGGGCACTTATCACACCCCTGTAGAGTGTAAAAGATTTCTCTAAATCGAGTGCAAGTGTACGCTTCTGTCAAGTTATAGTATAAAAGATTATTGTCTCCTCAGGGACTGGATGGATACTTCAAGATTAAATTCATGCACGAAGAAAAGTAAAAACACATTATGTTTGAGCAGGTTTGCGAAAATTGCATAAACTAAAGTAATCGAATAATAAAGAATTTGAGTAATCAGAATAAGAAGATGGGTCAAATTGATTTGCGTTGTAGTGTGAAACTGTGTTGAACTTCGAAAATGTCTTAAGATGCAAAGTCGATATCGTCGCGACGACAGGTGACTGATTGAACACTGACACGGCGGGGAGCTCGACGGGCCTTCAAGGTTCGACAAAATGTCGTAAACTGATTCCGACTTATCTCTAAGTTTGAATATTGTTGATGCTTACTATTTGACAATACATTTCGACGTAAACCTAGATTGATCTACAACCTTTCCACGTTCCTTCTTAGCCGCCTTAAACCCAAACCTATCTCTAAGCTAAGTTAATTTTCGCCTTAATTGGAGGAAATCGTGTTTATCCCTTTCTTGAGTTTTAACTCTAACGAATTGAATCAAATGGATGTGCTCACAAAGATCTCTTGATTCTATTGCAAACAAAGATGGAGAATATAGAATAAACAAACCTTGATTTCAAATTGCAATAAAAACTTCAACTAATTACAACCGTACTCACAACTACTAAACAAAACAATCTTAACCCTAAGAAAAGTTTAGAACATAATGTGAATGAGAAAACACAAAAATAAATTCTAAAAATCGTAAGCTCTCCTTCTTGTCTTCCAATTCGGTCAAGCCCTCCTTTTATAGGTAGTTATATGTGAAAACCCTATTTGGGAAGAAGTCTCTCTTTGGGAGAAAGTTAAGTTGGAATTAAATGCTGTCAAACGTCTGAGTGTTTTATTCCAAACTAACTCCTCTTTTGGGCTTTCTTGGGTCGCAAGCTTATTCCTTGTTTGGGTCTTCTCACGTCATGTCTGAGTGCTCCTGGGCTTTATTCGTCATATGGCTTGGTTCTGCTGATACAAGGAATTCTCCTCTTGCTATTGCACTCCCTTTAGGTTATTCTCCAATGTGCCGCCACGACGGCATTGCTGGCAGCAGTCTGTCTCAGCGACTCATTCTTTGAACTGCATCAGTACAGTTCTTCGCAGCAACAATGGTTCATCATGTGTGACTGGATGTGATCATTTCGTTCTCTTCTCCTCTCCAAGAATTCTTTTTCTTCGCTGCTGCGGCGGGTGCCGGCGGCAGTCTCCTGTAACCTGTAATGCAAATGCAATAAAAATAATGTCTTTCCTCCATAAATAACCGTGAATACTGTAATAAGCTGAGTGAAGGAAAGATACTGTAAAACATGCATGGAAACCTAAGTATGAACTAAAATGGGCTTAAGAACAATGACAAAATAAGCTAAAATGGGCATAAAATATAGAACTTTCAAGCACTTTACACACCCCCAAACTCGAACTATTGCTTGTCCTCAAGCGAAGCAAAACCTAATAAGTACTTACCCCTACTTCAACAAAAGGAACCTATCTTTAACTTGATTTCATTCCTCAAGATCGTGGCACCTATATCATTTTAGTGTGTAGGATAGAATGAATTTTCTCGGAAACAAACTATAATGCTTGTGATCAAGTGTGTGCTAAATTGTGTACAAGTTGATTTTCAAGAACTATTTAAGTGAACAAAAGACTTAGCTAATTTCTGGTACCTCTAAACAACATAGCAGTTCTAGGATATATATATATATATATATATATACACGACTAGTGCAAATTTCCAGCACCTCCAGCCGCCTAGAGCCTATTGCGACACCTCTTGGATTGCATTTTTTTCTTACCTACCACAGCGGACTCTCTTGTGGTATTGACAACTTCAGCTTCCGAGGCGACATCTTGTAATGTATGTGAATTAAACGTACCAAATAATTAAACAATCTATGTTCACTACTTCATTCTATCAATCATCCTGCTACAATTGTGTTAAGCACTATAGTAAATTTCTAAGTCATGTTTATGCCACCCAAAAATTTAAAAGTACTCTTTAATGGTGCGAGTAGTCAGCTATTCTATCATAGGCACAAGTTGTTTAACAAGTTTTTTTTCATTAAAGAAGAGGTAAGTACAATGTAATTAAAATGATTAACTAATATGCAACTACAAATGAACTACACTAAAGTGTGTTGTCCCTCCCCCAAACTCGAGGGGGGAATTACCCTCAATGCAACAAAATTTTAAAAAATACATAACATAACATAACATAACATAAAATAACTAAAAAAATAGAAGGAAAAAGAAACAGGTTACATTTAAAATGAAGAGGAAGAGGAGTTTTGGGCCACTTTGTCATCGTCGGAAAGGTCTACCCGCCGCCTTTTGAGAGGAGATGGTTGGACATTCTTTGAAGTCTTTTGTGGCTGGATTCTGGAGGGCGGTGTGTTCTTGGTTACTGGGGCAGTATCATCGGATTCTTCCTCGTCTGATTTGGCCGAGATGTAATGATACTTCCTTCTCCTTGATGTTTATGTCGCCGTTGGTGCTGCCGTGACGGGTGAAGAGTCGTCTTCAGAATCATTGAAGAAGTCATGAGACAGTGAGTGTTGGCCCTGCAGGTTCGCTGAAGAGGCAAGTGGGGTGTTGGCGGCTGAGGAGAAGCCTTGGTGGGATGCCCGGGCAGCTGTAGGTGATGCTGCGGCGGGGGAGTTTGGGATGGGTTGGCGTGCCAAGGCGACTTCTATGATCTCAGCTGGAAAGGTGGGGTCGATGAATGCCTGATATGTGTGCCCGCCCTAGGCTGAAGTTCCTGCCGCGATGCCAGTTGGATGATATTGATTTTCTGGCGCCGCCTCTGTTAGCTCCATCATCTTGTAGATGTATTTTTTTGTCTACCCCTGCCTTTGTTTTGTCATCACGTCTGCTTCATCCGTCGGCACTTTGAAGTTTGTAAACAGCTCGGTAATAAGGTTTGGAAAGAAAAGCCCGCCCTTTGGCCTCTGATGGTAGGCATAGATTTCTTGGTAGATGACGGCTCCCACGTTGATCTTCCGCCGTTTCAAAATTGAATCCATCATTGCCATGCTTGGGCGGTCAACAGTGGAGTTGTGGGAGGTGGGCAGTAGCCGTCACTTGATGAATATGTTTCAAAGTTTGACGTTTGGGAGCAGGGCGCAGCGGGGTACTTATCCGGTGTGTTTGACCGTGTTCCATGTGGTGCCGGGCACACAATACTCGCCCTTCAACCTGTCATTGTCGGCAACAGTGAGGGCGGCTTCAATGGCACCATGGTCGTGTATGTCGTTAGTGATCCCATAGTAGGCGTTAATGGTGTTTGAATCCAGTCGAACGCCGCTGCCACAAACGTATACGAACGTGGCTTTCAGTTGGGGATTGTGGGCGTAAAACTCTCTGACCATTGTAACGTTGCCTTCTTCTAGTTGGCGGGCAAACATTTGCCAGTCGTGATCCTTGATGACTTCGTAGACGAAGGCGGGAAGGCCAAAGTCTCTCGTGTCGGCGGGGTAGTGGAAGCCCTACACTTTTAGAACTTGCCAGGATGCAAACTTCTTGTTGAAACGATTGGATTCTTTTGAAGAAAAGAACCTTTTGAAGAGCGGAGTGCTTCTAGAGGTCGAAATTTTTAGAGATGTGGTTGAAAGAAAATCTAGAAATGCAAGAAGGCTGAGAGAGTTTAAGATTTAAAAAAGCAATGGGTTAAGATGATAAGAGGAAGTGAAATAGTAAGGTGTAAATAGGCCGCCAAGGCGGCTCATAGTGCCTAATAGTCCTATTCAATGAGCGAGATGGCTGGCGTAACGGGCAGAATATAGCCGTTGGGCGGTTTATAGTCGTTGTGTGAACTAATTGTTGGGGTGGGCTATAGCCGTTTGCGTGACCTAGCCGTTGAGGCGGATTTTAGCCGTTAGCGAATGTAGCCGTTGGGGCGGTTATGACCATTCGCGAATGTAGCCGTTGGGGCGGCTTGATGTTGTTCGCGAAATTGGGCCGTTTGGGTGGCTTGTGGGGCGGCTATGTGGGTGTTTTGATTGGGCTTCTTCCTTGAATTCTGTCTCTCTTCCTAAAATAAAATGAAAAGAAATTATTAGTCAAATAAAATAAAACTGAAATTACTAAATGCATAAATTGAAAATCTAATCCTAATAAAAACAGGAAAAATGTGGAAAAATAAATAAAACTCATGTTACAATAGGAGTGCATGGGATTGCATCTCCTAAAGTAACTACTTCCTTGTCTCTTCTTACTGGTGCTCCACTGTAAGGTTTTAGTCGCTGCACCTTGACTTTGAACTGCTGCCCATCTGGTTTGGATCTGATCGTAACAACACCATGTGGGAAGGCTTTGACAACCTCAAAAGGCCCGGACCATCTGGACTTCAGTTTTCCAGGGAACAGCTTTAAGCGGGAGTTGAACAGTAAAACTAGCTGCCTTGGCAGGTACTGCCGCGACAGTATTTTGTTGTCATGCCATTTTTAATTTTTCTTTGTAGAGCTTGGCATTCTCCTATGCTTCCCTTATGAATTCGTATATCTCATTAAGATCTAGAAGTCTCTTTTCCCCAGCTTGTTCCAGTCCATGTTGACAAATTTTATCGCCTAATAGGCCTTGTGCTCAATCTCAACAGGTAGGTGACAGGCTTTTCCATACACAAGTCTGTAAGGTGACATACCTAGAGGGGTTTTGAATGTTGCCCGATATGCACAGAGTGCATCATCCAATCTCAGGGACCAGTATTTCCTAGTTGGGTTGACTACCTTTTCTAGGATGTTTTTCAGTTCTCTATTTGAAATCTCGGCCTGGCCATTAGTCTGTGGATGGTACGCCGCGACAACCTTGTGACAGACACCAAGTTTCTTTAAAACTTTAGCATTGAGCCTGTTATCAAAATGCTTACCCGCATCACTAATAATCGCCCTCAGGATTCCAAACCTGGTGAATATGTTCTTGTGAAGGAATTGGTGGACGATTTTGGCATCATTCTTTGGGGTTGCCACAGCTTCGACCCACTTTGACACGTAATCAACAGCTAGGAGGATGTACAAGTTACCGCATGAAGACGAGAAAGGTCCCATGAAGTCTATCCTCAAAACATCAAATAGCTCGACCTTGAGAATGGGTTGTAGGGGCATCTCCTTGCTCCTTGATATGTTCCTGGTTATTTGGCACCTATCGCATTGCTTGTAGAAGGCTTGGTCATCCTTGTAGAGAGTGGGCCAACAGAAACCGAATTGGAGTACCTTTGCCGCTGTTCGAGTACCTCCAAAATGTCCTCCATAAGGGGCGACATGGCATTGGCAGAGCACCGAATGATGTTCCTCTTCCGAAATACATCTCCTTGTAACCTGGTCTGCATAGTGTTTGAACAAAAGAGGCTCATCCCAAAAATAATGCTTAGCATCATATTGGAACAACTTCTTGCCCTAATAGTTAAGATTATAAGGTAAAACATCAGTAACTAAATAGTTGACAATATCAACATACCAGGGTGTTGAAGGAATGATTGTCGCCGATGTGCCTGTCGCAGTGGCTTGTGCATCAGTTAGTGCTACAACAATGCTCTCAGTAATGGTGGATTCTAGTAGCAGTTGTTCATTTGGAAATGCATCATGAATTTCCGTATTGGTGGAAGTGCTGTCATCATGTTCCAGTCGTAACAGGTGGTCGGCAACTTGGTTTTCTATACCCTTTCTATCCTTGATATCCACGTCGAACTCCTGTAGTAATAGAATCCAATGAGTCAATCGTGTCTTGGCGTCTTTTTTTGCGAACAGGTACTTGAGGGCCGAGTGATCTGTGTGGACAATTACCTTTGTTCCCATTAAGTATGGTCAAAATTTGTCAAAGGCAAAGACCACTGCTACCAGTTCTTTCTTCGTTGTGGTGTAGTTGACTTAGGCATAATTTAGGGTTTTGCTGGCGTAGTAAATAACATGGAACGTCCTGTCTTTCCTCTGCCCAAGGGCGGCTTCTACGACAGTATCACTGGCATCGCACATTAGCTCAAAAGGTAGGGTCCAGTCGGGTGGGACTACAATGGGTGCAGAAACCAACTTATTCTTTAGTGTCTCGAATGCCTCAGCGTATGAGTCATCGAACTTGAAGGTTTTATCCTGTTCAAGCAAGGTACACAAAGGTTTAGTAATTTTTGAAAAGTTTTCAATATATCGTCTATAAAAACCTGTGTGTCCTAAGAAGCTTCTGATGCCCTTGACAGAGGTCGGCGGTGGGAGTTTCTCGATCACTTTGATTTTGGCTTTATCGACCTCAATTCCCTTGGCAGATATTTTCTGGCCTAGGACTATCCCTTCACCCACCATAAAATGGCACTTTGTTGAGTGTGTAAAAGTTCTATTATTTACACCCTTTTTTAACCCATATTTCTGCTGCATTCAAGCATCATTGCATTGCATTTAGGTTAGTTTTCAATAAAACATCACAATTATATAAAAGGCACGGATTCTATTGAAAGATGGCTATTTTTGCAGGTATCTGCCATAGTAGACGATGAAGGCAGGCGCAGGGCAGATAAGCAGGAAAGCTGAACTGGACAAGCAGCCGAAGAAGACGAACCTGTCATGGACCTGTCGTGACAGCATGGTGACAGCAGACTTATGAAGAGGAAAAGCAAAGTGGACCTCGATAGATAGAGAAAAATCTGCTCGACTGTCGTGTCAAAGCCACATATTTTTCCAAGCCCCGGATCAAAAGATATGTCAAGCCAAAGCCCAAGGAGAGGAAATTCCTAAAAGTAAGGATGCGGCTGGAAAGTAGGAGTCTTTAGAGATTTAGTCTTTATTAGAATCTTACTTTTAATTAAAGTTGTAATCCTTGTTACCTTAGATAACTTGAGCCCAAAGCTTATATAAGGGCATAGATTTAACCTAGGGCATAACCGATTACCCCAGAACCGAAATCAAACCCCTGCCGTCCACCCGTCACCGACATGTTCTAAATTCCCCCTAGGGCTACGGGTTGTTTTGTAAAGTAGTTGCAAGGATTGCTTTGTTTTAGGATTTTTCAAGTTCAATAAAATAAACTTCAAGTTCTTTTATCTTGGTTTTAATATCTTGCAAGAGCATCGGGAGAGCATTGTGAGGTTATCCATTTACTTAGCATCGGGAGAGTTAAGTATACGAAAGAGATAAGAGCGCGTTCTCTAGTTTATAGTTGAACCATCTCGTGCCTAGGGATAGGGCGAGGTTAAGTGGCTAAAGAAGAATTCATACACATCGGTGTTCATCCTTCGATTCACGCCGGGAGGTATCATCAAAGACGTGATCATCAACAGACTTGTGCCTAGGGATAGGGCAAGGCAGATCTGGGATTCTTGCCAAGCTTGAAGTACAGAGTTAGTGTTTGCTGCCGCGACAGCTAACGGACAGCCGCCGCGACAGGTGCTGTCGGCGACGGGAGCGACGACAGAACTGGAAATTCTAAGCAATTCAATACCTGCACTACTGAGCAATTCAATACCAGCCCATTCTCTCTATCTTGATATTCCAATTCATTATTTACGTTTTACTTTATTATTCTCGTGACAATTCTCTTAATTATTCTCTTTACTTCGTGCAGTAAATTTAGGTGAAGTCATTAGCCCAATCCCTGTAGAGACGATATCCGATACTTCGTATCACTTTACTACTTGCGTCGTGTACACTTGCACTACAATTGCGATAGACCCTTTTACACGCAACACACTTCTTCCGGTTTATCACTAGGTCAAATTCCTCACATCTCGTTAGCACCTTTTCTAAGTTGCTGAGGCAGCTGTCAATGTTGCTGCCGAAGACAGAGAAATCATCTATGAAGATTTCTAGGAAATATTCCACCATGTCAGAGAATATGGCCATCATGCAGCTCTGGAACGTTGCTGGTGTGTTACACAACCCGATCGACATCCTCCTGCATGCGTATGTGTCGTAAGGGCAGGTGAAGGTGGTCTTTTCTTGATCTTTAGGATATATGGAAATCTGGTTGTACCTTGAATAACCATCAAGAAAACAGTAGAAAGGTTTGCCAGCAGGGCGGTCAAGCATTTGATCAATAAACGGTAATGGAAAATGATATTTCTTAGTTGTCTTGTTTAACTTACGGTAGTCCATGCAAACCCTCCAACCGGTCACAGTCCTAGTTGGGATCAGTTCATTATTTTCATTACTTACCACTGTTATCCCTCCTTTCTTAGGTACGCATTGTACCGGGCTTACCCATTCACTATCGGATATCAGATAAATGATGCATGTGTCGAGCCACTTGATGATTTCCTTTTTACGACTTCTCGAATCATGTCATTCAGCCTCCTTTGAGCGTTAACAGTGTGTGATACGTATCCGGTTGTGTGATGACCGAATTCGTATGTGATGTTGCCCGATCGTGATTCTAGTATGAAGTTGCAAACTTGAAACTTGAGTGTGGAAGTGATGTATATGGAATGAAGATGGTGAAAGTTGTTGTTTTAATAGGTGCTGGAATGGTTTGTGATTATGGTTTGAAAGATAAATGTAAGGGAAAAAATGGATAGAAGTTGATATGGATATATGGAATAGAATCGGTGTGGAACAAGGAAGAACCAACAAGATAGTGAATGTTGACCCAAACCTTACACATTCTTACCCTTTGTGAAATGATGGGAGAAGGTTGGATTGTGACCCTTTAGCTATAATTGAGCTAAGAACCAACAATATAATCAAATGGAAGTGATGGTGGAATGGTGGAACGTGACCCGCTAGATAGAAAGCTAGGAACCAACGCTATAAATAGAATGGAATGAAAAGGGAAAATTTGCCAAAAGACTAGCTTGAAAGCCGATAAAGTTCTTAAAGAACAATGAAGAGAACACTCTCATATATTTTCATAAAAAAAAGGTCCCTTACAAAGGCAAATAAGCATCCTATTTATAGTACATGGCAGCCTAGAATTTGAATGGACAAAACAATGCATTAAGGCTCCAATTTATGACATTCAATGGTTTGTCTTCAATCCTATCAAGTGTGGCTGGTCATTTGTGTAATTTAGAATGAATTTGGACATAATAAAGCTTGAATGAAGACTTATACACGTCCAAGTGATGGATCCTTTGATATTCCACTTGCTTGGCTCTTAAAAGTGCATGTAGATGACTTGGAATGAATCTGCCCATGTTTGCATCTAAGTGTATGTGTCTCTTCCACTTCCTTTCTTTATTTCTCAACTTTATTGGCTGAATAAAAGCATAATAAAGTCTTCTAAATGCTTCATCCCCGATGGAATTCAAAAAGACTCTCTTTGAATGGTGATAAAGATGACATGTCTCCTTGAAGAAGATGAAAAGTCTTCAATTGTTTCCATCTTAATCCCAACCTATAATGACACTAAAAACACATAAAATATTAATCAAAATATGATAAAAATGTTATGCAAACTTAAATAATTAATTGAACAAGTTCAATGAATGAACTAGTTTAATTAATGAACCTACATGCTTAAATGAAACACATACATAAGTGGAATGAAAAAGTTGGTGGAATAAACTTACGCCGGGAGCATCTCAAAACATTCCAGGAGATCTGTGGTTCGTTTAGACTGCCAGGAGTTAGTCCGGAGATACTGAGGCTTCGGTTATTTCCCCATTCATTGAGGGACAGAGCTAAAACTTGGTGGAATAAACTTACGCCGGGTTCTATTATGACTTGGGCAGATTTAACTCGTGATTTTTTGTCTCGTTTTAATCCTTCACATTTAGCTGAGCGATTACGTAACGAAATTGCTACTTTTCAACAGGAAGATGACGAGCCGATGCACGAGGCCTGAGATAGATTCACAACTCTTCTTCGAAACTGCCCAATGCATGGATTCCCCGTCTGGAATCAGGTAACTAAGTTCTATAATGCTGCTAACTTACAAACTCGCATTCGAATTGATTCTGCAGCAAATGGATTATTATTGGATAAAGATCCAGACGAAGCCTTGCAAGTTTTGAAACATCTGGCTAAGAATGAGGAGCAGTTTCCGACCGCGAGAAGAGGGGGTAAACGGGTACTTGCTGTCAAGGACTATGAGGCCGACAACACTATGAAATCGCAGGTAGCATTCCTTACTAAAGCAATGAAAAAGTTATTGAATGATGATGAATTACAAGGATTTGCTGTCGAGGAAGTTTGTGCTACTTGTGAGGGAAATCATAGTAGGGATGTGTGCCCAATAAATATAGAAGAGGGAAAATATGTTGGAAATTACAAGCCGAACTATAATTCCAACAACTACAACCCTAATTGGAGGAAAGATCCCAAATTTTCCTGGAGTAACCCTAACAATGCCCTGAATCCACAAGCGCATAATCAGAATCAGGGGGGTCCTAGATTGTTGACGCGACAGCATCTGCCGCAGAACCTGCCACCTCAGCAGCAACAGCAGCCATCACCTGCCACGAGTAGTATATTGGAGCAGACTCTGGCCACCTTTATGTCTCAGACTGGTACGTATATGGAGAATATTAATCAGTTTGTCAAGAAGACGGAAATCTTTATGGATGAAACCAAGATGAGAATGACAAATTATGAGGCTACCTTGAAATCTCTAGAGACACAAATGGGTCAGGTGTCGCAGCATATTAAGCCACGGCAGAATGGAGGATTCCCTAGCAATACTGAAAATGCTAGACCGCCCCCACATGAGCAATGTAAGGCGATTACTATTAGGAGTGGGAAAAAGTTACCAAGGCCGGAAAAAGAAGCTGAAACAGAAAAGGATCCTGCCTTGGATAAACCTGCCGAGGAAGCTGCCCCGACAGGTGATAAACAGACTGCTGCCGATGAGCCTGTCACGACAGCAGAAGCGACAGAGGAGAAAAAAGATGATTACCGTCCTCAGATTCGCATGCAGTGGGAAGGACGCATTGCTGATTACCGTCCTCCACCACCTTTTCCGCAACGGATACATCAAGCTAAGCATGAATCTCAACTTAAAAAGATTTATGATATTTTTAAACAGGTTCATATTAATATTCCGTTGTTAGATGCTGTTAGAGAGATGCCCGGTTATGCTAAATTTCTCAAGGATGTTATGTCAAAAAAATCAAAACTTGGGGAATTTGAAACGGTAAATATGACAGAAGGTTGCATGAGTATTCTTCATAGGCAGCCGCCCCAGAAAAAGAAGGATCCGGGGAGCTTCATCATACCTTGCGTAATCGGCGACAGATTTGTGGGTAAGGCATTATGTGATCTTGGTGCTAGTGTTAATCTAATGCCCAAATCTGTTTTTCAGAAACTAGGTATTGGCAAGGCGCGGCCCACGACAGTTACCCTACAGCTAGCCGACCGCTCTTACGTTCACCCCGAGGGAAAAATTGAAGATATTTTGGTAAGAGTGGATAAGCTTATTTTTCCTGCTGACTTTCTTATCTTAGATTGTGAGGCAGATGAAAACGCACCAGTCATCCTTGGGCGACCCTTCTTAGCCACGGGAAGATCATTGATTGATGTGGAGAAAGGAGAACTCACCATGCGCGTGAACGATCAAGAAATTAAGTTGAATGTTCTCCAAGCAATGAAACATGCTGATGTGGATGAGGAATGCAAGGCCATCATTGAGGTGACCTTTGATCAACCCTGCATCAGGTCGGGCTGCCGTGATATAAAATTTGGTCACTGCTGCGACAACCATCTACAGGCCTGTCACGACAGCAATGACGACAGCAACAACGACAACACCGACGACAGTGACTCCTCTGAATCCGATACAACTGATACTGAAGGTCATGAGGAGGTAAACTGGTTAGACCATCGTCCAGGTAAGTTATTCGAACCCTTGAATTACACCTCGGATAACCATTTAATCCAAAAGCCATCTACTGTTGAACCACCTGTCTTAGAACTTAAGCCCCTGCCAGGGCAGCTTAAATATGCTTATCTTGGTTGTGATGACACACTGCCCGTAATCATCTCTGCTAAGCTGCCGCAGGAACAGGAACGACAGCTGATCGACATGTTAAGGCAGCACAAGAAGGTGATTGGATGGACGATAGCAGACATTCAAGGCATTAGTCCGGTGATATGCATGCACAAAATCCTCCTAGAGGAAGATCATAAGCCGACTATTGATGCCCAAAGGCGGTTAAACCTTGCGATGAAGGAGGTAGTGCGTAAAGAGATAATCAAATGGTTAGATGCTGGTATTATTTACGCCATCTCCGACAGCAAATGGGTAAGCCCGGTGCAATGTGTTCCCAAGAAAGGAGGAATGACCGTGATAACCAACGAGAACAATGAGCTAATCCCAACCAGGACTGTGACCGGTTGGAGGGTTTGTATGGACTATCGGAAGCTTAATAAAGCTACCCGAAAGGACCACTTTCCTTTACCCTTTATTGATCAAATGCTTGATAGATTAGCGGGTAAACCTTACTATTTTTTTCTTGATGGTTACTCAGGTTATAACCAAATTGCTATTGCACCAGAGGATCAAGAGAAAACGACGTTCACATGCCCCTACGGTACATACGCGTTTAGGAGGATGTCGTTTGGACTCTGTAATGCACCTGCCACCTTCCAAAGGTGAATGATGGCTATATTCTCCGACATGGTTGATGACTTCCTTGAGATTTTCATGGATGATTTTTCCGTCTTTGGAGACGATTTTGAGAGCTGCCTCGGCAACTTACAAAAGGTACTTGAAAGATGTGAAAAAGCTAACCTTGTTTTAAATTGGGAAAAATGCCACTTTATGGTGGATGAGGGGATAGTTCTTGGCCATAAGATTAGCTGTCGTGGGATAGAAGTTGACAGGGCCAAAATAGAGGTAATTGAGAAGCTGCCGCCGCCAACCACAGTCAAGGGCATTAGGAGTTTTCTAGGGCATGCTGGTTTTTATAGGAGATTTATTGTGAATTTCTCAAAAATCACGAAGCCCCTATGTCATCTCTTAGAGCAGAACCGACCCTTTGACTTTAATGAAGAATGTACTGAAGCATTCAAGGTTCTGAAGGAAAAGCTAGTGACAGCCCCCATAGTACAGCCACCAGACTGGACACAACCATTTGAGATCATGTGCGATGCTAGTGACTATGCTGTCGGGGCAGCACTTGGGCAGCGCAAGGACAAGCTGTTTCATGTCATATACTACGCCAGTAAAACATTGAATGATGCCCAAGTGAACTATACCACCACAGAAAAAGAGCTGTTAGCTGTGGTGTTCTCCATCGACAAGTTTCGTTCTTATATACTTGGGACGAAGGTAATAGTGCACACCGACCATTCTGCCCTTAAGTACTTGTTCGCAAAGAAAGATGCAAAGCCTAGGTTGATACGATGGATCTTGCTATTACAAGAGTTCGACCTTGAGATCAAAGACAAAAAGGGGACAGAAAATCAGGTGGCAGATCACTTGTCGAGGTTGGAGAAGGGACAGAGTCTACCGTTCGATGAGACACACATACTGGAGACCTTCCCAGATGAGCAGCTCTTTGCTGCCGCAATCGCTGTCGCGACAGCCATGGCGGCAGGTAAGTCTTCTGACCTTCCCTGGTATGCTGATTTCTTTAATTTTATAGTTAGCGGAATATTTCCTTCTGATCTTAATTATCAAGCCAGGAAGAGGTTCCAAAATGATGTTAAGCATTATTATTGGGACGAACCTCTTCTTTTCAAAATGTGTGCAGATCAGGTTATAAGGAGGTGTGTACCACAAGAAGAACAAGAAGACATTCTCCATCACTGTCATGCTTCACAATATGGAGGACACTTAGGAGGCAACAAAACTGCTGCCAAGGTGCTGCAGTCAGGGTTCTACTAGCCGACACTGTATAAAGATGCACAGGACTTTTACAAGAACTGTGACAGGTGCCAGCGGACAGGTAACATCTCGAGGAGAAACGAGATGCCACTGCAGAATATCCTAGAAGTCGAGATCTTCGACGTTTGGGGGATTGATTTTATGGGACCTTTTCCATCTTCGTGTGGAAATCTTTACATCCTCCTAGCAGTGGATTATGTCTCCAAGTGGGTAGAAGCAATCGCAACTCAAAAGAATGATGTCAAAACGGTCCAAAAGTTTTTGCACAAAAACATTTTTTCTAGATTTGGCATCCCTAAGGCGATTATCAGTGATGAGGGGAGACATTTTGATAATAGGGTAATTGCTGCCGCCTTGAAGAAATATGGTGTCAAGCACAGGATCGCGACAGCATACCACCCACAGACCAATGGACAGGCTGAGATTTCCAACAGGGAAGTGAAGAACATTCTTGAAAAGATGGTTAAACCAACTAGGAAAGATTGATCTTTACTTCTGAATGATGCATTATGGGCATACAGGACAGCTTTCAAAACTCCATTGGGCGTGTCTCCATACCGTTTGATTTATGGGAAAACCTGTCATCTGCCTGTCGAGATAGAGCACAAGGCATATTGGGCAATCAAGGCAGTAAACATGGATTTGGACAAGGCAGGCCAGAAAAGGCTGCTAGATCTGAATGAGATCGATGAAATACGGACAATGGCCTACGACAATGCAAGAATATACAAGGAGAAAACAAAGAAGTGGCATGACAAGAAGTTGCTGCCACGACAGTTCTGCCCAGGGCAGCTTGTGTTGTTGTTTAATTCTAGGTTGAAACTCTTTCCAGGGAAGCTCAAATCTAGATGGTCTGGCCCGTTCCAAGTGGTTCAAGTTTTCCCCATGGTGCCATTACAATTCAATCATTAAAGGACGGTCACCAATTCAAAGTCAATAGACAACGCCTCAAGCATTATCAGGGGACTGAAGCCCCAGGAATACAGGAAGTGGTTACTTTAGGTGATGCCCCACAAGGCATCCCTAATTTAACCTAATTTTTATTTTTATTTATTTTATTTTATTTATTTATTTATTATTAGGAAATTAGGTTTATTTTAATAATGTTTTGTTTTTCTAATTTCAGTTTTTAGGAAATAAAGGAGTCAAGAAGAAAAGGAGAAGTGACCCAGGTCCACCGCCCATCCATCAGCCCAATAAAGCCCATTTATGGAAACCTGTCGTTTCGGCTGCCGCTGCGGACGGATATGACAGGCTGTCAACAGACTGACACGGCAGACGACGAAGCGTGCGGCAGACGCGTAACAGACGCTTAAATGCGTGTCAGACGCGTCAGACACGCTACATCCAATCTGCCGCCCCGTTATTCCCGCCTGCCGTTGCGGCATTAAATGGGCAGCTACTCGACCGCTATATAAACCCCTTCCCATTTTCATTTTTCATCACTTCTGATTTTTCTCTCTTGTTGTTCTCCTATAGTTTTATTTGTTTTCTCTCTTTCACAGCCCTTGCAACCAAAATGTCGTCGAGACAAACCCTTCAGAACGCTGCTGCCGCTTCTTCTTCAGCAGCAGCATCACCATTCGCCAAAAAGGAGCTATGGGAGGAGCGTGGCTTTATATACAACAGAGATGCCCCTCATATGGGACTGCGGCCGTTCATTGTGAAGGCCATAACGACACAGCTATGGGAGGACTTTGCCGAGCAGCCGGCAGAGTTAAATGATACTTTGGTCCGAGAATTTTACGAAGCCATCGACAGCAAAACAGCGACATCTGTCACTGTCCGAGGAATGGAAGTGCCCCTTACCGCCAACAGCATCAACCATATGTTTGGCCTCTTCTTTGGCCCCAATGATGATGCTCACCAACAATTTCTGGACACCCTCGACGCTGCTGCCTATGATGCCATCATACTGGAGCTGACAGAAGCTGGTACGACATGGACTACCAGCAAGAAAAACCCCCACTCAGTCAATAGGGGGCAGCTTCTCCCCGAAGCAAAACTATGGAACGCTTTCATCAAAAAGCGTATCCTGCCCTCGTCCCACCATACGACAGTCAACCGACAGCGCTTGGCCCTCATTCACTCTATTATGCATGACAGACCCATCAATGTGGGCAGGTACATGAGGGACAACATCATCGATTATGCCTTCCGCTCAGACTCACGACTCTGCCTGCCGTTCACCATCACCGCCCTCTGCCGCTGTGCTGCCGTACCAGAGGAACCCTCCGACAAAATCAAGACGGGCAGTGGCTGGACTGACAACAACATCTCCAGCCTCATGGAGGTCATAGTCGTATCACCCATCAACGCCTTCGACCCAAATGCTCCTCCTGCTGACTCCGATGATGAACCTGCCACCGACCCTGCCCCAGATGCTGCCGCTGACACCGCTCCGACAGATCAGTCTGCCCACATCCTTGCTGCAATCCTACGGGTAGAGGAGCGCCAAATGGGTTTGATGACTTTTATCCGTGACTTCTCAAATGCAACGGTAAATTTCATTACTAATACTTTACATTATTCGGATGTCATCTTCCCCACCTTCCCCGCCCATTATTTCCATATCCCCTCCCCCACACCCACACCACCTGTCTCTCCCCATATGCATTCTACCGCTTCCACACAAACCCCTGCCCCAACGGCAGAAGGCAGCCCACCGGCAGACACCTCCCCTTGAGGAACCAAAAGACCTGCCACTGATGACAGCCCTCTTATCCGGAGGAATATGGAGAGCGACTTTACGCGGGTCAAGCGAATTAAGCACGTGGCACACAAGAAAAGGTTGCCCAAAGCCATCACCACCAGCAGCTCTTGGGACAGTGGTAGCAGTTCCGACGTCCGGCTAGTGGAGCAACCTGCCCCTCAACTTGCCGATGAACCTGCCCTTCCACCTGCCGATGCACCTGCTGATCAACCTGCTCCTGAACCTGCCCAGCCTCCCCCACAGCGCAGACGCCGTGATCAGATCCGCGTCAGCAGCAGCAGTGAAGGCAGCGACTAAAATTTAAGTTTTTACCTCTTATTGCTGCCTGCCTTTATATTTTGTGATGTACTTTTTCTTTCTTTTATTTTTCATGTCATTTTGCATTGAGGGCAATGCAACCCTCGAGTTTGGGGGTGGCAACCCTCCATCATTAATGGAGTCTTAAGTACATCTTTTTATTAATTGTTGTGTCTTATTTTTTATCTATTTTGCTTTAAAAAAAATAGAAAATCAGAAAATTTAAACTGTTGGCTTAAAACTGTGAAAGTAACTTACCTGTCATGACGGCTCTGTCGTGGCAGCATCTTTAGGACAGGTTAAGGAAAAGTTTAGAGCCTTTCCATAGTTCTGAAAACTTAAACACTTTTGTGACTATTATATTGCTTAGATTTCTTTTAGCCAAACTAGAATAGGAAGCTTAGAACTTGGATAGCCCCTAGAGGTGCCTAACACTGGCTCTAGGAAAGAAGTTTAGCAAAAGAAAATCAAAAACCTAGAGGTGCCCGAAACTGGCTCTAGGAAGCTAACTAGAGGTGCCCAAAACTGGCTCTAGAAAAACTTAGCTTGAAAATAGAAGAAAAAGAAGCATGAAAATGTGCCTTCTAAAAAAATAAACTTTGGCATAAAAATTCAAGTTAAAGAGTTGAATATTCTAGTGAAACTAAGAGAGTCTTAGCATATAACTGTTCACAAGCATGCACACACTGCACGAGAGCTATAGGGAGATTCCGGACAGATCCTAACCTTTCCGACAGGTTGCTGTCGCCGCAGAGAATGAGCGACGGGTAAGGGACAGTTCACTGTTTGAAGGCCAACACAAAAATTTTCAGTTTTCTTTTAAGTCTTCATTGCTTGAGGGCAAGCAAAAACTTGAGTTTGGGGGTGTGTTGAGTGTGTAAAAGTTCTATTATTTACACCCTTTTTTAACCCATATTTCTGCTGCATTCAAGCATCATTGCATTGCATTTAGGTTAGTTTTCAATAAAACATCACAATTATATAAAAGGCACGGATTCTACTAAAAGATGGCTATTTTTGCAGGTATCTGCCATAGTAGACGATGAAGGCAGGCGCAGGGCAGATAAGCAGGAAAGCTGAACTGGACAAGCAGCCAAAGAAGACGAACCTGTCATGGACCTGTCGTGACAGCATGGTGACAGCAGACTTATGAAGAGGAAAAGCAAAGTGGACCTCGATAGATAGAGAAAAATCTGCTCGACTGTCGTGTCAAAGCCACATATTTTTCCAAGCCCCGGATCAAAAGATATGTCAAGCCAAAGCCCAAGGAGAGGAAATTCCTAAAAGCAAGGATGCGGCTGGAAAGTAGGAGTCTTAGAGATTTAGTCTTTATTAGAATCTTACTTTTAATTAAAGTTGTAATCCTTGTTACCTTAGATAACTTGAGCCCAAAGCTTATATAAGGGCATAGATTTAACCTAGGGCATAACCGATTACCCTAGAACCGAAATCAAACCCCTGCCGTCCACCCGTCACCGACATGTTCTAAATTCCCCCTAGGGCTACGGGTTGTTTTGTAAAGTAGTTGCAAGGATTGCTTTGTTTTAGGATTTTTCAAGTTCAATAAAATAAACTTCAAGTTCTTTTATCTTGGTTTTAATATCTTGCAAGAGCATCGGGAGAGCATTGTGAGGTTATCCATTTACTTAGCATCGGGAGAGTTAAGTATACGAAAGAGATAAGAGCGCGTTCTCTAGTTTATAGTTGAACCATCTCGTGCCTAGGGATAGGGCGAGGTTAAGTGGCTAAAGAAGAATTCATACACATCGGTGTTCATCCTTCGATTCACGCCGGGAGGTATCATCAAAGACGTGATCATCGACAGACTTGTGCCTAGGGATAGGGCAAGGCAGATCTGGGATTCTTGCCAAGCTTGAAGTACGGAGTTAGTGTTCGTTGCCGCGACAGCTAACGGACAGCCGCCGCGACAGGTGCTGTCGGCGACGGGAGCGACGACAGAACTGGAAATTCTAAGCAATTCAATACCTGTACTACTGAGCAATTCAATATCAGCCCATTCTCTCTATCTTGATATTCCAATTCTTTATTTACGTTTTACTTTATTATTCTCGTGACAATTCTCTTAATTATTCTCTTTACTTCGTGCAGTAAATTTAGGTGAAGTCATTAGCCCAATCCCTGTGGAGACGATATCTGATACTTCGTATCACTTTACTACTTGCATCGTGTACACATGCACTACAATTGCGATAGACCCTTTTACACGCAACACACTTCTTCCGGTTTATCACTAGGTCAAATTCCTCACATCTCGTTAGCACCTTTTCTAAGTTGCTGAGGCAGCTGTCAATGTTGCTGCCGAAGACAGAGAAATCATCTATGAAGATTTCTAGGAAATATTCCACCATGTCAGAGAATATGGCCATCATGCAGCTCTGGAACGTTGCTGGTGTGTTACACAACCCGATCGACATCCTCCTGCATGCGTATGTGTCGTAAGGGCAGGTGAAGGTGGTCTTTTCTTGATCTTTAGGATCTATGGAAATCTGGTTGTACCTTGAATAACCATCAAGAAAACAGTAGAAAGGTTTGCCAGCAGGGCGGTCAAGCATTTGATCAATAAACGGTAATGGAAAATGATATTTCTTAGTTGTCTTGTTTAACTTACGGTAGTCCATGCAAACCCTCCAACCGGTCACAGTCCTAGTTGGGATCAGTTCATTATTTTCATTACTTACCACTGTTATCCCTCCTTTCTTAGGTACGCATTGTACCGGGCTTACCCATTCACTATCGGATATCAGATAAATGATGCATGTGTCGAGCCACTTGATGATTTCCTTTTTACGACTTCTCGAATCATGTCATTCAGCCTCCTTTGAGCGTTAACAGTGTGTGATACGTATCCGGTTGTGTGATGACTGAATTCGTATGTGATGTTGCCCGATCGTGATTCTAGTATGAAGTTGCAAACTTGAAACTTGAGTGTGGAAGTGATGTATATGGAATGAAGATGGTGAAAGTTGTTGTTTTAATAGGTGCTGGAATGGTTTGTGATTATGGTTTGAAAGATAAATGTAAGGAAAAAAATGGATAGAAGTTGATATGGATATATGGAATAGAATCGGTGTGGAACAAGGAAGAACCAACAAGATAGTGAATGTTGACCCAAACCTTACACGTTCTTACCCTTTGTGAAATGATGGAAGAATGTTGGATTGTGACCCTTTAGCTATAATTGAGCTAAGAACCAACAATATAATCAAATGGAAGTGATGGTGGAATGGTGGAACGTGACCCGCTAGCTAGAAAGCTAGGAACCAACGCTATAAATAGAATGGAATGAAAAGGGAAAATTTGCCAAAAGACTAGCTTGAAAGCCGATAAAGTTCTTAAAGAACAATGAAGAGAACACTCTCATATATTTTCATAAAAAAAAGGTCCCTTACAAAGGCAAATGAGCATCCTATTTATAGTACATGGCAGCCTAGAATTTGAATGGACAAAACAATGCATTAAGGCTCCAATTTATGACATTCAATGGTTTGTCTTCAATCCTATCAAGTGTGGCTGGCCATTTGTGTAATTTAGAATGAATTTGGACATAATAAAGCTTGAATGAAGACTTATACACGTCCAAGTGATGGATCCTTTGATATTCCACTTGCTTGGCTCTTAAAAGTGCATGTAGAAGACTTGGAATGAATCTGCCCATGTTTGCATCTAAGTGTATGTGTCTCTTCCACTTCCTTTCTTTATTTCTCAACTTTATTGGCTGAATAAAAGCATAATAAAGTCTTCTAAATGCTTCATCCCCGATGGAATTCAAAAAGACTCTCTTTGAATGGTGATAAAGATGACATGTCTCCTTGAAGAAGATGAAAAGTCTTCAATTGTTTCCATCTTAATCCCAACCTATAATGACACTAAAAACACATAAAATATTAATCAAAATATGATAAAAATGTTATGCAAACTTAAATAATTAATTGAACAAGTTCAATGAATGAACTAGTTTAATTAATGAACCTACATGCTTAAATGAAACACATACATAAGTGAAGTATTTTCATAAATGAAGTGCTTGCATAAATGCATAAACAAGCATATTTATTCTCATGGAATGAATGAACTATTATGCAACTGCTCATGCAAATTCTTATGCAACTACTCATGCAAATTCTTATGCAACTACTCATGCAAATTCTTATGCAACTTATTTCAACTTTCCAACAAACTCAAAACGTTGTAAGATCTAATTGTTGTTGTCATTTCTTCATTCATTTTCCAGCATTGGCAAAGCAAACTTTCAACAGCATCTTGAATCATTTTAGCTCTTGCACGAGTAATAGGGCCTCTAGGAAAATCATTGGAATTCTTGCTGGTTGTGGTCACATCAGTGCCTCCCTCTTGAAAGCGATTTGCCCCCAAATCGTCACCTGCATCATAAGGAGATATATCAGCTACATTGAAAGTAGCACTCACATTATACTCACCGGGAAGGTCTATTTGATAAGCATTATCATTAATCCTCTTGACCACTTGGAAAGGACCATCTCCCCGAGGCATAAGTTTCGATTTGCGTTGGGCTGGAAACCTCTCTTTCCTCAAGCGCAACCAAACCCAATCTCCGGGTTCAAAAGTTATTCGTTTCCTCCCTTTGTTAGCTTGCTGCTCATATTGCTTTGTTCTCCTCTCAATGTTCTCCCGCACTTGTTGGTGAAGCTTCTTCACAAATTCAGCTCTATTTTGCCCATCCTTATTTTTGAATTGATCAATAGGCAAAGAAAGCAAATCAATTGGGGTCAAAGGATTGAAACCATATACCACTTCAAATGGAGAACATTTAGTGGTGGAATGCATGGAGCGATTGTATGCAAACTCAACATGTGGTAAGTCCTCTTCCCAAGTCCTTAGATTCTTGCGTATAATTGTCCTAAGAAGCATGGACAATACACGATTGACAACTTCAGTTTGTCCATCCGTTTGTGGATGACAAGTTGTAGAAAACAACAGCTTTGTTCCAATCTTACTCCATAGCGTCCTCCAAAAGTGACTCAAGAACTTCACATCTCGATCAGACACAATAGTTCTTGGAACTCCATGTAATCTCACAACTTCCCTAAAAAACAGATTAGCAATATGGGAAGCATCATTAGTCTTGTTGCATGGAATGAAATGAGCCATTTTTCAGAATCTATCTACTACAACAAAAATGGAATCTTTGTTATTCCTTGTGCGTGGAAGTCCTAGCACAAAATCCATGGAAATATCCTCCCATGGAGCATTTGGAATTGGTAATGGTGTGTAAAGTCCATGGGGCATGACTTTGGACTTTGCCTTCTTACATGTGATGCAATGCTCACACCACTTCTCCACGTCTTGTTTCATCTTTGGCCAATGCAAATGTTCTTGCAATATAGAGTGCGTTTTGGCCACTCCAAAAGTGTCCCATTAGTCCTCTACAATGGGCCTCTTTGATAAGCGATTCTCTAATGGATCCTTGAGGGATACAAAGCTTTCCTTCCTTGAAAAGATAGCCATCAACCCTACAAAACTTCTCATATGTTCCTTTTTCACAAGCTTTGTAAATTTCACCAAAATCATAATCAGATTCATAAAGCTCTTTGATTAAGGCAAAACCTACCAATCTAGAATCCAAAAGGTTAAGAAGAGTATACCTTCTTGATAAAGCATCAGCAACAACATTTTCATTACCCTTCTTATATTTGATAACATATGGGAATGTTTCTATGAATTCAACCCACTTGGCATGTCTCTTATTAAGCTTGTGTTGTCCCTTCAAGTGTTTCAGCGCCTCATGATCCGTGTGGATGATAAACTCCTTAGGCCATAGATAGTGTTGCCACGTTTCTAATGCCCTTATGAGAGCATACATCTCCTTGTCATAAGTTGAATAATTTAGAGTTGCTCCACTCAATTTCTCACTGAAATATGCAATAGGACGTCCTTCTTGAGATAATACAACTCCAACTCCTAAACCTGATGCATCACATTCAATTTCGAAAACTTTATCAAAATCAGGTAGAGATAATAAGGGTGCATTGGTTAAAAGTTGTTTAATCAAACAAAAAGACTTCTCTTGTTCGTCTCCCAAAAAAAATGCTAGAGTTCTTTTTGATAACTCCGGTCAAAGGTGCGGCTATGGTACTGAAATTGGGAACAAACCGGCGATAGAAACTAGCAAGTCCATGAAAACTCCTCACTTGACTAATGTTAGTAGGTCTCGGCCATTCCTCAATTGCTTTAATCTTTTCGTGATCAACCTCCAAACCCTTTGAACTAACAACAAAACCTAAGAACACAACTTTGTTAGTGCAAAATGTACATTTTTGTAGGTTAGCATACAACTTTTCTTTTCGCAAAACATCCAATACTAACCTTAAATGTTGAGCATGATCATTCAAAGTTTGGCTATACACAAGTATGTCATCAAAATACACCACACAAAACTTACCCAAGAATGGTCGAAGTATATGATTCATTAACCTCATGAATGTACTTGGTGCATTATTTAAGCCAAATGGCATAACCAACCACTCATACAAACCCGTCTTGGTTTTGAATGCTGTCTTCCACTCATCTCCTTCTCGCATTCTTATTTGGTGGTACCCACTCTTAAGATCAATCTTAGAAAAGATGTTAGAACCACTTAATTCATCAAGCATATCATCTAATCTAGGAATAGGATGACGATACTTTACCGTTATCTTGTTCACTGCTCGACAGTGCACACACATACGCCAAGTTCCATCCTTCTTAGGTACAAGTAAAACCGGCATGGCACATGGACTAAGGCTCTCTCTCACATAGCCTTTTTCCATTAACTCGGATACTTGTCTTTGCAACTCCTTAGTTTCTTCCGGATTGCTTCTATATGCTGGTCGATTTGGAATGATGGCTCCGGAAATGAAATCAATTTGATGCTTTATTCCTCGAATTGGTGGAAGCCCATTCGGAATCTCCTCCGAAAACAAATCTTCAAATTCCTGCAATAAAGAGACAATAAAAGATGGCAAACCATGATCAAGATCATTAGTGTTCAAAAGATTTTCCCTGTACATGAGTACAAGTGCCCATTTCTCTGAAAGCAAACACTTTTTGATCTCTTTCTCTCTTGCAAAAAGAATGGTTTGTTTTCCCTCATTTTTGTCACTCTCTTTGGATTTAAACTCTTTTTCTTTCTCTTTTGCTGTTTTGAAACTCTCTCTCAAGTGGATTTGGTCTTTATGGACTTGTTTTGGTGAAAGAGGGGCTAAAGTGATCTTTTTGGTTTGATGGGTGAAAGTGTAACGATTGGTATAACCATCATGTATAGCCTTTTTGTCAAATTGCCACGGTCTCCCCAACAAGATATGGTTAGCGTGCATTGGTACAACATCACACAACACCTCGTCTTTGTATTTTCCAATGGAAAATGGCACAAGAACTTGCTTGGTGACTTTGAGTTCTCCCCCATCATTGAGCCATTGTAGCTTGTAAGGATGAGGATGCTTTGTTGTTGCCAATCTAAGCTTCTCTACCATCAAAGTACTAGCAACATTAGTGCAACTTCCTCCATCAATAATGACAAAGCATACCTTTTCGTTTACATGGCAGCGAGTATGGAAGATGTTCTCGCGTTGATCTTCTCCTTCTATGGCTTGCACGCTTAGGCTTCTTTTCACAACAAGAACCTCACCATCTACAGCATGTTCCATCTCTTCTTCTTCTTGGATAGGAACATCATCTTCTTCCTCCTCTTGGTCAATTTCGATCTCTCCATCTTCTCGAATGAGCATTGTGTTGCGATTTGGACATTGGCTAGCAATGTGACCTCGCCCCAAGCATTTGAAGCATTGCACATCACGAGATCGAACTGGCATAGCGATGCTCTTTCTCTTACTAGTTTTGGCAATGGGTTTGGCACTCTTTGTTGGAACGCTTCGTTCATTAGGCGTAAAGGATGCCTTCTGTTTGTAGGTACCCTGCCCCCATTTAGAAGAAGAGCCTCCATAGGCACGAGTTGTGCCCTTCTTTTTGAGTTGCCTCTCGACCTTCATGGCCATATGAACCATGTCTTCGATCTCCACATAATGTTGCAACTCAACAGTGGCCGCAATATTAGGATCAAGGCCGGATAGAAATCTGGCCATGATGGCTTCTCTATCCTCATCAATGTTGGCTCGGATCATGGCTACTTCCATCTCTTTGAAGTAATCCTCAACAGTACGGTTGCCTTGGGTGAGATTTTGAAGCTTGTTGAACAACTCCCTGTGATAGTGAGTTGGAACGAACCTCTTACGCATAACGGCCTTCATCTCATTCCAAGTAGAAATTGGATGTTCGCCATTGCGTCTCCTGCTAGATGTCAACTGATCCCACCATATTAGTGCATAATCTGTAAATTCAATAGCTTCAAGTTTTACCTTCTTAAGCTCGGAGTAGTTGTGGCACTCAAAGATGTGCTCAACATTTTTTTCCCATTCAAGATAAGCTTCAGGATCCGTTCTTCCTTGGAAAGAAGGAATGGTTATTTTGATGTTGCTAAGATTATCATCAACTCTTGGCCGAGCTCTTTGGTACCTAGGTTCTCGACCCCTCAAACTTTGCTAGGAGGCTCGCTCGTCTATGAGTTCTTCATCCACCTCTCCCTCATACTCTTCCCCGTGATCTGAATTATGCCTTCGTTGAGATCTTTCCTCCAAATGATCTAATCGTTCTTGCATCGGCCCCAACCTTTGTTGCAACAACCTGTCCATCTCTCGGATAATATCTTGAAGATTGGAGTTAGTTGCATCTACGTTAACATTATTACTAGCACCAATAGTGTTTCTCACGGAATCTTGAGACATGATTAATTAATAAACCTCACTAGCACAAATTCTCACCGTTACACTCCAAGGAAAACACTCACACTCGTGTTTCACTCGGGATGACTTTTACCCTTGATATGCACTCTTCCCTTTTACTGCTCTTGTTCTCCTATCAAAGTCCTTAGAGAACTTACTCAAGGCTTAACAAGTTTGCTTGTGGAAATTGGCTGAAAGAAAGGGTTTAGAAAAAAGGCTAAAGGTAGAAAAGTAGAATGATTAGAAAATAACAAGGCAATAGGAAATAATATTTTGCTGAATTGAGTAATACCAACAACAACCAAACTTCCTTCTTTTTTCTTTTTTTTTCTTTTTTTATACAAACCGGGAGAGAGAAACACTTAACTTACTGAATCAAAATAGCTCTGATGCCAAATGATACATATCCGGTTGTGTGATGACCGAATTCGTATATGATGTTGCCCGATCGTGATTCTAGTATGAAGTTGCAAACTTGAAACTTGAGTGTGGAAGTGATGTATATGGAATGAAGATTGTGAAAGTTGTTGTTTTAATAGGTGCTGGAATGGTTTGTGATTATGGTTTGAAAGATAAATGTAAGGAAAAAATGGATAGAAGTTGATATGAATATATGGAATAGAATCGGTGTGGAACAAGGAAGAACCAACAAGATAGTGAATGTTGACCCAAACCTTACACGTTCTTACCCTTTGTGAAATGATGGGAGAAGGTTGGATTGTGACCCTTTAGCTATAATTGAGCTAAGAACCAACAATATAATCAAATGGAAGTGATGGTGGAATGGTGGAACGTGACCCGCTAGCTAGAAAGCTAGGAACCAACGCTATAAATAGAATGGAATGAAAAGGGAAAATTTGCCACATGACTAGCTTGAAAGCCGATAAAGTTCTTAAAGAACAATGAAGAGAACACTCTCATATATTTTCATAAAAAAAAAGATCCCTTACAAAGGCAAATGAGCATCCTATTTATAGTACATGGCAGCCTAGAATTTGAATGGACAAAACAATGCATTAAGGCTCCAATTTATGACATTCAATGGTTTGTCTTCAATCCTATCAAGTGTGGCTGGCCATTTGTGTAATTTAGAATGAATTTGGACATAATAAAGCTTGAATGAAGACTTATACACGTCCAAGTGATGGATCTTTTGATATTCCACTTGCTTGTCTCTTAAAAGTGCATGTAGAAGACTTGGAATGAATCTGCCCATGTTTGCATCTAAGTGTATGTGTCTCTTCCACTTCCTTTCTTTATTTCTCAACTTTATTGACTGAATAAAAGCATACTAAAGTCGTCTAAATGCTTCATCCCCCATGGAATTCAAAAAGACCCTCTCTTTGAATGGTGATAAAGATGGCATGTCTCCTTGAAGAAGATGAAAAGTCTTCAATTGTTTCCATCTTAATCCCAACCTATAATGACACTAAAAACACAAAAAATATTAATCAAAATATGATAAAAATGTTATGCAAACTTAAATAATTAATTGAACAAGTTCAATGAATGAACTAGTTTAATTAATGAACCTACATGCTTAAATGAAACACATACATAAGTGAAGTATTTTCATAAATGAAGTGCTTGCATAAATGCATAAACAAGCATATTTATTCTCATGGAATGAATGAACTATTATGCAACTACTCATGCAAATTCTTATGCAACTACTCATGCAAATTCTTATGCAACTTATTTCAACTTTCCAACAAACTCAAAACGTTGTAAGATCTAATTGTTGTTGTCATTTCTTCATTCATTTTCCAGCATTGGCAAAGCAAACTTTCCACAGCATCTTGAATCATTTTAGCTCTTGCACGAGTCATAAGGCCTCTAGGAAATTCATTGGAATTCTTGCTGGTTGTGGTCACATTAGTGGGTTTACAACCTTCTTCCAACAAGATCTTGTGCATACAAACTGTTGGGCTAATTCCCTTCAGATCAGCGATGGTCCATCCTACCGCCCTCCTATGCCGCCCTAGCAGGTCAGTCAACTTCAATTCATGTTTAGCCTGCAACTTGGAAGAGATAATTACGGGCAACGTATCATTGGGTCCCAAGAATACATATTTAAGTTTCTTAGGGAAGGGTTTTAACTCAAGGTTAGGGGGTTCTTCAATAGATGGTTTATGAATTTTACCTCCCTTAACAGTGTAATCTAAAGGTTCAAAGTACTTAACTAGCCTTGTTGCCATCCATTGTACTTCATCTTGCTCCTCAATCTCTTCCTCATTTGCAGCATCTGTATACTGGCCGCCGGGGCAGCTCTCTAATTGACTAGGCATTCACCTGAATCATTGTCGAGACAATACTTACCCAGGCATGGTTTATCGACGTCGAATTCTGACCTAGGTATGACCTGGACAATTTTGCATTCCTCTAAGTCATCATTCTGTTTAAGGGTATGGAAAAACATTCAGTTTTATCTCCTAATCGTTCACCCTCATTGTCAACTCTCCTCTTTTGACGTCGATTAGCGTCCTTCTAGTAACTAAGAATGGTCCTCCAAGTATAATAGGCGCTCGTTCATTTGCTTCACAATCTAAAACTAGAAAGTTAGCAGGGAAAATAAATTTATCAACTTTTACCAGTATGTCTTCGATCTTCCCTTTTTGTGGAATGTATGATCTGTCTGCCAGCTGCAGCATGATAGTAGTAGGGCGGGCCCTTCCAATCCCTAGTTTCTGGAAGAAATTTTTTGCATTAAATTGATACTGGCCCCTAAATCACATAATGCATGCACTGTATAGTTGATGCCAATTTTACAAGGGATGATAAAACTGCCCGGATCTTTTTTCTTTAATGGGGCTCTATTGTGCATCATGGCCATGCATCCCTCTGTGACTGCCACTGTTTTAAACTCACCGATCCGTGTTCTTTTAGAAACTATGTCCTTGTGGAACTTAACATAGTTAGGTATTTGTTCGATGAGTTTCACCAAGGGCAGGTTGATATGGACCTGTTTCAAGATGTCCAGAGACTTCTTGAACTGGTAGTCTTGCTTCTACCTCTTTAGCCTTTGTGGGAATGGTGGTGGTAGTTTTATGTCTTCATTCCTCTCTTTACAAGGAAATTTGATATGAGGGATAGGGGTTTCCTCAGGCAGATTTTCCTTGTCCCTGACTAGTTCGGATTCTTCAAGATTTACTGTGGCGTCATGACCTGCCGTGGAAGCCTTCTCGGCGGGCTTTGAAGAATTGGTCGGCTGCTCCATTGGCACTTTCCCTTTTCTGCCTGCCCTTTGGCTCTTGTAAGCAAATTCCACTCATGGTGGTGATTGCTTTGCACTGCTCGTGGGACTTTCCTCTTGCGACCTTAGTATCACTAGGTAAACCTCCCGTTGGTCGTGTATTTAGAATCTGTGCAAATTGGCCCACCTGTGTTTCCAGCGTTTTCAGAGATACTTCCTGATTCTGCATCTGCATTTCAGTTCTGTCCATGAAAGCATCAACTTTATTAACAAACTTATCCGAATTAGCAATATAAGCACTAGTATGAGACATAAAAGTGTTTAAAGTGGCTTCTAGAGAGTTGTTTGTTGTAGGTTGCTGCTGTTGTATCTGCTGCCGAGGCAGGTTCCTCTGATAGCCCATATTCTGATTGGTCGGGTTTTCTACAGTGTTAAGGTTACTCCATGAGAAGTTTGGGTGTTTCCTCCAACCTGTGTTGTTTGTGTTCGTCTGCTGTTCCGGTTGTAGGTTCCCATGAAGTTTCCAGATTCTTTGCATTCTGTAGAGTCTTGGTCTCCACCACATTCATCACAGAAGGCTTCTACTGCTTTTACCTCATATGCTCTTCCCATTTGGCTTAATCATGTTCTCCACCAATCTAGTCAGCTTATCTATACGGGTGTTTACGGATTATGAGGCTTCCAACTTATTCAATGTGGCATGATGTCTGATGTTGCTACGACGGGCGGACGAAAATTTGTAGTCATTTTTAGCCAACTGATTCAGAATCCTCATTTCCTCCTCTTGTGCCTTATCAAAGAGTATGTCGTTTGCTGACGCATCTAGCATCACCCTGGTCGGTTGATTGACACCATTGTAAAACAAAGATATCTGTGTCCAGAGCAGTAGTCCATGGAGCGAGCATTTGTTCAACAATTCTGGGTAACGCTTCCATGCTTCGTACATTGCCTCATCATTAGCCTGTCTGAAAGAGGTAATCTCGATGCGTATACAATCTGTAACATTTGATGGATTGAAACGAGCCAAATAATCTCGACACAAGTTTGTTCATAACTCTATAGATCCAACCGTCTGACTATTTAACCGCATTTTCGCCGTATCCCTCAGTGAATAGGGGAATAGTCGCAACTTCATAGCATGCTTGAGTTCAAAATGATTGGTGTCAATGTTTTGTTCTATGATTGCAGAGTCAAGCATGTCTATGTCCTCTTCCATGTAGTGTCGAGTGGTACAAATTTGTTATTGCTGACCTTGAGGAGGAGGAGGTGGTGGTAGCTACTGCTGATCTTGCTGCCTACCATCTGCCACAGGGTCTGCCAGGGCGGGGTTATTGCCGGCATTATTTACATCATTGCCGTTATACATTGCTGCCTCTGCTGCTCCTGTTGATTTTGCTATTCCTAATGCTTCACGTGCCTCTCTTATGAGTTTTCTTGCTTCTTGTTCCATCTCGTCAATGAACATGTGTTTAGATGATGAGTTGTTGTTGCCAGTCCTCGGCAACGGCGTCAAAAACTTGTAGAGCGTAAAAGAGTTCTCAAAATAAAGTGCAAGTGTACACTTCTGTCAAGTTATAATATAAAAGATTATCGTCTCCTCAGGGACGGGATGGCTACTTCAAGATTAAATTCTTGCACAGAGAAAAGTAAAAACACAATATATTTGAGTAGGTTTGCGAAAATTGCATAAACTAAAGTAATCGAATAATAAAGAATTTGAGTAATCAGAATAAGATGGGTCAGATTGAGTTGCGTCGTAGTGTGAAACTGCGTTGAACTTCGAAAAAGTCTTAAGATGCAAAGTCGATATCACCGTCACGGCGGGTGACGGATTGAACACTGCCACGACGAAGAGCCCGGGGGGCCTTCAAGGTTCGGCAGAACGTCCTAAACTAATTTTGATTTATCTCTAAGTTTGAATACTATTGATGCTCTCTCTTTGACAATACATCTCGACGTAAACCTAGATTGAACAACATTTCTATGTTCCATCTTAGCAGCATTAAACATAAACTTATCTCTAAGCTAAGTTGATTTTCGCCTTAATTGGAGGAAATCGTGTTTATCCATTTCGTGAGTTTTAACTCTCTCGAATTGAAACAACTGGATGTGCTCACAAAGATCTCTCGATTCTATTGCAAACAAAGATGAAGAATATGGAATAAACAAAACTTGAATTCAAATTGCATTAAAAACTTCAACCAAATACAATTGTACTCACACTACTGAACAAAACAATTTTAACCCTAAGAAAAGTTTAGAACATGATGTGAATTAGAAAACACAAAAATAAATTCTAAAAATCCTAAGCTCTCCTTCATGTTTTCCAATTCGGTCAAGCCCTTCTTTTATAGGTGGTTACATGTGAAAACCCTATTTGGGAAGAAGTCTCTCTTTGGTAGAAAGTTAAGTTGGAATTAAATGCTTTCAAACGTCTGAGTGTTTTATTCCAAACTAACTCCTCTTTTGGGCTTTCTTGGGCTGCAAGCTTCTTCCTTGTTTGCGTCTTCTCCCGTCATCTCTGAGTGCTCCTGGGCTTTATTCGTCATGTGGCTTGGTTCTGCTGATACAGGGAATTCTCCTCTAGCTATCACACTCTCTTTCTGTTATTCTACAATGTGTCGCCACGGCGACAGTGCTGGCGGCAGTCTGTCTCGGAGGCTCATTCTTTGAACTACATCTATACAGTTCTTCTCAGCAACAATGGTTCGTCCTGTGTGACTAGATGTGATCATTCTGCTCTTTTCTCCTCTCCAAGAATTCTTCTGCTCCGCTGCCGTGGTGGGTGCCGCGACAATCTCCTGTAACCTGTAATGCAAATGCAACAAAAACAGTGTCTTTTCTCCACAAATAATTGTAAATACTATAATAAGCTGAGTGAAGGAAAGATACTATAAAACATGCATGGAAACCTAAGTATGAACTAAAATAGGCTTAAGAGCAGTGACAATGTGAGCTAAAATGGGCATAAAATATATGACTTTCAAGAACTTTACAACCCTCAAACTTGAACTATTGCTTGCCCTCAAGCAATGCAAACCATCAATTGCCAAATCTTAATTTGTATAAACCATCTCTTTGGTCTTACTTTTCCTTCTCTCTTCAAACCATGGCGAAGAATGCTCGGCCCTTAAGTCTTTGGATGGCTTAGGAATTCCCTGGAATCAAACTATAAGATTTGTGAGTGTGTGCATGCATTATGAACAAGATGATTTTAAGGATTCTAAGAAAACACTTAAGCATTAACGTACTTAACTTGGGTAATATATATAATTTTTTATGAAGCATCTTAACCAACTAGAGCCAATTTCGGGCACCTCTAGTGATTAGCCTAGAGCTACTTTTGGGCACCCCTAGGGCTTCCTTAAGCTTGAACCAGTATTAGGCACCTCTAACATTTTGCCCAATTTTCTTTCTAAGCTCTAAACAAAGGTGTTTTAAAGTTCTAATCTCATAGTGTGATCCTAAGTTATCTTCCTTTAAGCATCCTAAAAATAAAGGCTCTAAACAATTCTAAACAATGGTTAGAAGAGAGGGTTCTATTGCCAAAAAGAATATTTAATTAAAACTAAACTAAGGCAATTGGTAGAAAGTACTGCCGAGGCATAAGTAAAATTGGGTTAAGGCAATGCAATAAAAACATTTTGACAAGTAAAAGAACAAAATTGCATGGCAATTATATTATATTGCCGCGACATCTCAATGCTTTGGAAACTGAACCTACACCCCAAAATCGAACCAAGCATTGCCCTCAATGCTTACATTTGAGATAGAAAAATTAGCACACAAAATATAAGGTCATTAAAAATAAAAGGCATAAACAAGAGGAATTTAAATAGATTGTGGTTTGGAAGATTTATCTTCCTCGTCACTTTCACTCTATAAGATCAGCCTTCTCGGCTTGGATGTCGTGTGCTTGATTCGTTTAGATTCGTGGGGTGGCTGGATGCGTGAGGCTAGGGTGGGCTTTGCTGCCGGGGCAGTGATCTCTTCGTCCTCTGTGTTGGGGCAGATTTCATTCACGGTCGCTTCCTTGCATTTAAGTTCTTCAAGGACTCAACTGACTGAATGATCAGACCGGCTGGAGGTAGTGTGGTACGGAGATTCGACAGGTGTATCCAGACCGACCTTGCGTTTTCCTTTCCTTGCTGCTATAGAAATGGTGTCAAAGGCCACGTCAGTGGGTACTTAGGATGCCTGGGCAGTGGCGGCGGTAGGGGTTGTTTCCTCTCTAGGCTCAAAGACAATAGTTGTAGTGAAGATGGTAGGGAAGGGAAGAAACTCGACCGTCTGGTTTGGGAACTTCATCTGGATTAGCTAAACAATGGAGGCATGGAACTCCCTTATGTGAGCCATGAACAACTGCTGCCGTTGGTCCATTTCCTATAGCTTTTGCATAATCTGTTGGAGGTATGCTGTGGCCGGGGCATGTGTTCAGGGCGTTTCTGGAATGTTTCTCGAGGCTGCTGCCCCGACAATGTCGTGTATTGGCGTAGCCTGTACTAGGTCAGCTTTACTGATGTTCATCAGCCTGTGGTAGGACTCTCTATCCTAGACTTTTCGGTTCTGCGTGTATTCATCGGCTTCATCCATAGGTACCTTCTTTTCCGTGCATAGGCCGGTAATTAGCGATGGGAAGTAAAGCGGTCCTTATCCTTTTGCGCACACTTGCAGATTTCCTGACAAATAAGATTACCAACATTAATCTTTCAATTATGCATAATAAAATGGATAAGAGCAAGCCTGGGCCGATCAATGGTAGTGTTGTAGGAGGTCGACATGAGGCGGTGGCAAATGAATTTGTTCCACAGCTTCGCTTCCGGTTTGAGGCTTCACCTTTGGACTGACCCTCGGTGTTCCCCGGCCTCCCATGCCATACCAGCATAGCAGAGTTCCTCTTTGATCTGTTGGTAATCTTCTTCCGTGAGTGCTTCCAAGACTCCCACGTCTTCGTCTCTTTCAATGTGCAAGACAGAAAATTGATTTCTGGCATCGGCATCAACCCTTATCGCCTTCCCTCTTACGTGCACGAAGAGCGTTTTGTCACTGGGCCTGTGGGCATAGAATTCACGGACAATGGTGATGTTAGCCCGGGCAGGTTGAAGGTTGGAAGCCTTATTCTTCCCACACTTTCCGAGATATAAAATATTTCTTGATCGGTGTTCGACTCTCGATGGTGCGAAGCGGGTATAAGATTGTTTCGTGGCAGTGCTAGAGCTTTCGTTTCAGATTGCCATTTGAAACTGGAGAAGAGTTTGAGACCACTTGTTTGAGAGTAAAGGAAAATAAAAGCTTTGGAGATGGCAAGGCAGTAAAAAAGAATGTGAAAGTGAAGAATAATGGAGAATAGTGGCCCTTATATAGAGTTTCAACATACCATGCCGTTGGAGTGCAAATCTCGACCGTGACCCTTCTAGCCATTATGAGCCGTTTCTACTGGTTGCGGTTCTACCCGTTGTAAACTAGACGTTGTGGCTCTTGCGGTTTGTTCACCTGTTCTTCCTTTCTTGATCTCCGACCTAAAATAAATAATAAAATAAAATATTGTTCCTAAAAATTGCAGAAAAATAAAAATAACTAAAATTGATAACTAACAACTAAAAACTAAAAATTTAAAATAAAATAAAATAAAATAAAATAAAAATTGAGAGAAAAGATTAGAGCACTAAAGGAGTGCATGTGAGTGCATCTTCTAAAGTGTTTATTTCCTTATCCCTCATCACATGTGATCCCTTGTGAGGTTGTGGCTGGTGTCCAGGTTATCCCATTGATGCGCCGCGACATTGGTCCTGGCAGGGTCCTACATGTTTCTCGCGGCATTATGCAGCTTCTATGCCGGTACATATGGGGTCCTTGTTGAGGTCTGGTTTCCTTGTGGCCTGGAGTTCTTGGCATCTTTCTTAATCCTCATAATGTTTTCTTGTGTTAAGAACGTGAATTTTAACATGCTCGTCACTGATCCACATTGTCAGCTCTCCTTTCTCAATGTTAATTATTTTCCTCTCGGTAGCAAGGAATGGGCGTCCCAGAATGAGGAAATCAACAGGGAAAGTAATTTTATTAACTTTTACCACTATGTCTTTAATTTTCCCCTCAGGTTGCACATGGGATCCATCGGCAAGCTGTAGCATTATCGTTGTTGGTCTAGCCGTCCCAATCCCCAATTTTTGGAAGACTGATTTGAGCATGATGTTTATGCTTGCCTCTAGATCACAAAATGCCTTCCCCTCGTAGTGATTCCCGATTGCGCATGGTTTAGAAAGCTTCCGGGATGCTTTAGCTTGGGTGGAGCTCGGTTGTGTAATGCGGCCATGCATTCCTCTGTCACGTCCACCGTTTCAAATTCCCCAATCCTTTTTTTTTGGAACTATGTCCTTGAGGAACTTCGTATAGTTTGGGATCTCCTTAATTGCCTCCACAAAAGGTATATTGATGTGTACATGTTTTAGAAAGTCCATGAACTTCTTAAACCGGTACTCTTGCTTTTGTTGTTTCAACCTTTGTGGGAATGGTGGAGCTGGTGTACTGTCTCTAGGTTTTGTCATGGGCACTGCCGCAGGTTTTGCCGGCGCATCATTGTTCTTGGTTGCTGTCGCAGCCCCAATTTCTTTGGTCTGTGTTATGGCAGTTGATTCCTCTGGTTTCTCTGGTGTTGTCTGCTTATTCTGCAGCCCCTGTAGTTGAATACCACTCTTGTGGTTACAGCCTTGCACTGCTCGTATGATATCCCCTTAACGGCTTCAGTGTCGTTAGGAAAGCCTCCAACTGGCCTGGTGTTCAGAATTTGTGCGATCTGCCCCACATTAGTTTCTAGGGATTTTAACGTTGCCTCGTTATTCTGCAACCTCATCTCTGTCATGTCCAGAAAGTTTCAATCTTTTTTATGAACTTGTCAGTGTTAGCCATAAATGCACAGGTTTGATTCATAAAAGCATGGGGAGTGTATTCTAGAGAACTAGAGTGCATCGGCTGATGCGGCGGCATGGGTTGTCGTGGCGGCATGTTCTGTCGAGGCATGGTTTGTTGGAATCCCGCTGCTGGAGCATTCTGATGTTGTGGATCGAGTGCATTGTTGGGGTTGCTAAAAGAGAAGTTGGGGTGATTTTTCCAGGCTGGATTGTAGTTGTTGGACATCTGGTTGTAGTTGCGATTGAAGTTTCTAACATAACATGCTGACTCTAGGTTCTACGGGCATTTAGAAAAGGAATGGTTACCTCCACAGTTTTCATAAAATAGATCCATTAACTTGACTTCCTATTGATTTTTTTGTGATTGCATGTTCAGGACCATCTTTGTCAAGGTGGAAATTTGAGATGAAATTGAGTCCGAGGACCCTATTTGATTTATTGTGGATTGGCGGCAGATTCCTCCCCTTTTGGATGTTGGGAACTGGTAGTCGTTCTTGGCCGTCCTGTTTAGAATCTCCTTGGCTTCTTTTGACTCTTTTTCTAAGAGTGTGTCGTTTGCCGAGGCATCGAGCATCATCCTTGTTGCCATCTTAACCGCATTGTAGAACATGGTAACATGCGTCCATACTGGGAATCCGTCCAATAAGCATTTGTGTAATAGCTCTCTATATCGCTCCCAAGCCTCGTGCATGGACTCGTCATCAGCCTTTCGAAAAAAAGTGATTTCGTTACACAATTTGTCAGTTAAATTTGTAGGATTAAAATGCACTAAGAAATCACGGCATAGATCACTTCAGGATCTAATTCATCATGCTAAAATACTATTGAGACAGGTTTTTGCCCTATTACTCAGTGAATAGGGGAATAGTTTTAATCTCACAATATCCTCATGTACTCCTTGTATTTTAAACGAGTTATAAATATTCAGGAAGGAGTTGAGGTGCTGTCTGGCATCTTCAGTTGTTGAGCCGCCAAATTGCACGATGATATTGATCATGTTGAACATCACGGGCTTCAGCTCAAAGTGGACGACCTCTATCTCTGGGTAACAACTCCTTGATTTAGACCGTTTAGGTCCTCTACAAGGTAGTCTTGGGTAGTTGGGTGTCGTACTAGTGCGAATGGAGCTCGCAGATTTTCTCCATTTCCTACCAGAATATTCTGTTTCCCATCGAAAAGTGGCAACCCATCGGCGGGTGGATGCCCAATGACATTATGTGTCGAGGCCCCTTGGTTGATGCCTCAGCCTCGACCTCGACCGTGGACCTCAGGTTCCTACACTGCGGCTTCGTTCTCTCATCCAAGCCTTAGGTAAGTGCGTTCGATCTTTGGATCTAAAGAAAGCAAAATAAAAGAGTGCAAGAAAATAAAAACAAAAGTTGCCAATCCCCGGCAACGACGCCAAAAACTTGATGGTCACGTAAAAGTGCCCCGCAATAGTGCAAGTTTACACGTAAAGTAATATAGTGATAAATATATCAGGTATCATCTCCACGTGGATTGAGCTAGCCTTTTGCTCCTACTTCGTCACACTGTAAAATAATTAAAGTAAAAACAGAGACGAGTTGGGTTGTTGAGTAATATAAAAATACTAAAACTAAAATAATCCTGATAATAAAGTAAATAGAAGATTATGTTTGAGAGAATGGGTCAGATTAGATTGCATCATTGTGTGCAATTCTATTGATATGTCTCTGTTTCTGAATGCTACAACACAATACTGCCTTGGCAGTATCTTAAGTTCCTGTCCCGACCGCAAAGGTTGAATCTCTGTCGCGACAATCTCTTACTCTTGGGAAAATGCTGTTAAGGCTCGGCAAAGCGTCATTGAATGGCTCCTCCTTATCTCTATGCTCGGAACACTGTTGATGGCTAAACTCTGACGATACCTCTCGGCGTAAAGCAAAGACAAATACCAACCAATCATACGACTCTCTTAGCCGCTGAAATTCTTAACCTATCTCTAGGCCGAATTAGTTAACACCACTTGGATGAAAACCGTGCTTACTCGTTTCGTGAATTCAACTCTCTCGACATCGAATAAATGAATAATCTCACAAACTCTCTCTCGACAAGAATGCAAGAATGGTTGAAACCAAGAATAAGAAAACCTCAACTTAATTGCATTAAGAAAATAAACAAAGTACAATAGTCTTCACACAGCTACTAAACAAACTAATCCTAACCCTAAGGAATTTAGAACATAATGGATGAAAAGAAAACACAAACTGATCCTAAGCTCTCTCCTCTCTCTTCTGTCGTACTTCTTGATGGTGGTATGCCTCCTTATATAGGGGAAGGTGTAGGCACAAATCTTTCTTGGAGAGAAAGTTAAGTTGGACATGGACTTAACTTTATTAAATAGATGAATCTCTTTAATTTAATACAATATACACTTTTAGCCAAAAGTCTAACTTTATCCTTCCTTCCATGTTTTCGACCTCTTCTCGAGCTCTAACTACCACACAAAGTGTGTAGAAAAATCCAGTGTTTAAAGCTCCTCAAATCGGCTACCACTTTGCTTGATTTTCCCTCCGACAGGTAGAGTAGTACATAGCCGCGACATGGCAATCTGCTACTGCGGCTTGGGTCTGTGAATGGTTCTGCTCTGCAAGGCTTCATTATAAATCAAATTCCCTCAGTATAAGCTTTTTGTTGTGGTTTGGCTCGATTAGGGTCTGCTACTAGCTGGTTCTGCCTCATTCTTCCCTTGTCCTCTAGTGCCATCACAACATCATCCTGCCCCCGCATCGTGCAAATATGCCAAAGCACCAAACATGCATCAAATAGTACCTTTTCCATAGAATAAATAGAACATAAGGATAAAAGGCATAAATGATGAAATCCATGCATGACGAGCCATAATGCAGCTCAAATGGGTGTAGGTTGAGTGATAATTGTCATGTAAAAGGGTAAAATATAGGACTTTTGGGAACTTATCATCGGGCTATTACCAAATGAGAGTTAAAGAATGTGATGTATCGAAGACTGCTTTCCGTAAAAGATATAGACACTACGAATTTTTAGTAATGCCCTTTGGGTTGACCAATGCACCGGCAGCCTTTATGGATTTGATGAATCAAGTTTTTAGACCCTATTTTGACAAATTCGTAGTGTTATTTATAGATGACATATTAATCTATTCCAAGAATGTAGGGGAACACTGAGATCATCTTCGTATCGTGCTTCAACCCTTACAGGAGAAGTAGTTGTATGCGAAATTTTCCAAGTGTGAGTTTTGGCTCACTGAAGTTGTTTTTCTTGGACACATTGTGTCGGCTCCAGGTATTCAAGTGGACCCAAAGAAAATCCAAGCTATCGTAGATTAGCATCCACCGAAGAACATTGGTGAAGTCAAAAGCTTCCTTGGGCTTGTTTTCTATTACTGAAGATTTGTAAAAGGGTTCTCTATGATAGCCGCTCCTTTGACTAAGCTATTGAGAAAAGAAGCTCCTTTTGTTTGGATTGAGATTCAACAACATAGTTTCGACCAATTGAAACAAGTGTTGACTCATGCACCAGTCCTGACCCAGCCCGAGTCCGAAAAGGGCTACACAATTTACAATGAAGCATTGCACCTCGGGTTAGGATGTTTATTGATTCAAGAAGGCAAAGTCATTGCTTATGCTTCAAGACAACTTAAGCCACACGAAATGAATTATCCCACCCATGACCTTGAATTGGCTGCAGTTGTCTTTGCATTGAAAATCTAGAGACATTACCTCTACGGAGAAAAATATTACCTCTTCACTGATCATAAAAGCCTCAAGTATCTATTGACCCAAAAGGAGTTGAATCTTCAACAACGAAGGTGGATGAAACTCCTTAAAGATTATGATCTTGTCATCGATTACCATCCGAGCAAGGCCAACGTTGTAGTTGATGCACTCAGCCGTAAACCTTTGCCTGGTAAGTATCTACAGTGAATATAGAGTTATGTGTATTATAAAGTACATTAACTTATTGTAATATCGCTATCTTGTATCCCATCGGGCAATTAATGCTCACTTCCGGTTACGGAAGCATCATTGTCTTGTAACTGAACTTCAAGTTCAGTCTACCATCGTTTCGCGAATCAAGGTTTTGCAAGAGCAAGATCCCGAGCTTCAATCTATTTTCCTAAGTTATCGGACAACCCCGACTTCAAAATTAATTCTGAAGGGCTCTTTTGTTTTCACTACCGGTCTGTGTGCCTAATGATGAATCCCTTCGCACTGATATTCTATCTTAAGCTTATTTGAGTTATTTTTTTGTTCACCCCGAGTCTGTGAAGATGTATAAGGACCTACGTGAACTCTATTGGTGGAAGGGCATGAAGTAGGTCATAATCGACTACATTTCCAAATACCTTATGTGCCAACGTGTTAAAGCAGAACATTGTGCTCCTACCGGATTATTGCAACCTATCGATCCACCGAAGTGGAAATGGGCAAAGATTACTATGGATTTTATTAGTGCTCTACCTTTAACTCCTGCGAAACACGATGTTGTATGGGTCATTGTAAATCGTTTCACAAAGTCAGCTCATATTACACCGATTAGAATGGATTACGGTCTACAAAAATTGGCTGACTTGTACATCAAGGAAGTGATCCGACTCCACGGAGTACCCAAGTCTATTATCTCCAATCAGGAACCTCGATTTGTGTTGCGTGTAAAAGTGTCCATCGCAATTGTAGTGCAAGTGTACACGACGCAAGTAGTAAAGTGATACGGAAGTATCGAATATCGTCTCCACAGGAACTGGGCTAATAGCTTCACCTTAAATTACTGCACGAGAGTAAAGAAAATATTTGAGATGTTTGTCATGAAAAATAATAAAGAAAACTTAAATAAAAGAGTGATAGAATCAAGATAGAGATATTGGGCTGGTATTGAATTGCTCAGTAGTGTAGGTATTGCTAAGTCTAGGAAATTCAGCTCTGTCGTCGTCCCCGTCGCGGCAGCACCTGTCGCGGCGGCAGTCTGTTGCTTGTCGCGGCAGCGAACACTCAACTCTGTACTTCAAGTTTGGCAAGAATCCCTGCTATGCCTTGGCCTATCCCTAGGTCCAAGTCTGTCGATTAACACGTCTTTGATGATACCTCCCGGTGTGAATCGAAGGATGAACACCGATGTTGTTGAATTCTTCTTTAGCCACTTAACCTCGTCCTATCCTTAGGTCCGAGATAGTTCAACTATAAACTAGAGAACTCGTACTTATTCCTTTCGTATACTTAACTCTCCCGATATTAAGTAAATAGATAACCTCGCAATGCTCTCCCGATACTCTTGCAAGATGTTAATAGCCAGAATAAGAGAACTTGAAGTTTTATTTTATTGAACTGAAAATTCCTAAAACAAAAGCGACCCTTGCAACTACTTTACAAATCAACCTGTGACCCTAAGGGGAATTTAGAACATAATGAGAGAAGGAAAACGGCTAGGGTTTTGGGAAGAAGGCTAGAGATAGGTGATGTCCTCTCCTAGGTCGAAATACATGCCCTTATATAGGCTTTGGGTCTAAGTTTTCTAAAATAGCAAGAATACAAGTTTAAATTAAAGTACAACTCCAATAAAGACTAAATCTTCAGAGAATATAGCTTTAACTCGTCCTCCTTCTTGCTTGGGATTTTCTCTCATTGAACTTTGGGCTCAGCATTCCTTCTGATCTAGGGCTTGGAAAAATATAGTGATATTCCACGACAGACGGGCTTAATTTTCTCTTTCTGTCGAGGTCCACTTTGCTTCTTCTCCTCAAAACTGCCGTCGTCCTCTGTTGTCATGACGGCAACCATGGCAGCATCGTCCTCCTTGACTGCTCGTCCAGTTCCAGTTCTTCTGCTTCACTGCCCAGCGCCGGCCTTTCCATATGCTACAGCAGCAACCTGCAAAAGCAACGAATTTCAGTAGAAACTGTGCCTTTTAATATATTTGTGATGTCTAACTGTAAACTAAACTAAATGCAATGAATTATGCTTGAATGCAGCAGAAATATGAGTTAAATAGGGGTAAATAATAGAACTTTTACACACTCAACACACACCCCAAACTCAAGATTTTGCTTGCCCTCAAGCAATTCAGACCTAAAAGACAAAAATATTTTTGTTTTGGCTTAAAACAGTGAACTTCCCCTTACCCTTCATTCTTTCTCTGTGACGGCAGCACCCTGTCGGATAACTTAGGATTTGTCCGGAGTCCCACTATAGTCCTCGTGCAGTGTGTGCATGCTTGTGAACAGTTATATGCCAAGACTCTCTTAGTTTCACTAGAATATTTCAGCCTCTAACTTGAATTTTTATGCCAAAGTTTATCTTTTGAAGGCATTTCTTATGCTCCTTTGATTTTTTTTTTGTTTTGACTTGATTTCATTTATTTTTAAGCTAAAGTTTCACTAGAGCCAGTTTTGGGCACCTCTAGCTAACTTCTTAGAGCCGGTTTTGGGCACCTCTAGGGCTGTTGAGTCTCTTTTGCTAAACTTCTTTCCTAAAGCCAGTGTTAGGCACCTCTAGGGGGCTATTCAAGTGCTAAGCTTTCTATTCTAGTTAACTAAAATCGTTCTAAGCAGTATAACAGTCACAAATAGTGTTTAAGTTTTCAGAACTATAGAAAGGCTCTAAACTGCTCCTAAAACTATCCTAAAGGCACTGCCACGACAGAGCTGTCACGGCAGGTAAGTTCAGTTCACAAACTTAAGCCAAAATTTTTCAATATTTTCATTTTTTAAGCAAAAATAAACTAAGTAAAAGACAGGATTATAAAACTAAATTAGACTCCAATAATGGAGGGATGCCACCCCCAAACTCGAGGGTTGCATTGCCCTCAATGCAAGTGACAAGTTAAAAAAAAGCAGTACATCACAAAATATATTAGCAAACAGTAAAATAAGTTAAGAAACTCAAATTTTAAGCGATGCCGTCACCGCTGCTGCTGACTCGGATCTGGCAGTGGGCACGAGCTTTCTGAACTGGCTGGCGGAGGGGGAAGGCGGATGTGTTCTTCGTTTTGGCCTCCCTTGGTGGTTGAATCCTGGTTTGGGAGATATGAGGGGGTTTCTCCACAACCTGGACTTCTGAGCTGCTGCTACTGTCCTCACCACTGCTACTGCCACTGCTGCTGCCGCTGGCGCTTTTCATATTGTTTTTATCTGCCATTCTCTTCTACCTTTTCATCGGTGTAAACTCCTTTGAGAGATTCCTCTTAACAGAGGGTTCATTGTCGCTTGCGGCCCAAACGGAGGAAGAAGAGAAATCGGCAATGAAGGCGTCAAGCTCTTTCGAGGGTATTCTGCGTTTTGTTCCACGGGCAGAAGTCTCAGCACGGTTGCTGCCAGCGGCTGTCGGGGCAGGTGTTGGTGTTGATTCTGCAGATGGTGTTTGTGGTGTGGTAGCAGGTGTTGGGGTGTGGGCAGGGGTTGGTACAGCAAAATAATGTACAGGGAAATTTAAAGAGTTTTGGATAAAGTGTACCGTAGATGTAGTGAAATCCCTGATGAAGCTCATCAGACCGAGCTGTCGTTCCTCCATCTTCTGGATAGCAGGGAGGATCTGGGAGAAGGAGTCGGTCAGGGCTGCTGCTGCTTGTTGCTGCCTGGCTTGTGCGGCAGCAGGTTCAGTTTCCGGCGGCTCTGTCGTGTCTGTTGTCGTGGCAGCTGGATCAAATGATGACAAAGGGGTGGCAACAGTTAGCTCCATTAAGCTGAGTATGTTCTTGTCTGTCCATCCCTTCCCTTGGATTCTAATATCCGTGGCAGCTTCAGGTACCCCATGGCCGCGGCAGAGGGCTGTGATGAGGTACGGAAGATAGAGCAGTCCCGTCGGCCGATGTGCGCACTCCAGGATGCTCTCGCGGATATAGCTGCCCACGTTAATGGGCCTTTCATGTAAAATGGAATGAATTAAGGCTAACCTGGGCTGGTCGACAGTGGTATTCTGTGACGATGGCATGATGCGCTTTTTGATGAAAGCATTCCATAATTTGGCTTCCGGCAGGAGTTGAGTTCTTTTGACTGTCCTTGGGTTCTTACGGTTGGTATTCCACTGAGTTCCCTCATCTGTTAGCTCTGCCATGATAACATCATACGCAGTAGGATCAAGGCTGTTCAGGAACCGTTGGTGGCCGTCGTCGTTGCTGCCGACGTAGAATCCGTACAAGGTGTTGATATATACAGCCTCGAACGACACTTCCCTCCCTCGTACGGTAACTGCTGTTGTCGTTCTGCTGTTGATTGCAACATAGAAATCATGCACTAAAGAGACGTTCATCTCCTCAGGTTGTTCGGCGAAGATTTGCCACTGTAAAGCTCTGATTTTGCGAGCAATGAACGGCGTTAGGCCCAAATTTCCCTCATTTGTAGTGTAGATGAATCTTCTTTCTTCCCACATGTCTCTGATCTAAAATGAGCGTGGGGTGGTTGCTGTCGGGGTGGAGCTGGAGGCAGCATTCCTACGGGTGTTTCTGGAAGACATTGTTGCAAGGGTTGTGAAAATGAAAATGAAAGCAAATAAAATATAGAGGAAGCAAGTAAGAAGAGTAGAAGTGAGTGAAAATGAAAAATGAAACGGGGTTTATATAGAGAAGGATTTGCTGCCCGTTGGAGCTGTAACGGCAGGCGCGAATAACGGGGCCAGCTGTTACGCGGTAGCATGTCTGACGCGTCTGTCACGCGTTTTCGTGTCTGCTGCGCGTCTGTTACGCGTTTCCGTGTCTGTCGCGACAGGGTGTCGACAACCTGTCTTTTCCGCGTCTGTCGTGGCAGCTGTAACGATAGGCTCCAAAATTTGGGCTTGTTGGGCTGGTGGAATGATGGTGGGCTGAATTCACTTCTCATTTTCTTCTTGTCTCCTTTATTTCCTAAAAAAACAGAAAAATAAAAACATTATTTCTTAAAAATAAAATAAATATAATTTCCTAATAAATAATAAATAAATAAAATAAAATAAAAATTAGGCTAAATTAGGGATGCCAGGTGGGGCAACTCCTAAGGTAACCACTTCCTTCATTCTTGGGTCTTCAGTCCCCTGGTAATGCTTCAAGCGCTGTCCGTGGACTTTGAATTGGTGCCCGTCTTTTAAAGATCTGATTGTGATGGCACGATGAAGAAAAACCTGTACAACTTGGAACGGGCCAGACCATCTAGATTTCAGCTTCCCTGGGAAGAGTTTCAATCTAGAGTTGAATTGCAATACAAGCTGCCCTGGGCAGAACTGTCGCGGCAGCAACATTTTATCATGCCACTTCTTAGTTTTATCCTTGTAGATTCTTGCGTTGTCATAGACCATTATCCGAATTTCTTCAATTTCGTTTAGATCCAATAGCGTTTTCTGCCCTACCTTTTCCAAGTCCATATTTACTGCCTTGATTGCCCAGTATGCTCTGTGCTCTATCTCGATGGGTAAATGGCATGTTTTCCCATAAATCAATCGGTAAGGAGACATTCCCAATGGAGTTTTGAAAGCTGTCCTATAAGCCCATAACGCATCATTCATGTGTAAAGACCAATCTTTCCTAGTTGGCTTAACCATCTTTTCAAGAATGTTGTTGACTTCCCTGTTGGATATTTCAGCTTGTCCATTGGTCTGTGGGTGATATGTTGTTGCGATCCGATGCTTGACACCATACTTCTTCAAGGAAGCAACAATAACCCTGTTGTCGAAATGGCTCCCTTCATCACTGATGATCGCCTTAGGGATGCCAAACCTAGAAAATATGTTTTTGTGTAAAAACCTTTGAACTGTCTTGGCATCATTCTTTGGAGTGGCGATAGCTTCAGCCCACTTAGATACATAATCTACTACCAGGAGGATGTATAAATTCCCACATGAAGATGGGAATGGTGCCATAAAATCAATCCCCCAAACGTCGAAGATCTCGACTTCAAGAATGTTCTGCATCGGCATCTTGTGTCTCCTTGAGATGTTTCATGTCCGTTGGCACTTGTCACAGCTCTTGTAGAAGATTTGAGCATCTTTATATAATGATGGCCAATAAAATCCGGACTGCAGAACCTTGGCAACAGTTTTGTTGCCTCCTAAGTGACCTCCATACTGTGAGGCATGACAGTGATGAAGTATGTCTTCCTGCTCATCCTGTGGTACGCATCTCCTTATAACCTGATCTGCACAGATTTTGAAAAGAAGAGGTTCGTCCCAATAATAATGCTTAACATCATTTTGGAACCTCTTCCTGGCTTGATAATTGAGGTCAGGGGGAATTATTCCGCTAACTAAAAAATTAACGAAATCAGCATATCAGGGGAGTTCAGAAGACTTACCTGCCGCCATGGTTGTCGCGGCAGTGACTGTGGCAGCAAAGAGCTGCTCATCTGGGAAGGTCTCTAATATGTTTGTCTCATTTGTCGGTAGACTCTGTCCCTTCTCCAACCTTGACAAGTGATCTGCCACTTGATTTTCTATCCCCTTTTTGTCCTTGATTTCAAGGTTGAATTCTTGCAATAGCAGGATCCAACGTATCAATCGAGGCTTTGCATCTTTTTTTTGCGAACAGATAATTCAATGCAGAGTGGTCTGTGTGCACTATGACCTTCGTTCCAGGTATATAAGAACGGAACTTGTCAATGGAGAATACCACAACTAATAACTCCTTCTCTGTGTTGGTGTAGTTCACTTGGGCGTCGATCAGTGTTTTGCTGGCATAGTATATGACATGAAAAAGTTTATCTCTCCGCTGCCCAAGTGCTGCCCCGACAACATAGTCACTAGCATCACACATGATCTCAAATGGCTGTGTCCAGTCTGGTGGCTGTACTATTGGGGCTGTTACCAGCTTTTCCTTCAGAACCTTGAATGCCTTAGTACATTCATCGTTAAAGTCGAAGGGTCGGTTCTGCTCCAGAAGATGGCATAGGGGCTTGGTGATTTTTGAAAAGTTCGCAATGAACCTCCGATAAAAACCAGCATGTCCTAATAAGCTTCTGATTCCCTTGACTGTGGTGGGCGGCGGCAGCTTTTCGATAACTTCTATCTTAGCTCTGTCGACTTCTATGCCACGGTAGCTAATCTTATGGCCAAGGACTATCCCTTCATCCACCGTGAAGTGACATTTTTCCCAGTTCAATACTAAGTTTGCTTTTTCACATCTTTTTAGTACCTTTTTTAGGTTGCCTAGGCAGCTTTCAAAGTCGTCTCCAAAGACTGAAAAGTCATCCATAAAAATCTCTAAGAAGTCCTCCACCATATCGGATAATATGGCCATCATGCACCTTTGGAAGGTGGCTGGTGCATTGCTTAGTCCAAATGGCATTCTCCTAAAAGCGTATGTTCCGTAGGGGCATGTGAATGTCGTCTTTTCTTGATCTTCCGGTGCGATAGCTATTTGATTGTAACCTGAATAACCATAAAGAAAACAATAGTAAGGTTTACCCGCTAGTCTATCAAGCATTTGATCAATAAAGGGTAATGGAAAGTGGTCCTTTCGGGTAGCTTTGTTAAGCTTCCAATAGTCCATACAAATCCTCCAACCGGTCACAGTCCTGGTTGGGATTAACTCATTGTTTTTGTTGGTAACCACGATCATTCCTCCTTTTTGGGGAACACATTGCACCGGGCTCACCCATTTGCTGTCCGAGATGGCGTAGATTATTCCAGCATCTAACCATTTGATTATCTCTTTTCGCACCACCTCTTTCATCGCATGGTTCAGCCGCCTTTGAGCATCAATAGTCGGCTTATGATCATCCTCAAGAAGGATTTTATGCATACATAAGGCCGAACTAATGCCTTGAATATCAGCTATCGTCCATCCAATAGCCTTTTTGTGCTGCTGCAGCATCTCTATTAATTGTTGTTCCTGTTCCTGCATCAACTTGGAAGAGATGATTACGGGCAACGTATCATTTAAACCAAGAAAAGCATATTTTAGCTGCCCTGGGAGGGGCTTCAGATCTAAAACAGGCGGCTCAACAGTTGATGGCTTTTGGATTGCATGGTTATCCGAGGTATAATTTAAAGGCTCGAATAACTTACCTAGACGATTGCCTATCCAGTTTACCTCCTCCTGATCTTTAGTATCGGATGTATCAGATTCTGAGGAGTTGCTATCGTCGGTGCTGTCGTGACAGTCTTGTAAGTGGCTGCCGAGGCAGTGACCAATGTTGATGTCGTGACAGCCCGACCTGATGCAGGGTTGGTCAAGGGTAACTTCAGTGACTACCTTGCATTCTTCTTTTACATCAGCATGCTTCATAGCTTGGAGAACATTCAACTTTATTTCTTGATCGTTCACTCTTATGGTGAGTTCTCCTTTTTCCACATCAATCAGTGATATTCCCGTGACTAAGAAGGGTCACCCCAGGATGATTGGTGCGTTTTCATCTGCTTCACAATCTAAAACAAGAAAGTCAGCAGGAAAAATAAACTTATCCACTCTTACCAGAATATCTTCGATTTTTCCTTCTGGATGGACGTAAGAGCGGTCTGCCAGCTGTAGAATTACTGTTGTGGGCCGAGCTTTTCCAATACCTAATTTCTGAAAAATAGATTTTGGCATTAAATTTATACTAGCACCAAGATCACAAAGTGCCTTACCCACATATTTATCTCCAATTACACAATGTATGATGAAGCTCCCAGGATCTTTCTTTTTCTGGGGTGGATGCTTGTGCAGAATACTCATGCATCCTTCTGTCATCTTAATCGTTTCAAATTCCCCAAGTCTAGATTTTTTCGACATGGCATCCTTGAGAAATTTGGCGTAACCGGGCATCTCCCTGACGGCATCTAACAGTGGAATGTTGATGTGAACCTGCTTAAAAATATAATAAATCTTTTTAAGCTGTGATTCTTGCTTCAATTTCTGTAATCGTTGAGGAAAAGGAGGTGGGGGACGATAATCAGCAATACGTCCTTCCCACTGCATACGGATCTGAGGAGGTTTAGGTTTATCATCTTTCTCCTCTGTCGCTTCTGCTGTCGTGCCAGGCTCATCGACAGTAGGCTGGTTGTTACCTATCGGGGCAGCTTCCTCGGCAGGTATGTCTAAGGCTGGTTTCTTCACTGTTTCAGCTTCCTTCTCTGGCCCTAGTAGTTTCTTCCCACTCCTAGTAGAAATGGCTTTACATTGCTCATGTGTGGGCTGCCTAGCATTTTCAGTATTGCTAGGAAATCCGCCAGTCTGCCTTGGGTTGATATTCTGGGAAACCTGACCCATCTTTGTCTCCAACGATTTCAGAGTAGCTTCATGATTTGTCATCCGCATCTCTGTTTTATCCATGAATGTCTCAATCTTCTTGACAAATTGATTCATGTTCTTAATATAAGTTCCTGTCTGAGACATAAACGTAGCCAGAGTCTGTTCCAGTATACTGTTTGTGGCAGCTGGTGGCTGTTGCTGCGCCTGCAATTGCTGTCGAGTCAGCAATCTAGGTCCTCCCTGATTCTGATTATTTTGAGCTTAAGGATTCAGGGCATTATTAGGATTACTCCAAGAGAACTTGGGACCCTTTCTCCAGCTGAGATTGTAGTTGTTGGAGTTGTAATTCTGCTTATTGTAATTTCCAACATACTTTTCCTCTTCTAACTGTATAAGACATTTATCCGAACTGTGATTTCCTTCACAAATTTCACATACCTCTTCGACAGCAAATACAGGCTGTGTATCATCGTTCAAGAGCTTTTTCATTGCCTTAGTAAGGTATGCCACATGTGATTTCATCGTGTTGTCTGCCTCATAATCCTTAACAGCTAGGACCCGTTTACCCCCTCTTCTTGCTGTCGGAAACTGCTCCTCATTCTTAGCCAGATTTTTCAATTCTCGCATTGCCTTATCCGGGTCTTTGTCCAGTAGTAATCCGTTTGCTGCTGAATCAATTCGAATTTGAGTTTGTAAATTGGTAGCATTATAAAACTTGGTTACCTGGTTCCAGACGGGGAATCCATGCATTGGACAGTTCCGTAGAAGAGTGGTAAATCTGTCCCAGGCCTCGTGCATCGGCTCGTCATCTTCTTGTTGAAAAGTAGCAATTTCATTACGTAATCGCTCATATAAGTGCGAAGGATTAAAACGAGATAAAAATTCACGAGACAAATCTGCCCAAGTTCTAATTGAATCCGGCGTAAGTTTATTCCACCAAGTCTTTGCTCTATCCCTCAATGAATGGGGAAATAACCGAAGCGTCAGTATCTCCGGATTAACTCCTGGTAGTCTAAACGAACCACAGATTTCCTGGAACATTTTTAGATGCTCCCTTGCATCCTCTGTAGCAGCACCACTGAATTGGCCGGCGTTGTTGATCATGCTAAACATAACAGGTTTCAGCTCGAAGTTGTCAACATCTATATCCGACAGCGTGGTTTCTAGTTCTACATGATCATTCAGCATGTAGTCTCGGCAGGACCGTCGTGCGGCAGCGGCAGGCGGGTTGCCGATAGGAGGTAAAATCTCTCCATCTCCGACAGGAGGGTTATTACCCTGGGGGTTCCCTTGGTTGTTCATCGTTTCTAACTGTTATTCAAGGTACTCGTTCCTGGCTAGTACGTGACGAAGTCGGTTCCTAAGATTGAACGAACGTTCGATTTCAGGATCTAATGGATACTCAGGTTCTTCTCCTCGTCTCGATCTGCGCATAAACAAGAAACCTTGTGAAAAGCAAAAGTTGAACAAACCGAATTAAAACAGAAAAATAAAAATAAAAAGAAAAGTGCAGTAAAAGAAAGGGTAGAGTTATGTTGACAGTCCCCGGCAACGACGCCAAAAACTTGTTGCGTGTAAAAGTGTCTATCGCAATTGTAGTGCAAGTGTACACGACACAAGTAGTAAAGTGATACGGAAGTATCGGATATCGTCTCCACAGGGACTGGGCTAATAGCTTCACCTTGAATTACTGCACGAGAGTAAAGAAAATATTTGAGATGTTTGTCACGAAAACAATAAAGAAAACTTAAATAAAAGAGTGATAGAATCAAGATAGAGAGAATGGGTTGGTATTGAATTGCTCAGTAGTGTAGGGCTAAGTCTAGGAAATTCAGCTCTGTCGTCGTCCCTGTCGCGGCAGCACCTGTCGCGGCAGCAGTCTGTTGCTTGTCGCGGCAGCGAACACTCAACTCTATACTTCAAGTTTGGCAAGAATCCCTGCTGTGCCTTGGCCTATCCCTAGGTCCAAGTCTGTCGATGAACACGTCTTTGATGATACCTCCCGGCGTGAATCGAAGGATGAACACCGATGTTGTTGAATTCTTCTTTAGCCACTTAACCTCGTCCTATCCCTAGGTCCGAGATAGTTCAACTATAAACTAGAGAACTCGCACTCATTCCTTTCGTATACTTAACTCTCCCGATATTAAGTAAATAGATAACCTCGCAATGCTCTCCTGATACTCTTGCAAGATGTTAATAACCAGAATAAGAGAACTTGAAGTTTTATTTTATTGAACTGAAAATTCCTAAAACAAAAGCAACCCTTGCAACTACTTTACAAATCAACCCATGGCCCTAAGGGGAATTTAGAACATAATGAGAGAAGGAAAACAGCTAGGGTTTTGGGAAGAAGGCTAAAGATAGGTGATGTCCTCTCCTAGGTCGAAATACATGCCCTTATATAGGCTTTGGGTCCAAGTTTTCTAAAATAGCAAGAATACAAGTTTAAATTAAAGTACAACTCTAATAAAGACTAAATCTTCAGAGAATATAGCTTTAACTCGTCCTCCTTCTTGCTTGGGATTTTCTCTCCTTGAACTTTGGGCATGGCATTCCTTATGATCTAGGGCTTGGAAAAATATAGTGATATTCCAAGACAGACGGGCTTAATTTTCTCTTTCTGTTGAGGTCCATTTTGCTTCTTCTCCTCAAAACTGCTGTCGTCCTCTGCTGTCACGGCGGTAACCATGGCAGCATCGTCCTCCTTGACTGCTCATCCAGTTCCAGTTCTTCTACTTCACTGCCATGCGCCTGCCTCTCCATCTGCTACAACAACAACCTGCAAAAGCAACAAATTTCAGTAGAAACTGTGCCTTTTAATATATTTGTGATGTCTAACTGTAAACTAACCTAAATGCAATGAATTATGCTTGAATGCAGCAGAAATATGGGTTAAATAGGGGGTAAATAGTAGAACTTTTACACACTCAACAATTTGCATCTCGGTTCTGGAGAACCTCAAAGGAGCTCTTGGCACCAAAGTTAATCTTAGTATAGTCTTTCACCCTCAATCTGACGACCAATCAAAAAGGGTAATCAAGATCTTGGAAGATATACTTCGAGCATGCATCATTGACTTTGGTGGAACTTGGGAGAAATCCCTACCCCTTGTTAAATTTGCCAATAATAATAGTTATCAGGCATCAATCCAAATGGCCCCGTATGAAGCATTGTATGGTAGACGATGTTGAACTTCATTGTGTTGGTTGGAGCTCGTTTAAAGGTTGCTTTTGATCGTTAAAAGGCTTTTGTTGATCTTAAGAGAAGAGACATTGAGTACGAAGTTGGTGAAAAGCATTCCTCAAAGTATCACCGTGGAAAAAGATTTTAAGGTTTGGCAAGAAAGGAAAATTGAGTCCCCGATTCATTGGACCCTTTGAGCATATCGATTCTTGTTGCCCTCTTAATTAAGTAAAATCCACAATGTTTTTCATGTATCGATGCTCCGAAAGTACCGTTATGATCCTATGCATATTGTGGAACCTGAATCTGTAGAAATCTAACCAAATTTGTCCTACGAGGAAGAACTGGTTTATGTTCTCGCAAGAGAAGTCAAGAGGCTTCGAAACAAAACTGTATCATTATTAAAGTGCTCTGGAGGAGCCTGTAGGGCGTTTGGGTGTTCTCTAAATATGAGCGCAAATGCACACTCTTTTCAAGTTGTAATATAAAAGATATCGTCTCCCACAAGGATTAGACAGCTAACTCGAATATATATTCTTGCACAAATTATATTTAAATGCACAAGTAAATTTTAGTTTGTTTAAAAGAAAAGTAAATAGACACAAGTAATTAAGAGAAGATATAAGATTGATAGAATGGGTCAGGTTATGCTGCTCTGTAGTGTGAAACTGCATTGAATCGGTTAAGTTGTATTGCGCTGCAAGAATTTGCCGCCTTGGCGGAAGATGGCAGATTGGTGCTTCGACGATTTCGTTGCCTCAGCAGGTGGAACAGACGATTGGCTCGGCGGCAAACTCGACAGACCTTCAAGGCATGATAGAACGCTTCGATAATGATTCAACTTATGTCTAAGTCAGAGTACTGCTAATGCCCGCTACAGATAATACCCATCGGCGTGAATCATGCAATGAACAACAACTTTTGGTCATCCCTTTTTAGTCGCCTTAAACCCTAACCTATGTCTAGGCTAGATTGATCAACACCTGGAATTTATGAGATTGTGCTTACTTCATTCCTGAGTTTGACTCTCTTAATGCCAAACAAATAGATTGCTCACAATCGATCTTTCGAACTCAATTGAAAACAATGAAGAACATGAAATAAGCAAACCTTGAATTTATTGCAAAATCAAAATTAAACCTATCAACTGTTCTCACAACTACTTTACAACATAACCCAAACCCTAGAGTATTTAGAACATAGTGGCGGCAAGAAAACACAAGAGAAACCTAAGCTATGCTGACTCTCCGTTCTCTAAAATACAAAATATAATCAGGTATATATAGGGCATGGCCTAGGTCAAGTCCTCCTTGGAGTAGAAATCTTCTTCATGATAAAGTAGATTTTGCAATAAATGCATCTTTTAAATCTGAATTCTTTGACTTAAAATTGGACTCCTTGTGTCGCAAGTAAGCTTAGGCCGCCTTAGACAATTTCTCATTTGGTGGCTTTGTCCGCTGTTTCTGGCATCAATAATTGCGTGGATGGGCTCATTAAACTCAAAAAAATTATGCTCTTCCAATCGCACTCCAATTCACCAATTCCCTAAACTGCTCGGTTGGCAAATTATGTTCTGTTCCTTTTCTTGTCTAGCTCGGAGAAGAATCTCTAGAAAGAGGGTTTGGATTGTGATGTTGCCATAGTTGTGAGACGGATGTAATCTAAAAGTAAATGAAAATGGAGAATATTAAGGAAGCAAGTGAACACAAAAGAGGTTTAAACAAGGAGATAGAGTGAAGAAAATGAATGAAATAGTAAGGTATATATATGGATTGTTGAGAGATGTCGTGGCAGCATTAAATTCTCAACGGGCAGATTTTCGTGGCACGTGTTATGAGATGAAATGCTCATTACGCTGTAGCCGTTGGCAGCCAGCCGTTAGCGGTAACTGAAAATAGAGAATATTAAGGAAGCAAGTGAACACAGAAGAGGTTTAAACAAGGAGATAGAGTGAAGAAAATGAATGAAATAGTAAGGTATATATATGGATTGCTGAGAGATGCCGTGGCAGCATTAAATTCCCAACGGGCAGATTTTCACGGCACGTGTTATGAGATGAAATGCTCATTACGCTGTAGCCGTTGGCAGCCAGCCGTTAGCGATATTCTAGTTGTTAGACATTTTTCTGTTGGGATGCCTTCAGTTGTTTCGACGACATGGTGAGCGGGCTCCTTGTTGGGTCTTCTTCTTTGTCCTGCTTATTTATTCCTAAACCTAAAATAAAAATAATTAACGAAATAAAGAAAACTTAAAATCTAAAAAAATAAAAAAACGTAATAAATTGCAATAAATTAAAATCTAATCCTAAAGCATAAAAATAAAAAAGAAAGATATTAAAAATAAATTAGGTTATGTTGGGAGTGCATTGATGTGCATCTCCCAAACGTAACCACTTCCTGAGCTGGTTGTGTTTTGCTTTTTGTCCAGGTTGGTCATCTTGCTCCTTGGGGTTCTTGTTGCTGACATGATATCTGCCCTGGCGGCTGCTGCCTTGCTATATTTAAGAGGATGGTCAAATAATTTTACAAAATGAGTTTTGGAAATGGTACATTTTGGGTAGTGACCAAAATGTAAAGTTTTAAAACTGTGGAAAATTGCAAATTTCAAAAAGGAGTCAAAATCATAGAATCTTTAGGGGGCTATGGTGCAATTACACCTTCCTTAAATTGACATGTGTTTTCGTTGCGTGTAAAATAGTCTATCGCAATGTAGTGCAAGTGTACACGTCCCAAGTAATAAAGTGATACGGAGTATCGGATATCGTCTCCACAGGGATTGGGACAACTTCAAAATTAATTTTCCTGTACAAGGGAAAGATCAATTTAATAAAGAGTTGTGAAAATTCTTGAATATAAACTAAAATAGGTAAAGGAATCGGATTAAGAAAATAGGCTGGTATTGATTTGCTCAGTAGTGCAGGTGTTGCACTGTTCAAAGGTCTTCTGTTGTGTCTGTCGTCGAGCCTGTCGCGGCAGCACCTATCGTGTCAGAGGTCTATTGATGTCGCGACAGCGATCAACAACTCTGTACTTCAAGTTTGGCAAGAATCCCTAGAGTGACTTGTCCTATCCCTAGGTCCAAGTCTGTCGATGAACACGTCTTGGATGATACCTCCCGACGAGAATCAAAGGATGAACACCGATGTTTGTGAATTCTTTTTTAGCCACTGAACCTCGTCCTATCCCTAGGTCCGAGATAGTTCAACCATAAACTGGAGAACCTGTACTCACTCCTTTCGTATACTTAACTCTCCCAATATTAAGTAAATAGATAATCTTAAAATGCTCTCCCGATACTCTTGAAAAATTTCGAGACCAGAATGAATTAACTTGAAGTTTTATTGATTTGAACAAAAAAATGCCTAATAAACAATTTAACCCTTACAACTACTCTATAAGATCAACACTTAGCCCTGGGCAAAGTTTAGAACATGATGGAGATGGGGGAAGCTAGGGTTTGTGATGGAAAACGGCTAGGAACTAGGTTATCTTTCTCTAGGTCGAAATACAAGCATATATATAGGCCTTGGGTACAAGTTTTCTTAATGGCCAAGAATACTAGTTCGAATTAAAGTACAATTCATTAAAGACTAATTCTCTGAATAAACGTCCTTTAGTCCACCCTATCTTTTTGCTTTGACTTTCTCCTCAAACTTTGGGCAAGGCCTTTCTTTTGCTTCTGGCTCCAAAAATTATGCCAGTGGTCTCAAAAAGTTAGGCTTGAAATCCTCTATCAGTCAAACTCCACTTCACATTTTCCATCTCTTCTTCTTCACTGTCGCCACCTCTGTCACGACATATGTCATGGCAGCGAGTTATAAGGCAGTTTGCTTCAACACTGTCGCCACTTCTGTCACGGCAATTGTCACGGCATCACTGTCAGGACAGTGATGTATGAGGCAGTTTTCTTCACTCCAGCTCTTCTGTTCTTCTGCTGCCCTGGATTCTACCACGACAATTATCTGCAAGAATTGACCGAAATCAGTAGCATCTGTGCAAAATTTTCCATCTGTGATGTTTATGCAAATTCTATCCTAAAATGCAACTAAACATGCTTGAGTGCATCAATAATATGGATAAATGAGGGCTAAAATATAGAACATTTATTCACTCAACACACCCCCAAACTCGAATTATTGTTTGTCCTCAAGCAAATGCATCCTAACTAAGAATATTTTTTTTAGCTTGGCTTAATTCAGTGAACTTTCATTACCTACAACACATTCACTATCAAGAGCAGTACCTTGTCGGGTGTTTATGGATTTATCCGGAGCAATGCTATAATTCTTGTGCAAGTGTGTGCAGGTTTTGAGAACAAATATGTCCCTAGATTCCTTTAGTTACGAGAATAGTTATGCTACTCACTTGAATTTTTTTGCCAAATTTTTTGGAGGCAATTGTTAGGCTAGTTTAGTTTTTTATGAATTAGACTCAGTGTTTGTCTTATTTTGATTTGACTAGAGCCTGTTTTTGGGAACCTCTAGCTATCTTCCTAGAGCCGGTATTAGGCACCTCTAGGGGTATTGAGTCTAAGTTTTTCTTTTCTTATATTCTTTTCCTAGAGCCAATGTTAGACACCTCTAGGGGCAACTCAAGTGGTTAATCTTCCCTACTTTAGTTCACTAACAGAAGTCTAGACAACATATAAGTGACAAGGGTGTTTTTTAGGTTTAGAATTATAGCAAGCTCTAAATAATTCCTAAAGCATCCTAATGGCACTGTCACGACAGAGTATGTCGTGACAGGTAAGTTCAGTTCAAAGACTTAAGCTATATATATATATATATATACTGACACAAAAATAAATAGTTATAAACACAAAATATAATTAGTCCATTAATAATAAGAGGACTGCCTACCCCCAAACTCGAGGGTTGCATTATCATCAATGCATGATAAACCAAAATATAAAAACATCACAAATTCAAATATATGCACAAACGATAGAAAGAGTAAAAAAACTTAAGTTGAAGTGTTGTCATCACTGCTGTTGTCAATGTGGAGCTGTCGGCGGGTAGTTTCTTTTGCAGCAGAGGTTGGCTTTGTGGTTGGAGGGGAGGAGGCTACCTTCTTCTTTGCCTCGCGAGGTGGCTGGATTCTGGTAGGTGAAACTTTTGGAGCTTTGTCCAGAATCTCAAGCTCATTGTCGCTTTTGCTGCTGCATTCCTCCTTTCAGATGGATTCGGGTGCAGGGCGGCAGCATCAGTACTGCCGGGTGGCAGGTGCAGGGCGGCAACATCAGTACTGTCGGGTGGCAGGTGCATTGGTTGTCGATCTTTCAAAGGATGCCTCCTCTGCTGCCATGGCAGCGAAACTAGATACTGTCGAGGCAGAGAACACCATGTCTTGATGGCCTTGGATTTTTAGGTTGCTGTGAGTTCTTTATTAGAAAAGACAAGAAAAACAAATAAAATAAAATCTTAAGAGTTCAAGAGGGAATTAATCCTTGAAACTCTTATCCTAAAATAACGAAATTAAAAACTGAAACTAAATAAAATTTGAGGAGCACCGTTTCCGATATTTCTTATGCTCCATCCGCACCCTCCATCGAGTTACAATTTTGCCCGAAAAGGGTTGGGCTAATGTGCTCCTGCTACTCCTTTTTGTTTTATCATGGTTGAGGTGACTTTCTTTCTGGTTCCTTTGTAGTCAATAAAGTCCTCCCATCTTGGCATTGTTCCTGAACACATGAACATATGTTTAGGAAAAATTATATCTATATCCAATCATGTACTTACCTCATTCTCGTCGAAGTTCGTTATGGTGGAAAGTAGCCTTTGCTGTCGTTTCTGCTGCTGCGGCAGCCAGTTATTTTGATAGTCCTTTGTCAGGTTGCTTTGCAGGTCAAGGGGACATTGGAAAGTGCCATGAATCCCCATATTAATTTCTATTGGCCACTCGTAGGTCTCCATCAGAAGATATCTCGATGATTCTAAATCCACGGACGTTGGTTCCTCAAATACCTGCAATAGAATTGGTGAGTTTTCAAAGAATTCAAAAGGTTCATTTATTACCTGCTCATATTCCATTGGCGAGGCATTGTCATCGGGTTGCTCTTGCATGTGGTTGTGCGAGTTTCATGGCGAAAGTGGATGTATGCAATCTTTGTCGTGCATAGCCGAGGCAGTGGGTTAAGGTTTTGCCTCGGCAATGGTTTCTGCTTCAGCATTAGTCGCTGCCGAGGCTCCAGTTTCCGCTTCGACTGGGGCTTCTACCTCGGAAGTGGTTGCCGCCGTGACATTTTTCTCAACTTCACTAGGTGTTATTGCGGCGTTGTTCCGTTTAGCCTCCTCGATAATTACAAAGGCAAGTTGCTGCTCAGGATCATCATGTGTTGGGCAGTCTCTTTCACTATCATCCTTGTCATCTTGCCTCGGGATTTCAGGTTCATTCATGGCATGAATGAAGACCGGTGTGCTCAAGATTGCATCCACCTTGGCGATTCTTTTGTCCATAGAAGCCGACAATTCTTGAGTGAGTGCCATGAAGGCTTGCAGTGTGTCTTCTAAGGATTTTGACTGCTCTTGTGGATGATAACATTGCCAGGGCATGTCAGGTTCTGCAGAAAAACTGTTATGGTACCAAAAATTTTACGGGTTTTGATCATACCAAAAAACGTTTTGATGTTGTGGCAGCAGCGTCTATTGTCCCTGTTGCTGCTGTGGCGGCATATCTTGTTCTTGTTGGTTCCATCGTTGGTTGTCCATATATTCACCGAAAAAATGGGGACAACTTTCGAGTGCATGATTACCTTTACGATAATTGCAAGAACTTTCCCACATTAGCTTTCGAATGGTTTTTCCTGACATGTTGATGCCCTTGAACCTGTATTACACCTGTTCTTTTTTTAAAAAGAAAAAATGAATAAAATAAGGCAAGAAAATAAATATAAGTGCAAAAAAAACACGAAATTGTGCGCCAATCCCCGGCAACATCGTCAAAAACTTGTTGCGTGTAAATTAGTCTATCGCAATGTAGTGCAAGTGTACAAGTCGCAACTAATAAAGTGATACGGAGTATTGGATATGGTCCTCATATGGATTGGGCCAATTTCAGAATTAATTTTCCTATACAAAGGAAAAGATAAATTTAATAAAGTGTTTTGAAAATTCTTGAATATAAACTAAAATAGGTAAAGGAATCAGATTGAGAAAATAGGTTGATATTGATTTGCTCAGTAGTGCAGATGTTGCACTGTTCAAAGGTCTTCTGTTGTGTCTGTCGTCGAGCCTGTCGCGGCAGCACCTGTCGCGGTAGAGGTCTGTTGATGTCGCGGCAGTGATCAACAACCATGTACTTCAAGTTTGGCAAGAATCCCTGGAGTGACTTGTCCTATCCCTAGGTCCAAGTCTGTCGATGAACACGTCTTGGATGATACCTCTCGGCGTGAATCAAAGGATGAACACTAATGTTTGTGAATTCTTTATTAGCCACTGAACCTCATCCTATCCTTAGGTCCGAGATAGTTCAACCATAAACTGGAGAACCTGTACTCACTCCTTTCGTATACTTAACTCTCTCGATATTAAGTAAATAGGTAATCTTACAGTGCTCTCCCGATACTCTTGCAAGATGTCGAGACCAGAATGAAAAAACTTTAAGTTTTATTGATTTGAACAAAAAAATGCCTAAGAAACAGTTTAACTCTCACAACTACTTTACAAGATCAACCCTTAGCCCTGGGAAAGTTTAGAACATGATGGAGATGGGGGAAGCTAGGGTTTGTGATGGAAAACGGCTAGGAACTAGGTTATCTTTCTCTAGGTCGAATTACAAGCATATATATAGGCCTTGGGTACAAGTTTTCTTAATGGCCAAGAATACTAGTTCGAATTAAAGTACAATTCATTAAAGACTAAATCTTTGAATAAACGTCCTTTAGTCCGCCTTATCTTCTTGCTTTGACTTTCTCCTCAAACTTTGGGCAAGGCCTTTCTTGTGCTTCTGGGCTCCAAAAATTATGCGAGTGGTCTATAAAAATTAGGCTTGAAATCCTCTATCAGTCGAAATCCACTTCACATTTTCCATCTCTTCTTCTTCACTGTCGCCACCTCTGTCATGGCATATGTCACGGCAGTGAGTTATAAGGCAGTTTGCTTCAACACTGTCGCCACTTCTGTCACGACAACTGTCACAGAAACTATCACGGCATCACTTTCACGACATCATTGTCACGGCATCACTGTCACGACAATGATGTATGAGGTAGTTTTCTTCACTCCAGCTCTTATGTTCCTCTGCTGCCCTGGATTCTGCCACGACAGTTATCTGCAAGAATTGACCGAAATCAACAGCATCTGTGCAAAATTATCCATATGTGATGTTTATGCAAATTCTATCCTAAAATGCAACTAAACATGCTTGAGTGCATCAATAATATGGATAAATGAGGGCTAAAATATATAACATTTATTCACTCAACAGTTTTAAAATGATTTTTGGATGATTAAAATGGGAAATTGAGATTCCATTTCACTTAACTAACTTTCATTTTCAGCAAAACCATTTTCTCAACTGTTTCTCTAGAATTCTTTTCTCCCAAATACTCTCTCTTTGATTCCTAAATCATTTCCAAGAATTCTCTTCAAGATTTGTGAAGGAAATACTTGTCAAACTTTAAGGAAGGCAAGGATTGGAGGTAAATCTCGTTCTCAACATTCAATATAGGTTCTTTATTGAAATTCCCAAGATCTTTGGCTTCTAATTGTTGTTTTTGGCTGAGTTTTTATTATAGTTTTGATTTAAGATAAAAGTCTTGCAAAATCATGGTTTAAATCTTGATTTTCGGAATGTTATTGATGAGCTCTGTTTTGGATTGATTTTAATTGAGTTTTGAGTTGATTATTATGTTGAAAAAGGGCTTTGTTAATATAGATACCGAAATCCTTAAGATTCTCGAGTTTCTTGATGGTTTTAGTTGGGTTTTTGAGATGGTTTGTTGGTGTTATGCTTGCTGAAGGTATAAGGATGGGTTTAGGTTGCTTTTAGATGTGTTTTGGTGTTTAATAATGGTTGGAAGTGATGTATGTTGGCTGGGCTTGGTTTAGGAAGCAATCGATTGAGTTTTTGGTTGTTTTTTATGGGTAAATTGGTGTAGTTTTGGTGAGCAACGAGTTTGTGTTTAGTTGCTGGTGTTGAAATGCATTTTAATGCATTTGGATCTCTATTTTGATGTTCTAAAAATAGGGGATCTTGATCCGAGAGTAGGCAAAGCATTTTTTGGAGGCTTCTGAAGGGTGATCTTCGCGTTGGCGAGCGAGGTTCTGTGTATCGGTGAGTGGAAATGGAATTTCCAGCTTTGTAACGCTTTGAGCGTGGTTTTGGGAGCTTAGTGTAAGTTTGAAACCCTTAGCTAAGCTCAAGAGTAAGTGATTGGAAAGTCTCTCTCGGAATGTGCTATGTTTTTGTTGGAAATGCACTTGGATTAAATGTGGTTTTAGTTACTATTTTAAAGCATGTTTTGAGCATTGATAATGCTGGATTTTAATGACATTTTGTTAAGGATGCACATGGTAAGTGATCCTTGGATTTATGTGATTAATGCATATGGTTTAAGCATGTTTTTGCTTGTGAAAATGACATTGTGATTTATGAGTGTAAAACAGTGAAATAATGATGTTAATGATTATATTGGCAAGTGATGGAAATGGTTTTTGGTTACTTTAATCGGATATAGTTAGCCGGCTATAGGATTTGGTGCACCGTGAATAATGTCGCCTTAGATGTCGAGGTGTTGTTATTGTGTCGTAAACTACATCCAAGTACCCTAACGATTGAGGCTAAGATCACAATGGTGGATGGTTTAATCCCGTGTGTGAGTCTTGTGGTTTGTGTCCTGTACTCTCGTTAGTGGAATTATACAACTACCGATGAGTGATGTTGATGGGTTGTGATTGTGACATTAATCTCCATCATGGGTGTTGAGGGGTTGTGATTGTGCCATTAATCTCCATCACGGGTGTTGAGGGGTTGTGATTGTGCCATTTATCTCCACCTTGTGTAGTCTAGTAGTGTGTATGAAGCGTGTGGGACAACGCATGTAATCCACATATCCGATTGTTTCAATTGTGTTGGTTTTGAAATGGTTTGTTAATGATCACTTGCGAGCCAATATAATGATGTTGAGAAATGAGTTAAGCATGTGATGCTTGGGAATTATGCTAGAATGCATGTGATGCTTGGTTTAAGCATGAGCAAAGGAGTTTTCTGTTATTTTAAAGATGCTATGAGCATGTTGTTTTAAAAGTGCATTGATGCTTTAAAAAGCATGTTTTAAAGAAAGGCATATGTTGGCAAATGATGATGAGGTTTTAGTTTTACAAATGCATTGATGAATGTTTGGGTTTTAGCGGCCCTCACTAAGCTTTATGCTTACGCTCATTTGTTTCATCAATGCAGATAATTGAGCAGTAGAGGCAGCATGAAAGCAAGGGGATTCCAAGTATTTGGATAAGCAATGTATGTGGTTTTACTTTAGTGTAATAAGAGGCAATGGGTGGGATTTCTACTCTTGGTTTTGTTGGTGATGTTAAACACCTTGAGCATGTTTGATTTATGTTTTTGGACTTGTAAATGGTCTCTATTTGGATATGGTCTTGCTTATAGCGTTTTCGCTATACTATGGCTTATATTCTAAAGCATGCTTGAGTAGTTAATATTTTCACCATGTTTTGATATGCTTGATGATTATGTTATGTTGTTGGTTGATGCTTATGTGTTTAGTAAGTTGTTTAAAGCATGTATGAGTGTTCTAAGCATGTTTAGTTGATGTTAAATGTGGTTTAAAGGCTGTTGAATATGAAAATCTGGTATGCGTATCGATACTCAAGGAAGAGTATCGATAACTAAGGTTAATTTCAGGGTTTTCGGCTTAGGTGTACCGATATGAATTGCCCGTGTATCGACACGCCTAGGCAAAAGTTTGAAGGTCATATTGATACGGGCTTGAGCGTATCGATACCCTTTTGTCAACTTTGGCTACTGCCATTTTGCGTATCGATACATGCTAAGGCGTACCGATACGGGTTCGTTTATTTCAGTTTGGCTGACCCGTTTGAGCTGAAATTTGGCACGTTGGCATGTTACATGACTAATTAAGGATTGGTAACTTTAAAATCGTAAAAGTCCCTATATTTTCTAGAAATTACAATTTAGTCCCTAAAAGTAAATCGTATGCAATTGAGCCCCTAAATGAACTATAATCGATGTGTCGTTTTCGCCTATTCTCTTTGTTGAACATATAAGATAATAATGTGCATCTAGAAAAGATAAAATGAAAAAAGGGTCGTTCATCGAGGTTGACTTTAACTAGTTGACTTTGGTTTTCCCCGTGTAATCTTCTTAGTTTGGGGCGGGCGTCTAGGTCGGGCTAAGGGAGTTACATTTGTTGGTATTAGAGTCAGGTTATGAAATAATTTGGGATGATGGTAAGTGGAGTTGGTATGTTTTGATGTTTGGTTCAATGTTTAATAACATGTTGTTTGAAAAACATGGTTTTGGTCGAATGTTGGTGTTTATGCCATGCTTGGCTGTTATAAATCATATGTGAGTTAAATATGATTGTATGTTGATAATGTGGATGATGTGAAACATGCTGAATATGTTATGCTATCATATGCTATGTCATGTTTGAGGGAAATTGGGGTGCCCATTGCCTTATTACACTAGTGAAATGTTTTTGTGAACTTGGATCCTTGCTTGAGGTTGGCCTAAATCATGGTTTGATTTGTTTTTGTTGTTATGCCTTGTTAAAAATAGCACTATTGGGTCCGAGGAGAGAGCTTAGGTCGAATACGATTGAGCATGCGACTGAGCAGGGCAATCATGGAAATCATGGGGTTGAGAACCCAGCTGATGAGACATTACCTCTGCCCCCACCTGGGGGTGGAGAGCCGGAGCAACAAGGATAGGTTGGTCCAGTTTTGGGTGATCTAGCGCCGTTGGTTGAGGCGATCACCAGAGAATTTCAGACTGTGGTAGCTGGAGCGCATGTTCAGGCACCTGCAGCTGGGCAGGCGGGTTTGCCTTTGGAAAGGCTGAGAAGCCTGGGAGCTGTTGAGTTCTATGGAATGTCTCATGATGCGTCGGAAGCCTAGTTAGCTAGCATGATCCGTATTATCGATCAGATGGGGTGTAACAATGTGCCCAAGCTGGGATGCGCAGTTTCTTTGCTCCAGGGTGACGCTTATAGTTGGTGGACGACTATCATTGCTGGAATGGAACCCCTGAGTATGAAAAGTATCTTGGTGTGAGATACTTGGATGAGAAGAAGCGCGAGTTTATGTCGCTTGTTTAGAGAAGTCTTTCTGTGGCTGAGTATGAGGTCCAGTTCATACTTCTAAGTCAGTATGCCCCTGAGTTGATGCCGAGTGAGAGGCATCGTTGTGATCGTTTCCGATATGGGCTGGTGCAAGAAGTCAACACCTATATGTTGGCTACAGACTACTCAGATTTTTATGTGCTTGTATGTCGAGCTAAGGACATCGAGCAAAACTTGGGTCTGGCATCTCGTGGAGGGGGTTCTAGCTCTGGAAACAGAGCAACTGAGTATAGTTCCAGAGGTGGACGGAACAAAAGAGGTCGTGATAGGAGACATCAGCTTGATGCGAGGCGAGGTGCTCCAAGACTGGGTGGTCAGGCTCAGGGAGGCCGAGTGAGCTCTGAAGAGCAAACGTGCTGGACATGTGGATCGAGGGACAATCTGAGGCGAGATTGTCCACGTGCAGCTAGAGAGGCACATGCTCTTGTAGAGACCACATATGAAGGAACCAATAATGTCACGAAGACCAAGATTGGAATCCTCAATTTGAGCTATGAAAATTTCAAGACGGAGCCCGATGAAAGCGTCACCAAAATGTTTTATTATTTCTCTGTCATCGTCAATGGTATCAAAGGCTTCGATGAAATCATTCCCGAAGATAATCTTGTCAGGAAACTTCTCTATTCTCTTCCCGAGTCATGGGATGGGAAGAAGACCGCAATCATTGAGGCTAAAGATTTAAAGCTCGATGCACTAGTGTGGTCGCTTCTTACTCATGAGATTATGAAGCAAGGAAGAGAAGAAGAAAAGAAGAGAGAAGAGAAAAGAATGGTGAAGAAAGAGGCAGAGAAGAAAAAGATGGGAATTGCTCTCAAAGCTTCACAAGAAGAGAGCGATTCAAGTGAGTATGAAGACAAGGAAATGATCATGTTAGCCAAAAGGTTCACTCGATTCATGATGTCCAATAGAGGTAGAACGTTCATTCGAAAAGGAGACTTCAAAAACAAGAACAAGGAGGAAGAGAAGGATCAACTCATTTTCTTTAAGTGCAAGAAACTGAGATATATACGAACCAATTGCCCCCAACTCAAAAGGAAGTACTTTGGGAAGAAGAAGAAGTTCAAGGCCAACGTTGCTACTTGAAGTGATGAGGAATCATCTGATGAAGAGGAGCAAGAAGTTGTCAATCTTTGCCTCATGGACTTGGAGGAGGATCCTAAGGTAACCTCTAACTCATCTAACTTTGATTTTGAATATGATGAGTTACAAGAGGTATATGATGAATTGGTTGAGAAATATAAGGAATTAATTTTGAAAAACAAGAAAATTATTGTTGATTTAAAAAAAACAAAATGATTTCTTATCTAAAACCAATTCTGAACTTGAAAAAAAGATTTGTGCTTTAAAAGGCAATTTAACATATTTTGAAAAAGGAAATATTGATTTAAACAACCTTATTTCCGAGATTAGTGATCATCACCAAAGGAGGTGAATGATCTCAAAGCTTCTTTGAGCAAAGTTAAGAGTTCAATTTTTGCAAAAGGTGAATCTTTAAAACCCAACTATGTGAAAAGAAACTTTGTTAACCACAAACAAAGAGGCTTCCAAAGGCCCTCTAGAGGTAAAAGGATTATGAGTGTTTGAGTTCCTAAGAACCACGAGAACCAAGATTTTTGGAGCTAATGTTCATGGACCCAAAATGATTTGGGTACCAAAAATCAAGACCAAATCTTTGTTTGTAAGGGGGGCATTGCTACAAGGCCTAAGCTTCAAGTCAAAACACATGGTACCTTAATAGTGGATGCTCAAGACACATGGTACCTTGATAGTGGATGCTCAAGAAACATGACTGGTGACAAGAGTAGATTCATGGAACTAAAGCCAAAAAGTGGTGAAGCAATGACATTTGGTGACAACTCCAAATGCCACATTGAAGGAATTGTCTCCATTGATAATCACTCTTCCATACTCATTGGTAATGTTTTATATGTCAACGATCTAAAACATAACTTGTTGAGCATTAGTCAATTATGTGATAAAGGCTTTAATGTTCATTTTGATATAAACGGTTGTAAAATCACGAACATTGAAACTAATAAAATAATTCTCATAGGTCATCACATAAGTAACATATATATGATGCATTTATATGACATACACATTTATAATGCATGCTTTGTAGCTAAGGATGAACATGATTCAAGGTTATGGCATAAGAAACTAGGACATGCTAGCATGAGTGTTTTAGAAAAATTGTTTTCCCAAGAACTAGTAAGAGGTTTACCCAAGCTAAAAATTTCACTAGAGAAAATTTCTGAAGCTTGTGCTAAGGGTAAACATAAAAGAGTGTCCTTTAAACCTATTAATGATATCTCAACTAGTAGAGTATTATAATTGATCCATATGAATCTCTTTGGACCTATTAGGACAATGAGCTTGGGTGGAAAATCATATGCTTTTGTGTTAGTAGATGATTACTCTAGATACACTTGGGGTTCTATTATTAAGTACTAAGGATGAGGCTTTAGAAAAGTTCATCACATTTTCAAAAATCACTCAAAATGATCTTGGTCAATTAACTTCTCATATTAGAAGTGATCATGGAACCGAATTTCAAAACTTGGGATTGAAGATTTTTGTAACTCAAATGGTATAACCCATAATTTTTCCACTCCTCGCACTCCTCAACAAAATGGGGTAGTTGAGAGGAAAAACTGAACTTTGAAGAAATGACTAGAACCATGCTTTTTGAAAACAATTTGCCTAAGTATTTTTTGGTAGAAGCCACAAATATCGCTTGTTACATAATGAATCGAGTAATGATTATGCCAATTTTAAAGAAAACACCTTATGAGATTTTAAATTCTAAAAAGCCTAACATGAGCTATTTTCATCCTTTTGGATGCACGTATTTTGTTTTAAATAATGGAAAAGATAATTTAGGCAAATTTGATGCTAAAAGTGATGAAGCTATTTTTCTAGGTTACTCTTTAAACTCTAAAGCCTATCGTGTATTTAACAAAAGAAATTTAGTTGTTGAAGAGTGAATTCATGTGGTTTTCTATGATAATCTCCTTCCAAGGAAGGATTCTTGTGATGATGATGGTGTAGGAATCATTGAAGCTAATGATGGTAGACAATCATCAAAAGTTGATGAGGTTCCAAGCAAAGATAAAGAAGCACACGATCCAACTCTATAAGCCTTGAAGGACATGACTCTAGAGGAAAAGGAAGTGAGCTACCCAAGGGAGTACAACTATGTCAAAGATGGTGAGATTTTGGGTGATCCATCCAAAGGGGTAACCACTATATCCTCTCTTAGACTTATGAATAAAGTTGCATTCATTTCATGCATAGAGACTAAAAATATCAAAGAAGCATAAAAGATGATTTTTGGATATTGGTCATGCAAGAAGAATTAAATCAATTTGAGAGGAGTCAAGTTTGGATATTAGTTGATAAACCTAGTAACAAATCGACTATAGAGACTAAATGAGTTTTGAGAAACAAACTAGATGAGAGTTGATGGGTGTCCAATCCATAAAAAATAATACTCACTTGTTCCTTGGATTTGTAGTAGCGGGAAGTAGGGTCGATTCCACAGAGAGCGGTTAAGAGATTAAGTTCACAAGCAATTAAAGTAAAAATGGAGGGTTGTGTTTGATTTGAAGAAAACAATTTGAGTAAAGAAGAAGTCACTCTAAATTGGAACTCTAGTCAAGGTAGAAATCGGAATATTAAATCAATAACTTAGATCATAGATTTCACAAAAGATAAATCAACATCAATCTCAAATAGTTTGGTTTCAAGTTAGATGATAAACCAAAAATAACTTAAATCTCTCCTTGGATAGAAAGTAATTTAATAACAAAAATAACCTACTAAGAATTATAACGTATCAAATAGCATTAAGAACCACAGAGACCCAAACACATATTCGTACTAAGCATTAACCCGTTAACTTATTAAGAACATGAATTCATACCTTTGGAAATCTAACCCGAATTTCGTTACCACTTGTGTCAATAACCCATGACTTGGTTGCATGCATGCGTATAACCCAACATACACATGATGATGAAGCACACAAAATATGAAGATACTTGAATAAAGATGAAGATAATTTGGGAACAAGAAATCTCATTAAAAACTTGAAATAATATCCTTGTAACTACACTTGACTAGAAAGATGGGTTTAGTTACTCATGGAGTAGGCGTCACAATAAGAGGGATAGGGTTTCAGCTACTTGGGATTCTTTTTCCTTCACCCATTTGATCACTATTTATAGGTGAAACTAAGGGGAAGAATTTACACTAAATACAACAACCCTAAACTACTCTAATTATGGTAAAAGTAGAAGTCCTTGTAGTAGGATTGCTTATCCTCCAAGTTAAAAAGTTTGTGACGCGCCGTGGTCATGCCTTATTCCGCGAACGCTACTGGTTTTGTGCAAAGGATTTTACATAAATGCCAAAAAGGTGCTAAAACTCGTCTTTTACGTATAAAACGTCATTAAGTTGCAAAAACACCTACAAAAACAAATATGAACCGAATAAAAGGTTTTAAGATAGATTAATGTGCTAAAACATAGGATTTAATATGTGAAAAACAAGCAAAATAATTACTTATCATATACCCCCACAATTAGATTATGCTTGTCCTCAAGCATACTGAATTTCAATATCCAGGGTCCCTTTGGTAATGAACAGAGGATAAGAGAAGTAATAAATCATGATTGCAAATTAGCACAAGCAAATAATACCCCAATTAATTATCATGAAGTCAAAGATGGAATAAAATCAAACACCCTCTCAAAGGATCCACTCAATATCGCTCAAAGTGTTTAAGGGACAACAACACTCAAGTTAAAGCATGAAAAGATAGTTACCATAGGCTTGAAAATATATCACATCTCCACCACTTAGCTAGGAAGAATCACAAGATCAAAAGGTCTTTAAATGGGTTGTAACGGGGCTTAGGACAAGGTATGATGAGAAAAAATTTTAGGCTCTTTGAATCGAAGAACTTCACACTCTTTTTTTTTCTTTTTTTTATCAAGCTTTTGTACAATTTAATTTTGGGAGAAACAACGATTCAATCTTTTTCACACTTTTTGTCTTTTCTTTTCTTTTGATTTTTCCTTAGAAACGAGACAATTTTCTTTTTGATTTTTGTTGCGTGTAAAAGTGTCTATCGCAATGTAGTGCAAGTGTACACGACACAAGTAGTAAAGTGATACGTAAGTATCAGATATCGTCTCCACAGGGACTGGGCTAATAGCTTTAACCTTGTATTGATGCACAAAAGGGAACAGAAAGAGTTTAATTGTTTGTCACGAAATACTAAAGAATACTGAAAGTAAAAGAGGAAAATATTTAGAGTAAAGAGTAGGCCGGTATTGATCTGCTCTGTAGTACAGGTGTTTGCACTGTCTAAGACTTCCCTGTTATGTTGTAGCGCCCGTCGCGGCAGCACCTGCTGCGGCAGCGATCTGTTGTTGTCGCGGCAGCGAACACACAACTCAGTACTTCAAGCTTGGCAAGAATCCCTGCTATTCCTTGGTCTATCCCTAGGTCCAAGTCTGTCGATGAACACGTCTTTGATGATACCTCCCGGCGTGAGTCGAAGGATGAACACCGATGTTGTTGAATTCTTCCTTAGCCACTTAACCTCGTCTTATCCCTAGGTCCGAGATAGTTCAACCATAAACTGGAGAACCCGTACTTATTCCTTTCGTATACTTGACTCTCCCGATAAGTAAATGTGTAATCTCACAATGCTCTCCCGATACTCTTGCAAGATGTTGAAAACCAGAATAAACAAACTTGAAGTCTATTTTATTGAACAGAAAAACTCCTAAAACAATGCAATTCTTGCAGCTACTTTACAGAATCAACCCTTAGCCCTAGAGAAAGTTTAGAACATGATGAGACAGGGGAAAACAACTAGGGTTTAGGGGAAGACGACTAGAGAGTAAGATATCCTTCCCTGGGTCGAATTACATGCCTTTATATAGGCCTTGGGTTCAAGTTTTATAATATGGCAAGAATACAAGTTTAAATTAAAGTACAACTCTATTAAAGACTAAATCTTCAGAGTAGATGTCTTTAACTCGTCCTCTCTTCTTGCTTGGAGTTTCTTCCTTGAAGTTTGGGCTTGGCCTTCATTCTGATCTAGGGCTCAAAAAATTATAAGAGTGTTTCATGACAGATCGGCTTAATTTCCTCTTTCTGTCGAGCTCCACTTCACTTCTTCCCTTTATTGTTGATGTCGTCATTGGCTGCCACGACAGCGGCCATGGCAGCATCCTTCCTCTCAGCCAGCTCTGCTTCTCCACTGCCCTTCATCTGCTACAGCAGCTACCTGCAAAAGTAACCAATTTCAGTAGAAACTATGCTATTTAATATAATTGTGATGTATGAATGAAATCTATCCTAAATGCAATGGATTATGCTTGAATGCAACAGAAATATGGGTTAAATAGGGGTAAAATATAGAACTTTTACACACTCAACACACCCCCAAACTCAAGTTTTTGCTTGCCCTCCAGCAAATGTTACCTAACTTAATTTTTTTTCTTCGGCTTAAATCAGTGAACTCTACATTACTTACCACTTGTAGTCTAATAAGAGTAGTACCTTGTCGGACATTTCTGGACTCATTCGAAACCATGCTATAATTCTTGTGGTGTGTGTGGGTTTTGTGAATACTTATGCATCTAGACTACCTTAGTATACCAGAATAGTTATGTCTACAACTTGAGGTTATGCCATTTCAATTTTTCTTGAGGCAATTCTTAGGCTCCTTTAGTTTTTTCTAACTTAGCTCAAAAAAAAATCTCCTAAAATAAGTGCAAGGCAGTTTTGCAAGCTATTGAGTCTGAATATTTTTTCTTTCTTTCTTATTTTCCTAGAGCCAGTTATAGGCACCTCTAGGGGCAGTTTCAAGCGGGTAAACATTCCTATTTCAGTGTACTAAAGTAATCTAAAAAAACATAAGTGTCACAAAGAGTGTTTTACAGGGTAGAATCATAGCAAGGCTCTAAACAGATCCTAAAATTTCCTAAAGGCAATGTCACGACAGCATATATCATGGCAGGTAAGTGAAGTTCAAAGACTTAAGCCAAAATTTTCATTTTTCAAATTTTTTAAGCAAAAATAAACTAAACATTAGACACAATTTTTAAACATAAAGACATTTCATTAATGGAGGGATGCCACCCCCAAACTCAAGGGTTGCATTGCCCCCAATGCATAATGACAAAATGATAAAAAGAAAATAAAAACAACATCACAATTATAACTAAATAGTAGACAGAAAATATAAGAAAAGAAACTTAAATTTTAAGTGTTGTCATCGCTGCTGCTGCTGCTGCTGATCTAAATCTGCCGGCGGGCAGTGACTTTCCTCGTTGGAGCCGACAGATGACTGGGAGAGGTAGAGGTGGTTTTTTCTTGGCTTCCCTCGGAGGCTGGATGCGGGTCGGCGAGGGTAGTTTCTCCAACACTTGAACTTCCTCGAAAGAGCTGATGCTGCTGCTACCACTGCTGATGCTGCTGCCACCGTCAGATTTCCCTTGGTCGGATGGTCCGACTCCTATGTTTGGTTTCTACCGTTTCATCTGGGTGAATTCCTTGGACAAGTTCCTCTTGACAGAGGGCTCGTCATCGGATTCCCCCCAAATTTAGGAAGAGAAGAACCCGGCTATGTATCTGTCGAGGTCGGACATGGGCTCTTTTCGCTTTTCTCCCCTGGCAGATGTTTTGGCATTGCGGCTGCCGCCTGCAGCTGTCGTGGACAGGGTTGGGGTGGACGCGGCAGACGGTGTTCTCGGTGTGGCAGCAGGGGTAGGGGTATGGGCAGGGGTGGGGCAGCAAAACACTGGTCGGGGAAAGTATGGAACAATACATCAGGAAAATTTAAATTGGTTTTAATGAAATGTACCGTTGATGTTGTGAAGTCCCGAATGAAGCTCATCAGGCCCAGCTGTCGTTCCTCCATTTTTTGCAGTGTGGCAAGGATTTGGGAAGAGGAGTCGGCTGGGGGAGCTTCTGCTGTGGTCTGCCTTGGTTCTGTGGCGGCAGGCTCTGTTTGGGTGGGCTCTATCGGCTCACCTGCCGCGGTAGTCGGGTTGAAACTGGATATTGGCGTTGCAGCTTTCAGCTCCATCAAGCTAAAGATGTTCCTCTCTGTCCATCCTTTTCCTCGGATTCTTAAATCCTCAGCAGCTTCAGGGACGTTGTGGCCACGGAAGAGGGTTGTTATGAGGTATGGGAAGAAGAGTGGTCCCGATGGCCGGTATGCACAATCCAAAATCCCCTCCCGAGCATATCTACCAACATTAATGGGCCTCTCGTTTAAAATTGAATGGATGAGAGCTAACCCTGGTTGATCTACCGTGCTGTTGTGCGAGGAGGGCATAATCCTCTTTTTGAAAAATGCGTTCCACATCTTGGCTTCGGGGGTGAGTTGAACTCGTTTCACCGTCCTTGGATGTTTGGGATCGCTATTCCATTTGGTGCCTTCATCGGTGAATTCTGCCATGACAGCATCATAATCTGCTGTCTCCAGGCTCTCCACGAATCTTTGGTGCCCATCTTCCCTTCTACCAACATAGAATCCATAAAGGGTGTTGATGTATTCTAGCTCAAAGAGTACTTCCTTCCCACGAATTGTCACTGATGTCGCCTCCCTGTTGTCGATGGCAGCATAAAATTCTCTGACTAAGGTGACGTTCATCTCTTCCGGCTGCTCGGCAAACATCTGCCACTGTAGAGCTCTGATCTTACGGGCTATGAATGGTTTGAGCCCGAGATTCTCCATTCTTGTGCTATAGATGAAGCCTTTTTCTTCCCACATATCTCTGGTTTGGAAGGAGCTGGGAGTGGCTTCTGCTGGGGCAGAACCTGAGGCAGCACTGCGTCGGGTGTTTCTAGTACTCATGGTTGCAAGGGACTGTAGAAAAAGATGAAAGCAAATGAAATTCTAGAGAGGAAACAAGTAGATAGAGTAAAAGCGAGTGAAAAATGAATAGTAAAACGGGGTTTATATAGATGAGGAGTTTGTTGCCCGTTGGAGCTGTAACGACAGGCACAGATAACAGGGCCAGCTGTTACGTGGTTTCTGACGCGTCTTTTACGCATTTGCGTGTTTGCCGCGACAACATGTTGACAGGCTGGATTTTTTGCGTCTGTCGCGACAGCTATAACGACAGGCTCCTATTTTGGGCTTTTTGGGCTGATGGTGAGATGGTGGGTTGAGTTCACTTCTTCTCCTCTCCTTATCTCCTTTATTTCCTAAAAATAATAAAAATAAAAACTTAGTTCCTAAAAATAAAATAATTCCTAATAAATAAATATAAATAAAAAAAATTAATAAAAAATAAAATTAAGTTAAATTAGGGATGCTAGGAGGGGCATCTCCTAAAGTAACCACTTCCTGTATTCTTGGGGCTTCAGTCCCCTGATAATGCTTCAATCTTTGTCCGTTGAATTTAAATTGGTGCCCGTCTTTTAAGGATTTGATCATGATGGCACCATGAGGAAAAACTTGCACCACTTGGAATGGGTCGGACCACCTAGATTTCAGCTTCCCTGGGAAGAGTTTCAACCTAGAGTTGAACAACAACACAAGCTACCCTGGATAGAACTGTCGTGGCAGCAACTTCTTGTCATGGCACTTCTTTGTCTTGTCCTTGTAAATCCTTGCGTTATCGTAGGCCATTGCTCGAATTTCTTCAATCTCATTCAAGTCAAGTAGCCTTTTCTGTCCTGCCTTTTCCAAATCCATATTCACTGCCTTGATGGCTCAGTATGCTCTATGCTCAATCTCAATAGGTAAATGACATGTTTTTCCATAAATCAGCCGGTAGGGTGACATTCCCAATGGAGTTTTAAACGTTGTTCTATAGGCCCAGAGTGCATCATTGAGGTGTAGAGACCAGTCCTTTCTAGTTGGCTTAACCATCTTTTCAAGAATGTTCTTTACCTCTCCGTTGGATATTTAGGCATGTCCATTGGTCTGAGGGTGGTAAGCTGTTGCTATCCGATGTTTGGCACCATATTTCTTTAAGGCAGCAACTATTACTCTATTGTCAAAATGCCTCCCTTCATCACTGATGATCGCCTTGGGGATTCCAAATCTAGAAAAAATGTTCTTGTGCAAAAACCTCTGAACAGTCTTGGCATCGTTTTTTTGTGTGGCGATCGCTTCTACCCATTTGGACACATAGTCCACTGCCAAGAGGATATATAAATTCCCACATGATGCTGGGAATGGTCCCATGAAATCAATCCCCCAAACGTCTAAGATTTCGACTTCAAGAATGTTTTGCAACGACATCTCATGTCTTCTTGAGATATTTCCAGTCTGTTGACATTTATCACAACTTTTGTAGAATGCCTGGGCATCCTTGAATAGTGACGACCAATAAAATACAGACTGCAAAATGTTGGATGCATTTTTGTTACCACCTAAGTGTCCTCTATATTGTGAAGCATGGCAGTGATGAAGCAGAGCTTCCTGTTCATCCTGTGGTACGCATCTCCTGATAACCTGATCTGCACAACATTTGAAAAGAAGAGGTTCGTCCCAATAATAATGCTTAACATCATTTTGGAACCTCTTCCTAGCTTGATAGTTAAGATCAGGAGGAAATATTCTGCTAACTAAATAATTAACAAAATCAGCATACAGGAGAGTTCAGAAAACTTACCTGCCGTCATGGCTGTCGCGACAGTGCTTATGGCAGCGAATAGCTGCTCGTCAGGGAAGGTCTCCAGTATTTGTGTCTCGTCTGTTGGGAGACTCTTTTCCTTTTCCAATCTCGACAAGTGATCTGCAACTTGGTTTACTGTCCCTTTTGTCCTTGATTTCTGTGTCAAACTCTTGCAGAAGTAGAATCCAACGAATCAGTCTGGGTTTTGCATCATTCTTAGCAAACAGATATTTCAGTGCAGAGTGGTCTGTGTGGACCACCACTTTCGTTCGAAGTATATAGGATCGGAACTTGCCAATTGAAAACACCACAACCAACAATTCCTTCTCTGTTGTGGTGTAGTTTACTTGGGCATCGTTGAGTGTCTTGTTAGCATAGTAAATTACATGGAACAGCTTGTCCTTCCTCTGCCCAAGTGCTGCCCCTACAGCATAATCACTGCCATCACACATAATCTCAAATAGCAACTTCCAGTCTGGTGGCTGTACGATCGGGGATGTTACTAACTTCTCTTTTTGAATTCTGAATACCGCAATACATTCAGTGTTGAAGTCGAAGGGACGATTCTGCTCTAGTAGGAGGCATAATGGTTTGGTGATCTTCGAAAAATTGGCTATAAACCTTTGATAGAAACTAGCATGTCCTAAAAAACTTCGAATTCCCTTGACTGTGGTGGGTGGTGACAATTTTTCAATTACCTCGATTTTCGCCCTGTCGACCTCTATGCCGCTGCAGCTTACTTTGTGGCCCAGGACTATCCCTCCATCCACCATGAAGTGACATTTCTCCCAGTTCAATACCAAATTCACTTTCTCGCATCTCTCGAGCACTTTCTGCAGGTTGCCTAAGCAGCTTTCGAAATTTTCTCCAAAGATAGAGAAATCGTCCATGAATATCTCCAGGAAATCCACCACCATGTCAGAGAATATAGCCATCATACACCTCTAAAAAGTTGTTGGTGCGTTGCAAAGTCCAAATGGCATCCTCCGAAAAGCGTAAGTACCGTACGGGCAAGTGAAGGTCGTTTTCTCTTGATCCTTCGGTGCGATGGCTAATTGGTTGTAACCTGAGTAACCATCAAGAAAATAGTAATAAGGTTTCCCTGCTAATCTATCAAGCATATGATCAATAAAAGGCAGGGGAAAGTGGTCCTTCCAGGCAGCTTTGTTATGCTTCTGGTAGTCCATACAAACCCTCCAACCGGTCACAGTCCTTGTTGGGATTAGCTCGTTTTCTTTGTTGGTTACCACAGTTATTCCTCCTTTCTTAGGAACGCACTGCACCGGGCTCACCCACTTACTATCCGAGATGGCATAAATTATCACAGCATCTAGCCATTTGACAATTTCTTTTCGAACCACTTCTCGCATAGCATCAATTAAACGTCTTTGTGCATCAATGGTCGGCTTGTGATCATCCTCTAAAAGAATTGTATGCATGCATAGTGCCAGACTGATGCCTTGGATATCAGCTATCATCCATCCAATAGCCCTTTTGTGCTGCTGCAGCATCTCTATCAGCTGTTGTTCATGTTCCTGCATTAACTTGGAAGAGATGATTACGAGCAACATATCATTTAATCCAAGAAAAACATATTTGACTTGCACTGGCAGGGGCTTAAGATCTAGAACATGTGGCTCTACAGTTGATGGCTTTTGGATGATATGTTCATTCGAGGTATAATTTAAGGGCTCGAATAACTTACCTGGACGATTGCTTATCCATTTTACCTCCTCATGATCTTCAGTATCAGATATGTCAGTCTGGGGAGTTGTTGTCATCGTCGCTGCCGTGACAGTCTTCTAAATGGCTGCTGGGGCAGTGGCCAAATTTGATGTCATGGCAGTCCGACCTGATGCAGGGTTGGTCAAGGATAACTTCAGTGATAGCCTTGCATTCTTCTTCTGCATCAGCGTGCTTTATTGCTTGGAGAACATTCAACTTGATATCTTGATCATTCACTCTCATAGTGAGTTTTCCCTTTTCTACATCAATCAGTGATCTTCATGTGGCTAAGAAGGATCGCCCAAGATGATTGGTGCATTCTCATCTGCTTCACAATCTAAAACAAGAAAGTCAACAGGAAAAATAAATTTGTCCACTCTTACCAGAATATATTCAATTTTCCCTTCGGGTTGCACGTAAGAGCGGTCTGCCAGCTACAGCAAAACTGTTGTGGGTCGTGCTCATCTAATACATAATTTCTGAAATACAGATTTTGGCATTAAATTAATACTAGATCCTAGATCACAAAGTGCCTTACCCACAAATTTATATCCAATTATGCAAGGTATTATGAAGCTCCTAGGATCCTTCTTTTTCTGGGGTGGATGCTTGTGCAGAATAGTCATGCATCCTTCTGTCAGTTTTACCGTCTCAAATTCCCCAAGTCTAGATTTCTTCGACATAACATCCTTGAGAAATTTGGCATAACCAGGCATCTCCTTGATGGCATCTAACAGCGGAATATTGATGTGGACCTGCTTAAAAATATAATAGATCTTCTTAAGCTAGGATTCATGTTTCAACTTTTGTAACCGCTGAGAAAAATGAGGTGGAGGACGGTAGTCTGCAATGCGTCCTTCCCATTGCATTCGGATCTTAGGAGGCTTAGGTTCTTCATCCTTCTCCTTTGTCCCTTCTGCTGTTGTGACAGGTTCATCGGCAGCAGGTTGTTTGTCGTCTGCCGAGGCAACATTCTCAGCGGTTGGTTCCAGGGCTGGTTCTTTAACTGGTTCAACTTCCTTCTCTGGCCCTGGTAATTTCTTCCCACTCCTAGTTGTGATGGCTTTACACTGCTCATGTGTGGGTTGTCTAGCATTCTCAAATTCGCTAGAGAATCCTCCATTCTGCCTCGTTTTAATATGCTGGGAAACCTGACCCATCTGTGTCTCTAGTGATTTCAGAGTAGCTTCATGGTTAGTCATCCACATCTATGTTTTATCCATGAATGACTCAGTCTTCTTGACGAAGTGATTCATGTTCTCTATGTAAGTTCCTGTTTGAGACATAAACGTAGGCAAGGTCTGCTCCAATATACTAGTCGTGGCTGCTGGTGGCTGTTGCGGTTGCTGTCGAGTTAGAAGTCTAGGTGCCCCCTGATTTTGAGTGTTCTGAACTTGAGGATTCATGGCATTGTTCGGGTTGCTCCAAGAAAATTTGGGATCTTTTCTCTAGCTGTGATTGTAATTGATGGAATTATAGTTCAGCTTGTTATAGTTCCCAACGTACATCCCTTCTTCTAGTTGTAGTGGGCAGCCCTCCGAACTATGATTCCCACCGCAAGTTTCACATACCTCTTCTGCAACATAAACAGGTTGAGAATCCTTCTTCAGTAGGTTCTCTACTACCTTTGTGAGATATGCAACTTGTGTCTTTAAGGAATTATCGGATTCATAATCCTTCACAGCTAGCACTCGTTTACCTCTCCTTGATGTGGGGAATTGTTCTTCATTCTTAGCCAAATTCTTTAACACTACCACGACGTCCTCTAGATCTTTATCTAACAACATCCCATTGGCTGCTGAATCGATTCTCATACGAGTCTGTATTTTGGCAGCATTGTAGAATTTGATTACCTGATTCCAAACAGGGAATCCATGCATCAGACAATTCCAGAGAATGGTGGTAAACCTGTCCCATGCCTCGTGCATTGGCTCGTCGTCTTCTTGTCGAAAAGTAGCAATTTCGTTATGTAATCGCACAGATAAATGAGAAAGGGTTAAAACGAGACAAGAATTCACGAGTTAAATTTGCCCAATTTCGTATTGAACCTGGTGTTAGTTTATTCCACCACGTTTTAGCTCTGTCCCTCAATGAATGAGGAAATAACCGAAGCCTCAGTATCTCCAGATTTACTTCTGGCAGTCTAAACGAACCAAAGATTTCCTGGAACGTTTTCAGATGTTCCCTCGCATCCACTGTAGCAGTACCACTAAATTGGCCAGTGGAATTAATCATGCTGAACATGACAGGTTTCAGCTCGAAATTCTCAGCTTCCACATCTAGCAGAATGGTCTCTAGTTCCACATGATCATTGATCATGTAGTCTCGACATGACCGACGTGCGGCAGCAGCAGGAGGATCGGCAGGCTGTCCATTTCCTCCATCTCTGACAGGATCTTCAGGACCTCAGAGATTCCCTTGGTTGTTCCTTTTGTCTTCGTGTCTTTGGTTCACCATTGCTTCTAATTGTTCCTCCAAGTACTCGTTCTGTTCTACTAGGAGGCGGACTCGTTTCATGAGGTTGCAAATTCGTTCAATTTCAGGATCTAACTTGTGTTCAGGTTCTTTCCCTCGTTGAGATCTATACATAGGCAAACAAAAGACCTTGTGAAAAGCACAGGGTGAACAATCCAAGTAAAAAAATAGAAAAATAAAAGAAAGTGCAGTAAAAGTAGGGTGAAGATATGTTGCCAGTCACTGGCAACAGCGCCAAAAAATTGTTGCGTGTAAAAGTGTCTATCGCAATGTAATGCAAGTGTACACGACGCAAGTAGTAAAGTGATACGTAAGTATCGGGTATCGTCTCCACATGGACTGGGCTAATAGCTTTAACCTTGTATTGCTGCACAAAAGGGAAAAGAAAGAGTTTAATTGTTTGTCACGAAATACTAAAGAATACTGAAAGTAAAAGAGGATAATATTCAGAGTAAAGAGTAGTTCAGTATTAATCTGCTCAGTAGTGCAGATGTTTGCACTGTCTAAGACTTCTCAGTTCTGTCGTAGCGCATGTCGCGGCAGCACCTGCTGCGGCAGCGGTCTGTCGTTGTCGAGGCAGCGAACACACAACTCAGTACTTCAAGCTTGGCAAGAATCCCTGCTATGCTTTGGCCTATAGCTAGGTCCAAGTATGTCGATGAACACATCATTGATGATACCTCCTGACGTGAATCGAAGGATGAACACCGATGTTGTTGAATTCTTCCTTAGTCACTTAACCTCGTCCTATCCCTAGGTCTGAGATAGTTCAACCATAAACTGGAGAACCCTTACTTATTCCTTTCGTATACTTAACTCTCCCAATATTAAGTAAATGTGTAATCTCACAATGCTCTCCCGATACTCTTGCAAGATGTTGAAGACCAGAATAAGCAAACTTGAAGTCTATTTTATTGAAGAGAAAAATTCCTAAAACAATGCAATCCTTGCAACTACTTTAAAGAATCAACCCTTAGCCCTAGGGGAAGTTTAGAACATGATGAGACAGGGGAAAACAACTAGGGTTTAGGGGAAGACGGCTAGAGAGTAAGATATCCTTCCCTTGGTCGAATTACATGCCTTAATATAGGCCTTGGGTTCAAGTTTTCTAATATGGCAAGAATACAAGTTTAAATTAAAGTACAACTCTATTAAAGACTAAATCTTCAGAGTAGATGTCTTTAACTCATCCTCTCTTCTTGCTTGGAGTTTCTTCCTTGAAGTTTGGGCTTGGCCTTCATTCTGATCTAGGGCTCAGAAAATTATAAGAGTGTTTCACGACAGATCGGCTTAATTTCCTCTTTCTATCGAGCTCCACTTCACTTCTTCCCTTTATTGTTGTTGTCGTCATTGGCTGCCACGGCAGCGGCCATGGCAGCATCCTTCCTCTCAGCTGCAGTCCAGTGTTCCAGCTATGCTTCTCCACTGCCCTTCATCTGCTACAGCAGCTACCTGCAAAAGTAACCAATTTCAGTAGAAACTATGCTATTTAATATAATTGTGATGTATGAATGAAATCTATTCTAAATGCAATGGATTATGCTTGAATGCAGCAAAAATATGGGTTAAATAGGGGGTAAAATATAGAACTTTTACACACTCAACAATTTTTTCTTTTATTTTCCTTGTTTTCAAGATTTTCTCCCTTTTCTTTTTCTTTAAGGATCAAGGGTTTACTCTTCTGATTTTCTACGGTGGCAAGCTGTTGTGAAAACCAATAGATGTGGTTTACTTTTCTCCCTTTTACCATGCACCAAAGGAATAAAATTTCAGTTTTGTTCAATGTGCCTGTCGTGTGCACTCTACCAGAGAAAGAGTATGCTAGGAATTAATGGATGTATTTTTGCGCCAGATCTTTGAGTTCATGATCTTCTGAGTTGATCGGGTTGTACCTTGAGGTACACATCAACCATTCTTTGAAGAGTTTTGTGGGTTCAAAATCTTCACTATAGTCACATAAGCTAGATGCATAGTCATTAGATAGTGCATAATCGTTAGTAAGAAAGCCCATGACAAGATTAAATTTTGTAATGGATAAAGAAAATTGTTTGTTCATCAAACGAAATTTAATAACATTAGGAGCATTGAAATCAACATCTCCTTCATCCTCAAACTCAAAGGTAGTATAAAATTCCCAAAACAATTCGGCATAAATCAGAAATGTAATAGTCATGTAGTTTTCCAACCAATTGCATGAAAGTAGTTTCTTACTTTCTCTAACAATCCAAGTTTAGAAAGAATTTCATGATGAATATACTTACAACTTTGGACGGTTCTTCTTTGTACGCCGACTAAGCTTTTCCTGTGTTTTGAAGAGGTGAAGTTGAGGTTGTTGGCTTGGGGGCATCGGTTGGAGGAGGTGGCGCACGATGACGGTTGCGGATGCGTGAGAAGGAGGCGCAAATCAGCGTCTGTTGGTGGAGGACTCTTCCTTCATCCCTCCTTGCATGACTCTTTGTTCGTGGCATGCTTGAATGATTTCTTGGAGAGAATTCCTTTGGTGTGTTGAAAATCCTTGAGAAAAGAAGAAAAAAAACCTTGTTCTTGTAGGACAAGAACTAGGGTGAAGTTGTGAAAGATAATAATAGATGAAAAAATGAATGGAGATTTCTCTTTTAAAAAGAATCTTAAATTCTTGGAAAAGAAGAAAGGTAAAAGATTGAAAGTTTTGATTGGATTGAATGATTTAAAGTTGATATGCTTTTAATAAAAGTAAACATTCCCCTCCATAAATCCTAACTTTTCGGTTTACTCCTTGTTAAAGGAGGAGCCATTTTTTTTACCTATGTTAACTTTCCCATCGGTGGTAAATTTACCTCCAAAAATTTTCATGAAATTTTCGAAGCGTGAGCACGTCTTATTTCTAGAGTGTTTCTGCCTAGAGCTTTTTCTTAAGGCGTGACCACGTCTTCTTTCCTGAGTGCTACCCATGTACTTAAAAATAAAATAAAAACATAAAAACTCATAAAAACAAAATTATTGATGAAAATAAAACAAGATGAATAAACTAAAATAAACTAAGAATAAAATCATTGGTTGCCTCCCAAGAAGCACTTTTCTTTAATGTCTTTATCTAGAAGTAACTCCCTCTATTTCTCATATTGTGGCGAGAAGATATTCATTAGGAAGTTTATCCTTGATGGATTTGAACACTTTTGCTTTCCATGGTTGGCGCGTTAGAGGCTTGCCGGAAGGCTTGGCATGTTGTTGCGTTAGAGGCTTGTCGGGAGGCTTGACATTGATTGGATTGATTCATGGATCCCAATTGATGTTCGCCACTATGGTTGTATTCAGTTGAAGTTGAACATAAATTCTTCAAAGAAATAAATCTCTTTTAATTCATTATTTTATTCCTCCTTATCGATTTCATGTCCTTGACCTTCCTTTGACATTTTCATGATCTTCCTAAGCTCCGATCTTCATACAAAGTATCTCTAAAATTCAGTGTTTTATGCTCTTCAAGCGCCTACCACTTTGCGTATTTTCTCCCTTGTCGGCAAATGTTTGGGAATTGCCTCAGCAGTGACTTAGTCATTGCCTCGACAATGGTCTGTCAGTCTTTTCTGCTCGGTAGTGCTCGTTCTCTTGGTTCAGCATTCCTCAGTAAGGCTTGACATCAAAGAATGGCTTGGTCTGGATTGTCAAGTGATGGTTCCACACCGTTATTTCTTCTTCCTTCACTGTCGCAACAATACTTACCCGGGCAGTGGGTAATGAAATCTGCACATGCACAAAATACATACCAAAGCAGTACCTTTTCCACCAAATATATTCAAACAAAGACGATCAAGCATGGCAATGATAAGAACAATGAAATTGTGTATGTATGGCTGGTAATGCATCTAAAATGAACTTAAGTCTGACAATAATTGAGTCATAAAGGGTCCTAAAATGAATACTTTTACATATCTAACACACCCCAAACTTGAACTATTACTTGTCCTCAAGCAATGAAAAACTAACAGTCAATTGCCAAAGATTTAATCTTCATGAAATTAGCCCTCGAACTTACTTTTTCTTCCCCTCTCTAAACCGTGAATATGAATGTGCTTGGCCATCAATTCTTTGGATGTTGAGGATTTCCCTGGAATCAAACTATAAGACTCGTGAGTGTGTGCGTGATTGTGAAGAAGATGATTTTCAGGGTTCTATGTAAACACTTAAACAATTAACTTACTTTTCTTGGGTTTTTCTATTTCAACTAGAGCCAATTTCGGGCACCTATAGTATTTTCTTTTGTTTTTAATGAACTAATCGACTAGAGCCAATTTCGGCCACCTCTAGTGATTTTTCTAAGCCTAAACTTGAGCCAATTTCGGGCACCTCTGGTATTTTATGCTTTTCCTTAAGCTAGAGTCGGTTTTAGGCACCTCTAACTTAAATTTTTTTACCCAATTTTTCTAAGTAATTGTCCTAAGTGTCCTAGAACTCTTTCAATCATATAAGTCACAAAAGTTTACTTTTTCATTTTGAGCCTCATAGTGGGATTCTAAGTATTCTTCCATGGACATCCTAAAATTGAAAAGTTCACTACAAAAATTTTAAGGCTACGGTAAGAGAGAGACATCTATTTCCGAGGTAATTTTTTTCATTGGATTAAATACTAAGGAGACCGATAAGCATGCATTCCTATAGTAGATATGGCAAAAAGACCTAACAACTACTTCCCCCCAAACTCAATAGAAGTATTTTCCTCAATGCATGCACATACACAAAATATAGAGATAAATAAAAGGCAAGAGAATAAAATTACAACGATGGGTACATGGATGAGTCATTAGCATCGTCTTGGATGATTAATTTCCTTCTTGATGTTTGCTTGATTCGTTTGGTTGCTCGTGGTGGTTGGTGACGTGTTGGAGGTGTCGATCCAGCTTTCTTGGTCACCTCTTCCTCATCGTCACTATCAAGGCATATTTCTTCGGTGGTGGCAGTTTTGTGCTTCTTGTTGGATGAAACCGGGACGGCTTTGGCTTGGGGAGCAATTGATTCATCGAAGTCAGAGAAATCAGACCATGTCTCGGTTTGGGTAGACTCGATTGAAGATGCTTTACCCTTATTTGCTCGGATTGGTGGGGCATCATCAGTCATTGTTGTCGCGGCAGAGGCAGTTCGAATTTCTGAGGTAGTGTCTCCATGGGTCGCCGAGGCAGAATCTCCGTGTGTTACCGCTGCAGAGGCTCTGGGCGTTACCGAGGCAAGGATGTCACATGGATTGATCGGAAATTGTACTGTGTTTTTGAGATCTTCTCTAGGATTACTTAAACAATTGAGTTGTTGAAGTCCCTTCTATAATGTATGAACCATTGTTGTCGTTTGTCCATTCTGTCGATTTTTTGTGCAAGACGTTGAAGTGTTATTGCGGCGACATCAATTTGTGAAGTTGCTGGGGCATTGCCCAACAAGGTTGCTGAGACAATGCCTTGTATCGGAGTGGACTCTAGCTCGGATTCCGTAATCTGCATTATTTTGTAGTATTGAGCCTTTGACCCTCCTTTTCTCATTGGTGTCTCTCTTCAGCTGGATTGGTAGGTACGTTCTTTTGCTTGCATAATCCGGTGATGAGACTTGGGATGTAGAAGCGACCCTTATCCTTTTGGCTACACATGAATATCTCATTGCATATGATAGATCCAACATTAATAATTCTATTATGCAAGATGGAATGAAGAAAAGCCTTGTTTTATCTACGGTGGTGTTGTACGATGTGGGCATTAAGCATCTTTTAACAAGGGTGTTCCAAAGTTTAGTCTCAGCCGAAGCCTTCGGTGATTTACCGTTTCCTTGTCTGCTCCTTTGTTTCGTGTCGTGCTGACAATGCACAACTCCTTGAGTATATCTTCATAGTCGTCTGTCGTCTGTCGTGCTGACATAATCCTTGCGTTCATCTTTGGCCACATGAATGTCGTAGTAAAGATTGATGGAAGCTCCGTCCACTGGTATGGCTTGGCCTTGAACATGTACGTATAGGTTGTTGGGATTTGGAGAGTAGGCGTAGAATTCCCTTACCCAAGTTACGTTGGCCGGCCCCGGTTGGTGGCAAAGGATTTGCCATTTTTTATGCTCGATTTTGTTGAAGATGAAAGGCTCCAATCCGAAATCAGTGTTTGATGATGAGTATTGGAAACCTTGCTCTTCCCACACTTGTCGGCCGACAAATTTGACGAGGTATCTCCGTTCTACCTCTGGCGGGGAGAACCGTTTGAAGGATGGTTCCTCGGTTGCTTGAGAGCGTTCTCCTCTTCCTAGCTTCAAGGCCATGGTTGAGTGGTTTGTTGGTTGTGAGAAGTTGGGAACTAGAGAGAAAGTAAAAGGAGAAAAACTTTTGGGCTTCAAGGATGAAGAAGAGAATGTGTGTGATGGTTGAGTGTTTAGAGAGGGGTTAAATAAATGAGGGGTAATAATTATTTGGCATTCAAATTTTGAATGCCAAAGGTTGCGTGTATGACAAGAGTTGCCTTGGGAAGTGGATGAGTTTTGGGCGGCAATGAAGGGGCAATGGGAAAGGTTGCCGTGTTTTGGGGGAATGGGAAATGTTGATGTGTTTTTACGGAATGAGTTTTAGTTTGAGCTTGAAATTTCTTAACACCAATTGGCCCATCTTCTTTAAATCCTTGAACTCCTTCCTAAAAACAAAATAATATAAAGAACATTATTTAAAAATAACATTGTTATCTTAAAAAATTAATTTAAACATGTGGAAAAAATAAATAAAAAATTAGAAGAAAAATTAAGATACTAAAGGAGTGCATGAGGATGAATCTCCTAAAGTAATCACTTCCTTTTCCCTCAGGGTGCTAGTGTACTGCTTCAATCTTTGCCCATTAACTTCCAATTCGTGACCGTCTTTTGTGGACTTGATTGTTACAGCACCATGGGATAATGCTTTGACAACTTCGAAAGGTCTAGACCATCTCGATTTTTGTTTCCCTGAGAATAGCTTCAATCGAGAATTGAAGAGGAGGACGAATTGCCCGGGCAAGAATTGTCGCGGCAATAATCTATTGTTATGTCACCGTTTAGTTTTTTCTTTGTAGATCTTGGTGTTATCGTAGGCTAAGGCATTAAACTCCTCTATCTCATTGAGGTCCAGTAATCATTTTTCTCCAGCATTATCCCAATCCATGTTCACGGTCTTGATTGCCCAATACTCCATGTTCTCCATTTCCACTGGTAGATGACATGCTTTACCATACACAAGTCGAAAGGGTGACATGCCCAATGGTTTTTTGAATGATGTCCTATAGGCCCAAAGTGCATCATCGAGTCGAAGAGACCAGTCTTTGCGGGAGGGATTAACTACCTTCTCAAGGATATTCTTCAACTCTCTATTCGAGATCTCGGCTTGTCAACTGGTTTGTGGACGATATGTTGTGGCAATTTTTGTGTCATTCCAAATCTTTGCAATGCCTTGGCAATGAGTTTGTTGTTGAAGTGCTTGCCTTCGTCACTTATGATTTCCCTTGGCACTCCAATTCGTGTAAATATGTTTTTCTGTAGGAATCTTTGCACGATTTTGGAGTCATTGTTTGGTGTTGCAATTGCCTCTACCCATTTGGACACGTAGTCAACAACAAGTAGGATGTAGAGATTCCCACATGAAGGTGGGAAGGGCCCCATGAAATCGATTCCCCAAACATCGAACAGCTCGACTTCAAGGATATTTTGCAAGGGCATCTCGTTTCATCTTGAAATATTTCTAGTCTGTTGACAACGGTCGTATTGCTTGTAGAAAGCTTGGGCATCCTTGTAAAGAGTCGACTAGTATAGTCCGGATTGTAAAACTTTGGCCGCCGTGCGTATCCCTCCAAAGTGTCCTCCATAGGGTGAAGAATGGCATTGTTGGAGCACATCTTGTTGTTATTCTTCTAGAACACACCTTCTTATAACCTGATCTACACATTGTTTAAACAAAAGAGGCTCGTTCTAAAAATAATGCTTAGGATCATGTCAGAATCACTTCTTTCCTTGGTGAGTAAGGTTATAAGATAAAATACCACTAACTAAGAAATTCACAAGATCGGCATACCATGGTGTCGAAGAAAGTGTTGCAGTAGTTGTGGTCCTTGTGGAAGTTATTGTCGAGGCAATGCTATTGATAATTGTCGAGGCAGTGCCCATCTAAGTTGTTGAGGCAGTGCCTATCTGGGTTGTCGAGGCAATGCCTTTTGGAGTTGCCAAGGAATAAGCAACTTCTCGTCTGGGAATGCTTTTTGGATTTATGTGGGAGTGGTCTCTTTCTCTCTTTGTTCTAATCGTGGTAAGTAATCAACAACTTGGTTCTCAGTACCTTTTATGTCCTTGATTTCAATGTCGAACTCTTGTAGCAGTAGAATCCAAAGAATCAAGCGAAGCTTGGCATCTTTCTTGGGAAACAGTCACCTTTGTTCCGATTAGGTATGGTCGAAACTTGTCAAAAGCAAATACTATTGCTAGTAATTCCTTCTTTGTTGTTGTGTAGTTGACTTGATCCTCGTTGAGAGTTTTACTAGCATAGTAGATCACATGGAAGATCTTGCCTTTTATTTGACCAAGGATTGCTCCTATTGCAAAATTGCTTGCGTCGCACATGAGTTCGAAGGGCATCGTCTAGTTTGGTGGAATCACTATGGTGCGGTCACAAGCTTTTGTTTTAATGTCTCGAATGCTTCAGTGCATGAGTCATTAAAGTCAAAGGCTCTATCATGTTCAAGCAGGTTACACAAAGGTTTAGTGATTTTAGAGAAAATTTCAATGAATCTTCTATAAAAACCTGCGTGTCCCAAAAAGCTTCAGATTCCTTTAACTGAAGTTGGTGGGGGTAGTTTCTCGATCACTTTAATCTTTGCTTTGTCAACTTCAATTCCCTTGAAGGAGATCTTGTGGTCGAGAACTATGTCTTCATTCACCATAAAGTGTCACTTCTCCCAATTTAGGACCAAGTCGGATTCCTCGCATCATTTAAGTACTTTCTCCAAATTACCTAGGTAATTGTCAAAATCATCTCCAAATACCGAGAAATCGTCCATGAAGATTTCTAGGAAATCTTCTACCATGTCGGAGAAAATTGTCATCATGCATCGTTGGAAGGTTGCAGGGGCATTTCATAGTCCAAAAGGCTTCCCTTCGAAAGGCATGAATGTCGTATAGGCATGTGAAGGTGGTCTTTTCTTGATCTTCTGGTGCTATGTCAATTTGGTTATACCCTGAATAACTATCAAGAAAACAATAAAAGGGTTTACCTGCAAGATGATAAAGTATTTGATCAATAAAGGGTAAAGGAAAGAGATCTTTCCTAGTAGCTTTATTCAACTTACGGTAATCCATGCAAACCTCCAACTGGTCTCAGTCCTGGTTGGGATTATTTCATTGTTTTCATTACTTACCAGAGTTATACCTCCTTTTTCGGTACACATTGCACCAGACTTACCCATGTACTGTCGAAGATAGGATAGACGATACCGATGTCAAGCCATTTGATGATTTCTTTCCTTACTACCTTTTTCATGACTCGGTTAAGTCTCTTTTGTGCCTCAATGATTGGTTTATGATTATCCTCCAAAAGGATTTTGTGCATATAGATCGCTGGGCTAATTCCCTTCAAATCGGCAATTGTCCATCCTATTGGTTTTTTGTGCAGATTTAGCATGTCGATCAATCATTGTTCATATTCGAGCTGCAACTTAGAAGAGATGATTACATGAAATGTGTTGTTGGTTCCCAAATAAACCTATTTCAATTGTTCTAGCAATAGTTTCAATTCAAGAACTGGTGGTTGCTCGACAGAAGGTTTTTAAATTTTTCTTTCTTCCCCTGAGTAATCTAGTGGTTCAAAATACTTACATGGACGACTTGATATCCAATTGAATTGTTCTTGATCATTGTCATCTGATCCTTCTTACTTTTTAGGGTCAGGGTAGTTGTCAAAGTAATTGTCGAGGTAGTCGTCACATGCATTGCAGAGGCAATTGTTGAGGCAATCTGTATCCAACTCAAACTCAATTATGGCATGGATGACTTGACATTCCTCTAGGTCATTGGTGATCATTCACTCTCATGGTGAGTTCTCCTCTCTCAACGTCGATCAAGGTTCTTCTCGTAGCTAGGAATGGCCTCCCAAGGATAATAGGTGCGAACTCATCTACTTCATAGTCCAAAACAATGAAGTCATCATGGAAAATAAATTTATCAACTCTTACTAGGATATCCTCAATTTTCCCTCTGGATGAACATAAGATCTTTCGGCAAGATGTAGCATCATTGTAGTAGGTCTTGCCTTCCCTATTCCCAGTCATTGGAAGATTGATTTCGACATAAGGTTTATGCTTGCTCCAAGATCACATAGTGCCTTCGCAACATAGTGATTCCCAATTGCACATGGTATGGTGAAACTACAAAGATTTTTAAGCTTAGGTGGCATTCGGTTGTGCAGCATGGGCATACATCCTTCTGTTATATCAACGGTTTCAAATTCCCCTATTCTTCTTCTCTTAGAGACAATGTCTTTTAGGAACTAGGCGTAGTTCGGCATTTGCTCGATTGCTTCTACCAAAGGCAAGTTGATGTGGACTTGCTTGAGGATGTCTAGAAACTTCTTGAATTGATATTCTTGTTTCTCCCGTTTCAACCTTTGTGGGAATAGTGGTGGAAGTCGAATGTCTTCAATTCGTTCCTTGCAAGGGAATTTGATTTGAGGTATTGAATTAGGACCTTCAGAAGCCTTCTTGTTTTTCGCGGTGTCTTCGTCGGGTATTGCCGAGGCAATGTTGATGGGTGATGTTGAGGCAATGTTCTAGTATTGCCGAGGCAATCGGCTCCATTGATTTGTCTCCTTTGTTTCATGAGCTCGGGGTTCCTTCAGTCGCTTACCACTTCGTGTAAGGGACAATATTTAGCAATCCTTTTCTGGCTGTTGGGAACTAATAGTCATTTTTAGCAAGCCTATTGATCCGTGTAAGGAACATTTGTGTAACAATTCTCTGTATCGCTCCCAAGCCATATACATGGATTCATCATCTACCTGCCGAAAAGAAGTGATTTCATTACGTAATTTATTAGTTATATTTGTAGGATTAAAACGAGCAATGAAATCATGATATAAGTCATTCCAAGATCCTATTGATCTGGATGGAATACTATTCAACCATGTTTTCGCCCTATCCTTCAGTGAATAGGGGAACAATTTTAGTCTCAAAACATCCTCATGAACTCCTTGTAGCTTGAATGAATTACAAATTTCCATGAAAGACTTGAGATGATGTCTGGCATCTTCAGTTGCCGATCCGCCAAATTGACCAATTGTATTGATCATATTGAATATGACTGGCTTTAGTTCGAAGTGGGCAGCTTCAATTGCAGGTGTGACAACTCCTGGGTTTAATCCGTCGAGATCTTCCTCTAAATAATCTTGGATGGTTAGGTTTCTTGCTTGAGCAAATTGAGGTGGATGATTCGCTCCGTCTCCTTCTACGACAATCTAATTGTCGTTAGCATTGTTATTACGAACTGGATCTGCCATTTCTGCTTTCAGTTTTTGTTTGAGTCTACGGTAGGTACGTTCAATCTTCGGGTCAAGGGGATATTCTAGAGCTGTTGGATTTGCCCTGGTCATACACCAATGCAAAACAAAATTTTGTTAACCCTTTAGAAACTGAACAATAAAAAGGTAAAAATAAATGTGCAAGAAAATAAAAAAAAAGTCATTATTGACAATCCCCGACAACGGTGCCAAATATTTGTTGCGCGTGTAGGCCAGGGACGTGCATCTGTTGTGGCTGCACCTTAGAGGGGCCGTGGGCGCGGCCGAGGTAACTTCTAGAGGAGTGAAGAGGGTCGGCGTGATATCGCTCATGTGGTAGCAGTTCGGCTTGAGGGACGCGGTCCTGCGAGGGTCTATGCTAAGTGCAAGGAGCGCCACGACACTAATGTTATCACATGTACCTTTGTTCTATAGTCTTTATCATTTTTGGCTTTGATTGATTCTGGATCCACGCATTCTTATATCTTGAGTAAGTATGCACATTTGCTTGATATACATGTTGAGTTGCTTGAAGTAGGAATGCAAGTGACTTGTTCTTTTGGTGAGACTATAGTCACTAGGAAGTTGTATCGGAGGTGTCCCTTGTCTGTTCAGGGTCATGTTTTTCTTGTGGATTTGATGGAGTTACCCTTTTATGGATTTGATGTGATCCTTGGTATGGATTGGTTGTCTGAGCATAGAGCAGTGGTAGACTTTGATGTTAAGAGACTCACCTTAAAGCTTGCTGATGATTATGAAGTGATGATAGTAGGTGTAGAGTGTCCATGAGTTCTTTATTTTGTACATATTCCTTCTCGTATCATTGTTGTTCTTAAGCTCATTTAGGCATATGGAGGTGCATTGCATGCATTATAACAATATCATCTCTTTCACCATGTTTTATTGAATATTTTACGTTTGGTTGAGAAAAGTTACTATTTTAGTTAGTTTATATTTTCAGGTTCTATAGCTAGGAGAGAAGAGGGCATGAAAGCTGGAACAAAAGGAACTGTACTGAAGCAGTTCAAGATGCCGCCAAGGACGCTGCCGAAGCAGCAATGCCGCCAAGAGCCGCTCGGGCAGGAGTTACACCGACTTAGCCAAGATGGGTCGCGATTTAAAGAGGGTAATTTCCTAAGCTCAATAAGCCCAGTCTTGCGATTTTTTGAAGCCTGTAACGGCCGGTAGAGCTGATCCAAGATCGATAAGTAGGAGCACTTATCCTTACTTGCGGAAGAAGGCAATGTCCAAAGAGTCCATATTAAAGTAAAAAATGAGTCTGTATTTAATGTAATTTACTTTTAGAACTCCTACTTCAAGGAGGAGTCAAACTTAAGCCATGAGCCCTATATATACCCAATGTATGTGAGGGTATAGAGGTATGATGAGAGTGAGGGGATGCGAGCTTGAGTAGTCACACAACAAAGATGTAGTTATATAGGTTGGAGTTGTTGGGGGTCGCGGCCCAACTCTCCTATGGTTTAGGCGCGTGTATGTAAAGTAGTTGAGGGAAACAATTGTATTAGTTTTGAGTTGTTTTCAATAAACTTCAAACTTTTCTTAATCTATGCTCTTTGTTCTTTTAATTAGTCTACACTAGTCAGGTGAGAGAAAGTTCATTTATCAGGCACGAAAGTGCAAGGATCACGAAAGGGTTAAGCACGGTCACAACCTGTTGGGGCGTGACTAACTTGGTTCCACACTAATCCACAAGTTTCAGCGGCTAAGAGGGATCGTCAATGGAATGGACTTGCATGTGTTAGGTTGACGCTGAGATTGCTAGATATTGCCTACATCACGTGAGTTTCCGAGCATCCTAACCTAGAAATAGGAGGGATCACTGTCGACTATCCCGCCGAACTTGGAATGTCTGCCAGACTTGCTGCCAGGACTTCCTTCCATTCCACTTGCCGAGACAGTACACTCTTGCAGTGGTAGTGACCTGCTGCGGCCACGTGACAGGGTCGTAGTTTGTGTAACACCCCAATTTTGGGCTTGGAAGTTTAGGGTCTGAACCGGACCGGTTTAAATTACGATTCGAATATAAAAGGTGATTTTAGGGAAAGCCTAGTTCGGGATGCATTAAAAATATGGAAAAATATCTAAAAATCCTCTTTTATTATATATAAGAGAGTGGTGAAATCAATTTTACAAAATGGGGTTTGGAAATATGACATTTCAAGTTAGTGACTAAAATGTAATTTTTGAAAAGTTGGTGACTGTTTTAAAAGGATTGAAACTTTGAATCTTTAAGGAGCTAATTTATCCAAGGGAGGGTTTCTCCAGATTTTTCTTAAATTTTAAAGACTCATTTAATGTTATTTAATAAAAAGAAAAGAGGGAAAAGAGATATTTTGGTTTCATAACTAACTTTTGCCAAAATTTTCCCATTTCATTTTCTCTCAATTTTCCCTCAGCCAAATACATTTCCACAGCCACTTTTCCTTTGATTTTCACACCTAAAGTTGAGATTTCAATCTCTAAATGATTTCTAATCATTTCTACACCAAATCCTCATCATTTGCTTATTGAATTTTCAAGAATTTTGGCTCGAAACAAGGAGAAATCCACATTTAGAGGTATGAATGTCCTTCTCCTCTAAATACTCAGTTCTTTACTGAAATTCTCAAGTTCTCAATCCTTAAATTGAGTTTTATTAAAGGTTTTGATGTTGTGATCTTGATTTTGGCTTAAAATGCAAGATTTGGATTTAATTTTGAAGAAATTCGTATTACATGATTGGACTCTATTTTGAGATGTCTTTTTGATGTATTTTGGATGTGTAAATGATGTGTAATTGAGGTTTAATCAATGCAATCTCGAATAGGTTGATTTTCCTAAGTTTTTACTTGAGTTAATGGTGGTTTTTGGGGTGATTTTGATGTTCTGCTATAGCTGGAGGTATAAGGACGTGATTAGGTCCTTTTTGGATGTTAATTGATGTCTAAGAATGATTGGAATTGATGGATCTTGGCTGGGTAATGTTGTAGAGGTGTTTGGATGTGATTTCGGTTGTGTTTGGTAGCCGAAATGTGAGTTTTGATGAGAGCAGCGAGTTTAGGTGTTTTGGTTGAAGATTTTAATGCATGATGATGCATTAATCCTCTGCTTTGATGTGTTTAGAACAGGGGAGACATCTTCGGATCCTTGTGGTGTTGATCCGGAGGCTTGATCAGCGTTTCGGCAAGCTTGCGAAACGGAATCGGTGAGTGAAGTTTGGTTTTCAGCTTTGAAACCAATGTTTGAAGGTTGTGGGAGCTTAGTTTAAGTCTAAACAACTTAGCTAAGCTCAAGAGTAAGTTTTCGGAGAAACTCTCTTTTTAAAGAACCATGGGATGGTTGAATGCAATGTGTTTATTTTGCATGTTTAAATTCTGTTTTGGAAGCATATTTTAGCATGTTTAATGCTGGTTTTGTAAGCCATGTGTTGAAGGATGCTCTAGGTAAGAGATCCTTGTTTTGAACATTGATAAATGTGGTTTGATGCATGGTGATGCATGATTATTTAATGGCTTTGTTAAATGCTTAAAAACAGTGGATTGATGATGGTAAATGATGTATATTGGCAAGTGATTTGTTGGTTTAAAAGTACTTGAATCGGATATAGTTAGCCAGCTATAGGATTGGGTGCACCGTCAATAAAGTCGCCTTGGATGTTGAGGGGTTGTAATGGTACCGTAAACTCCATCCAAGAACACTAACGAGATGTCTAAGATCATAATGGTGGTTAAAATGCCATGTGAGGATCTTGTGTTGTGTGTCCCGTGTTCTCGTTAGTGATGTTATACAACTACCAATGAGTGATGTGGAGGGGTTGTAATTGTACCGTAGACTCCATCACGGGTGTTGAGGGGTTGTGATTGTACCGGTAAACTCCACCTTGAGTGTTTGGTAGTGTGTATGGAGCGTATGGGACAACCTTGTAATCCGCGTATCCGTTTGTGTTTTGAGTTGAAAAATGGTTATGGATTATCACTTGAAAGCCAATATGACATGTTGATGAATTGAAGCATGAGATGCTTGGTTTGTATTCATAAATGCATGATAAATGATGTTTTGAAATTAAAGGCCTTGGAAAGGTGTTTTTACAAAGTGCACTATTGTGTTGTTTAATTAGAGCATTTCTCACTAAGCATACGTGCTTACGCTCTCTCTTTCTTGAACCAATAATGCAGAGCATTGAAGTACTTTAAGGGCAGCAAGGAGGTCAAGGATCCAAGTGAAAGTCTAAGCTCATGTATGGTGACTATTTTCACAACACTATTAGCTTTTGGTATTTGGCAATGGGAGCCTAGATTGTGTTTTTGGGAGATGTTTTGGACTCCCTAAGTTTGGTTTAATGTCTATGGTGTTTGGAACATGTAAATGGCCATTTGGTATTTTGTTTTGGAGATTTGATGATTGCTTGCTTTTCTATATAGGATGCATGCCTTTAGACTTGTGGTTTTTCTTATTTGAGGCCGTGATTGAGCTTTGATGAGGCAAATGTGTTCCTTTAATGTTTGATGACTTGTTGTCATGTTATAGAGGTCATATGAACATGTTTGGTGGGTCGAAAGAGTGTAAAACAGACTTTTCTGCTGTTTCTGGGCAAGGTGTTTCGAAACACCCTTTCCTGTTTCGAAACAGGTGCATATTTTGGCCTGGGTGTTTCGAAACGGGCAGAGGTGTTTCGAAACACTTTGGCTACTGCCAAGGGGTATTTCTGAACGGCCTAGACCCGTTTCGAAACACTTGACCGTTGGGCACTGATTTGAATGGTTTTGAGGTTTGCAAGCTTTACGTTTTAGTCCTGATTTTTGTATATGCAATTGATTGAGTTTGAGATGTCCGTTTGAGATGAAATTTGACAGAGAAGCATGAAACATGACTAATTTCATAATGGTAACTTAAAAATTGGTAAAGTTCTCTTAATTTCCAGAATTTACAAATTGGTCCCTAAATTCGTATGTTGTGCAATTGAGTCCCTTATTGTTTTCCGATTGATGTGATTTTTGAGTATGCTTATCTCAAGAGTACACCTAGGGTTAATATGCATTTAGACAAGGTTAAAAAGAAAAAAAAGGGTCGTTAATCAAGGATGACTTTCGGGTTGACTTTGGTTTTCCCCGTGTAATCTTCGTAGTTCGGGTCAACCGTCTAGGCCAGGCTAAGGGGGTTACATTTGGTGGTATCAGAGCTGAGTTCTCGAGTATTTGGGAATTGTTATGTGGGTGATATGTGTATGATTGCTTGTATACTTGTTGAGTGAAAGTATGATGTATGAATTGTAAGAATGTTGCAATTGTGGTGTATGCTTTGGTGAAGCATGTTAGAGGGACCCATTGCCATATCAAAGCTAATGAAATGATTTGTTTTAATTGGAAACGAGCTTGAGTACTTGGATTGCTTACCTTGCTGAGCCAGACTTTGTTTATTGCATTTGTGATTGCATTGTTTAGTGAATGGGACCTCGTAGAGAGACGAGGATTAATACGCGAGCTATGGCACAAAATGAGAACGAAGAGAATGCTGAAAATGTAGTGGATTTACCTCCTCCACCCGGTGGTGGTGGTGCTGGGGGTGAGGGAGCCTTTGTTGGTGTTGGTGCTGGGGTCGCTGGACCTGAAGCCGGGCAGGGGCAAGCTGACACTGACATGTCAGTGTTGATTAAGGCTATTGCTGGAGCCTTTCAGGCGGCGGTAGCTGGAGCTCATGGAGCTGGGCATCAGGGAGATGCTAATGTTAGACTACCTCTGGAACGCTTGCGCAGTCTGGGAGGGACAGAGTTCAGGGGTTTGTCTGCTGAGGGTTCCGAGTCTTGGTTGGAAAGTACCAAGAGAATTTTGGGACAAATGAACTGCAATGAAGTGCAGAAGCTGGGCTGTGTAATATCGTTGTTGCATGACGATGCGTATACCTGGTGGACAACCACTATCTCCGGAATGGAGGATGCTGATGTGACTTGGACGTTCTTTCTGAACGTGTTCAAGAGGAGGTATTTGGGTGTGCAGTACCTGGATAAAAAGAAAAGGGAATTCATGTCTCTTACTCAAGGGAGCATGTCAGTGGCTGAGTACGAGGTTCAGTTTGTTCGACTCAGTCAGTACGCACCTGAGCTTATCCCTGATGAGCGGGAGAGGTGTGAACGTTTCCGTTATGGTTTGGTGACGGAAGTGAAGACCTATATGCTGGCTGCTGAGTACACTGACTTTGATGTGCTGGTTGGTAGAGCAAAAGACATTGAGTTGAATTTGGGTTTATCTTCTAGAGGAGTTGGTCCTAGTGCGGGCAAGCGAGCTGCTGAGTATAGTTCTGGTGGCGGACGGAATAAGAGAGGACGTGATCGGAAGTATCAGTCTTCAGCTAGGCGTGGTGGTGGAGGGCAAGGTGCGCCTGTTCAGGGAGACAGGGCGAGAGCTGATCAGAACACATGTTGGGCATGTGGATCGCGTGGTCATCTGAGGCGTGATTGTCCTCGAGCAGCAAGGGAGGTACATGCTCCTATTGTGGTGACTGGTACTTCGTGCTGGAACTATGGTTCGGCGGATCACATGAAGAGGGAGTGTCCTCTGTTGGCCGGTGGTGGTCAGGGACGTGCTCCTGGAGTTGTTGCACCACAGAAAGGCCGTGGGCGCGGCCGTGGTAACTTCCAGCGCAGGGAGGATGGTGGAAGTAATGTGGCTCATGTGGTAGCTGATCAGCCTGAGGGTGGTGGCCAGGCCAGAGTGTATGCTCAGAGGGAGGGGAGGAATGACACGGATGTGATCGCAGGTACTTTCACTTTGCAATCCTTGTCATTACTTTCCTTGATTGATTCTGGATCTACACACTCATACATATTGCGTGAACATGCTCAATTGCTTGGTTTGCCTGTTGAGTCTTTTGATGTTGGTATGCGTGTAACTAGTTCTTTTGGTGAGACTGTTGTGACTCGAAAGCTTTATAGAAGATGTCCCTTGGTTGTGCAAGATCATGTTTTTCATGTTGATCTTATGGAATTGCCTTTTTATGGTTTTGATGTAATCCTTGGTATGGATTGGCTTGTTGAGCATCGAGCTGTAGTGGATTTTGAGAATAAGCGAGTTTCGTTGAAGCTTGTGGATGATTATGAGGTAGTGGTGGTTGGTGAGAATGTGAAGTTTCTTGCCAATGTGGTGTCTACATTGGAAGCGAGTCGGATGCTGAGGCAAGGATGTGAAGCTTACCTCGCCTTTGTGATGAATCCTAGCTCTAAGGAGTTGCGTGTGCAAGATATCAGGACTGTGCGAGAGTTTCCTGGTGTGTTTCCGGAGGAGTTGCCTAGATTGCCTCCTAATCGCGAAGTGGAGTTTGGAATTGAGTTGTATGAAAATACAACTCCAGTGTCCATTACTCCTTATCGAATGGCACCTAAAGAGTTGAAAGAGCTGAAGACGCAACTTCAGGAGTTGCTTGATCGTGGTTTCATTTGGCCGAGTGTGTCACCTTGGGGTGCACCGGTCTTGTTTGTGAAGAAAAAGGATGGCACTATGAGAATGTGCATTGATTATCGTCAGCTTAACAAGTTGACTATCAAGAATCAGTATCCATTGCCAAGAATTGATGATCTTTTTGATCAATTTCGGGGAGCGGCTGTGTTCTCTAAAATTGACTTAAGGTCAGGGTATTATCAGCTGAAGGTGAAGGATGTGGATGTGCCAAAGACAGCCTTCAGAACGAGGTATGGGCATTATGAGTTTCTTGTGATGCCGTCTGGTTTGACGAATGCTCCTGCAGCTTTCATGGACATGATGAATAGAGTGTTCCATGAATACTTGGATAAATTTGTTGTGGTGTTCATTGATGATATTCTCGTGTACTCTCGTACTGAGGAGGAGCATGAAGGGCATTTGAGAATTGTGTTACAGGCTTTGTTGGAGAATCAGCTTTATGCCAAGCTGAGTAAGTGTGAGTTCTGGCTTAGAGATGTTGTGTTTCTTGGTCATGTGGTTTCTGCTGAGGGGATTCGTGTTGATCCTCAAAAGATTGAGGCAGTGATGAATTGGAAGCCTCCTAAGTCTGTTCATGAAGTCCGTAGTTTCCTTGGTTTGGCAGGATACTATCGGAGGTTCGTGGATGGGTTTTCAAAGATTGCTGCACCTTTGACGAAGTTGCTGCAGAAGGATGTTAAGTATGAGTGGACGGAAGCGAGACAGCAGGCTTTTGAGAAGCTTAAGGCAGCTTTGACGCAAGCTCCTATCTTGGTTCAACCTGAATCAGGGAAAGAGTTTGTGGTGTATAGTGATGCGTCCTACGTTGGCTTGGGATGTGTGTTGATGCAAAAGGGTAAGGTGGTGGCTTATGCATCACGTCAATTGAAGGTGCATGAGCGCAATTATCCTACGCATGACATTGAGTTAGATGCGGTGGTTTTTGCTTTGAAAATTTGGAGACATTACTTGTATGGTGAGAAGTGTACTGTGTACACGGACCACAAGAGTTTGAAGTAACTGATGTCTCAGAAAGAGTTGAATCTTAGGCAACGACGTTGGGTGGAGTTGCTTAAGGATTACGATTTGACTATCGAGTACCATCCAGGTAGAGCTAATGTTGTAGCGGATGCCTTGAGTAGGAAGGTAGCTGTTGAGTTGAGGGCTATGTTTGCCAATTTGAGCATTTCGCGTGATGGTGGTCTTGTGGCTGAGTTGCAAGTGAAACCATCCTTGATTCAGTTGATTAAGGAAAAGCAGTTGTTGGATGATTCCTTGGTGCCACATGTTCAGGATATTGCGGAGGATAGGCCATCGGATTTCTGTTTTAATGATGTTGGAGTTTTATTATTTGGGAGTCGGATAGTAGTGCCCAATGATGCTGATTTGAGGCGTGCTATTCTGAATTAAGCTCATAGTAGTCCTTTTGCTATGCACCCTGGTAGTACTAAGATGTATCGTGATCTTCGTGATGAGTACTATTGGGTGGGTTTAAAGAAAGATGTTGCTGAGTTTGTAAGCAAGTGCATGGTATGTCAGCGAGTTAAAGTTGAGCATCAGTTTCCTTCAAGGTTGTTGCAACCGTTGAGGATTCCTGAGTGGAAGTGGGAGAGGATTACCATGGACTTCGTGTCTGGATTGCCTTTGTCGCCATCGAAGAAGAATTCGGTGTGGGTGATTGTGGATCGCCTGACGAAGTGTGCGCATTTCTTTCCTGTACATACTACGTACACTTTGGATAAGCTTGCGGAGCTGTACATTGCTGAGATTGTGCTGCTGCATGGTGTGCCAAAGTCGATTGTGTCGGATAGAGATCCGAGGTTTACATCGCGTTTCTGGCAGTGTTTGCATCAGGCTTTGGGTACACGGTTGAATTTTAGTACATCTTACCATCCGCAGTTGGATGGACAGTCTGAGCGTGTTATCCAGGTGTTGGAGGATATGTTGCGGTGCTGTGTGATTGAGTTTCAGGGTTCTTGGGAGAAACATTTGCCTTTGGTGGAGTTTGCCTATAATAATAGTTATCAGGCAAGTATTCAAATGGCACCTTATGAAGCTTTGTACGGGAGGAAGTGTAGGACTCCTCTTTGTTGGGCTGAAACGGGTTAGAAGTTGGTTTCGATGCCAGCTTTGTTGAAGGGAACCACCGAGAAGGTGAAGCTCATTTGTGAGCGATTGAAGGCAGCTTATGATCGGCAAAAGTCTTACGCGGATTTGAAGCGTAAGGAGATTGAGTATGCGGTGGGTGACCGTGTGTTTTTGAAAGTTTCGCCTTGGAAAAAAGTTGATGAGGTTTGGCCGAAAGGGTAAGTTGAGCCCTAGGTACATTGGACCATACGAGGTGATTGAGCGTGTGGGTCCTGTTGCGTACAAGTTGAGGTTACCGCAAGAGTTAGAAAAGATTCATGATGTGTTTCATGTTTCTATGCTTCGGAAGTATAGATCGAATCCTTCTCATGTGATGCCTGTGGAGGAAGTGGAGTTGAATCCGGATTTGACCTATGATGAGGAACCAGTGAAGATTCTGGATTTGGATAGTAAAGTTCTTCGAGGCAAGACCATTGAGTTGGTAAAGGTGTTGTGGAAGCATCGTGGTGCTGAAGAAGCCACGTGGGAACGGAAGGATGACATGTTGAAGCAGTTTCCGTACCTTTTTCCTTCAGGTAAATTTCGAGGACGAAATTTATTAAGGGGGGAGAGTTGTAACACACCAATTTTGGGCTTGGAAGTTTAGGGTCTGAACCGGACCGGTTTAAATTACGATTCGAATATAAAAGGTGATTTTAGGGAAAGCCTAGTTTGGGATGCATTAAAAATATGGAAAAATATCTAAAAATCCTCTTTTATTATATATAAGAGAGT